>CAMRHE010000454.1:625000-1270000 GCA_947044405.1 Leptodactylus fallax | reverse complement strand
TCTGCTGATAGTCAGCACTCCGCTGCATTAAGGAACTGTTACAGAAACACAAACCATTAAAATTTTGGCAATTATTTTACAACATTCCTAAAAACTTTATTTTCTTTAAATGTTAATTGCATTCTTAAAGGTTAGTTAAGTGAAGGCGATGATCCAGGATGCCCTTTTACTTCTTGCCAAATGATAACCTTTCTTTTATGCTTCCAAACTGGGGACATTAACCCTGTGGAGAGAGGAGGCGGCAACAAAGGTATAACGTAGCGACAGAAACACAGCCAGGGGTAATGGCAACCTCGCTCCTAGACCCTGACCACACAAAGAACATTATAGTGCAAATATACATGGACTGTCATTTGTTACACTTTATGTTGATTTTATGGTCTGCAATCTTTTACTTTACATAGGACTGCACAAAGTCAGACCAGTGTTCTATCAGCCCTCAAAGAAAACATAACCCGGTGACCTACTATCAATTTACACAGAACAGATACCGTTTTAATCGAGCCCTAAACTCAGAATATAAATGTATCCTGTGTACATCTCCAGAAATGTCCAAGATGGGAAACTCCTTTGGGCTGAGGTCACACTTTCTTTAAAAGCAGTGTTTTTTTGTCCCTGTGAAAACGCTGCATTTTATTGTACTAATAAAGTAAATGAGGGGAGGAGAGAGGAGAGGGAATAAGGGATGGGAGGGAGGAAAGGAGAAGAAGGGAGACAAAAGAAAAGCAAAGTCAAGAGGAGCAGGGTGGAGAGGAGAGGAGCAGGGTAGAGAGGAGGGTGAAGAGGAGCAGGGTGGAGAGGAGCAGGGTGGAGAGCAGCAGGGTACAGAGGAGCAGGGTGGAGAGGAGCAGAGTGAAGAGGAGCAGGGTGAAGGGGAGAAGAGCAGGGTGGAGAGGAGCAAGGTGGAGAGGAGCAGGGTGGAGAGGAGAGGAGCAGGGTAGAGAGGAGGGTGAAGAGGAGCAGGGTGGAGAGGAGCAGGGTAGAGAGGAGCAGGGTAGAGAGGAGCAGGGTGGAGAGGAGCAGGGTGAAGAGGAGCAGGGTGAAGAGGAGCAGGGTGGAGAGAAGAGGAGCAGGGTAGAGAGCAGGGTGAAGAGGAGCAGGGTGAAGAGGAGCAGGGTGGAGAGAAGAGGAGCAGGGTAGAGAGGAGGGTGAAGAGGAGCAGGGTGGAGAGGAGCAGGGTAGAGAGGAGCAGGGTGGAGAGGAGCAGGGTGGAGAGGAACAGGGTGGAGAGGAACAGGGTAGAGAGGAGCAGGGTGGAGAGGAGCAGAGTGAAGAGGAGCAGAGTGAAGAGGAGCAGGGTGAAGGGGAGAAGAGCAGGGTGGAGAGGAGCAAGGTGGAGAGGAGCAGGGTGGAGAGGAGAGGAGCAGGGTAGAGAGGAGCAGGGTGAAGAGGAGCAGGGTGGAGAGGAGAGGAGCAGGGTAGAGAGGAGGGTGAAGAGGAGCAGGGTGGAGAGGAGCAGGGTGGAGAGCAGCAGGGTACAGAGGAGCAGGGTGGAGAGGAGCAGAGTGAAGAGGAGCAGGGTGAAGGGGAGAAGAGCAGGGTGGAGAGGAGCAAGGTGGAGAGGAGCAGGGTGGAGAGGAGAGGAGCAGGGTAGAGAGGAGGGTGAAGAGGAGCAGGGTGGAGAGGAGCAGGGTAGAGAGGAGCAGGGTAGAGAGGAGCAGGGTGGAGAGGAGCAGGGTGAAGAGGAGCAGGGTGAAGAGGAGCAGGGTGGAGAGAAGAGGAGCAGGGTAGAGAGCAGGGTGAAGAGGAGCAGGGTGAAGAGGAGCAGGGTGGAGAGAAGAGGAGCAGGGTAGAGAGGAGGGTGAAGAGGAGCAGGGTGGAGAGGAGCAGGGTAGAGAGGAGCAGGGTGGAGAGGAGCAGGGTGGAGAGGAACAGGGTGGAGAGGAACAGGGTAGAGAGGAGCAGGGTGGAGAGGAGCAGAGTGAAGAGGAGCAGAGTGAAGAGGAGCAGGGTGAAGGGGAGAAGAGCAGGGTGGAGAGGAGCAAGGTGGAGAGGAGCAGGGTGGAGAGGAGAGGAGCAGGGTAGAGAGGAGCAGGGTGAAGAGGAGCAGGGTGGAGAGGAGAGGAGCAGGGTAGAGAGGAGGGTGAAGAGGAGCAGGGTGGAGAGGAGCAGGGTAGAGAGGAGCAGGGTGGAGAGGAGCAGGGTGGAGAGGAGCAGGGTAGAGAGGAGCAGGGTAGAGAGGAGCAGGGTGGAGAGGAGCAGGGTGGAGAGGAGCAGGGTGAAGAGGAGCAGGGTGAAGAGGAGCAGAGTGAAGGGGAGAGGAGCATTGTGGAGAGGAGCAAGGTGGAGAGGAGCAGGGTGGAGAGGAGAGGAGCAGGGTAGAGAGGAGCAGGGTGAAGAAGAGCAGGGTGGAGAGGAGAGGAGCAGGGTAGAGAGGAGGGTGAAGAGGAGCAGGGTGGAGAGGAGCAGGGTAGAGAGGAGCAGGGTGGAGAGGAGCAGGGTAGAGAGGAGCAGGGTAGAGAGGAGCAGGGTGGAGAGGAGCAGGGTGGAGAGGAGCAGGGTGAAGAGGAGCAGGGTGAAGAGGAGCAGAGTGAAGGGGAGAGGAGCAAGGTGGAGAGGAGCAAGGTGGAGAGGAGCAGGGTGGAGAGGAGAGGAGCAGGGTAGAGAGGAGCAGGGTGAAGAGGAGCAGGGTGGAGAGGAGAGGAGCAGGGTAGAGAGGAGGGTGAAGAGGAGCAGGGTGGAGAGGAGCAGGGTGGAGAGGAGCAGGGTGGAGAGGAGCAGGGTAGAGGGGAGCAGGGTAGAGAGGAGCAGGGTGGAGAGGAGCAGGGTGGAGAGGAGCAGGGTGAAGAGGAGCAGGGTGAAGAGGAGCAGAGTGAAGGGGAGAAGAGCAGGGTGGAGAGGAGCAAGGTGGAGAGGAGCAAGGTGGAGAGGAGCAACGTGGAGAGGAGCAGAGTGCAGAAGAGCAGAGTGAAGAAGAGCAGAGTGAAGAGGAGCAGAGTGAAGAGGAGCAGAGGGGAGAGGAGCAGAGGGGAGAAGAGCAGAGTGAAGAAGAGCAGAGTGAAGAAGAGCAGAGTGAAGAGGAGCAGAGTGAAGAGGAGCAGAGTGAAGAGGAGCAGAGGGGAGAGGAGCAGAGTGGAGAAGAGCAGAGAGGAGAGGAGCCCAGCGGAGAGGAGCACAGCGGAAAAGAGCAGAATTGAGAAGAGCAGAGTGGCGAGGAGCAGGGTGAAGAAGTGCAGAGTGGAGAAGTGCATGGTGGAGAGCAGAGAGGAGGAGAAGGAAGAAGCAGAGGGAAGGGAGGAGAGTAAGGAAGGCAATAGAAGAGCAGAGTGGAGAAGAGTAGGGTGGAGAGGAGAGAGGAGGCGAGAGAAGAAGGGAAGTTATGGGACAAGAGGAGAGGAGACAAGAAAAAGTGGAGAAAAGAGATGAGTGGCTATAGGTGATGTATAGTTAGTATTAACACTTAGGGTATTGTTCAATAATGAGGGTCCAAATGCCCCTCTGCCACATGAGAAAGCACCAGTATTATAAATGACACATGGTAAGAGGGGGCTCAGCCATAGATTCTGCATTGGGGCCTGGTAGTTTTACACTACTTCTCTGCAAACATCATACTGATTATAAGCTGACTACGCTGGGTCCTAACTCATCTACTCCTCACCCGTACGTGTCTATTCTGAAAAAGTATTAGACTGAGGTGAAGGAAATTCTCTTTTATTTCCATGTTCTTTACTCGTGTTTTCTTTCTACAGGCAACAAAGCCGTGTAAATTTCTACAATTTGCTTCATCTGAAATAAAGTCTAAAAGAGCGACAGGAACAAACATGACGCCGGCTCGGCATTACTATACACTGCACAATGTACATTTCCACCAGGGACTCTCCAGCGTCTAGTTGAAGAGCTTGAACTGCTGCATCAAATTGATAAGATGTCAAAAAATAAAAAGTTATTCTGTGTGTGTTTTGTACCAAGTCCCAAGGTGCTACAGCAAAGGGAACAACGTGTGCAGCTGCTGAATCGCTGTCTAATTGTGCGTTGGTTATCAGTAAAGTGACTGCGCCCGTATCTGATGTTCCGACCATCTGTGCTGATACTTCAGAGTCAACAGAGATGCCCTGACCTGACCTTGTTTAGTATTGTGCTTCCATATGCCTCATAATGTATTTACAAATGTAAAACTAACCTTGAGCTCCCGCAGCTTCCAGGAATAAAGCTCCATTGTACACAATGGGTAATGCAAAAGATATAATATAGTGTTAAAATCAAGGTTTTAGGATCGGCTGTAAATATTGTCGCAATCCAGATGGAGGGAACCAGAGGATGGGAGGAGTAGTGGCAATAATTATGTCACCGGATAGGTCGAGTGCCCTTAACCGATCTCCTCCAGCACACCTCCTAGGCCGGACACTGACGAGATTGGCCTGCGTACTACTGGATGGTGGTGGTAGTAGTTCCCTCCGAGGGGCTTCCAGTTGCAAAGGGTTCCTCTTTCACCCTGAGCCATGTGATATTGTTCAGAAGGGCCCTCATGGTAATCACAGGAATGATTCAGGAGGCAGTGATGCAGTGAAATAGAGTAAACTTTACTGTGGCAAGCTGTAAAACTGTAAACAGGTGCAGCTTCCCGAAAGGGGTATAGTCTCACAACGGTTAGGTTAACCGAGGCTTGGGGATGAGGGATGCCCAGACCGAATGGTAGGTAGGTGCCCTGTTCTCCACTCCAACAACTCCATAGCAAGCCTAGGCTCAGTCAATAGATGGTTCTGAAGGCTGGCAGCAAGAAAGTCCCTTGGGCTCAGATACCTTATGAGGTGGGTCCCGGAATACAGTTCTTGAAAATGGGACTCCTACTCTTCTCCTGACACAATATCTGTACAGCAGACAAACCGATGATCCCTGTCTCAGGGCTGTCTCTGGTAGAACGCTGGACTGTATATCTCCTCTCCCTCAGGGGCTGTTAGGAACTGCAGGGTACAGTATCACAGTGCCAACACTCACTGAAAACACTACTACTGTGGCCCTAATGGTTCTCTGGAGACATTTCTCTCCCAAACCCCTCCCAATGGCCTGTATTTGGCCAGGGCTGAACCTGAAAAAGCCTAAAACCTAACCGAACCTAAAATCATTGGCGCACCTGGAAACACCTATACCTCACCATACGTTGCCTCCTCGGCAACCAATTTTCAAACAAAAGATGATACACCAGTCACCCCAAAAATACAGCAAAGGAACGATGCCTCCTTATATAAAATGTTCACCTGAAAGTTAACTCCAGTCAAAAAGTTCTGTGTTCTAGTGTAAAAGACATTGAATGTTACCAACCATTCTTCTCTGTGGATTTGAATTTTATGGCTAGGGCACCTGGAGACATGGACAACAGTCTCATAGCAAAAGACGTCATGGTACTACCTGCCCTGATAACTTGTTTTCCTGTTGTGTGATTTAATTTTAGGGCTTTGGGCTGGGATTTTCAAACTTTTTAGGGGATTGGTGTGGGTTTGGTTATTTTTAGGGATCAGGGATTTGATTAATTTGGGGTGTTCCATGGTCTGAAATAATTTTAGGAGTGGCATAGAGTCCGATATGGGGTCTAAATTAATTTTCAGTCTGGTCTGGAGTCTGAATTAATTTTGGTGGTCTGGGGTCTGGATTCATTTTAGCTCTCTGGTCTAGGGTATGGATCAACATTAGTGGTCTGGTCTGAGGTCTGGGTTAATTTTGCTGGGGTCTAGATTAATTTTGGTGATCTGCTCTGGAGCCTGGATTAATATTAGTGGTCTGGTCTAGAGTCTGGATCAGTATTAGCTCTCTGGTTTAGGGTATGGATCAATGTTAGCAGTCTGATCTGAGGTTTGGATAAATTTTCAGTTTAGTCTGAGGACTGGATTAGTTTTGGTGATCTAGACTCTGGATTGGTTTTAGCTGTCTGGTCTAGATTAACATTAGTTATATGTTCTAGGCTCTGAATTAAATCTAATTGTCAGGTTTAGGACATGGAATGTAGTGGTCTCTTCTGAGGTTTGTTAATTTGACGGTCTTTGTGGGTGAGTTTAAGGGTTTGGTCTGAGATCTGAATGTGGTCTGAAGGATTTGGTCTGGTATTTTTTGAGGTCTGGTTTGATTTCTCCAATAACTACAGTAAAACCTCTCCAAGAGACCACCTGTTTGAGCAGACCACTCCCTTAATCACACCAGATTTTATTTGATGCGTTTTCAGTTTCACGATACGGATCATCTTCTTTAAGAAGACCACCCTCCTAGAAGACCACTGTTTAATACAATTTTGGATGGTCGTCCCTAGGAGATTACTGTAACAAAAAATTGTGATGAACTGGTAAATTAATCCACATAATCTGAGAAAAGTTAACAAGGTGACATCTTTACTGTTGGCTTTCCATTAGGACCTTCACCTGACCGTAGACCCCGGTAAGAGGACCTTTACTAGTCATGTAGCCCTGGTCTACTGGGTCAAAAGTATGAAATGTAAAAATATCCATGCTGGACACTTTTCTTACATTGGCAGATGTACACTGGCACCAATGCCTGGTTTGTTACAATGTTTCCCGTGATTTCGGGCCTGTGGACAGCAGGCCGGGCTCACATCATCAAAGCTTTGTTTTGTTTCAACCGACACCACACTGCCTTTAGCAACAGAAGCAATTCTATCTAAATATGCTTATTAGTGGATCTCTCGGGGGTATTTTTATGTTAAAAGCCAGAAAGATAGCTCAGCTGTTTGACATTTTCCCACAAATATGTAAATGTGCTGCAAGGTTAACACAGCCTTTTAACCTCCAGATACAATCCAGACTAATAATGACAAGGATTTCTGGAACTTGTCTGGGAGGGGGAGGGGGAAACTTTCAACAAGAATTGCAATGTCAGAAAAACTTTGCCCTTAATTTAGAAGATCTAACTGAGAAATATTATAGAAACAAACAGAAGAAAATGATGTTACTTCAGAGAAGAAAAAAAAAAGTTTCGGCTATAGAAAAACATAACAGCAGATAAGAGGCTAATAAACCCCCAGAGGTTACAGAATTCAATGTGGAAGTTAAAATACACAACACTAATGGATTATATATGTACAGCTGGTATAACCTGGGTAACTCCTGTATATACAGTAATTATATATGTACAGCTGGTATAAGTTATTCATCTTCTTGTATATAGTGATATGGAGCATGCTGGTATAACCTGGGTATCTCCTGTATATAATTATATATGTACAGCTGGTATAACCTGGGTATCTCCTGTATATAATTATATATGTACAGCCGGTATAACCTGGGTATCTCCTGTATATAATTATATATGTACAGCTGGTATAAGTTATACATCTTCTTGTATATAGTGATATGGACCATGCTGGTATAACCTGGGTATCTCCTGTATATAATTATATATGTACAGCTGGTATAAGTTATTCATCTTCTTGTATATAGTGATATGGACCATGCTGGTATAACCTGGGTATCTCCTGTATATACAGTAATTATATATGTACAGCTGGTATAAGTTATTCATCTTCTTGTATATAGTGATATGGAGCATGCTGGTATAACCTGGGTATCTCCTGTATATAATTATATATGTACAGCTGCTATAAGTTATACATCTTCTTGTATATAGTGATATGGACCATGCTGGTATAACCTGGGTATCTCCTCTATATAATTATATATGTACAGCCGGTATAACCTGGGTATCTCCTGTATATAATTATATATGTACAGCTGGTATAACCTGGGTATCTCCTGTATATAGTTATATATGTACAGCTTGTATAAGTTATACATCTTCTTGTATATAGTGATATGGACCATGCTGGTATAACCTGGGTATCTCCTGTATATAATTATATATGTACAGCTGGTATAACCTGGGTATCTCCTGTATATAATTATATATGTACAGCGGGTATAAGTTATACATCTTCTTGTATATAGTGATATGGAGCATGCTGGTATAACCTGGGTATCTCCTGTATATAATTATATATGTACAGCCGGTATAACCTGGGTATCTCCTGTATATAATTATATATGTACAGCCGGTATAACCTGGGTATCTCCTGTATATAGTGATATGGACCATGCTGGTATAATCTGGGTATCTCCTGTATATAATTATATATGTACAGCCGGTATAACCTGGGTATCTCCTGTATATAGTGATATGGACCATGCTGGTATAATCTGGGTATCTCCTGTATATAATTATATATGTAAAGCCGGTATAACCTGGGTATCTCCTGTATATAGTGATATGGACCATGCTGGTATAATCTGGGTATCTCCTGTATATAATTATATATGTACAGCTGGTATAACCTGGGTATCTCCTGTATATACAGTAATTCTATATGTACAGCTGGTATACTTTATTCATCTTCTTGTATATAGTGATATGGACCATGCTGGTATAACCTGGGTATCTCCTGTATATAATTATATATGTACAGCCGGTATAAGTTATACATCTTCTTGTTTATAGTGATATGGACCATGCTGGTATAACCTGGGCATCTCCTGTATATAATTATATATGTATAGCTGGTATAACCTGGGTATCTCCTGTATATAATTACATATGTACAGCTGGTATAACCTGGGTATCTCCTGTATATAATTATATATGTACAGCTGGTATAACCTGGGTATCTCCTGTATATTATTATATATGTACAGCTGGTATAAGTTATTCATCTTCTTGTATATAGTGATATGGACCATGCTGGTATAACCTAGTTATCTCCTGTATATAATTATATATGTACAGCTGATATAACCTGGGTATCTCCTGTATATAATTATATATGTACAGCAGGTATAACCTGAGTATCTCCTCTATATAATTATATATGTACAGCCGGTATAAGTTATACATCTTCTTGTATATAGTGATATGGACCATGCTGGTATAACCTGGGTATCTCCAGTATATAATTATATATGTACAGCTGGTATAACCTGGGTATCTCCTGTATATAATTATATATGTACAGCTGGTATAAGTTATACATCTTCTTGTATATAGTGATATGGACCATGCTGGTATAACCTGGGTATCTCCTGTATATAATTATATATGTACAGCTGGTATAAGTTATACATCTTCTTGTATATAGTGATATGGACCATGCTGGTATAACCTGGGTATCTCCTGTATATAATTATATATGTACAGCTGGTATAAGTTATACATCTTCTTGTATATAGTGATATGGACCATGCTGGCATAACCTGGGTATCTCCTGTATATAATTATATATGTACAGCTGGTATAACCTGGGTATCTCCTGTATATAGTTATATATGTACAGCTGGTATAACCTGGGTATCTCCTGTATATAATTATATATGTACAGCCGGTATAAGTTATACATCATCTTGTATATAGTGATATGGACCATGCTGGTATAACCTGGGTATCTCCTGTATATAATTATATATGTACAGCTGGTATAACCTGGGTATCTCCTGTATATAGTTATATATGTACAGCTGGTATAACCTGGGTATCTCCTGTATATAATTATATAGGTACAGCCGGTATAAGTTATACATCTTCTTGTATATAGTGATATGGACCATGCTGGTATAACCTGGGTATCTCTTGTATATAATTACAGTGCCTTGCGAAAGTATTCGGCCCCCTTGAACTTTTCAACCTTTTGCCAGATTTCAGGATTCAGACATAAGGATATAAAATTTAAATTTTTTGGTGAAGAATCAACAACAAGTGGGACACAATCGTGAAGTGGAACGAAATTTATTGGATATTTTAAACTTTTGTAAAAAATAAAAAACTGAAAAGTGGGGCGTGCCAAATTATTCGGCCCCCTTAAGTTAATACTTTGTAGCGCCACCTTTTGCTGCGATTACAGCTGTAAGTCGCTTGGGGTATGTCTCTATCAGTTTTGCACATAGAGAGACTGAAATTCTTGCCCATTCTTCCTTGGAAAACAGCTGGAGCTCAGTGAGGTTGGATGGAGAGCGTTTGTGAACAGCAGTTTTCAGCTCTTTCCACAGATTCTCGATTGGATTCAGGTCTGGACTTTGACTTGGCCATTCTAACACCTGGATACGTTTATTTGTGAACCATTCCATTGTAGATTTTGCTTTATGTTTGGGATCATTGTCTTGTTGGAAGATAAATCTCCGTCCCAGTCTCAAGTCTTTTGCAGACTCCAACAGGTTTTCTTCCAGAATGGTCCTGTATTTGGCTCCATCCATCTTCCCATCAATTTTAACCATCTTCCCTGTCCCTGCTGAAGAAAATTAGGCCCAAACCATGATGCTGCTACCACCATGTGTGACAGTGGGGATGGTGTGTTCAGGGGGATGAGCTGTGTTGCTTTTACGCCAAACATATCGTTTTGCATTGTGGCCAAAAAGTTGGATTTTGGTTTCATCTGACCAGAGCACCTTCTTCCACATGTTTGGTGTCTCCCAGGTGGCTTGTGGCAAACTTTAACCGAGACTTTTTATGGATATCTTTGAGAAATGGCTTTCTTCTTGCCACTCTTCCATAAAGGCCAGATTTGTGCAGTTTACAACTGATTGTTGTCCTATGGACAGACTCTCCCACCTCAGCTGTAGATCTCTGCAGTTCATCCAGAGTGATCATGGGCCTCTTGGCTGCATCTCTGATCAGTCTTCTCCTTGTTTGAGATGAAAGTTTAGAGGGACGGCCGGGTCTTGGTAGATTTGCAGTGGTCTGATACTCCTTCCACTTCAATATGATCGCTTGCACAGTGCTCCTTGGGATGTTTAAAGTTTGGGAAATCTTTTTGTATCCAAATCCGGCTTTAAACTTCTGCACAACAGTATCAAGGACCTGCCTGGTGTGTTCCTTGGTCTTCATGATGCTCTCTGCGCTTTAAACAGAACCCTGAGCCTATCACAGAGCAGGTGCATTTATACGGAGACTTGATTACACACAGGCGGATTATATTTATCATCATCAGTCATTTAGGACAACATTGGATCATTCAGAGATCCTCACTGAACTTCTGGAGTGAGTTTGCTGCACTGAAAGTAAAGGGGCCGAATAATATTGCACGCCCCACTTTTCAGTTTTTTATTTTTTACAAAAGTTTAAAATAACCAATAAATTTCGTTCCACTTCACAATTGTGTCCCACTTGTTGTTGATTCTTCACCAAAAATTTTAAATTTTATATCTTTATGTTTAAAGCCTGAAATGTGGCAAAAGGTTGAAAAGTTCAAAGGGGCCGAATACTTTCGCAAGGCACTGTATATATGTACAGCTGCTATAAGTTATACATCTTCTTGTATATAGTGATATGGACCATGCTGGTATAACCTGGGTATCTCCTGTATATTATTATATATGTACAGCTGGTATAAATTATACATCATCTTTTATATAGTGATATGGACCATGCTGCTATCCTATATACAGTAATATGGATCATGGCTCTGGTACAGTTTTACCATTTATATCTTCCAGTTACGCATGGCAAATTTTAATTCTTTAAGATATAGTGAAAGGCGCTTTTTACTTTCGTTGATATTTACCTTGATGAAAACAGAACATCAGTTTAATATTAGTGACCCGTCCACTTAGGAGCTCATTAAACACCTTTCTGCAAATCCAGCAATCACCAAGATAATGGAGATTTCTAAGAAAGATATCCGTTTATTTCTCAAGTCTTAAATGTAATCCAATTCTGTCCATCTTTTTAGCTTTTACAGCAATCAATCAGGAATGTCTTATTACCCCAGCTACTTATCTGCATCAGGCTTCTTCTTATAATGCATGCAAAGTTAACAAAGGTAGAGAGACGGCAATACTGAGATGTGGAATAAAGGAAGGTAAAGGAGATTATACATGTAGATAGATAGATAGATAAATCGTATAGTTGCTTTTTGTAAGCCAACAATATATTTGGTAGTAAATTCTAAAATCCCATTATACGCTACTTCTGGCTCCTTGTATACAGGCCTTTACTGCCTTATCTTTTGGGGCCAGAAGTAGCTGTCAGCAAGCTATCATCAGCCCTATTAGGCATTATACCTAATATGTTACCCAGATGATTGGTTTTTAATTTCCTATATATGCCAAGTTAACCTCAGGAGACTCTGTCTGGGAGGAGAGGGAGACTCCCTTCCCTCTGGCGTTCCACAGAAGATAGGATGTTACAGTAGTGTTAACCAGTTGTTTTATGTATTGCCAATACAGTGCCTTGCGAAAGTATTCGGCCCCCTTGAACTTTTCAACCTTTTGCCACATTTCAGGCTTCAAACATAAGGATATATAATTTAAATTTTTTGGTGAAGAATCAACAACATGTGGGACACAATTGTGAAGTGGAATGAAATTTATTGGTTATTTTAAACTTTTGTAAAAAATAAAAAACTGAAAAGTGAGGCGTGCGATATTATTCGGCCCCTTTACTTTCAGTGCAGCAAAGTCACTCCAGAAGTTCAGTGAGGATCTCTGAATGATCCAATGTTGTCCTAAATGACTGATGATGATAAATATAATCCACCTGTGTGTAATCAAGTCTCTGTATAAATGCACCTGCTCTGTGATAGTCTCAGGGTTCTGTTTAAAGCGCTTAGAGCATCATGAAGACCAAGGAACACACCAGGCAGGTCCTTGATACTGTTGTGGAGAAGTTTAAAGCCGGATTTGGATACAAAAAGATTTCCCAAACTTTAAACATCCCAAGGAGCACTGTGCAAGCGATCATATTGAAATGGAAGGAGTATCAGACCACTGCATATCTACCAAGACCCGGCTGTCCCTCTAAACTTTCATCTCAAACAAGGAGAAGACTGATCAGAGATGCAGCCAAGAGGCCCATGATCCCTCTGGATGAACTGCAGAGATCTACAGCTGAGGTGGGAGAGTCTGTCCATAGGACAACAATCAGTCGTACACTGCACAAATCTGGCCTTTATGGAAGAGTGGCAAGAAGAAAGCCATTTCTCAAAGATATCTATAAAAAGTCTTGTTTAAAGTTTGCCACAAGCCACCTGGGAGACACCAAACATGTGGAAGAAGGTGCTCTGGTTAGATGAAACCAAAATCCAACTTTTTGGCCACAATGCAAAACGATATGTTTGGCGTAAAAGCAACACAGCTCATCCCCCTGAACACACCATCCCCACTGTCACACATGGTGGTGGCAGCATCATGGTTTGGGCCTGCTTTTCTTCAGCAGGGACAGGGAAGATGGTTAAAATTGATGGGAAGATGGATGGAGCCAAATACAGGACCATTCTGGAAGAAAACCTGTTGGAGTCTGCAAAAGACCTGAGACTGGGACGGAGATTTATCTTCCAACAAGACAATGATCCCAAACATAAAGCAAAATCTACAATGGAATGGTTCACAAATAAACGTATCCAGGTGTTAGAATGGCCAAGTCAAAGTCCAGACCTGAATCCAATCGAGAATCTGTGGAAAGAGCTGAAAACTGCTGTTCACAAACGCTCTCCATCCAACCTCACTGAGCTCCAGCTGTTTTCCAAGGAAGAATGGGCAAGAATTTCAGTCTCTCCATGTGCAAAACTGATAGAGACATACCCCAAGCGACTTGCAGCTGTAATCGCAGCAAAAGGTGGCGCTACAAAGTATTACCTTAAGGGGGCCGAATAATTTGGCACGCCCCACTTTTCAGTTTTTTATTTTCTACAAAAGTTTAAAATATCCAATAAATTTCGTTCCACTTCACGATTGTGTCCCACTTGTTGTTGATTCTTCACCAAAAAGTTTAAATTTTATATCCTTATGTTTGAAGCCCGAAATATGGCAAAAGGTTGAAAAGTTCAAGGGGGCCGAATACTTTGGCAAGGCACTGTATATGCCTTCCTGTGTTTGCTAAAAGACTTTCAAGCAAACCGTTCTCAATCAAAACCAAGTGTCTCTGAAGTTCACTCGCAATACAAAACAAACTTCGTGTTGATAGGGAAGCAGTAGATGCTTTCAAAAACATGTTAAATGGCTTGTCTCACGTACAGTGCCTGACATAGTCACAATGCCTGGTGGGTTATGCAGTACGTGGAAGAGCGGGGTCCATCAGAGCGAAATAAACTCTGTCGGTTCCTTTTTGCTCTATCTGCCAAGTGTGGACTATTCTTCTATCTAAACATATAGAAGGGGATTGGCCACATAAGACCACTGCCTTAAGAGTGAATTCTCACCCACATAAATCTAATATAGCTACCATATCAAACATTTAGTTTACATATAATGAAACATGATGTGATAGCTCCCCGTTATTGTTATTAGAAGTCCACTGCTTTGCTTTTGGCACAGACATTAAATGGGTTTTCTATGACTTAGATATTTAAGAGTCATTCTTTGGGATATTCCCTTCTCATTACCAGATCGGTGGTGGTTCAACACTTCAGACCCTCCGATCAGCCGATAGCAGAGGAAATAAGACAGTGTACTGAGCTGCAAACAACACTGCTTCATCCACTGTGCATTGTCCGTACTAGGTTATTGCATCTCCATACACTGACTTACTTCTGGAGCTCCTGCTGTCAGCTGGTTGGTGGGGGTCCTAGATATTGACTCTCCCCCCACTCGAATATTGACAACCTCTTCTAAGAATAGATCATTAATAGCTATAGATTTGTCCTTCATTTCTTTCGTCCTGGCTAGAAATGTCCAGATGTGAGTCAAGAGATAAGTGGCTTTTTGTGATATAATATCACAAAGTGATACGCTATGTATTGTATGTGTGTTGATGGGCAGCCACCTAGAGGCAGTGCTGTGAATTGCAGCTTGCCCTGGGATTAATATAATAATAATAATAATAGTCCTTTAATAGTCCCACAGTGGGGAAATTCAGTGTGTTACAGCAGCAAAGATAAGATAAGCAGATACAAATACAAATACAACATGTACAGGAATGTTCCAAGGTGAGAGGCATTACATTAATAGCAGACAGACAGATAGGAAGTAGCAGGGGGGGGGGGGATATAACAGGCAGAGAGATATTTCAGTTCTCTGTATGTAATGATCTCCGCTTAGGTCGGTGTTGGTTGTACAGCCTAACCGCGGTGGGGAGGAAAGGCTTACGATAGCGCTCCTTCTCACACCTAGGGTGGAGCAGTCGGTCACTGACAGTACTGCCCAGCGCGATCACAGTCTCATGCATGGGATGGGACTTCTTCTTCTGCATGGAGCTCACCACGGACAGTATCCTTCTGTCACCCACCGCCTGCACTGGGTCCAGTGGGCTCCCCAGGACAGAGCTGGCCTTTCTAATCAGCTTGTCAAGTTTATTTCTGTCCCTGGTTGATATACTGCTCCCCCAGCAGGCCACTCCAAAGAAGATGGCTGATGCCACTACTGAGTTGAAGAAAGTCCTAAGAAGTGCCCCCCGGATTCCAAAGGCTCTCAGCTTCCTAAGCAGGTAGAGCCTGCTGTGGCCCTTCCTGTATAGGGCCTCCATATGATCTGCCCAGTCCAGCTTATTATTAAGGAGCAGACCCAGGTACTTATAGGTGTTCACAATCTCGATGCCTGTCCCCAGGATGTCCACTGGTTTTGGAGGGCATCTGCCTTTACGGAAGTCCACCACCATCTCCTTGGTCTTCCCCGCGTTAATCTTCAGGTGGTTCCGGTGGCACCAGTCCACAAAAAAACGGTTCAGTTCTCTGTACTCCTTGTCATCATCGTCTGTGATGAGGCCTACTATTGCAGAGTCGTCAGAATACTTCTGTAGGTAGCAGCTGGATGAGAGCACCTAAAATCTGCAGTGTACAGTGTGAAGAGGAAAGGGGCGAGAACCGTACCCTGAGGTGCCCCCGTATTACAGATCACGGTACCTGACACACAGTCTTGGGCTCTCACGTATTGAGGTCGATTTGTGAGGTAGTCTAGGATCCAGTTGGAGAGGTGGTGGTCCACTCCAGCAAGGCCCAGCTTGCATTCAATATTGTATTGAATTGGTGTCAAAAACTATTGGCTTTCTAAACCAAATTAGGTAAAAATATAAGTCCTAGAAAGTTCCTCCAAAATGTCTTTTCAGAAAACAACTATGGATGGTATGAGAGTCCAGAAAGTCAAAATTCCAGGAAACAACTTTCTGAATTGGATAGCTCCAAAATGGGTTAGATTTCTTATAGTGGGGTAGCAGCGCAGCAAAGAATTAGACCATATATACTATGACATCAAAAAACTAAAATGACAATTTTTTAAGTTAAAATTTTTTTAATAAAAACATTTTTAAAAAATCAATTTGGTTAAAACATTCTATGAGACCAGAATAATCACATTGGAGGAATTCACTGAAATCAATAGTAAAAAATGTCCATGTAATCCTAGAAACAGAGTGTGGTAAGGGTTTAAAACAAGAGAAGGTACTAGAAACTGAAGGAATGGAAAAAAAAAATCCTGCTATTTCCAGAAATATTGTATGACTGCACAATGTGGCAAAGGCCCGGAGAGTCGGCGCTGGCTAATTATAGAATGCGTTTGGTTAAAAACTGGATCCCTGCTAAATGAGAATAGAGACAGAAGGTTCATCTGTATGCTTCTAAGGAAAAGCGAATTGAACAAGTTACGGCCATGAGCAGGAATGTCTGCAAACTTCTCTAACAAACTTCATTTTTCTGTAAATTGAAACTTGTCCCCGGGGAATAAGTGCATAGGAAAAAAGCAGATAAATGTGGCGTCAAGTAATCAAATAGTTCAATGGGCGGCACTTGGTATTCGGGGCACCGTGTTACTTACTGCACTGTCTGGAGACTAATGAGGAATCAAGGTGAATTTTTATTTTCTCGCTCGGTTCAGGAATTGTTCCTCCTACTCCAGGTTCAAAAAATAAACATTTTGTAGCCGCAATTACCAGAAATGTCTCCTGTTCAGACATACTGCAGTGTGAGACAGTGAGGGCAGTCAGGGAGGATGGGGGGTGTAGTTAAGAAAAAATAATTCATTAAGCCGTGCACTGGATCTAAGGCAAGCTGAGCCCGGTGCAGGATAATAAGGATCAAAAAACAAAACTGCTTCTAATTCCAGATTTCACACATTACTTGTAATAGAAAATAGTTCAACTAAGAAAAATCTTGTTTATTACATGTCAACTGTCATCCTATGGGAATTACAGTATTATAGTAGTTATATTCTTGTACATAAGGGGCAGTATTATAGTAGTTATATTCTTGTACATAGGAGCAGTATTATAGTAGTTATATTCTTGTACATAGGAGCAGTATTATAGTAGTTATATTCTTGTACATAGGAGCAGTATTATAGTAGTTATATTCTTGTACATAGGAGAAGTATTATAGTAGTTATATTCTTGTACATAAGGGGCAGTATTATAGTAGTTACATTCTTGTACATGGGAGTAGTATTATAGTAGTTATATTCTTGTACATAGGATCAGTATTATAGTAGTTATATTCTTGTACATAGGAGCAGTATTATAGTAGTTATATTCTTGTACATAGGGGCAGTATTGTAGTAGTTACACACGTGGACAAAATTGTTGGTAGTGAAAGAAAAACCCACAATGGTCACAGAAATAACTTGAATCTGACAGACTGGAATTTGCCAAACTACATTTTGACAAGCCAAAAAGCTTCTGGGAGAATGTCCTATGGACAGGTGAGACAAAAAAAAAATGTTTGGCAAGGCACATCAGCTCTATGTTCACAGACGGAAAAATGAAGCATATCTTGAAAAGAACACTGTCCCTACTGTGAAACATGGAGGAGGCTCTGTTATGTTCTGGGGCTGCTTTGCTGCATCTGGCACAGGGTGTCTTGAATCTGTGCAGGGTACAATGAAATCTCAAGACTATCAAGGGATTCTAGAGAGAAATGTGCTGCCCAGTGTCATAAAGCTTGGTCTCAGTCGCAGGTCATGGGTCTTGCAACAGGATAATGACCCAAAACACACAGCTAAAAACACCCAAGAATGGCTAAGAGGAAAACATTGGACTATTCTGAAGTGGCCTTCTATGAGCCCTGACCTAAATCCTATTGAGCATCTTTGGAAGGAGCTGAAACATGCCGTCTGGAAAAGCACCCTTCACACCCGAGACAACTGGAGCAGTTTGCTCATGAGGAGTGGCCAAAATCCCTGCTGAGAGGTGCAGAAGTCTCATTGACAGTTACAGGAATCGTTTGATTGCAGGGATTGCCTCAAAAGGTTTTGCAACAAAATATTAAGTTAAGGGAACCCTCATTTCTGTCCAGGCCTGTTTCATGAGTTTTCTTTTTTAAAAAATTCTGTTGAAGCCTGGTTGGAAAGCAATGTCTGACTATCATTTGTTCATTTTCATATAATTTTTATATATTATTACTTTTGTCAGATTCAAGTTATTTCTGTGACCATTGTGGGGTTTTCTTTTCATTAAACAAGGGGAACCAACAATTTTGTCCACGTGTGTATATTCTTGTACATAAGGGCAGTATTGTAGTAAAAAATTAAATTTTTAATTTTTCATGCAATGAATACATTGGATAATATACCACCACCTGGATTATGCAGGCACATGAAAACTAATGGAAATATCACACAATATCTGGAATCTTTATGAAGTGTCCATTATTCATAAACACCACTATATCCCATAAATCTACATGAAGAATATTTTGACTCTCATCAGTTCCCGCTCCAGTCAGTAAAGCTTACAATCTTATATCCCAAGTCATGCATAATGGTAATCGTTACCCTAATGGTGTTTTTGAGATTTTCAGCTATTACCTTTGGGTCTAGAATTGAGCGTTTTGCTATCCAATAGATGTTTGGTATCACAGTTATTAAGATAATGAGAAGGTGGGAAGGTATAGGGTCCCGTATGTACTATAGCTTTAGGCGTCCTCATAACCAGATGATTGTTCTCTATGATGTCTTACTCAGAGATCTAGGATGATGAGACCACAAAGACTAGACATTGCATCCGGGATTTGTTGTCTTGTAGAACCTGTAATGAGAAAGTTCAAGGCAACATCTTGAGGTCACCACCAATGGGGCCAGGACGGTCTATAAATCTCTGACTACGGCTCTACTAATTGTTTATTCCTGACTAATTACTTGCAAAGGGGCTTCCCAAACCTCATCCGAGTAATCCAAAAAAACATCGCTAGCCCCCTCCCCCCCACCCCTTGTTGTCTCCGTCGTCTCTCCGTAACTTATTAATAATCTTCTCCTAAGGAATAACTCAATTGACCGGCGTGTTCATTGATCTGGTGGTGGTGAATGTGGTCGGAGGAAATTTCTCCACTTGAATCTCTCATTTAAAAAAAAAAAAGCATCAACTTTAGTCTTTGACGTGCCATTATATTTTATTAATCTTCCCCCAGAAACGTTCCTCATTCCGTCTCTTCTGGATTTCGGTCTCGGCGCTCCCATACATCTATCTAAATGGCGTAAAGCTGACATTTTGACAAAACTAAATATCAGGCAGATTATTACATAACGGTCTGGATATTGTGTTGTAAATCAGGACATAGTGACGCGCTGCTCTGCATAAAGCTACAAATAAATCACATTACACTTCACAGATATGAGAGGATAAGGACTTGTTAGAGAGATGAAGATATGGGAACATGGTGGTAGTAAAACATGTTCTTCATATGTATCTGTCTGGATGTGTAACTTTAGTGATACATCATTTATACCGGACGTGAAAATATGCTTTATAGAGTCACATCTGAGGAATTAAAGGGCAACTCTGCTCATATATAATATTTGCATTTCTCCATCTGAACCATGAACAGATGTAGATCAAGACGTGTCCTTCAAAAAAAAAATAGCCTCAACATGCGATATCTCCTATACTCTATATATAACCGCTCATATGCTCTGAAATAATACCATCATAATGGGATATTTCGCCCTTCATTCACCCCTACTAACCATACTATATTCTGTACACAACCACTCATACCCTCTAATAATATGCAGAAAAATATGCAGCAGTCTGGCAGTCATACTCCCTACCTGCACTTACATATTGTATATATCCATCACAACTTTTCCTCTTAGCTAGACATGCTCAGGTATATGTATAATAAGATGACCAGCTTTTCAAGATGATGTTGTTTTATGGTATTTGGCTACAAAGTGATGTGCTACATGTGTCTATGTGCGGTCATCCAGTGGTCGTGTTGAGTATTGCCGCCATCAGTAAGAGTTTAGCTGCAGTACCTGCACCAGCCTCTATACAGGGCACAGAGCAAACTGCTTCTGGCTCTGTGCACTGTATAGTATACACCATACTGGGCACCTCTAAAAAGCTGAGCTGTGTGGGGGCCAGCTGTAAGCCCGTGCTAATAAGAATTTTATGGCCTATCCTAAGGGTAGACCACCAATTAAAAAAAAAAAAAATCATGGACAACCTTTTTAGGCTCTTAACTGGTGGAGAGCTAGTTAACATTCATTCCCATGAAGAATTGCTTAAAGAGAATCAGGGTAATATAATGGACAATGAATGACAGAAGAGATTTAATGTCTACCAGGCATGGCTCTGTATTTATCACAGAGGTTGTGCCTCATTCAGTCACTTGAATGGGACATACTTGAGTTAAAGGGGTTCCTAGGACTTACATATTGATGACATATCTTTAGGATAGTTCATCAATGGGGGTCTGACACCTGGGATGGCCACCGATCAGCTGGTTGAAGAGGCTGCAGGGTTTGAGTGACCACTGTATCCTCTTCACTAAACACCAAGCACTGCCCCATATACTGCATAGTGGCTATATTTGGTATTGCAGCTCAGCATAATTAACTTGAATGGGACAGAGCTACTGCTGTACCATATGACCGATGAACATCACGTCATTGGCACAGGGAAGAGGTTGCCACAGTCTCTTAAATCGGGTGATCATCAGGGGTCCCCAAGTGCTGGACCCTCACCAATCACATATCCTAAGGGATAGGTCATCAATATTCAAGTCGTGGAAAAACCCCTTAAAGATGCAATACCAAACACAACCACTACAAAAAATATGGTGCTGTACCCAATAAACAATAAGGAGGATACTTGCCAACTCTTCTGAAAGCTCAAGGAGGCCCCCGATAAAAGGGTAAACTCCGGACTCCTGGAAGAGTTGGCAAATCTTCTGGGCTTGGCGTAATGTTCCCGCATCTGCTAAGCTAGGAGTCTCTTGATGTGTGATGTAAGCACTTTACGTGGCAGTCATACCCAAAAAGAGGGTGTGGCCAGTACATTTCTGGCCATTCACGAAAAAGGAGCACATGGCAATGCCCAAAAGGAGGTATCCACAACTATAGGGGTAAAAAAAATCGCCAAATGCTTCCGTTATCCCCGATATCCCTTGTTAAATGTTGTCAAGTATGATAAAGAGGGCTCTTTAGTCATGTGGGGGCAAATGACTGTCCATATGTACAAGGGTGCATGAACAGAGTGATAATAGAATAGTTTATTCTAGGTGGAGTTACCCTTTAATTCTCATTAAAAATAGAGAAAACTGGGAAATTTCACAATATGAGTAATCCTATAAAAAAAAAGTAAATCCCGGCTCCCACTGTGTCTCGGTGTTTACTTAACATATTAATCCTGCCAATAACAGCGACGCGCCGGCACTCCTAACCGCGCTTCCTGGTTGACAAGCAAAAGATATAAACAGCAAAAAAAAAAGAAAAAAGAAAAGCACGTCGACTTTATAGAGGCCGGATCATGGCAACAACAGAAAGCAATAAATAGCATGGGTGGGAGCGGGTGAATAAAAACGCAGGCAATTAGACAGTGAGAGCGGGGTGAACGCGCCGCCACTGCACGCCTAATACGCAATTACACTGCATTCATGTCGTCTAATCAATTGTTACAGCAGAAACAATGCGGGTGAGACGGGAGCGCTGATAGGATAATGCTTTACTGCGTCTCCCTCCCGTCAGCGCCGTATCACAACATTACACTGTCACAACACTCATTCGCCTGCACTGTAACTTGCGTTCACACAAAAAAACAACAACAACAAAAATCCTCATCCGTATAGCGAACCCTGCAGCGGCGGCGCCATACACAACTACAATCAGACAATGTTACCTGCCTGACAGATTATAGGGAATCCTACTAATAACTACATAATAAGAGATGATACAAGGAGTTGGTAAGTCAGAGCGACACTCACTGAGCGAGTATACGGGAGGATTGTGACTCAGTACAAGATATAAGAAGAGGAACGGCAGCAAGAACACAGATTGACGTCTAGAAATTGTCTTTATTAAGTATCGTATAGGCTTAGGGGGCCCAGAGCCAGCAGAATGAATCAGAATCTATTCCTCGAGCACATTATAAAGTAAAGTATGTGATACAATAAGGATTTCACTCCCTGTGGTCACAAATGGTATTGCAGTTGTTGTGTGACATCATCTAGATATACAGTATGGAGACACAAGACAGAGACAAAAAGCTGAGTAGATAGATAGATAGATAGAAGACAAACATATCTGCAGATGTGAACTTTCTTTACTTAAATACACAATTTTTTGACCATGTTCCATGGGACAATTTCAAGACAGATAGATAAGTAGATAAAGACACAAACAATTTCATTCTTGCATATTGTATGGCTGGGGCACTCCTATTTACACAGGACTATTTATCTACCTACCTAACGCTAGGTTAACACTAGCGTTTGGGTCTCCGTCCTTCAGGTCCACTTGGAGACACGAAAGATGGAAACACTATCGCTTAAAAAGCAGTTACACACAGAAACCTGTGGACGCCATAGACTATAATGGGGTCCGCCAGGTTTCCGCCGATTTCAGTATAAAGTAGGTCTTTAAGCGGATTTTAAGCGGAATCTGGGACGGAGTGCCCAAACACTAGTGTGAACAAAGAATAAAGCTTGGTTTGGATCCTACTTGTCTTGTATTCACATTGTAGGCATAGACTGGGTCCAGGAGAGGTATGTCTGTGTAGTATAGGGTCCAATCTGAATGAGCTTGCCTTGTTGGGACAAATGGGCTTTTACTATTTGATCAAATATGTATAAAAAATAGTAGTAGTATAGTAATTATAATATAATATATTACTACCTCTATTTATATATGTCTTGATAGATATGAGATAGATGATAGATAGATAGATAGATAGATAGATAGATAGATAGATATGAGATAGATAGATAGATAGATAGATAGATAGATAGATAGATAGATAGATAGATAGATATGGGATGGCTAGATAGACAGACAGACACAGATAGATAGATACGGGATGGATGGATAGATAGATAGATAGATAGATAGATAGATAGATAGATAGATAGATAGATAGATACTAGATACAGTGCCTTGCGAAAGTATTCGGCCCCCTTGAACTTTTCAACCTTTTGCCACATTTCAGGCTTCAAACATAAGGATATAAAATTTTAATTTTTTGGTGAAGAATCAACAACAAGTGGGACACAATTGTGAAGTGGAATGAAATTTATTGGTTATTTTAAACTTTTGTAAAAAATAAAAAACTGAAAAGTGGGGCGTGCGATATTATTACTTTCAGTGCAGCAAACTCACTCCAGAAGTTCAGTGAGGATCTCTGAATGATCCAATGTTGTCCGAAATGACTGATGATGATAAATATAATCCACCTGTGTGTAATCAAGTCTCCGTATAAATGCACCTGCTCTGTGATAGTCTCAGGGTTATGTTTAAAGCGCAGAGAGCATCATGAAGACCAAGGAACACAACAGGCAGGTCCGTGATACTGTTGTGGAGAAGTTTAAAGCCGGATTTGGATACAAAAAGATTTCCCAAACTTTAAACATCCCAAGGAGCACTGTGCAAGCGATCATATTGAAATGGAAGGAGTATCAGACCACTGCAAATCTACCAAGACCCGGCCGTCCCTCTAAACTTTCATCTCAAACAAGGAGAAGACTGATCAGAGATGCAGCCAAGAGGCCCATGATCACTCTGGATGAACTGCAGAGATCTACAGCTGAGGGGGGGAGAGTCTGTCCATAGGACAACAAACAGTCGTACGCTGCACAAATCTGGCCTTTATGGAAGAGTGGCAAGAAGAAAGCCATTTCTCAAAGATAGCCATAAAAAGTCTCCTTTAAAGTTTGCAGCTGTAATCGCAGCAAAAGGTGGCGCTACAAAGTATTAACTTAAGGGGGCCGAATAATTTGGCACGCCCCACTTTTCAGTTTTTTATTATTTACAAAAGTTTAAAATATCCCATAAATTTCGTTCCACTTCACGATTGTGTCCCACTTGTTGTTGATTCTTCACCAAAAAATTAAAATTTTATATCCTTATGTTTGAAGTCTGAAATGTGGCAAAAGGTTGAAAAGTTCAAGGGGGCCGAATACTTTTGCAAGGCACTGTAGATATGGGATGGATAGATAGACAGATAGGTGGTAATATAATAACAAAAGTTATCAAAAATAAAAAAAATAAGTGTAATTTAAGATGCACCTGTCTGCTATAATGATATGTAAGCCTCGTGTTTCACACACAGAGATAAATCTTGATCTCTACTACAGTTCATTAGCAGCCAGGGGATCCAATACTTATGCATTCTCTCTTCTAGGGATAATTCCTAGCTGTTGTTTATTCCTTCCTGGGCAATATATTGTTTGTTGTCTCATTCCTTACGTTAAGCTGGTTATAAGCAGAATCCGGTAATCCTTCGTCTTATTCTCTTCACCTCTAACCCTATTATATCACTTCTTGCAGAACACAAGTTGAATCATAATCCGGAAGGTGTTACATGAAACCGATAGAAATGGAACGTTCTTCCTTTTCTTTCAGCATTAGTGACTCTGTGAAAGTCTATTCACAAGATCTTTGGCTGATATTTCCAACTTAGAGGACTTGAATCAACAGCTGCTACAAGCTAAGCCTTGCTTTTCCATGCTGGTATAACCTGGGTATCTCCTGTATATAATTATATATGTACAGATGGTATAGCCTGGGGATCTCCTGTATATAATTATATATGTACAGCCGGTATAACCTGGGTATCTCCTGTATATAGTTATATACGTACAGCTGGTATAACCTGGGTATCTCCTGTATATAATTATATATGTACAGCTGGTATAACCTGGGTATCTCCTGTATATAATTATATATGTACAGCTGGTATAACCTGGGTATCTCCTGTATATAATTATATATGTACAGCTGGTATAACCTGGGTATCTCCTGTATATAATTATATATGTACAGCCAGTATAACCTGGGTATCTTCTCTATATAATTATATATGTACAGCCGGTATAACCTGGGTATCTCCTGTATATAATTATATATGTACAGCCGGTATAACCTGGGTATCTTCTGTATATAATTATATATGTACAGCTGGTATAACCTGGGTATATCCTCTATATAATTCTTTATGTACAGCCGGTATAACCTGGGTATCTCCTGTATATAATTATATATGTACAGCCGGTATAACCTGGGTATCTTCTGTATATAATTATATAGGTACAGCTGGTATAACCTGGGTATCTCCTGTATATAATTATATATGTACAGCTGGTATAACTTATACATCTTCTTGTATATAGTGATATGGACCATGCTGGTATAACCTGGGTATCTCCTGTATATAATTATATATGTACAGCTGGTATAAGTTATACATCTTTTTGTATATAGTGATATGGACCATGCTGGTATAACCTGGGTATCTCCTGTATATAATTATATATGTACAGCTGGTATAAGTTATACATCTTCTTGTATATAGTGATATGGACCATGCTGGTATAACCTGGGTATCTCCTGTATATAATTATATATGTACAGCTGGTATAAGTTATACATCTTCTTATATATATTGATATGGACCGTGCTGGTATAACCTGGGTATCTCCTGTATATAATTATATATGTACAGCTGGTATAAGTTATACATCTTCTTATATATATTGATATGGACTGTGCTGGTATAACCTGGGTATCTCCTGTATATAATTATATATGTACAGCTGGTATAACCTGGGTATCTCCTGTATATAATTCTATATGTACAGTTGGTATAACCTGGATATCTCCTGTATATAATTATATATGTACAGCTGGTATAACCTGGGCATCTCCTGTATATAATTATATATGTACAGCTGGTATAACTTATACATCTTCTTGTATATAGTGATATGGACCATGCTGGTATAACCTGGGTATCTCCTGTATATAATTATATATGTACAGCTGGTATAAGTTATACATCTTTTTGTATATAGTGATATGGACCATGCTGGTATAACCTGGGTATCTCCTGTATATAATTATATATGTACAGCTGGTATAACCTGGGTATCTCCTGTATATAATTATATATGTACAGCTGGTATAAGTTATACATCTTCTTGTATATAGTGATATGGGCCATGCTGGTATAACCTGGGTATCTCCTGTATATAATTATATATATATTTACGAATGGTATAAGTTATACATACAATATACTGTATACTAATATGGACCATGCTGCTATAACCTGGGAAGAACTCTTCCATATCATTATTACTGTAACTTGAACTTTCTTTCTGATTTAGCCATAAACAAGTAACAATGTGGAATCTTTGTACGGTATAACAATGGCTGCTGTTATATTTCATGTTCCATAGACTTTGTCTTTCGTCCTCGGGGGGCGTTTTATTTTCACAGTGTTAATATTTTGTATCAACAAGTAACGACATGGAGATGAAATGATAATCAGGCGTCGCGTCCCCGCTTTCATCCGACTTCCATGGTCATTTGATAACAGTGACTCCTTAAATGAGATAGTATCAAAGACAAACTGAACAATGTACTTCTTTCCGTGGAGAAGTCGGGATATGTACAATCCTTTGACTGTAATGTGCTTCAAGCTGATCTAGATAAATTACAGCAGCCACTAGCTTTATGGTAGGATCTATGTCCATCACAACTCTAATCTAATGGAACGAGAAAATTAAGCTGAGGATTTGTCTACAATATTCTCTGCATATATTGGGATGCGGTGTCCGACCGGTTTATGAGATCTCCACTGATTCCTATAATAATCATGGACCATCAGCAAGTCGGGAGCCCCTGCTGGACATCAGAGAGGCAGATCCGATAAGACCGGTGGCCAGGGGTCTTGGCACAATCTGAATATACCTGGGGCACCAATAGGCTCTGACAGAGGGAGAAAATGCCCACACAATTTTATGTGGTGCTGGGGACCCCATGGTGAACTATACTAGCCCTGCCACTACTGGTGGCCAAATATGGTTCTCTACAAACTTGTGGCTGAAGGATACAATACTTATATAAAGGGTAGCACTACATTTTGTCCAACCATTGTGACATTGATGATCTATTGCTCAGCATGTGGTTATTCTCAGTATTAATTGGGATTTCTCCTTTAAGGGAGTCTGTCACCAGAACCCAACATATCAATCTATACATAGGTTAGGGTCACCTGAATCAAACTGTGTTTTCCCCTTGTGAATTGGTGCCATTGTAGCTGAGATATCACTGTTTTTGTCAACAGCAAATGAGCTCTTTGGAGCAACAAAGGCATTGTCATTGCTCCAAAGAGGTAAGTGGCCACGTCTCCACTGTTCCAAAGAGCTAATTTGCATATTGACAAAGATGACAATATATTTGTCAGTGTGATAAAATCCATAATACAAAACCCAACAGAACCAGAGTCAGAGGCAAAGCTCCTAGTCCCCAATGCAAAATTGGTAATGGGGCCCCAACTGACCATGCGCTATCTACAATTCTGGTATCATCTTAGGTTGCAAAGAGGACTCCATGGCCCAGTAGTGATTGCTACCTCTGCACCCCCTATAGTTACACCCCTGGCCAAATTATGAAATTGGAGGGGCACCAGGCTACCGTATGGGCCCACGGGCTGCTATTTATGGCATACTGAAATTCGATGGATTTTTTATATCCCACTTTTCTTTTTGCATAAAACTCAATAATTTGCCCAGGCCACATACACTTAGTATATACCATCTAGGGAGTCACACATAAATATGGCCGTGCCCCTGAATACTCGATGTTCTGTGTTGCACATGTTTCAGAAATGTCCTTTATGACAAAGTTGCTGCAGTTTGGCAAATAATCCATTCCGGCAGCAATTAGGATGGCTCCATTGACGGTAACACATGCTGCTACCTGCCATTGCCTTCTATTTGTGTCAACCCTCCAAAGCTGCCATCTGCCTGGCTCCAGCTAAATGAGAGCGCGCTTTGTGTTTTTTACGGGTAAGATGTTTTTGTACATATTGTATAACATTAACAAGGTCAGAAAACGATACTTTAATGGAAGGCGAGAGAGCAAGGCAGGATGGATTACGTACAACAGAAGCTCCAAAATAATAGACTTCCCTTCAAGTCGTTCTGCCTAAATACTTCACCATCTGAAGGGAGGCAGTCAGCAATTATTTATTCATGGGGACGACGCTTTCTGCGGGGTCCTTAACGCCGGATATTTATCCACAGGCAAAGGATCAGCAGATACAAATTACCAACAAAGTTGTTAAACAGGATGCAAGTCACTGTCAATGATAACACTACTCTGTATAAGGTATATACTGGCCATCATGATTGTATATTGTTCATATTGCCTGTATACAGTACATTCCCCTGTATACTGTACATCCGTCTGTATAGTGTACATACTGCCTGTATACTGTATATACCACCTGTATACTGTACATACTGCCTGTATAGTGTGCATACCACATGTATACTGTACATCTATCTGTATACGGTACATCCGCCTGTATACTGTACAAACTGCCTGTATACTGTATATACCACCTGTATACTGTACATACTGCCTGTATAGTGTGCATACCGCATGTATACTGTACATCCCACTGTATACTGTACATACTGCCTGTATACTGTACATCCTGCCTGTATACTGTATATACGCCTGTATATGGTACATCCGCCTGTATATGGTACATCCGCCTGTATACTGTACAAACTGCCTGTATACTGTACACCCGCCTATATACTGTATATACGCCTATATACTGTACATCCGCCTGTATACTATACCTCCCCCTGTATACTGTACATACTGCCTGTATACTGTACATACCGCATGTATACTGTACCTCCCCCTGTATACTGTACATCGCCCTGTATACTGTACATCCCCATGTATACTGTACCTCCGCCTGTATACGGTACATCCGCCTGTATACTGTACAAACTGCCTGTATACTGTACACCCGCCTATATACTGTATATACGCCTATATACTGTACATCCGCCTGTATACTATACCTCCCCCTGTATACTGTACATACTGCCTGTATACTGTACATCACCCGGTATACTGTACATACTGCCTGTATACTGTACATCACCCGGTATACTGTACATACTGCCTGTATACTGTACATACCGCATGTATACTGTACCTCCCCCTGTATACTGTACATACTGTCTGTATACTGTACATCCGCCTGTATACACGCCTGTATACTGTACATCCGCCTGTATACTGTATATATGCCTGTATAGTGTACATCCGCCCACTATATATATATATATATATATATATATATATACACACACACACACACACACAGTATATCTGTCTGTATATCTACCCATCTGTAGCATCTAGCTAACTATACTATACTATCTACCTACCTATCTACCTACCTATCAGAACCACATAGAATCCTGACACCTGTCCCTCCTACTAAACCTACAAGTGTCATTTACCCTAATGTTGTGGGGGGCTTATGTCCGCCTCGGGCTCCAGGGTTTGGGTGTGTCTGCCCCCCTGCACCCTCCATTGTCTTCTGTCTATTGGGTGCAGCTCTTCACACTTTTCATGTGCCATGTCTCTCTCTCGGCTCCTATCGCTGACATTTAATCAGAGATTTCACGTTTATTCCACAACAGAATAGAAATTGATTTTATTGATTGTCAGCCGGAGCCATGTTAATCTGCAGCTAGCAAACTACTAACCAGCTCCAGATGCAATGTACTAATATTCCATGTTTCTAGATGCACCCGGCGTCTTTCCTGCACATGGTATATTAACATTAAACATTCATTGTATTAATGGAGCGACTGATCCTGAATATTGTTCCTGTGCGGCTGACAATGACGATGAGAATGCAGCGGACAAAAGTGACTCCCTCTGGTTAACTACCTGAACAGCAAGCAGCAGAGACACAGCGTCTCCCCAGCCCCAGCACACACCATGTAACATGCAAGCATGATAATCGCCTCATAGATTTCCATAGAAACTGCTATGTAAAGTGACTGCGCTCTCCAATTTCATGCTACATTTTCAATAGGAAATAGTAATTTGCTTCATTTAGATCTCAATGTAGAAGCCACAAGGTCCAGAACATTCAGTGAAACACTATTCATAGGAGATGAAATATGTAGGGATCCTCCACCATAGCCCCTCACCTAGTAGTGAGAGGGTCTCCATAAAGGTGTCTATCCTTGTGGGTCACTTCCAGGGTCTGGACTCTGAGGCCCCTTCCCTTTTGAGCTCCCTGCGGTGTTAATTCAAATGAATGGGACTGACTGCAGTTCCCATCACTGCCAGGTGACCAGGAGCGATGCTCTGCAGGGAAATAATAGAATCGGCACTGCAGCCCCTTCATTCTCAGGACCTGAAGGGGTAATAGAGGTCAGATCCTTACTGATCATAAAGTGGTGGCATATCCTAGCCAAATGCTGTCACCTTGTAAGCGGTGCGGTCACACATCTTAAACATGGTGGGCTGGTCCAAGGGAACGATAAATCCCTTTCCCGATAGCACTTGCACCTCTAGCAAGAGAACACTGTTAGTAAGGCTAGTTATAACTTTATATACACTATGTTATAAGCTCATGTAATTTTAATTGGTGTAGGTCATCACGTGGCCAGTACTTTCTGGAAGTTGTATGGCACAGTGTCTCCTTACAGGCCGAACAAAGTTGCTCCTATAGGTTGTACCGTGGGAAAACTTGTTTACTGCTCCCCCCAAGGTTGCTACTCACTGACATCAAACATTGCCCAAATTACTAAGAACGGGAATGGCTTCCTATTTACGAGATGGTTTCTGTACTCTCAGTGTGTGCACTAACTTGGAGGAAAGCTTGTAGGAGTGAAGGATAGCTTGGAAGGAGAGATGTTTGTAGGAGTGGACTAAAGCTTGCATACAGGAACACTTGTAGGAGTGGAGGACGGCTTAAAAGGAGGAATGGAGGACAACTTGGAAGCAGGACAACTTGTAGGGGAAAACGACAGCTTGGCAGGAGGAACGATTGCAGAAGTGAAGGAAAACTAGGGTTAAGCGACACTTGTAAGAGTGGAGAACAGCTTGGAAGGAATCCTGCTTGTAGGAGAAAAGGACAGATTGAAAGGAGGGATGCTTGCAGGAGTGGAGGATAGTTTGGATGAAGTAACACTTGTATGAGTGGAGGACAGATTGAAAAGAGTAATTCTTGTAGGAGAGGAGGACAGCTTGTAGGAGTGGAGGACATCTGGCAAGAGTAACGCATGTAGGAATGGAGGAAAGCTTGAATGAAGCAACACTTGTAGGAGTGGAGACTAGCTTGAAAAGAGTAATAATTGTAGGAGTGAAAGTTAGCTTGCAAGGAGGAACGCTTGTAAGAGCGGAAGATACCTTGGAAAGAGGAACGATAGTGGAGTGGGGGCAAGCAAAATTGGACAGCTTGGATAACTCAAGAGTAAAAACCTCCTCCTTGCCTCAAGAATGTCATCTGATTTTACTAGGACACTCGTGGTTAAGAGGACGGGTTTTCCGTTAACGGGCCGTGCCTCCCCCACCAAAGTGGATCACTAGCCCTAACTACAGTTACTTTCAGCCTGTCACCTGTACCACTGAAGGATTGCATATAATCCAATACTGCCATTGTCTACTGCAATAAAGAGGGATTCCGTGAAGTGCAAAGAGACAGGCCTGGCGCAGAGGCGTGCTGGCAGCAGAGGAGTGAAGTGCTCACCACAGTGCGCCAGCTATATTGCCACCATCCCACCTCTGGTCATCGCCAGTGGCTAAATACAACCTTATGAGATAGGAATATTCACCTGTAAGTTAGAGGGGAGATTTACTAAGCTAAACATCCCAGAATTCTGGCCCAGTCTACATAAAAAAAACAAAACAAAACAAACAGTGCACATGCCTTGCTCCAGATAACCGAACAGTGGACTTCAGGTATCTTCAGCAGTCCCATAGAAATGAACAGAGTGGCAGCAAGACTATGAGACCGCTGCTGCAATCACATGGGGTGTAAGGCATCCTGTTTTCAAGATGGTTAGAGGTCCTAGTATCCGGATCCTTACAATCTGCAGCTTATTCCCTATCCCCTAAATAATCTTAACACCCTTTTTGTTTGGTCTATGCCCATGTCCCATGTTTTGTGTGCGCTTTTTTCTGTTTCCTTATTATTTATACAGTACAGGGTCCTGGAGAGTTTCCGGGGTGCAGTCTACATAGAGTCCTCCTTTAATAAGTTTAACATACAGAATGCAGCTACCATCACGTAGCATTCATGTAAGCAACTGGCTCTGGTGCAACCTGGTAGCTAAGGGCATAAGAAAGCCGCCCGTCACTCAACCCCATTATTTCCAGAGCTGGCCGCGAGTTAATCTCCTACAAGTGGAATTCTGCGCAGAGTCTCAGACAATTTGTCTTAGGGCCGTGTGACTTTTAGTTATTTTTTATTTTCTTCTTTTCTCTTCCTCGCCGGAGACGTGTATTTATGCTCTTCAGAGTTGTTCTTATTTTTTACAGTTACTCAACTGCTCTTAAAAGTATGATTAAGTGTTAAGATTAAGTATTTAATCACATTGCCGCCGCCACCGCCATGACGGACGCATGCTGGCTTTTTCCATTTGATAAAAGGTAAAATACTTTAAATACAGCTGGATATGAAAAAAGACAAAGCAGAAAAGAGAAGCAAATAAGGAAAAACGTGTTTTATGGCTAAAATCTGCTTCACTTTCAGAAAGCTTTCTTATGTTATTCATGGGGAAGCTCATAGGGCTTTAGAGGTGACAACAGGTAAACTGGAAGAAATGTCAAAAGTGACGGCATAATGTCAGCTGAAGGCGGCAACCACTGGGGTGGATAATAGGTAACTGGGGTAGTTATAGTATACTAGGGGTATATTATACGTAACTGGATAGATAGAAATACAGTGGAGAAAAAAAGTATTTAGTCAGCCACCAATTGTGCAAGTTCTCCCACTTAAAAAGATGAGGCCGGCCTGTAATTATCATCATAGGTAGACCTCAACTATGAGAGACAAAATGAGAAAACTAATCCAGAAAATCACATGGTCTGATTTTTAAGAATTTATTTGCAAATTATGGTGGAAAATATTTGGTCACCTACAATCACGCAAGATTTCTGTCTCTCACAGACCTGTAACTTCTCCTTTAAGAGGCTCCTCTGTCCTCCACTCATTACCTGTAGTAATGGCTCCTGTTTGACATTGTTATCAGTATAAAAGACTCCTGTCCACAACCTCAAACAGTCACACTCCAAACTACACTATGGTTAAGACCAAAGAGCTGTGGAAGGACCAGAAACAAAATGGTAGCCCTGCACCAGGCTGGGAAGACTGAATCTGCAATAGGCAAGCAGCTTGGTGTGAAGAAATCACCTGTGGGAGCAATAATTAGAAAATGGAAGACATACAAGACCACTGATAATCTCCCTCCATCAGGGGCTCCACGCAAGATCTCACCCCGTGCGGTCAAAATGATCAAAAGAACGGTGAGCAAAAATCCCAGAACCCCACGGGGGGACCTAGTGACTGACCTGCAGAAAGCTGGGACTAACGTAACAAAGGCTACCGTCAGTAACACACTACGCCGCCAGGAACTCAGATCCTGCAGTGCCAGACGTGTCCCCCTGCTTAAGCCAGTACATATCCGGGCCCGTCTGAAGTTTGCTAGAGAGCATTTGGATGTTCCAGAAGAGTATTGGGAGAATGTCATATGGTCAGATGAAACCAAAGTAGAACTGTTTGGTAGAAACACAACTCGTGGTGTTTGGAGGAGAGTGAATGCTGAGTTGCATCCAAAGAACACCATACCTACTGTGAAGCATGGGGGGGGGGGGTAACATCATGCTTTGGGGCTGTTTCTCTGCAAAGGGACCAGGACGACTGATCCGTGTACATGACAGAATGAATGGGGCCATGTATCGTGAGATTTTGAGTGCAAACCTCCTTCAATCACTAAGGGCATTGAAGATGAAACATGGCTGGGTCTTTCAGCATGACAATGATCCCAAGCACACCGCCAGGGCAACGAAGGAGCGGCTTCATAAGAAGCATTTCAAGGTCCTGGAGTGGCCTAGCCAGTCTCCAGATCTCAGCCCCATAGAAAACCTTTGGAGGGAGTTTGGAAAGTCCGTGTTGCCCAGCGACAGCCCCAAAACATCCCTGCTCTAGAGGAGATCTGCATGGAGGAATGGGCCAACATACCAGCAACAGTGTGTGCCAACCTTGTGAAGACTTACAGAAAACGTTTCACCTCTGTCATTGCCAACAAAGGATATATAACAAAGTATTGAGATGAACTTTTGTTATTGACCAAATACTTATTTTCCACCAAAATTTGCAAATAAATTCTTAAAAAATTAGACAATGTGATTTTCTAGATATGTTTTCTCATTTTGTCTCTCATAGTTGAGGTCTACCTATGATGTCAATTACAGGCCGGCCTCATCTTTTTAAGTGGGAGAACTTGCACAATTGGTGTCTGACTAAATACTTTTTTTCCCCACTGTATATAATAAGTAACTGGGGTAATATAAAATAGACTAAGTGTACAGCATAGAATGGTTCCAGTTTACCATGGCTATATTAAAAGTAACTAGTTAAATATAAGTTACTTTGGGTGTAATATAAGTAACTGGGGTAGATATAGGTTAGTAAGGTTACAGTATAATATAAGTAGGTAGGGTAGATACAGATTACTAGGGGTATATAATAAGTAACTGTAGCAGACGTAGGTGATTGTGGTAACATACAGTATACTAGGTATGTAGTATAAGTAACTGGGGTAGTTACAGTTAACTAGGAGTATCATTTATATACCTGGGTAAATATAGTTTACTTTGGGTACATTGCTAGTAAGTGGGGTAAATGTAAGTTAGTAGAGGGTATATTAAAAGTAACTGGAATAATTATACACTGTAGGGTAGTGATATGGTTAGATACACTGTAGGTTTCTGGGGTATATTATAAATTACTGGGGGAGATATAGTTTAAATGGGGTAGATATATAAGTAACTGGGGTAGATATACACTGTAGGTTCATGCGGGGGTATATTATTAGAAAGTTGGGTAGATTTAAGTGACTGGGGGAGATATATGTTACTATGAGTATAATATATATATTATTATGAGTATCTTGGGAAGATCTTGATGACTATAGATATATTATAAGTAAATGTGGTAGATTATTGGGGATATAATATAAGTAAATGGGGTAGATTATTGGGGATATACTATAAGTAAATGGGGTAGATTATTGGGGATATAATATAAGTAAATGGGGTAGATTATTGGGGATATACTATAAGTAAATGGGGTAGATTATTAGTGATATAATATAAGTAAATGGGGTAGATTATTGGGGATATACTATAAGTAAATGGGGTAGATTATTAGTGATATAATATAAGTAAATGGGGTAGATTATTGGGGATATACTATAAGTAAATGTGGTAGATTATTGGGGATATAATATAAGTAAATGGGGTAGATTATTGGGGATATACTATAAGTAAATGGGGTAGATTATTGGGGATATACTATAAGTAAATGTGGTAGATTATTGGGGATATAATATAAGTAAATGGGGTAGATTATTGGGGATATACTATAAGTAAATGGGGTAGATTATTAGTGATATAATATAAGTAAATGGGGTAGATTATTGGGGATATACTATAAGTAAATGTGGTAGATTATTGGGGATATAATATAAGTAAATGGGGTAGATTATTGGGGATATACTATAAGTAAATGGGGTAGATTATTGGGGATATAATATAAGTAAATGTGGTAGATTATTGGGGATATAATATAAGTAAATGTGGTAGATTATTGGGGATATACTATAAGTAAATGATAATGGTTACTGCAAGATTATACTATGAGTATTTGGGGTAGATATAGGTGAAGGGGCTACATTATAAGTGAATGGGGTACATAGAGGATACTGAAGGGGTATATTATGAGTATCTGGGGTAGATATAGATGACTTGGCTATATTATAAGTAACTGGGGTAGATGTAGGTTACTGGTGGTGACATTATGAGTACCTGGGGTAGATATAGGTCAGTGGGCTACATTGTAAGTAACTGGGGTAAACAGAGGTTACAGGGGGTCTATTATGAGTATCTGGGGTAGATCTAAGTGACTGGAGTAACATCAATATTAAGTGTAAATAGTCATCAGAAGTTATAGCAAACATACATACAGGTCACCGGGTAATCTATAGGTTATTGGACAATATAGGTTTTGAGGGTATATAATAAATAACTGGGATAAACATAGGATATGAGTGATCTAAAGACTGGAACATGAGTGAGATTATAAGTAACTTGGGATAAATATTGGTGACTTGAGGTATAGTATAGGGGTAGATTAAGATATGGGGTAAATATTATTGGTGGTTGAGGGTATGTGCCGTTTGGTGCATGGTTAGACTGATACATAGAAAAGTCAATACTGGGATTTGTAGTTCTAGAGCAAAAGCAAAGTAAAGTAAAAGACCGCCGTCTGTATCTTGATCAAATCCTTTGAAGTTAACTCTATAGTGCGCACCTGCCGACATCCCACTGTATAGGTAACTATAAAGCTCCTGCAGTCTAATGCACTCCTGTCCATTACTATACTTATATCCATCCAAGTAATGGAAACACACATCAGTTATAGAAAACAACCAATTATATGACATAAAACAGGGCAGAGAGTAATAAGATACTGGAGCTATTTATGCTCTGATACATAAAGCTTTCCCCGATCCTCCAAGCCGAGCTGAACACAAAGTAATTGAATTTTTTTTTTTGTTGTAAGATGAAACAAGTTATCAGTAAAATATAGTCTATCCCTGTCAGTCTGACAATTTAATTACCTTCATCTATCTGTTTCCTTTTCATTCTGAATTGGAAGAAATATTAAGCCTGACAACAGAGAGTAAGCCGGACTCAAATACAGAACATGTGCGCCTGCCAAGATGAATACTGTGAATGGCGAGGCCGACAGTGACACCGGACCCTGCTGGCACGAGAATGGGAAGAAATTTAAAGGGTTTTCTGCTTAAGTGAAAAAAGTCTAATGTCAATGAAATATTACAAGGGTCACTAAAAAACCCACTGCCTACTGTCTCAGTCAGAAGGGTCCTGGCAGCTGAGGCATATAAGTCGCTGTTTGGCGGTGTACTCCCACTATACAGCTAAATATAGAGCAAATATGGTCACAATTACAGAATTATATATCATATAGAAACAATACAGATAGACTTGGATTAAACTAACATAAGACTGATCTCAAATGGCAAGAAAACAACAGAGATAACATTGCCTTCTTTGTAAGAGAATAATACAGGGTCATCTCAATAAATTAGAATATCTCTGAAACGTTCATTCATTTCAGTAATTCAGTAATACAATCCATAATCAACGTCTTCCATGATTGTGTGTCCTACTGAACCAGACTGAGGAACCATTTAAAGGCTTAGGAAACCTTGGCAGGTGACACTGAATTTACAAGACTGAACTGAACTTACAATATTCTCATTTATTGAGATGAACCTGTATAATAGTATAAATACTGCACTTTCTGCAAGAAAATAACTAAGAAAATAACTAATATAATACTCAATAACAAGAATATTAATACTAAAATACTGCTGTCTATGAATAATATAATATGACATGATACTGCTCATTTCTACAACTATATATACATATACAGTGGGGAAAAAAAAGTATTTAGTCAGCCACCAATTGTGCAAGTTCTCCCACTTATAAAGATGAGGCCGGCCTGTAATTGTCATCATAGGTAGACCTCAACTATGAGAGACAAAATGAGAAAACTAATCCAGAAAATCACATTGTCTGTTTTTTAAAGAATTTATTTGCAAATTATGGTGGAAAATAAGTATTTGGTCACCTACAAACAAGCAAGATTTCTGTCTCTCACAGACCTGTAACTTCTTCTTTAAGAGGCTCCTCTGTCCTCCACTCATTACCTGTAGTAATGGCTCCTGTGTGACATTGTTATCAGTATAAAAGACTCCTGTCCACAACCTCAAACAGTCACACTCCAAACTCCACTATGGTGAAGACCAAAGAGCTGTGGAAGGACCAGAAACAAAATGGTAGCCCTGCACCAGGCTGGGAAGACTGAATCTGCAATAGGCAAGCAGCTTGGTGTGAAGAAATCACCTGTGGGAGCAATAATTAGAAAATGGAAGACATACAAGACCACTGATAATCTCCCTCCATCAGGGGCTCCACGCAAGATCTCACCCCGTGGGGTCAAAATGATCACAAGACCGGTGAGCAAAAATCCCAGAACCACACGGGGGGACCTAGTGAATGACCTGCAGAAAGCTGGGACTAACGTAACAAAGGCTACCGTCAGTAACACACTACGCCGCCAGGGACTCAGATCCTGCAGTGCCAGACGTGTCCCCCTGCTTAAGCCAGTACATATCCGGGCCCGTCTGAAGTTTTGCTAGAGAGCATTTGGATGTTCCAGAAGAGTATTGGGAGAATATCATATGGTCAGATGAAACCAAAGTAGAACTGTTTGGTAGAAACACAACTCGTGGTGTTTGGAGGAGAGTGAATGCTGAGCTGCATCCAAAGAACACCATACCTACTGTGAAGCATGGGGGGGCAACATCAGGCTTTGGGGCTGTTTCTCTGCAAAGGGACCAGGACGACTGATCCGTGTACATGAAAGAATGAATGGGGCCATGTATGGTGAGATTTTGAGTGCAAACCTCCTTCCATCAGCAAGGGCATTGAAGATGAAACGCGGCTGGGTCTTTCAGCATGACAATGATCCCAAGCACACCGCCAGGGCAACGAAGGAGCGGCTTCGTAAGAAGCATTTCAAGGTCCTGGAGTGGCCTAGCCAGTCTCCAGATCTCAACCCCATAGAAAACCTTTGGAGGGAGTTGAAAGTCCGTGTTGCCCAGCGACAGCCCCAAAACATCCCTGCTCTAGAGGAGATCTGCATGGAGGAATGGGCCAACATACCAGCAACAGTGTGCGCCAACCTTGTGAAGACTTACAGGAAACGTTTGACCTCTGTCATTGCCAACAAAGGATACAGAACAAAGTATTGAGATGAACTTTTGTTATTGACCAAATACTTATTTTCCACCATAATTTGCAAATAAATTCTTAAAAAATCAGACAATGTGATTTTCTGGATTTGTTTTCTCATTTTGTCTCTCATAGTTGAGGTCTACCTATGATGACAATTACAGGCCGGCCTCATCTTTTTAAGTGGGAGAACTTGCACAATTGGTGGCTGACTAAATACTTTTTTTCCCCACTGTGTATATATATATATATATATATATATATATATATATATATATACACACACACAAGAATATAACTACTATAATACTGCTCCTATGTACAAGAATATAACTCCTATAATACTGCTCCTATGTACAAGAATATAACTACTATAATACTGCTCCTATGTACAAGAATATAACTACTATAATACTACCTCCTATGTACAAGAATATAACTACTATAATACTGCTCCTATGTACAAGAATATAACTACTATAATACTACTCCTATGTACAAGAATATAACTACTATAATACTGCTCCTATGTACAAGAATATAACTACTATAATACTGCTCCTATGTACAAGAATATAACTACTATAATACTACTCCTATGTACAAGAATATAACTACTATAATACTGCCCCTATGTACAAGAATATAACTACTATAATACTACTTCCTATATACAAGAATATAACTACTATAATACTGCTCCTATGTACAAGAATATAACTACTATAATACTGCCCCTATGTACAATAATATAAGTACTATAATACTACCTCCTATGTACAAGAATATAACTACTATAATACTACCTCCTATGTACAAGAATATAACTACTATAATACTGCTCCTATGTACAAGGATATAACTACTATAATACTGCTCCTATGTACAAGAATATAACTACTATAATACTGCTCCTATGTACAAGAATATAACTCCTATAATACTGCTCCTATGTACAAGAATATAACTACTATAATACTGCTCCTATATACAAGAATATAACTACTATAATACTACCTCCTATGTACAAGAATATAACTACTATAATACTGCTCCTATGTACAAGAATATAACTACTATAATACTACTCCTATGTACAAGAATATAACTACTATAATACTGCTCCTATGTACAAGAATATAACTACTATAATACTGCTCCTATGTACAAGAATATAACTACTATAATACTACTCCTATGTACAAGAATATAACTACTATAATACTGCCCCTATGTACAAGAATATAACTACTATAATACTACTTCCTATATACAAGAATATAACTACTATAATACTGCTCCTATGTACAAGAATATAACTACTATAATACTGCCCCTATGTACAATAATATAAGTACTATAATACTACCTCCTATGTACAAGAATATAACTACTATAATACTACCTCCTATGTACAAGAATATAACTACTATAATACTGCTCCTATGTACAAGGATATAACTACTATAATACTGCTCCTATGTACAAGAATATAACTACTATAATACTGCTCCTATGTACAAGAATATAACTACTATAATACTGCTCTTATGTACAAGAATATAACTACTATAATACTGCTCCTATGTACAAGGATATACTGTAAATAATCTGTACATGATATTGTAAGCCCAGTTATTGATGACTTTTCTGCAGTAATTGCTTTATATAATTAAGGATAATCATTGATATTCCTTTATTATTCCATTTTTGTCACTTACAGACACTTGTAGAATTGAGGAGATTATAAAAAAAAAAACTCTTTGTTGTGGATTTACAGACCGATTCATTGATGTGTATAAAAACTTATCACTTTGACTTGTGAATCTATACCTGTCTATTGTTTACCACACGGATGTCAATAATGGCCACATAGATTATCAAATAGTTATCCAAGATAATTACATTTTTCCAAGTAACGCTTTTCCAGTAATCACAAGACATCAGCTGACGCGTCTCATGAAGATTCTACAATATCAATTTATAAACTTTAGGAATCTGAGCTGCTTCTATACCCTGTGAGATTGTAGCTACTACTGAGGAATACACCCCATGTCTCAAAATTATGGAAGTCTTCTGAAAGCTACAAACATCCCCAGCACACATCTCTCTCTTGTCAAGATAGTTTGCTACAATGTGTCAGTTCAGGTAACATCAGACTGGCGTCCAGAATGTTTATCTCACAGAGGATTGTCTAGACTTGATGAACTGTAGCAAAGTATTTAGTTTTTTTTGGGAGTTGTCAATCTTCTGGACATGAGCAATGGATGTTCCTATTCACTGATCTTACAAATGGGCAAAAACGTGATCACAAATTATATTAAAGTTGAAGAACACAAACACTGAAAAACTTACAGACTTTGAAAGGAGTCTACCGAGATCTTACAGAAGTTGGAACAATGTACAAACTTTTGTACAAATAAAAGTTATTGATATCTATTGGGGTTTTTAGATGTTAAGCAAGATTGAACTGACCTACCAAAGTACCAGAAGATCCTACATAGGTCCAGGATGTGGCACAGTCATGGAGTCCTAAAGGCCCATTAGAAAACAATCCAAGAAACCCAAGTAAAACATATGTCACACACTAGTCAAGACTGTCAGGTTGTACACGTCTTTGTTTCTAACCCTCTAACAGACATATTAGTGCAAACACATGATGCAGACGACATCATCCATGGTGATATGTATGAGGTCAATAATCTGAAATCCATAACCAGAAAAACAAAAACAGAGGAATAACATCCTTCTGTCATCATTTCAATGTCTTGCCATATGGTAACGTACCTGAATTAGAGATTCAGACAATCTCTCTTCATCTACTTCTAAGACGATGTTCTTAATTTCTTCATAAGACATTCGATAAGACCCCAAGAAGATGGCTGAAATCAATAAGAAATCATGGATTAATACAGGGGCAATGGTCATATTATGGGACTTGTAGATCTCTCACCAAAGGGCATGTAGACTTATTATAAAGACTTTACAACTGATCTCCTATTTTCACAAGTCTGCAGTTACCAACAATAGTTGGAAAAAAGACTAAAGGCGGCTGAACACATTAGATTTTTGTAAGCCAAATGGACAATTTGTCCATTTCAGCTGTCAATCATCCAGCAATCTGACGTGTAGGTGCCATGAAAGGTCGCTGGTGGTTGGCTGACAGCAGTCTTTAGTCTGCCAAAAGCAGACTGGCCATGCTTGATATTTGACTGGCTGTCAGCCAAATACACTGGTGTTTGGCCAATCATAAGCCAACTTGTGTGGACTCAATGTTTTTTCTTTTAATTCAGCAATTCAATCTTCTCTATGGAGCCCAAACCGGAGCTGTATACAGATGCTTTTAAAGGAGTGAAAGTATTGGTATCAGGCTCAGCCAATACTGCCTTTGATACACAACAGTATTCTGCGATATATTTGAAGCAATATATGGAATACATTTCCACCTAGACCTTATTGTATACACAAAAAATAAACTTTATTTTATTGTAGTGATTTCTGTACAAAACACTTGACATGATACATACAAAGATTCTGGGCTGTTTTACTATCCAGGACCCTCAGTTCCTTTACTTTCTTTTTGGCCATCACTGGTTTTCTTTCCTCTTCTTCTTCTAAAGCTTTCTTTACTGAAAGACAAGACGATTAGAAAGTTAAGTACATTTCATATCGACAATTATACCTAGACTTTATCTTATTGTGACATGTAATAGTGACCCCAAAGAGATAGAAACACAAAAGAACTGAACATGACTGCACTAAATTCATGGTACTGTGTTCTGCAGGTGAAACATTTATTTGGAGGTATGTACATTGGGCCAAAAAATTCCCACGTGGGTCAGTGAAAATATGTAGTCATACTTAGAAAAGAAAGGTTTAAAAACAAGGTGCAAAATTATGGGAGATCTAGTAAGTCAATGATAATAAAAAAAGCAAAAAGACCCAACTAAGTAAACAAAGAGGAGAGAGAAAGAGGAAAGTAAAAGACAAAGTCAGTGGAAATAAGGATAACAGAAGAGAGTGAAAAGATGACAACATTAGAAGGAAGAAGCAAAAAGGAGAGTCAGAGTAGTCAGAGAAGGAGGGATAAAAAGCGTAAAGGGGAAAAGGAAAATGAGAAAGTGGACAGTCAAAAGAGAAGAAGTTGATGAAAAAAAAAGAAAAGAAAAAAGGAAGAGGAGGAAGATGAGGAGCAGGAGGATGAGGATAAGGAGGAGTATGAGGATAAGGAAGAAGAGGAAAGAAACAGAAATAAGGAGTATAGTATAAAGAAGATAAAGAAGTAAAGGGGGAAAAAAGGAAGAAGGAAGAGGAGCATGTGGAGGACAATGAGAAGGATGATGAGCAGGAGGAGGAGGAGGAAAGAAAAAGAAATAATAATAGAATAAAAAGAAGAAAGAAGATAATGAAGAAAAGGGAAAAAAGACAGAAGATAAAGAAGTAGGGAGAAAAAGTAAGAAGAATAAAAAGCAAAAATAGAAAAATATTAAATGATACAAAAGATTAAGGAGGAGGATAAAAAGAAAAAGAAAACAAGCAAGAGGGAGATGATCAAGAGAACAAATGAGAAATGAGGAAAAATATAAAGAAGATGATGATAAAGTAAGTAAGGAAAGGGCAAGTACAGTAAGCAAAGTAATGAAAGAGGAAGATAGACAAGAAAAGGAGGAAATAATGAAGTAGTAGTAGAAGAAGAATCACAGATAGGAGTAAAGAAGAGATGGGAGAGTAAAACAAAAAAGTTAAATTACAGCAGGAAAGACAGAGGTGGATAAGGAAGAATGATACAAATGAGAAGGTTGAGATGGGAAATCATGTTGAAGAGAGGAAGAAAAGGGAGAATGGATGAGGAACAGATGGTGGTGAAGCAGGAGGAATGAGGAGAAGTGTTTTATTTGTGAGCAGTTTATACATAAGATTGGATTTGCTACATTGTAATCATATATAACTTGTGCCGAGCTCCTCACTCTCATTGTAGAAGCTCCTACACCATCCTGCTTGTTACATTGTGAGCTCTCCTTATTTTATTTGCACTATTACTGCATATTGGAAGAGCAAGTCTTGCTGCTTTAGAAAATAAAACACATTCTCCACCGTATATTGTACGAGGTGTATGTGTGTTATTAAGTCTCAATGACAATATTCAAACAATTACAATTATGGAGTAAGAAAAAGCAGAAGGAAATAAAGAAATAAACGTAATTCCTATTTCTCCAACAAAGGACATTTCTAAAAAAGCAACAGCAGCTCCTGTATTGTTCTTGTTAAATACAGTACTGTATATTGAAAGAAAATTCATGAAAGGGTTTGACAAGCGTTAGGAAAAAAAGTTATTAACCAGTTATTATTATACAGTTATAAGAATTTGTAAATTTACACATTAAACCAACCCTGCTGGTTCCTTGAAGATAAGTAGCAATTAAATATAAAGAGGCTTTACAAATTTATATTCACATTGTATATAGAAGGCAGTATTATAGTAGTTATATTCTTGTACATAGGAGCAGTATTATAGTAGTTATATTCTTGTACATAGGAGCAGTATTATAGTAGTTATATTCTTGTACATAGGAGCAAGTATTATAGTAGTTATATTCTTGTACATAGGAGGTAGTATTATAGTAGTTATATTCTTGTACATAGGAGCAGTATTATAGTAGTTATAGTCTTGTACATAGGAGCAGTATTATAGTAGTATATTCTTGTACATAGGAGGCAGTATTATAGTAGTTATATTCTTGTACATAGGAGCAGTATTATAGTAGTTATATTCTTGTACATAGGGGCAGTATTATAGTAGTTATATTCTTGTGTATAAGAAGCAGCATTATAATAGTTATATTCTTGTACATAGGGGGCAGTATTATAGTAGTTATATTCTTGTACATAGGAGGCAGTATTATAGTAGCTATTTTCTTGAACATAGGGGGCAATATTATAGTAGTTATATTCTTGTACATAAGAGCAGTATTATAGTAGTTATATTCTTGTACATAGGAGCAGTATTATAGTAGTTATATTCTTGTACATAGGAGCAGTATTATAGTAGTTATATCCTTGTACATAGGAGCAGTATTATAGTAGTTATATTCTTGTACATAGGAGGTAGTATTATAGTAGTTATATTCTTGTACATAGGAGGTAGTATTATAGTACTTATATTATTGTACATAGGGGCAGTATTATAGTAGTTATATTCTTGTACATAGGAGCAGTATTATAGTAGTTATATTCTTGTATATAGGAAGTAGTATTATAGTAGTTATATTCTTGTACATAGGGGCAGTATTATAGTAGTTATATTCTTGTACATAGGAGTAGTATTATAGTAGTTATATTCTTGTACATAGGAGCAGTATTATAGTGGTTATATTCTTGTACATAGGAACAGTATTATAGTAGTTATATTCTTGTACATAGGAGCAGTATTATAGTAGTTATATTCTTGTACATAGGAGCAGTACTATAGTAGTTATATTCTTGCACATAGGAGCAGTATTATAGTAGTTATATTCTTGTACATAGGAGTAGTATTATAGTAGTTATATTCTTGTACATAGGGGCAGTATTATAGTAGTTATATTCTTGTACATAGGGGGCAGTATTATAGTAGTTATATTCTTGTACATAGGAGTAGTATTATAGTAGTTATATTCTTGTACATAGGAGTAGTATTATAGTAGTTATATTCTTGTACATAGGAGCAGTATTATAGTAGTTATATTCTTGTACATAGGAGCAAGTATTATAGTAGTTATATTCTTGTACATAGGAGGCAGTATTATAGTAGTTATATTCTTGTACATAGGAGCAAGTATTATAGTAGTTATATTCTTGTACATAGGAGGTAGTATTATAGTAGTTATATTCTTGTACATAGGAGCAGTATTATAGTAGTTATAGTCTTGTACATAGGAGCAGTATTATAGTAGTATATTCTTGTACATAGGAGGCAGTATTATAGTAGTTATATTCTTGTACATAGGGGGCAGTATTATAGTAGTTATATTCTTGTACATAGGAGCAGTATTATAGTAGTTATATTCTTGTACATAGGAGCAGTACTATAGTAGTTATATTCTTGCACATAGGAGCAGTATTATAGTAGTTATATTCTTGTACATAGGAGTAGTATTATAGTAGTTATATTCTTGTACATAGGGGCAGTATTATAGTAGTTATATTCTTGTGTATAAGAAGCAGCATTATAATAGTTATATTCTTGTACATAGGGGGCAGTATTATAGTAGCTATTTTCTTGAACATAGGGGGCAATATTATAGTAGTTATATTCTTGTACATAGGAGCAGTATTATAGTGGTTATATTCTTGTACATAGGAACAGTATTATAATAGTTATATTCTTGTACATAGGGCAGTATTATAGTAGTTATATTCTTGTACATAGGGGACAGTATTATAGTAGTTATATTCTTGTACATAGGAGCAGTATTATAGTAGTTATATTCTTGTACATAGGAGCAGTATTATAGTAGTTATATTCTTGTACATAGGAGCAGTATTATAGTAGGTATATTCTTGTACATAGGGGCAGTATTATAGTAGTTATATTCTTGTACATAGGGGGCAGTATTATAGTAGATATATTCTTGTACATAGCGGCAGTATTATAGTAGATATATTCTTGTACATAGGAGCAGTATTATAGTAGTTATATTCTTGTACATAGGAGCAGTATTATAGTAGTTATATTCTTGTACATAGGTAGTATTATAGTAGTTATATTCTTGTACATAGGAGGTAGTATTATAGTAGTTATAGTCTTGTACATAGTGGGCAGTATTATAGTAGTTATGGTCTTGTACATAGGAGCAGTATTATAGTAGTTATATTCTTGTACATAGGAGCAGTATTATAGTAGTTATATTCTTGTACATAGGAGCAGTATTATAGTAGTTATATTCTTGTACATAGGAGCAGTATTATAGTAGTTATATTCTTGTACATAGGAGCAGTATTATAGTAGTTATATTCTTGTACATAGGAGCAGTATTATAGTAGTTATATTCTTGTACATAGGAGCAGTATTATAGTGGTTATATTCTTGTACATAGGAACAGTATTATAGTAGTTATATTCTTGTACATAGGAGCAGTATTATAGTAGTTATATTCTTGTACATAGGAGCAGTATTATAGTAGTTATATTCTTGTACATAGGGGACAGTATTATAGTAGTTATATTCTTGTACATAGGAGCAGTATTATAGTAGTTATATTCTTGTACGTAGGAGCAGTATTATAGTAGTTATATTCTTGTACATAGGAGCAGTATTATAGTAGTTATATTCTTGTACATAGGAGGTAGTATTATAGTAGTTATATTCTTGTACATAGGAGCAGTATTATAGTAGTTATATTCTTGTACATAGGTAGTATTATAGTAGTTATATTCTTGTACATAGGAGGTAGTATTATAGTAGTTATAGTCTTGTACATAGTGGGCAGTATTATAGTAGTTATGGTCTTGTACATAGTAGCAGTATTATAGTAGTTATATTCTTGTACATGGGGGCAGTATTATAGTAGTTATATTCTTGTACATAGGGGGCAGTATTATAGTAGTTATATTCTTGTACATAGGAGCAGTATTATAGTAGTTATATTCTTGTACATAGGAGCAGTACTATAGTAGTTATATTCTTGCACATAGGAGCAGTATTATAGTAGTTATATTCTTGTACATAGGAGTAGTATTATAGTAGTTATATTCTTGTACATAGGGGCAGTATTATAGTAGTTATATTCTTGTGTATAAGAAGCAGCATTATAATAGTTATATTCTTGTACATAGGGGGCAGTATTATAGTAGCTATTTTCTTGAACATAGGGGGCAATATTATAGTAGTTATATTCTTGTACATAGGAGCAGTATTATAGTGGTTATATTCTTGTACATAGGAACAGTATTATAATAGTTATATTCTTGTACATAGGGCAGTATTATAGTAGTTATATTCTTGTACATAGGGGACAGTATTATAGTAGTTATATTCTTGTACATAGGAGCAGTATTATAGTAGTTATATTCTTGTACATAGGAGCAGTATTATAGTAGTTATATTCTTGTACATAGGAGCAGTATTATAGTAGGTATATTCTTGTACATAGGGGCAGTATTATAGTAGTTATATTCTTGTACATAGGGGGCAGTATTATAGTAGATATATTCTTGTACATAGCGGCAGTATTATAGTAGATATATTCTTGTACATAGGAGCAGTATTATAGTAGTTATATTCTTGTACATAGGAGCAGTATTATAGTAGTTATATTCTTGTACATAGGTAGTATTATAGTAGTTATATTCTTGTACATAGGAGGTAGTATTATAGTAGTTATAGTCTTGTACATAGTGGGCAGTATTATAGTAGTTATGGTCTTGTACATAGGAGCAGTATTATAGTAGTTATATTCTTGTACATAGGAGCAGTATTATAGTAGTTATATTCTTGTACATAGGAGCAGTATTATAGTAGTTATATTCTTGTACATAGGAGCAGTATTATAGTAGTTATATTCTTGTACATAGGAGCAGTATTATAGTAGTTATATTCTTGTACATAGGAGCAGTATTATAGTAGTTATATTCTTGTACATAGGAGCAGTATTATAGTGGTTATATTCTTGTACATAGGAACAGTATTATAGTAGTTATATTCTTGTACATAGGAGCAGTATTATAGTAGTTATATTCTTGTACATAGGAGCAGTATTATAGTAGTTATATTCTTGTACATAGGGGACAGTATTATAGTAGTTATATTCTTGTACATAGGAGCAGTATTATAGTAGTTATATTCTTGTACGTAGGAGCAGTATTATAGTAGTTATATTCTTGTACATAGGAGCAGTATTATAGTAGTTATATTCTTGTACATAGGAGGTAGTATTATAGTAGTTATATTCTTGTACATAGGAGCAGTATTATAGTAGTTATATTCTTGTACATAGGTAGTATTATAGTAGTTATATTCTTGTACATAGGAGGTAGTATTATAGTAGTTATAGTCTTGTACATAGTGGGCAGTATTATAGTAGTTATGGTCTTGTACATAGTAGCAGTATTATAGTAGTTATATTCTTGTACATGGGGGCAGTATTATAGTAGTTATATTCTTGTACATAGGGGGCAGTATTATAGTAGTTATATTCTTGTACATAGGAGGCAGTATTATAGTAGTTATAGTCTTGTACATAGGAGAAGTATTATAGTAGTTATAGTCTTGTACATAGGGCAGTATTATAGTTGTTATATTCTTGTACATAGGGCAGTATTATAGTTGTTATATTCTTGTACATAGGGGGCAGTATTATAGTAGTTATAGTCTTGTACATAGTGGGCAGTATTATAGTAGTTATATTCTTGTATGTAGTGGGCAGTATTATAGTAGTTATATTTTTGTTCATAGGAGGCTACCTAGGAGGCAGTATTATAGTAGTTATAGTCTTGTACATTGGAGCAGTATTATAGTAGTTATATTATTGTACATAGTGGGCAGTATTATAGTAGTTATATTCTTGTACATAGGGGGCAGTATTATAGTAGTTATATTCTTGTACATAGGAGCAGTATTATAGTAGTTATATTCTTGTACATAGGAGCAGTATTATAGTAGTTATAGTCTTGTACATAGGAGCAGTATTATAGTAGTTATATTCTTGTACATAGGAGCAGTATTATAGTAGTTATATTCTTGTACATAGGAGCAGTATTATAGTAGTTATATTCTTGTACATAGAAGGCAGTATTATAGTAGTTATAGTCTTGTACATAGGAGCAGTATTATAGTAGTTATATTCTTGTACATAGGAGGCAGTATTATAGTAGTTATAGTCTTGTACATAGTGGGCAGTATTATAGTAGTTATATTCTTGTACATAGGGGCAGTATTATAGTAGTTATATTCTTGTACATAGGAGCAGTATTATAGTAGTTATATTCTTGTACATAGGAGCAGTATTATAGTAGTTATATTCTTGTACATAGGAGCAGTATTATAGTAGTTATATTCTTGTACATAGGAGCAGTATTATAGTAGTTATATTCTTGTACATAGGAGCAGTATTATAGTAGTTATATTCTTGTACATAGAAGGCAGTATTATAGTAGTTATAGTCTTGTACATAGGAGCAGTATTATAGTAGTTATATTCTTGTACATAGGAGGCAGTATTATAGTAGTTATAGTCTTGTACATAGTGGGCAGTATTATAGTAGTTATATTCTTGTACATAGGGGCGGTATTATAGTAGTTATATTCTTGTACATAGAAGGCAGTATTATAGTAGTTATATTCTTGTACATAGGAGCAGTATTATAGTAGTTATATTCTTGTACATAGGAGCAGTATTCTAGTAGTTATATTCTTGTACATAGGAGCAGTATTATAGTAGTTATATTCTTGTACATAGGAGGCAGTATTATAGTAGTTATAGTCTTGTACATAGTGGGCAGTATTATAGTAGTTATATTCTTGTACATATGGGCGGTATTATAGTAGTTATATTCTTGTTCATAGAAGGCAGTATTATAGTAGTTATATTCTTGTACATAGGAGCAGTATTATAGTAGTTATATTCTTGTACATAGGAGCAGTATTATAGTAGTTATATTCTTGTACATAGGAGCAGTATTATAGTAGTTATATTCTTGTACATAGGAGCAGTATTATAGTAGTTATATTCTTGTACATAGTAGGCAATATTATAGTAGTTATAGTCTTGTACATAGGAGGTAGTATTATAGTAGTTATATTCTTGTACATAGGAGTAGTATTATAGTAGTTATATTCTTGTACATAGGAGGCAGTATTATAGTAGTTATAGTCTTGTACATAGTGGGCAGTATTATAGTAGTTATATTCTTGTACATAGGGGCGGTATTATAGTAGTTATATTCTTGTACATAGAAGGCAGTATTATAGTAGTTATATTCTTGTACATAGGAGCAGTATTCTAGTAGTTATATTCTTGTACATAGGAGCAGTATTATAGTAGTTATAGTCTTGTACATAGGAGCAGTATTATAGTAGTTATATTCTTGTACATAGGAGGCAGTATTATAGTAGTTATAGTCTTGTACATAGTGGGCAGTATTATAGTAGTTATATTCTTGTACATAGGGGCGGTATTATAGTAGTTATATTCTTGTTCATAGAAGGCAGTATTATAGTAGTTATATTCTTGTACATAGGAGCAGTATTATAGTAGTTATATTCTTGTACATAGGAGCAGTATTATAGTAGTTATATTCTTGTACATAGGAGCAGTATTATAGTAGTTATATTCTTGTACATAGTAGGCAATATTATAGTAGTTATAGTCTTTTACATAGGAGGTAGTATTATAGTAGTTATATTCTTGTACATAGGAGTAGTATTATAGTAGTTATAGTCTTGTACATAGGAGCAGTATTATAGTAGTTATAGTCTTGTACATAGGAGCAGTGTAATAATGGTTATATAGTTCATTCAGTGGAAGCATATTTGCATGAAAAATTGCTGTAGTATGGCCACTAATGTCTGTTTTATTCCTGAACTGCAAAATAAAGTTTATGGATGATGACTGCTGCCCCTCTTTTCTTTATTATTGATGCATTATAGCAGTTATCTTCTTGGCAGTATTATAGTAGTTATGTATTTGACTAACTTTATAATAAAAGTGGAATTGCTGTTGAAGATTCAAACCAGGCAAACCACTACAGCAGGGAATACTGTATATATGGATGCATTTCTGGCTGACAAATTTCTTTTGTGATCTTCTGTAGTGGATCCTGTAGCAGATGATGAAGAGTTGCTGTAGGACTATCAAAGAATGAATGTACCAAGTAGGTCCGACTGAAATCTCACCTGCAGCAACTGAATTACCCAAGAAGAATCATTGATGCTGTAGTTTCATTTCTACTGCCATTATTAAGATCATCTATCTCACAAACAGACGAGTGCCCGGTGTATGGGCCTGAATCACAACCTGAGCAAAATTCTTTAGAGCTTTGTCTTACCAATATGGCCTCTATCTTTATATCAGATCTACTTGTACTAGCTTATACAGTCTTATCTTAGCTGCAGCCAGGAAGATAATAAGTGCACCTTAACTATTATCACCTCTAATAATGTTGACTATAAAAACAGAGTGCCCCTTTAAGAATTAAAGTTACAGTCACATTATTCCCAGTGATACATAACTGAGGTCTTAGCACATTTACACTAGATACATTATATATATATATATATATATATATATATATATATATATATATTGTATGTTCGAATCTCGCTTTGGGCATCCTTTGCCCTCTAGACACCGCCACTCCAAACCCTTATATTTAACAAAATAAAATATTACACCCGCAGAAGTATAAAGGATCCATTTTTATACGGAGTCTGTACAAACTGCACATTACTGAGAACAACAGTCATTTCAGGCCTTTAGGAAGTTAACGGCGAAAGTTGAGGAGCGAGTGATCAGTGTCTGATTTTTATGGCGCGGAGAGGAGCTCGCTAGGTCTTGGTGCACTTCATCATTCTCTGCCTTATGACTAAGTGCGACACAGGAGCCCGCTGCAGACATATAAAGAAGAATGACTTGCTGCTCAATTCCCTCCTGTGATCTTTGCAAGTAAAGAAAACAACAAGAAAACAGAAGAGCCGCGTTTAACTGCTCGACTGCCGAGTTGGTTTGTCCTGGCGTATTGGAACAACATTAAAGAAAAAAAAAGAGAGAGATTTTTTGGAAGAATTATGGCACCAAAAGCAATAAAGGACAAAAAAATTAAAGGGTCTTTCAACGAATAAAAAATTATTTCTATTGCCATTTGCTGTGTAATGTGTCAATCATTCATCATGACATGCCAATTGTTGGCATGTCATATTGGCCACAGTGATGTCACTACTGCATACCTCCCAACTTTCAAAGGACAAAATGAGGGAAAGAATGTGCGGCAAATTTAGCCCCACCCACTTCTACTTTGACCCCGCCCATTCCCATCCTTGTCTCTTTGTGCCCTCACACAGTACAATACCCTATACATGTCACCCTAACCTGATATGCCCCCACAGTTTAATGTCCCCCTCCAGCTGCACAACTTTAATGTCCCCTTTCAGTTGCTCCCATTTTAATGTGCCCCTCCATCTGTCCCCCCAAGTTAATGTCTCTCTCCATCTGCCCCCACGGTTTAAAGTCCCCCTCCATCTTCCCCCAAAGTTTAATGTCCCCCTCCATTTGCCTACCCCCCGAGTTTAATGCCCCCCTCCATCTGCCCCCCCAGTTTAATGTCACCCTCCATCTGCCCTAGTTTAATGTCCCCTTCCACCTGCCCCACCAGGTTAATGTCCCCCACCATCTGCATCCCCCCCCCTGTCATCTTCCCCCACAGTTTAATGTCCCCCTGCTAGTAACAAACATACATAAAAAACCTAATACTCCCCTCGACCCATTCTCAGAAGTATCTCCTCCCGGAGTCTTCAGGGAGCTGCAGGGACTTCATGACATCGTGCCTACAACTCCTGGGGCTGGAGATCACAGGAGCTGAATGATGGCTCCTGCTTCACCATTGTGTTCAACTCACCTGCATCCTCCGGATGTAGATGCGTTGAAGCCGGGACATACCTCCAACCAACCGGGACAGGACCCGGAATCCAGGACTGTCCTGCTGAATCCATGACGCTTAGGAGATATGCTACTGTAGTCAGCACAATGTCAGACTAAGGATCTTTGGCCCACCAGAAAAAATGATTCTGGGGGTTCTCCTCCAACAACCCCTTGGAAATAGGCCATAGTAATCTTCAATATGGGTGCCTTCTGCTGGACCATTATTGTACAACTTGAGGATCTTCTGGTACTCTCGTGGGCCAGTCCAACACTGGGTCAGCAATTGGCTGGCACAATCACATGGACTTTAAGCAGAAAATGTATTTGTTCCATAAACGTTAAAAAAAAAAGTAAGAGAAAAATCTAAATCTATCTATGAGGAGGATGCGGATAAAATGACAGCAGTGTGGCAGTGCAATCTTGACTTTTAGGGGTATTTCCTCTCTCCCAGACCCCACATAAGAGTCTTTTAACTTGAATAATATTTTTAAAAAATTTAAAAACTTTTTTTACATAACCAATGGAGGAGAAATATCCCGATATCTGTGATGCCAACTATCAAAATATAATAAAAGAAAATGCAACTCTGCGTGTTAAGGATTTATCTCCAAGTAAGAAGCCCGAGAAGGAAGCAATAACCTGGTTTAATCAGAGCAGAATCGTCGGCGGCTCCATGTGCTGAAGCATGTAAACATTAGGTGTGTTATGGTCACATACATCAGTACAAGATATAATCTGATTATATGACGGAACGTTTACCCAAGGCTGCGCTGCCTCAGCTTTTAATAACTATTTCTAGCAATAAAAAGATGATCCGTTCCCTGTGAGGAAGATCACAGTGCAGACATGTGGAAGGAGAATCCCAGGAGAAATATGGAGGCAGGAAACAGAGGAAAATTCTAGGAAACTGACAAATAAAGGGTCATGGGGGAAAATGGAGAAGCGTAAGAAGTGTAACTAGCATCAGTAATGTTATATTACAGTATAATTGTACGTTATATCAACCCAATGATAAGGAAATGTGAACATGTAGATAGATTTAACACCCCAAGATTAGAAGATTTTAAAAGGAGTCTATCATCAGAATCCAGCGCATCATCCCAGCTCCGCAGAGAGAAAGGTTAGGGTGACCCGAATCAAACAGTGTTTTCCCCTCGTGAATTGGTGTCTCTATTGGCAAGATATTACTGTTTTTGTCAATATGCAAATAAGCTGTTTGGAGCTATAAGAACAGATTGCTCATTTGCATATTATTGACATAAAGGGATCAGCAACTGATGAATCATTTCACAAGGGGAAAAGACCGCTTGATTCAAATAAACCTAACCTATCTATCCGCGGGGCTGGGGTGATATGCTGGTACTGGTGACACTAACCTATCTATCTGCGGGGCTGGGGTGATATGCTGGTTCTGGTGACAGACTTCCTTTAGAAAAGTACTAGTGTGAAAAAATCCCTGAGTACATCTCCACAGGGGGGCATTATGATAGGAGAGACTTATATACTTTGTTCCATGGGTCAGCATTATAGCAGCTACATTCTTGTACATAGGAGCAGTATTATAGTAGTTATATTCTTGTACATAGGAGCAGTATTATAGTAGTTATATTCTTGTACATAGGAGTAGTATTATAGTAGTTATATTCTTGTACATAGGAGCAGTATTATAGTAGTTATATTCTTGTACATAGGAGCAGTATTATAGTAGTTATATTCTTGTACATAGAAGCAGTATTATAGTAGTTATATTCTTGTACATAGGAGTAGTATTATAGTAGTTATATTCTTGTACATAGGAGGTAGTATTATAGTACTTATATTCTTGTACATAGGAGCAGTATTATAGTACTTATATTCTTGTATATAGGAGTAGTATTATAGTAGTTATATTTTGTACATATGGGGCAGTATTATAGTAGTTATATTCTTGTACATAGGAGCAGTATTATAGTAGTTATATTCTTGTACATAGGGGGCAGTATTATAGTAGTTATATTCTTGTACATAGGAGGTAGTATTATAGTAGTTATATTCTTGTACATAGGAGCAGTATTATAGTAGTTATATTCTTGTACATAGGGGCAGTATTATAGTAGTTATATTCTTGTACATAGGAGCAGTATTATAGCAGTTATATTCTTGTATATAGGAGTAGTATTATAGTAGTTATATTCTTGTACATATGGGGGGGGTTTTATTTTATTTATTTTTTTGTACAGGGGGGAGGTTTTATAGTGTTTATATTTTTGTATAGGGGGGCAGTATTATAGTATTTATATTCTTGTACATAGGAGCAGTATTATAGTAGTTATATTCTTGTACATAGCAGTATTATAGTAGTTATATTCTTGTACATAGGAGCAGTATTATAGTAGTTATATTCTTGTACATAGGGGCAGTATTATAGTAGTTATATTCTTGTACATAGGAGCAGTATTATAGTAGTTATATTCTTGTACATAGGGGCAGTATTATAGTAGTTATATTCTTGTACATAGGAGCAGTATTATAGTAGTTATATTCTTGTACATAGGAGCAGTATTATAGTAGTTATATTCTTGTACATAGGAGCAGTATTATAGTAGTTATATTCTTGTACATAGGAGGAGCAGTATTATAGTAGTTATATTCTTGTACATATGGGGCAGGAGCGTATTATAGTAGTTATATTCTTGTACATATGGGGCAGGAGCAGTATTATAGTAGTTATATTCTTGTACATAGGAGCAGTATTATAGTAGTTATATTCTTGTACATAGGAGTAGTATTATAGTAGTTATATTCTTGTACATAGGAGGTAGTATTATAGTAGTTATATTCTTGTACATAGGAGGTAGTATTATAGTAGTTATATTCTTGTACATAGGAGCAGTATTATAGTAGTTATATTCTTGTACATAGGAGGTAGTATTATAGTAGGTATATTCTTGTACATAGGAGCAGTATTATAGTAGTTATATTCTTGAAAAAAAAAAAAAAAAAAAAAAAATATTTATATAAAAAAAAAAAAAAAAAAAAAAAATAATATAAAAAAAAAAAAAAAAAAAAAAAAAAATATAATAAAAATAAATATTAAAAAAAAAAAAAAAAAAAAAATTTTTTTTTTTTTTAAAAAAAAAAAAAAAAAAAAAAAAAATTTTTTTTTTTTTTTTTTTTCCCCCCCGAAAAAATAACTCAAATAAAAAAAAAAAAATTATTTTTTTAATGGGGGGCGCACCACATATAAGCACCTTTTTTGAGTTAATGGGAGATGACTTGTAACTGGTATATTACTCTGTATAGAATTCTGAGGACACAGAGCAGCGTGCGCAGTTAACTACTCTACTCATTATCACACCCTGACCAGGTATCATCTCCTATCAATGTCTTCAATACATAATTCGGCAACGTGCTGCATGAGAATTGATGACTAGTAAGACGCTGCTCTACTCTCTACATGACGTGGCATTGATAGTGAAGAGATAGCAGAATGGGAACGCTCCCGCCTGTGCTCTTATATTATTACAATACAGTCATGTGATCACCACAAGACAATGGCCTCAATGACAGCTCCGTCCTCTCTGCTGCAAGCTTATCATCCTCATTTCAGCAGGGAACATTCTTATGGATGAAATTATTGTGACAGCAATTAGATGAACGCTCTAATCATTCTGCTCTCTGACGGTCTCATTCTTTGTTGCCTCTCCTAGCCTGACACGCCCTCCAAGAATTTATAGATCTAGCTTGTAGCGTGTGGATTGGCGCCAATCATTTCTCACCGGGGTCTATTGCTTATGGGATCATTCTCCAAAAATTGCTTAGATCTTATAGATGATAATGTTTTGTGGCTACAAAGACAGCAACAAAGATTATGTGTACATACATCTTCATGTTCTGTGGAAAAGGAAGGGTCCTCAGAATCCACTGCTGGGGTCAAAAAGACCCACTTTTTACAGAAAGCTTCAAGCACCTTAATGGAGTCCCCACTGACCATTCTCATTATAAAAAAAACTAATTAAAGGGATCCTGACACCATAATAATACAGACCGATCTGCAGGCAGCATGTTATAGAGCAGGAGGAACTGAGCTGATTGATGTATAGTTATGTGGGGGGAAATGGTCCTAGCAGTGATTGACAGCAGTATCCATATGAAGACATGTAGTCAGGGGGTGGTCCTATTTAGTCATATAGTCAGGGGGTGGTCCTATCAGTGATGACAAGTATCTATGTAGTCACGTAGCCAGGGGGTGGTCCTATCAGTGATGACAGGTATCTATGTAGTCATGTAGTCAGGGGGTGGTCCTATCAGTGATGACAAGTATCTATGTAGTCACGTAGCCAGGGGGTGGTCCTATCAGTGATGACAGGTATCTATGTAGTCACGTAGTCAGGGGGTGGTCCTATCAGTGATGACAAGTATCTATGTAGTCACGTAGTCAGGGGGTGGTCCTATCAGTGATGACAGGTATCTATGTAGTCACGTAGCCAGGGGGTGGTCCTATCAGTGATGACAGGTATCTATGTAGTCATGTAGTCAGGGGGTGGTCCTATAAGTGATGACAGGTATCTATGTAGTCACGTAGCCAGGGGGTGGTCCTATCAGTGATGACAAGTATCTACGTAGTTATATAGCCAGGGGGTGGTCCTATCAGTGATGACAGGTATCTATGTAGTCACATAGCCAGGGGGTGGTCCTCAGTGATGACAGGTATCTATGTAGTCACGTAGCCAGGGGGTGGTCCTATTTAGTCATATAGTCAGGGGGTGGTCCTATCAGTGATGACAGGTATCTATGAAGTCACGTAGTCAGGGGGTGGTCCTATCAGTGATGACAGGTATCTATGTAGTCACGTTGTCAGGGGGTGGTCCTATCAGTGATGACAGGTATCTATGAAGTCACGTATTCAGGGGGAGGTCTTATCAGTGATGACAGCATTATCTGTATGAAGTCATGTAGTAGGGGGAGCGGTCCTATCAGTGACTGAAATCAATATCTGTATACAGTCATATAGGCATGGGGGTGGCCCCATCAGATATGACAACTATCTATGTAGTCAGGGGGATGGTCTTATCAGTGATTGACAACAATACCTGTATACAGGGGCGGTTTTATCAGTGATGACAGCTATCTATGCAGTCAGGGGAACGGTCCCATCAGTGATTCACAGCATTATATGTATAAAGTCATGTAATCAGGGGTGGTCGGATCAGGGATTCCAGCTATCTGTGCAGTCAAGGGGATGGTCCTATCAATGACTGACCGCAATGTCCATGTGAAGTCGTGTAGTCAGGGGACAGTCCTTACAGTGACTGAAATCAACATCTGTGTACAGTCATCTAGTCATGGGAGTGGTCCTATCAGTTATAACAGCTATATATGTAGTCAGGGGAGGTCCTATCAGTAATTGACAGCAATACCTGTATGCAGTCATGTAGTCATTGGGAGTGGTCCAATCAGTAATGGCAGCTATCTATGTAATCATGGGGTGGGGCTATGAGTGATTGACAGATATGCCTGTAAATACATATTTGGAGGGGTGTCAATCACTAAGTAGGAACGCCTCATCTTTTCCCATCAATCTGTTCAACTATTCCTGCTCTATAAATTGCAGCCTGCATATTGATCAGCATTTTTATGGCTCCCTATAAGAGCTACACGATTTAAGATATTTCCTTGTAGCCACGTTGGGAAGCAGTGATCACATTGATCTCCAGCACTGACATGGAAGCTCTGGCAATCTGTATCAAGGCCCATCAATATCACACCAAGAGGCTCTGTTAGTGACGCCCAAGAGTTGCATCCTATGTTGATTTGCAATGGCATGAACACTGCTTTTCAAAAAGTAAGACTAGATAATAAGCGATTATGAACGGTGATGGAGTGCCAAGACTAGCCATACACTTAGTTATCTGGTGAACATTTGTTGGGCCGACTGCAGCCAAGGCAATTTATGTCATACGCCTGGGGTCGCCACTGAGGCCTGTGATGAAGCCTTGGCAGTCACACCAAACGTCATGAGGACGGACCCAAAACTTTTGGAATATACAGGTCAATTCTCTCTTGTTATGAATCAGTTTGCCCATCTCTAGCTGTAAGTTATGAGATCAAGCGGGCATGCTATATCCATTCACTTATATGGAAGTTCCAAAACTACTCGGAGGTTGAAGGAAATGTAGAGAGCCGCGAATGTGCAGCCACTTCTCCACTTAGTGCAGTGGAGAGACAGAGATCAGGCACCCCTGTTATCCTGATAGGAGTTCCACCTACGAGAGAGTTGATGGATTATGGGAGTACCTAAATTCTGGAACTAAGCCATTTGTGTAGGCAAATAATTTGGCTCAGCTGGGACCATAATTGATGAAAAGTGAAGAATGGTGGTGGTAATATAAATGTAATTTATAGAATAGGAGATAAGTATTTATTTAGTTATTGTTGGGAGAGGTTATTGGACTGTGCTGTAGCGTATATGGCCCCATATAGGCAACAATCCTATGAAGACCTACAGTCAGAATTCACAGTGCAGACATGAGGTCCAGAAGAGACGACTTGGGAACTGTGGTCAATTATGAGGAGGAAATTTACTCACAGCAAACATGATATGAGATCCTCATGTCTCACCATCCTCTCTGTTTATTAAGAAATAAGAAGCTTTTTAATAACTTGGAAATGGCAAAGCAGAGGCTTAATGTAAAATCTGAGATCCCCACTTCACGAGGTAATTAAAAATGAAGCAGCGTAATGAATAAGCAATTTAACAAGCCTGATAGATTGTGTTACATAGGAAAGTGAGCGATAAGGCAGAGGAGAGCGCTCAGCTGTACGTCAATGTAGTGGACTGCGGGGATAGAGGAGGCACGCTCATCACAAGGCACAGGGCTTAGGTAGGAACTTGTAGTAGAGAGCACTAGGAAGCGGACAATGGAGATAGGCCATATATATTAGATGAAGGCCAACAAAACAAGCTCGATCTCTCCAAGATCGGCAGCCCATCTAACGTGTATGGGATGTCCTAGATCTCTCAGGATGGCAGATGGCAGAAAAAGAGAAGTCAGGCATGTTGGATTTTACCTGCCCAATTATTTGCTATTAAAGATTTTTGGCAGTAACGTACTTCCCTCTCCCCATTGAGAACACACTTGTCCAAAGCCAGCTTGCATGGGGGGACAGGAGTTATATCTGTCAGTCTGTAATACAGAGGGCACTAGAGGGTGGTGGTCTCACAGGTCAGGCAGACGCTGGGGCCCAGGAAGGACAGGCTTCAGGACAAAGGCAATCTGAGTTCTCGTGGCAGTCATTAATAAATAAGGATAAGAAATGCTGCAGAGTGGAGGGGCCAGGCCAGAGGTAGACCCAGTCTGAGCGCCCAGAGACAAGGTAACCAAGCTCTTGCCCATTAAACAGACTGCAGCACAAGTAGCAGTGATAGAGACAGATCCAATGGAAGGTTGAGGGTGTATATATAACAGAAGGCGGCATTTGTAGAAGTCAGTAGGTGCATACGGTGAAGGGAACCATACATGCATGTTAAACTGGGTTACCACTGGGGACTGAGTTGTCAGTTTTATCACTATGCTCTTTGTGACGAAGGGGGAGACTCCCCTTGCATGGGTCGGCCAGCTGCAGACTAAGGATCTTCTACTGATTTGCTGAGTACTGTTCCCGTTTGTTAAGCTGTTCAATTATGTTAAAGTCTTATATGCAATAAATTATTGAATCATTGTTGTTTCTGTGTCCTATTCTGCACTTTAGCTAAATATTGTATGACCAGTAGGGGTATCCACAACTTAACAATATCAAAAGTTTGCCTGCCAAGTCACCAAATATTAATGGTGGGTCTCACTGTAAACGACATATAAGTGATGGATCTCACTGTAACATGGGACATGGGAATAAAGCCTAACCAGAATATCTGCCCTAAAAGGAAGAGAAACCTATTGCAGGCGCAGTTTTGGGGTTACTGCCCCCTTGTAAGTGCAAAGCAGTACTGAGTGGCCATAGAAGTGGGTCAGGAAGGGTACTAGGTCTCCTTAACTAGAAATAGTACCCTTCCTGACCCACTTCTATGGCCACTCAGCTTCATTTGTCTTAAGGTGATGCTGTAGAAGAATTGGTCATCTGATGAAGGACCTCCACCCTGGCTGATCATTGGGGGTTCTCAGCAGCAGGACATCCTAGGATCAGCTTATTGTCATGAGATCATCCAACCCCTATAATGACATCATCATCTCAACTACATTGAAATTATAAATCTATATTACCTCGGTCTACCCTTGAGCTAGGGCTCGACTATTGACTTGATGTACTATTTAATGTTAGGAGTTCTTCAACATGATACATTCAAAGAAGCAAATGTTACAAGTTTGATCAAGACTAAGAATTTTTTTTTTTTTTTAAGTGTTTTATATTCTCTCTGTTCTATTCTTAACATCCTAGATTTTATACACATGTTTAATACAAGTAAGTGGTTCTTTTTTCATTATTTTTATTCTTTTTTGGCCCCTTTTTCTTAGTAGGACACCGAACTCCAAATAAAAAGTCGTCAGCAAAGAAAAACAAATAAATGTTTAGCTGCAAAACAAGTTGTTGAGTCGGAGGGCGCTAGTGATGATCTCTCGGTGCACTCAAGGTGTTCAGAAGCTGTTTTTACATCCTCCTGTTTATTCTATAGATGGTTTGTTTACCCAGATCCATCTAAAGGGCTGATGCAACTTGCTGTAAGAGGCTGTTTTCTTGTTGTCGGCGGCGAGGTGCAGCTGGAAAGTTGGTACATTGAGCATTGTCTGCACCTGTTCTTCGGTCCCATGGAAAGGACGAGCTCGTTTCAGCACCTATCAGGAATCTGACGAGTTTAGAAACTCATTAACCTCTGCCGGTGTCAGGAATGGCTGCGAGCATTTCACAGCGGAATCACGGAAACCAGTAAATAATGCTGGCAAATCAGTTCTCCAAGTCAATATTAACCCTTTCATAGCAGGCAGACCTGAAGCGTAGAACACTGCTATGGTCAGGGTTGGATGCGCCTACAGGCAGTGATCTGACATACAATGAGGCCGATTTATCAAAATGATCTCAGGGGCAAGTTTTAGTTGCAAAATTGGAACAATTTCTGATACACTGGGGTGGAATGTATTAAACTGATCATTTCATGTGGCCTATTTTTGCACCATGGTGTCCTTTTTCCTGACAGTCATGTCGCTTTTTAAAAAAAAAAAAAAAAATTGGCAGAGCGGGGCTGAGATCATGGTGCGCCAGGGCAGGGACCCCTTGGCCCGACATATTTAGTACTTTGCTCCAGAAAACTGGCAAAAACCTCAGCGTTTTACAGTCCCTGCAAAGTGGGTGGGATTCTGGCTAATTCCATCTGCAGTGGACATGCTGCGATTTCAAAAACCGTTGCGTTTTTGTAAACTACAGCATGTCAATTATACCTACGGAAAAGCTGGCGGTTTCCCTATAGGTATAATTGATGTGGAAAGTCTACAGAGGAAAACTCTGCAAAAATGTAATGAAAAACACTGCAGAAAAAAAAACGTGAAGCGTTTCCACCACTTTTTTTCCGCAACATTTTTTGGTGCGTTTCACTGTGTGGGCCTTCACCTTATATAGGTTTTTAACCACTCAGGAGTTAACTTTTTCAGGTGCTTCTGTATTTTGTGTAATGTATGTATATTTATGTATTTTCAATAAAGATGTATAGCTTTTTTTTTTTTTAATTATTCCTGTGAGTTTTGGTATTGTTGGTTTTGGGTATATCTGTAGTATATTTGGTGAGATTAACCCACAATTAGGCTAAGGCCCCACAGAGCGAAACGCAACTAAAAAAAAAAACATTGCAGGAAAACTGCAATACGTTTCCGTTGCAGCTTTTGCCGCAGCGTTTTTTCGCTGTGGCCCACTACATGGGGTCTTAGCCCCCACATTGCATAAAAAGCAGCTTTTTTTGTTGCAGATTTTGCTGCGTTTTTTGAGCCAAAGCCAGAAGTGGCTTGAAAAGGAATGGAAAATATAAAGAAAGTTCTTATATTTCTACCTTCTATTAAATCCACTCCTGGTTTTGGCTCAAAAAACTGCAACAAAATCTGCAACAAAGAAAGCTGCTTTTATGCAATGTAGGGCTGTAGCCTAAAGGAGTTTTCCATGATCACTGGTAAAGCAAGTAGGGGGCAGGGTAAAATAAAAAAATAAGCCAGAATTACTGACCTCCAGTCCTTCGTTCAGCCGTCACATCTCCCATACCATGCAGGGTTCACAGTAGCAAGGCAGGAAGCACCGAGGCTCAAGTGACCACTGTGGCCAACCATTGACCTCAACAATCACATGATGTGTACCATTCACAGCACTACTGATAAATCCCGGGCCTGCTCATGCCAGTGATTGGCCGCAATGGTCCCCTGATCCTCGGTGCTTCCAGCCTGGCCACTGCTGACTCTGGACAGAACAAAGAATGTGATGCCCAAATGGAGGATTGAGGGGTCACCATCATTTTATTTTATGCTGGGGAAGGTGAAAACTAAAAAAGAAACAGATACTCTCCTGTCCCAGGAGCTCGGGTGTCCATCACCGCTGTCCGGTCCAGGCTTGTTCCAGTGGGAGTCCTCGTCCCACGTGACTGTTGAGACCAATCAGAAAGGATCCAGGAAGTCATGTTTGTGAGTTACAACCCAGATACTTTCCTGTGACCACTCAGCGGTCACATGTGGCCAGGACTTCTGCCAGAACAAGCCCCAAGGCGCCTCTAGACCAGAGAACAACCAAGTGCTAGGCAAAGGTGAGTATTGTTAATTTTTTTAGGTTTCACCTTCCCCGGCCTCCTGGCCCAGTACTGAAATATCCTGGACTACCCTTTTAAGTATCAAACTAGACTGCATCCTTAAGGGGTAAAGACCTACAAAAATATTTTACAAGATAAAAACTTTTTTAAAAAGTAAGAATTTATATGGCCAAAATGGAAACAAAATAAAATAAAGCATCCTCGGTCATAAAAATAAGAATAATTTTAATACCTAAAAAAATTTTTTCAAAAAACGAATACAAAAAATATGTGCAAAAAAAGTTTGAAAAAATAAATCTTCACAATAAATGAATTTTAATGCCAAAATTTTTTTAAAAAATTACGTTTATAAAAGTATTACAGAAATGGTATGAGCAAAAATGGTAATAGAAATAAAAAAAAAATAAAGGGAGAACAATTTTTGTGCCTAAAAAATTTTAAAATAAATATTTTTTTTTAAAAGTTAATAAAAATAATATGTGCAAAATAGTAAAAAATAAATAAAGACATACCTTTAAAGAAAAAAAAAAAAAATGACCAGCTTATGTCTAAATTTCTGGTACCTGGTCAAAGCCTAAATCACCCGTACGGGTTAAAGAAAATGCTAGCGCCTGCAGAAACTGTAGATATTTTTACATCTGAACCTGATTTAATCGCAGTAAAAAATGAGAAGATTATACAATAAAGATGCAGAGCTTTGATAAATATTCAACCCCCTCCCCCTTTGGTTTACACGTCTTATTAGATGCTAATAATATGGATAAAATATTCTCTCGTCAATAGCCCAGAGATCTCATTAGATGCAGCTCTATGTAGATTTCTTCTTAATTCCACAAGTGTTGTGCAAAGCACACCTGCATCACAGAATACACATTTGTACACCTGTTAATTAACAATTTGCTTAATATGCAGGCGACTGGTTAATTAAGAGCTCCGGTTTATAAGGATGCTGGGAGCAGATGTAAAAGAGCGGAAGCCGCCATCGTCACGCTTTCTAATGCTAGTTTTTAAATTTATTATTTTTTTTATTATTATTATCTTTGCAAGATGCATTTTCTTCTGTTGCCTCAGAAATTCGTATTCTGCGTTTTACCTGCTCATAACGTGTCCTGTCACTCACGAGATGGAACAGCTTGCTATTTACATAAAGAATGGTAAAAAAAAACAAAAAAAAACCCATAAGTAACAGATTAATTCACTGGAGATATTATGCTGACACGAGATTGTTAAAAGTTCATTTGAAGCAACGTCGGAAGAACAGATTTTTATTAGAAATTTGCCGCCGTTTATAGATGTTGCTTACTCCCCCCCCACCAATATTTAAAATAAACCGGCGAATTAAACTCAATATGGACGCTATTGCTTTTTTCTGTTTAGCTGGAAATACAACTTTATTGCCTTCTGATATCCAGTTAAATGACAGGTAATAGACTTATGTAGTGCATCTGGTGCATTCCTGAAAGCATATGCAATATATGCAATATTGAGAATCGTACAAATGTGTCGTGGACCTTCGCCTCCCCCGTAATAATAATAATAAAAATAATAATTCTCATCTCTTCATATAGAAGAGACTTGTATTGACAGTCACAGAGCCCCTATAATAATGACAGTCACAGTGCCCCTATGATACTAATGACATTCAGAATGCCCCTATCATACTAATGGCCAGTCACAGCACCCCATAGTAATGTTGCCAGTCACAGTGCCCCTATACAAACAGCAGTCACAGTGCCCCTATAATAATAATGACAGTCACAGTGCCCCTATAACAATAGACAGTCACAGTGCCCCTATACTTATATTAACAGTCACAGTGCCCCTAAACTAATAATGACAATCACAATGCCCCTATAATAATAATGACAGTCACAGTGCCCCTATAACAACAATAGTTACAGTGCCCCTATAACAATAGACAGTCACAGTGCCCCTATACTTATATTAACAGTCACAGTGCCCCTATAATAATGACAGTCACAATGCCCCTATAATAATAACAGTCACAGTGCCCCTATAATAATATTGACAGTCACAGTGCCCCTATAATAATATTGACAGTCACAGTGCCCCTATAACAATACAGTCACAGTGCCCCTATAATAATGACAGTCACAGTGCCCCTATAACAATAGACAGTCACAGTGCCCCTATACTTATATTAACAGTCACAGTGCCCCTATAATAATGACAGTCACAATGCCCCTATAATAATAACAGTCACAGTGCCCCTATAATAATATTGACAGTCACAGTGCCCCTATAATAATATTGACAGTCACAGTGCCCCTATAACAATACAGTCACAGTGCCCCTATAATAATGACAGTCACAGTGCCCCTATAACAATAGACAGTCACAGTGCCCCTATAATAATGACAGTCACAGTGCCCCTATAATACAAGGCATTATGGGAAAGGAGCTGGGGAGCTCATGCGCCCTCTGTTGGATGTAACAGATCCTCAGTTTGCTTTTGACCCACCGAGTCTTGAGACAGCAAAAGGGATTTCAGCCAAGCCAGTTTCACTTATCTGCATACAGCGCCGTTTCGGGATTTTTGTCCCTCATCAGTGCAGAGCAAAGTGTACTGGCTGGCTTTGTGGGAGTCACAGTGCCCCTATAATAATAATGACAGTCACAGTCAGTGGTGAACCTAGCCTCTTTGCTGCCTGAGGCGGACTATAGAAAGACGCCCCCCCCCCCCCCCAAAAAAAAAAAAAAAACTGAGTTTCCATGCTACTAGTTTAACACACTGTTATCGTCGCACAATATACACAATACACAAAGTTATAAAACAGTTTTTAAGAATTCTTCTTCCTGTATTACTTCAGTATCAGATCAACAACACGGCATTAACAATGAAAGTAACGTCACACATCATCTGCTTGGTGGATGGACGAGCCCACGTGGCCCCCATTCTCTATAATAGGAGCCCCGCAGATAGCTGAGGACTGGACTTCGGGTATCTTTGGCACTGTCATCAAAGTGAATGAGAGCCACGCGGGTTCGTCCATCCACCAAGTGACACCTATATATATGGCTGCGGTCAGGCTGGATTCCCACCTAGTGGGGGGGAAAAACCCAATTCTCAGGCTCAGTGGGGGTCTCAGCAGACAGACCCCCATCACTCAGGTATTTATCCTCTATCATTTAGGTGAATACAGGGCAGTAACATTCTGTGACTTACAGGTGACGTCTCTGACTAATCCTTCACATTTCCTTTCTCTTCCCTTTGGACCGCCATGACCACTTCTTCCATCTGTGACTTGTCTTTGTAAAGTTTGCAACACAGACATCTTTGGCTCCTCACTTTTCCAGGCATCCAACCCACATTGTCCTCACCTGCACCCCCATCCTGCTGCTACCCCAATTATATAATATATGATATAACCCCCCATAATGAATAATACTCCCAAGTGCATCTTTATATTAATAACATCCGTGTGTACCCTGTATAAATAGTGCCCCTTATTAATAATACCCCAGGTGCTAACTAATTAAAAGGTTTTCCAGGTCATTAATAAACTAATCAGTGGGGTTCAAAAACCCAGGACCCCCACTGATCAGCTGTTTGAATGGTACCTGTGTAAGCGCCGTGACCGCTTCTCTGTTTACATAGTGTAATTCATCTCATAGCGGCCATGTCATGTAACTGCAGCCTCGTCCTGTACATGTCTACAGTATGTGACAAGGCTACAATTACATCACACGGTCACTATAAACAGACAGCGTATAATATAAACAGGTGCCATAGCCCATGTTTATAGCGCCCCATTTACACACACTATAATGTTCCACAGCAGCCCCTGCACACAGTATTACACAGTGTTATGGCCCGCAGCGGCCCCTGCACACAGTATTATGCTCCATAGTGGCCACTGCACACGGTATTATGTTCCGCAGCAACTCCTGCACACAGTTTTATGCCCCATATTGGCCCCTGCACTGGTATTATGCTCTATAGTGGCCCCTGCACTCGGTATTATGCTCTATAGTGGCCCCTGCACTCGGTATTATGCTCTATAGTGGCCCCTGCACTTGTATTATGCTCCAGAGTGGCCCCTGCTCAGGGTATTATGCTCTACAGTGGTCCCTGCACAGGGTATTATGCCCCATAGTGGCCGACCCATGAACTATTATTATACTCTGGGGTCTTTTCAGACCCCAGGGTATAATGATTGGAGACCCAGGGGAGAATACAAACATAAAAACCAGAGTTACTTACCTATCCTGGACACCGATGCACTCCTTGCAGCTTTCGGCCCTGTTTAATTGCGCACAGATGTCACGTGATCAGGCCGGCGACGCGACCTGATGACGTCACCAGAGGCCTCAAGCCTGCTCGGAGTTACATCGGATCGCAGGAGGTGAGTAACACTGTTTTTTATGTTCCCTCACCAACCCTAGGCCTCCGATTATTATATTCAGACCCCGGAGTATAATAATAGTAGTATTTGCGGCCCGCGGCCTAACTTACCGATCCCCGCGGCCGCTCACAGCGGCATCCACTTCCCTTTCTGCGGCCCATAGCAGAAGGGGAAGCGGGGGCGGCCACGAGCAGACGCGGGTAGGTAAATAAATAGGCCGTTACCTGCTGGGGATGCTCCAACAGGTTACGGCCTATTTATATAGATAAAAAAAAGCTATACTCACCTGCGATGCCTTGATGCAGCCGCCGCCTCCTCCTCTTCTTGTCCGCGACGTCTGTGTCTCAGCGTAGGCGGCGTGATGACGTCATTGTATCGCCGCCTGCGCTGAGATGCGACGTCTTGTAAACCAGCCCAGGACAGGCCGCGCTCAGCTCTGGTTTTTTTTTGGTTTTTTTTAAAGCGGCCTGTCCTGGGCTGGCTTACATTAAATAGTAAAATGCCGCCCCCCGGACAGTGCTGCCCGAGGCGGCCGCCTCACCTCGCCTCATTAGCGGTGCGCCCCTGGTCACAGTGCCCCTATAACAATAATAATAGTCACAGCGCCCCTATACTTATATTAACAGTCACAGTGCCCCTATAATAATAATGATCATCACAGTGCCCCTATAATAATACAGTCACAGTGCCCCTATAATAATAATGATAGTCACAGTGCCCCTATAATAATGACAGTCACAGTGCCCCTATAACAATAGACAGTCACAGTGCCCCTATAATAATACAGTCACAGTGCCCCTATAATAATTACAGTCGCAGCGCCCCTATAATACAGTCACAGTGCCCCTATAATAATAATGACAGTCACAGTGCCCCTATAATAATAATGACAGTCACAGTGCCCCTATAATAATAATGACAGTCACAGTGCCTCTATAATAATAATGACAGTCACAGTGCCCCTATAATACAGTCACAGTGCCCCTATAATAATAATGACAGTCACAGTGCCCCTATAATAATAATGACAGTCACAGTGCCCCTATAATACAGTCACAGTGCCCCTATAATACAGTCACAGTGCCCCTATAATAATAATGATAGTCACAGTGCCCCTATAATAATGACAGTCACAGTGCCCCTATAACAATAGACAGTCACAGTGCCCCTATAATAATACAGTCACAGTGCCCCTATAATAATTACAGTCGCAGCGCCCCTATAATACAGTCACAGTGCCCCTATAATAATAATGACAGTCACAGTGCCCCTATAATAATAATGACAGTCACAGTGCCCCTATAATAATAATGATAGTCACAGTGCCCCTATAATAATAATGACAGTCACAGTGCCCCTATAATAATAATGACAGTCACAGTGCCCCTATAATAATTTAATGACAGTCACAGTGCCCCTATAATAATGACAGTCACAGTGCCCCTATAATAATGACAGTCACAGTGCCCCTATAATACAGTCACAGTGCCCCTATAATAATAATGATAGTCACAGTGCCCCTATAATAATAATGACAGTCACAGTGCCCCTATAATAATAATGACAGTCACAGTGCCCCTATAATAATTTAATGACAGTCACAGTGCCCCTATAATAATTTAATGACAGTCACAGTGCCCCTATAATAATGACAGTCACAGTGCCCCTATAATAATGACAGTCACAGTGCCCCTATAATACAGTCACAGTGCCCCTATAATAATAATGATAGTCACAGTGCCCCTATAATAATAATGACAGTCACAGTGCCCCTATAATAATAATGATAGTCACAGTGCCCCTATAATAATAATGATAGTCACAGTGCCCCTATAATAATAATGACAGTCACAGTGCCCCTATAATAATAATGACAGTCACAGTGCCCCTATAATAATAATGACAGTCACAGTGCCCCTATAATACAGTCACAGTGCCCCTATAATAATAATGACAGTCACAGTGCCCCTATAGTTATAGTTATAATAGATAAAAGGTTGTAGTTCCCTATAACATTGACAGTCCCCATAATGACATAGTGTCCCCAATAACCAAAACGTTCATGTGCCCTCACATAGACAGTCAATGTAAGGAAGTTGCGCTTACACCTATTCCAGCTATTCCATAATAGACACTGCCAGCTGCTCGTGGCTCAGGTGTGATCTCAGTTTTATCAATGGGATGATGCAAGGTGCACGGGAGATGGCAGCAGAAAACTCCCGACTCTTCCTACATATCACCCTGCAGGATGGCATCCTTATACCAGTAAAGACATATCAATTACTAGGGCATCCCATATCACGTAGTCTCCAAAACAGGAACATTTCACTGGGATTTTGCAAAAACTTTCCATTCCTTATTTGCACATCTCTAGTTCCAGCCAGAGCTGTTTTCTCCTTAAAAGGGTCTTTCTGATATGAAATATTGATGGCCTATTTTTAAGCTAGGCTAGCCATACCAGATTGGCGGCAATCTTACTCCAGTGCTCCAGAGCTGCAATACCAGACACAGCCACTACCAAACATATGGCACCCTAACAATAAAAGGACATTCTGTGAGCTGATGAGCAGGGGTGCAGTGCTAGATTTTCATCAAATGTGTATGACTAGGTTTAATCAAATCTAGTTCTAAAACTAAGTGGTATATAGCAGAATTTTGAATGCAGCTCTGGAGGTGATTGGAGTATAAGACATAATGTAGCACATGATCAGTACCAGATAAAGTTTTTGTGATGTTGCAGACTGTTATATGTATCTCATCCTTCATGCCATGACCTAGCACAATGTCAGATAGCCTGGTGTATATACTATAGATAATGTTATATAATAAGTCACTGTATAGGAGAGGAGCCTTCATACCAAGGCTGACACTGAGCAGGATAAGACGGCTGCACGCAGATGTTCTTATGCCTTGCAGCTCTAGTAATCCATCAATAAATTGAGCAAGTGAGGGGTCAGGATTTCTACAACCGTGCAGATACGACTGATGAAGGTCAATGAGAGGAGCATAACATGGATACAGGGATGGTATGGATCCAAAGCCTCTCAGCCATCCATCAACCGGCAAAATGGAAAACTAGTAGCAGCTATCGATTACATTCCTCATAGATTTTGGAAAGGAAATGAGGATTTTCTGCCAATATCTGTGTGGCTGGATGACTGTGAGAAATATCTAGCTAAAAACACAAAAGTGGAGCAAGGCAAGCAAAAAGTCGCCCGGTAATAATAATAATAATAATAATAGTCCTTTAATAGTCCCACAATGGGGAAATTCAGTGTGTTACAGCAGCAAAGATAAGATAAGATAAGCAGATACAAATACAAATACAACATGTACAGGAATGTTCCAAGGTGAGAGGCATTACATTAATAGCAGACAGACAGATAGGACGTAGCAGAGGAGGGGGGGGGGATTTAACAGGCAGAGAGATATTTCAGTAGTCTGGAAACTCAGCAGGAACCAATATTTGGGCTACCACTCCGGGGTTCTTGCTGGACCTGCAGGCAGGGTTTTTGGAAAGTGGAGTAAGAAAAGTAGTGTGACTGGAATCTTGCATGGTCTTCCATTGCTCCTTATGTTTCTAGAATGGGATTTGCAGAATTTCATGCACTTGCACCACAATATTCAAGATCCTCTGTCACAGACTTAAAGGGAAACTGGGAAATCCATGGAGGGCCGGGACTGAGCTAAAATTATAAAAAGAAAAAAAAAAAAAGCAGCTTTACTCACCAACCCCTGGTCCTCCATTCCGGCATCGGGCCCCCTGTTCTCCACGTCCACACTGGCAGGGCTAGAAGCAAAGCTGCTCAGTTGACCGCTGAGGCCAATCATAGGCCTCAACGGCCACATGTTGGGTGCTGGTGATGTATTAGCAGTGATGTCACAGATACCCAACAAGTGACAACTAAGGCCACCTGAGCAGCTTCATTTCTGGACCAGCAAGTGCAGGAACAGAATGGAACAGGGGACCCAAAACCAGAAAGCAGGACTAGGGGAAGGAAGGCATTACTTTTTATTTTTGCCCACCACCTGGCTTTTCATTTTGCTTGGAAAAGGACGGAATTTAAGAAAATTGCACAAAAGAAGGCAGTGGTATAAAATAAAATTCTAGCCATTCCTTAAATTCCTGATAAATTCTCTTACGCTCCTTCGATGACTTACAGTTTGTGACCTGTAAAATTATGACCCCTGCTCTCTGGTGCACTGGAGTGAGATTTATGATACACTGCCTTCCACTGTCAGAAAAGAAAAAAATTAACCATTGTATGGTAATAACAGAAGTTGGTCAGCAACATATCAAGGAGAGATTTTATGGGGGAAGCTGTGGCATAGAAGTGGGCACGATTACTACGTGAAAGGCTCTGACGGGGGATGGGAATGATCTTGTGTGTAAATAGACATGTTGTGGAGAAGTCTTCGTGGTGGTCTGGGCCCAGATAGAGAAGGAAAGCGAAACATAAATGCTGCTAAAATGTACAAATGGGAGTGAATGATGGTTGTAAGGAGAAATTGTGCAGGGGGCTGAGCAGGGTCCATGAGCCTTTAGTTACGTTCTTCTTGTTCCTTATAACTTGCTACAATGTATCAGTATATCAGCTTGCAGTTTAGCCCACATAGGATTATCTAGACTACATACCATTGAAACAAAACCTGAGCTGTGAGAAGTTTACGGTTCACTGACATTTTGCTTCATATTTGTTATTGAAATAACTCCTATGGGTCACTTCTATGGATAACTTGCAGCACAAACCGCTCCCCGACTCCTCCACCCATTGCATGACCCAGTGCATTCCTATGGGTGATGGGGTCACTCGAATATCCCTGTATAGACGCTGCTCAGTCATAAGATCTGCCTTATGTGTGTTGTCAAAATAAAAAGGTTCTGGAATAAGAAATTTCGATATTGTCATAGCAGAGCCATTATCATTTATCCAGATAAAGTAGAGATGTGATACAACAATAATCCCCTCGGAGGCCACATCACTGCGGCGTGTGGGAGACCATCTTATGAATAGGCATGAAGGAGTCGTGTTGCCAGGATGATGAGATTCCGAGTCTGTTGGATATTAAGCGTTGCCCATTATGGCACATGATGCAGGAAACCGATCACCCTCTGCAGAATTCATCTCCAGTCTAACGACATGTCTTGGCTTCGTCCGCATTTCTTAGTTCCCTTCCCTTTGTCACTGACCATTTACTCACTAATGTGCGTGGCGAGCCAACTTCATCAATGCCCGGCCAGCTGCTCCGGAGCATGGCAGAAGAAATGCCCTGTAGCCTCTGTGGGGTAGGCTCCATGGCAAGGCAGCTGGCACCTGGCTCTCCAGATTCTAAGCATAGGTGTAAAAATAGCTTGTCTTTTTGTTTTGGTTGCTGCCACATTTTTAAGTTAGCAGCCAGATGTTCCATTGCTGCAAATAGAATTTTTTTTTTTTTTTTTTTTTATAAAGGGGAACTATGAATAAAATCTATTAGGAAATATGGATATAGTAGATAGGAATCCTCTGCTCCAGACCTTCCTCTACAAGACTAGACTTTATGGCTTTAAGACACAGGCATTGACAACTATTGCTACAACTACCTGCAAAAAAACAAAGCTATACTGTATGTTGCATGACACTTTCTGACCATGGCAAAAAAGTGCAGCATCATGTTTGTGAATTTTATTTGCCATAGGTAGCAGGTACAAGATTGTAAAAGGGGCGTTCCCATACCATAAAGTAATGGTGTTATTGAGATACTTTATGGTTAGTGGGGATCAAAACTGGGCCCTTCACCATCCTCAGAATTTAGAGGCTGCAGAGCTGATTAGGTGCAGTGTCATAGTGGCCCCCTAATTGTGTATGGTCGGCCACCTAATTGTGTAGGGAAAAGTAGTCAAGGGGTTCACACGGCGACATCCTCCACACATTCCTCTTCATCTACCGCTCCCGGTGGCAAGGTCTAATCCTCTCCAGCCATGGACTCTGTGGCCTTATATTTTTCAGCATCCTGCTCTGATCTCTGCTTTCCATCGAATATAATGGGAAGCAGAATCTGGACACAATTTGCTATCGATATTGGGGCACACTCCACCTCAAAATCAGCGGCAGATTCTGCCGAGTGAATGGGTCCTAAGGGTCAAGTTAACGGGAAAAGTGCTATCAAACTAATGACTCTGCCTTGTAGGGCAACTTCTACACTTTTCTAAAATGCCTTTCTTAGTCTATTTATTATGTTTTATTCTATTTATATTATTTATATATTATTATTATTATTATTATTATTATTATATTTTCTCATTTCTATTTATATATTATATATGTATATATTATTATATATTATATATTTATTATTATTCAATTTTCTTATTTCTATTTATATATTTATTATATATTTATATTATATATGTATATATTATTTATTATTATTCTATTTTCTTATTTCTATTTATTTGGCAGCTCCATTTTCATAAATATTAGTGTTTTATTGTTATGCAAATTAGCTGAAAAGAGCTTTAGGGGCGTTTCTTCTCCTGCCAGGGTTCATTGTCTGCTCTAGATAATCCCCCCTTACTGTTCCCGAGCTCCTCCCCATGGCTTGAGTGACACCTCCCACTGTCTGCAGTTAGGGGCTGTTATCTGTAGCAGAAAGTGAAGCCCCAGCAGGAGAAGAAATACCCCTAAAGCCCTTTTCAGCTACTTTGCATAAGAATAAAATCCTGACTCTCATGAACATGGGGCTGCAATGCAGAATAAGAAAGACATTTTGGAAAGTGTAGAAACCTCCCTACAAGGTACTGGCGTTCCTTTTCTACCGATTTTCCTGATGACAGACTCCCCGATGATAGACAACCCCTTCAATATCACATACCACAAACTCTCAGTCCCGGCAACCACCTTTTATGAAAATGTGTGAAATATGAATTTCCCCTTTAATTTTATTTTTACATATTTTTTTTTACCGTCTGTCAGAATCCCTTTCTCTCTGTCCGCGGCGCAGATAATAAAGCCATAGAGCGGCATGCAATAATGTTAGTGTCTTTCAAACGTCAGCGACATGTCATCAGTCCTGTTCTATTTAAGAGAATTCATTTATTTTTCTATCACAGAGGGGTTTTTTTTACCTGCATCTAATTTCAGCTTTAAGATTTTTTATTTTATTTTTATTTATTTTTTTTACCTTTGATGTTTCTGAAAAGCCTTCAATCAGATTTGTCCGTGTTTTTTATTGACTTGTTTTTGCCAGATCAATTGAGTTTTGACAGTCCCACAAAGATAGCAGAAGTGAAACAATTACCACAAGTAAAATGAAGAAACTATTGCTTCTCAAAGTGTTTTTACCCTTCCAATCAAAGCTAAAGCGGGACTAACACGGTTTATATTGAAAAGATAAATTGCTGGCAGATATTTGGAAACTGCGGATGCTTAAGAGAAATCAATTTGAGCAGATTTTTCACACAGTTGGGTTTCGGCCCTGTAGTAGCTGCAGAGAATTTTTTTTTTTATTATTACTTTTTTTTATATTTTTAATCTTCATGATTTTCTTCCGAATCTGAAAGCACAAAGTGGGCAAATGACATTTGGTTGATGACATTTAACGTGCGCCGGTCTCTGTGATTGTTCATAAGAGGTAATGGTTGCAATCAAGATGACGGCAGGAGGTTGTGTTTGCTACAAGGTTTTTATTTTTTTTTATACATCTGTATTACTGTACTTCAGGATTAACCCACCTGTTGAGCTACATGGGCTGGCGGAATGAATAATATTGGAGAATCGCTTAAATAGTAATTCCCCAGTACAGTGTCATTGCTGGAACCAGTCCTGAGGATCGCAGCAAAGACCCAAACAGTGTTATGGAATTGCCACTTAAGCAACTCAAAAGTTAATGGATTTTCTATTTAAGTAATTTCCCAATACGAAGCAGGTAACGGATAGAACCAGCAGACAGCAAGTAAAAAAAGGTATCTAAATTCCTACACTGCTCAGGTAGTCTAGAAGTCTAAGGATACCCAAAAGTATTCACTAGAACCCACCGCAAGGCAGGATGGACTTGGCTGCTCAGACGCCAGGTTACAAAAAATAGGACCAAGCTAGAAAACCTATGGAGGACAGAGTAATCAGGCTTAAAAGCCAAGAAATATGAGAATTGCCAAAATAAAGGCAGTGAAATGTCAGGAGTGCAGGCTATGGTCAAGTCCAGCAGATCACAGATAAAGCCAAATAAGCAAGAGAATGGTAAACCAGAGTGTGATGATTCCACTTAAATATGGCTATAACTCAAAGATGTATTTTGATCTCTGGGTAGCGTATCTCTCTCTTAATTCCATTTAATCTAGCTGTGCGTAGCACTAATCCTAGGTGTATGTTGTCAGTAGTGGCAACAATGTAACAATAGGGCTTTGTACTCATCCCAGAATGGCTCCATTGAATTCCTACATAGCCCCTTGGTGATCAAATATACATGTATTGTTTAGCTTAGGCTATTGGATCAGACATGGTTGGTAACATATAGACGGCATTGTGTCATTCCACTTAATCCCATCTCCTTACAAAGAATCTTGACTTGAGTGCGTTAGTCAATCAGACTTGCTGTCGCCGGTGACCTCATTCTGGGTGGTGGCATAAAGGGTAGATAAGATGAGGTAGGGATCAGTGGGGGAGAGGCTACTTTGATGAGTGGTTGAGATGCTACTGTGATGAGTTGCTGGCTGGAATGCTGTGTTGATGCTGCTGCTAGGAGCCTCCACTGGTTATCCCCACATGCCAGGGCATGTGTGAGTGTTGGATTATAGAGCCACATCAAGGATATGTGTGGTAAAGTAATTATTTCACTTTTATTCCCTTTTTATTTTATGTGCTGTATATTGTAACTATTAACTGTTAATGCTTGTATATATCTGCATATCTGTTCTGAACTGCATGTGTTAGATGTTAATACCGACCCATCTAGGGGTTAATAAATATACAAAATTTAGAAAGCTTGTCTTGTATTATTTTGTGAACCCAACACTCACTGGCGGTGAGTGTGGTGGTTTTTATTAAAGAAGTCTCAGGTGTAGGCCAAAGCGGTGTTGGCGCACTGAGGATCTTTCACACAGAGAATCTGCGAAAAACGGGGAAAGGTACTGGAAGTTCTGAGAACACAGAGCCTGCAAAATTAAAGCAATCACAGGCACCTGAGTTGGGAAAGTGTCAGGGTAAAATACCAGCCTCACTCCTTTATTGGAGGAAATTATGACCCTGCATTTCAAACCTCTGACTGGCTGAATAGACTCTGCCAAAGTTTGACTGATAAGCATAGCAACCTTAAAGAAACAGCCATGTGGCAAATGCAGATACCATACACAATGTCGCCCAGCATCTCTGAACAGAAGAGAATGATGGATGATTGCTGGAAAAGTAGAAGCGCAGATATTCAGATCCCTTGCAGAAAGGAACCACAGTGGGCAGGGAACTTTGAAAATACCCTTAACTTGCCCTGAGTTTTTGGGGATGCTGATTGTGGAGGGATCACAGGGACACCATTATCTATTTTTGGACCCTTGTGGTGAAAAATTGGGCAATAAAGATTGCCAGGAAAAAGCCACAGCCACCCAGTCTTATTTAATGATGTTTGACGGTATTATTTAGGAACTGAATTGCAGGGTTGCAGTCCTATATGTGAGAACTATATGTCAATATTATTTTGGGCTGCAGAATCATTCTTTAAATTATGCATATTATTTGGACAAAATGTGGTAGCCATATATTATCCTGGTAGTATATGATGGTATTATTTATGCTGCATCGCGGTACTATGATCACACGGTTGCTATTATCTAGTTTGGACCCATTGTTAGTATGAGGTGGAAAACTGGCAATAGGAAACCCCAGGAGCAAGTACGGGCAACCTGTATAATTCAATGGCGCCTGGTAGTATTATTTTGGAACTGAACTGTAGTATTTCAGTACTATATGGCGAACTATACAGCAGTATTATTTCGGGCTGTAGGAAGCATTATTTAGATACTGTATATTATTTGGAAAAATGTGGTAAACTTATCTGAGTCATATGATATTATCTTGGTAGTATATGGTGGTATTATTTGTGCAGTAAATAGCAGTAATATTTTGGTACTGAATGGTGGTCTTATGAAAGTTGCAAATATAGGTAAAACTGTCTAAAATTGGCAAAAATTATATTCTAATTTTCTTGTTGTCTAGGACCCCATCTCTGTCTTGCTCTCATGTCTAAATGACCCCAGAGCTTTATCACTACATAAATGTGCAGAAGTCCTAAGTATGGCTTATCACCATCGGGGCCAATACAGATTTTAGGTCTAGTAGAAATTATATGATCCTGTGTTAAGACTCCATATTGGTAATTTGGATGGTTTGCATTGTGAATTGATAACATTGGAAGGCAGTGAAATTGTATACTATACATTATCTATGTTATCATAGGGTTATAATGTAGTATTCAAAGGACAACTACGGAAATACATGAAGTGAGAGACGTCTCATCAAGGTCTCCGAGCTGTCAGTGGGTTCAGCTCTGTGCTATATAGAGGTATGTCAGTAACACTCATTACCAGCAGAGCTGACGGACGGCTGTTTGCTCCTATAGCAGCGTACATCCATAGCAACGCTGTCCTATAGCTAAATACAGTGCTGTGTAAACCAGCTATCCATCTACAGTATATATCTTATGTCTATCCCTATATAGTATCCATCTATTGTATCTATTTATCTATCTTATCTATTGTATCTATTGATCACATTCATCTATTCAATCATATCTGTCTACTGCATCTAATGTATTTAGCATATCTATCATCTTATATCTATGATGATATCTCAAATCTCTCATATCTTTCTAATATGTATCAAATAATCTATGTCTTATCTACAGTATGTTTCATCTATCTGTCTATCCATCTATATATATTGTATCTAGCGCATTATCTATTATATTGGAGGATTTGGCTCAGTATCCTGGGGATAACACCCAACTGCTCTTCACATTGTGCTGCTACCTTTTTACCTTATCTATCAATCTATCTATATATCTCTCTATCAATCTTTTTAAAATGTATCTTTTATTAATGTATATCTATTTACCTGTATACTTATCTATATGGCAATGCCTCCAACACAGCTATCTATCTCTATCCCATATCTATCTATCTATCTATCTATCTATCTATCTATCTATCTATCTATCTATCTATCTCATCCCATATCTATCTATCTATCTATCTATCTATCTATCTATCTATCTATCTATCTATCTTTATCCCATATCTATCTATCTATCTATCTATCTATCTATCTATCTATCTATCTATCTATCTATCTCTATCCCATATCTATCTATCTATCTATCTATCTATCTATCTATCTATCTATCTATCTATCTATCTATCTCTATCCCATATCTATCTATCTATCTATCTATCTATCTATCTATCTATCTATCTATCTATCTATCTATTTATCCCATATCTATCTATCTATCTATCTATCTATCTATCTATCTATCTATCTATCTATCTATCTCTATCTATCCCATATCTATCTATCTATCTATCTATCTATCTATCTATCTATCTATCTATCTATCTATCTATCATCTATCATCTATCTATCTATCTATCTATCTATCTATCTATCTATCTATCTATCTATCTGTCTTCTTTAAAATGTATCTTCTATTACTGTATATCTATTTAACTGTATACTTAACTATCTTGTTATGTGTCCATCTAAACCCCTATAGGATAAGGTAAGACATTACTGGTCCTGATCCCTAACATATTCTTGTACGTTTATAAACTTGAAAGGACATAGAGATACAGTATAGGCCCATAGAGGGCTGGGGACACCATATTACACCTCTATATAGTACAGCACAGACATGTAATCCTATATTAGATCATATGCATGAGACCTGCATAGGGGCCTGCATAGATCTATCCTTTATCCCCTCTAATACTGCCCATGCACATGACTTCCACTATATAATAATTCCCTATAACAGATGCACAAATATTTTAAGGCAATTTTTTTTTTCTAGCTAAAGCGGATTCATAGACAAAAATATGCTGTGTGCTTTGTGGAATTGCTCTTTCCAGGACACAACTGGACCCCCGACAGATCAACTGAATATGTCATTATGTGGAGACCCCCGCTGACCACCGTCCTCCCGGCCGCACTATTATGGCATGGAGCACATTGCAGAATATTTTCAGCTCCCCACATCTGTCAAATGAATCAAGCCATCAGACAAAGCAGCGGCAACGATTCAATTACTGCATTATCCATTGTAAGCCTTGGACAGTGAACTGAGATTAGCATTCAGAGAACCTGACGGAACCTGGGCTGATATTAATGGGAATGTAAAGCAGATACGTGAATACAAATAAAGGCAAATTGCTTGTGTAGCCGCTCTCCCTGTAGTCTTTATTATGGCTCAAGGCTTTCGCTGGTGGAGAGCGGTTAAACACTGAACACACACGCACAGATCCATTCCAATACATGGATGGGAATACAATTACATCAAATGTCTTCTATCATTAGCCGCCGATCATGTGATGATGGAAGCGGAGAATATACAATGATGAACACTTAAAATCTACTGACTGCCACTTATACAGTGAACTCTGCTGGAACATTTCATGATACAATGTAACAGTGTAGATTATCTTCACCCTACTATGCCTATTTTCTGTCAAGGTTTTCACGGCTGAATCGGCATCCCAGGTGGCACCCCTCTTTATCACCGACCCATCAATGTTCAATGGAAGAGCCTGGTCCTTGAAAATAGAGCTACGTTTCCGATCCATCAAAACGTATAGTATGTTCTACTTTTTCACCGATCATGAGCTGCACTTGGCCATGAACTGCGGTCACGTGAAGAGAGTCTTAAGAACAAACAAAAGTACTGTAGCCAAACAGCAAGGCTAAGTTCACCCATTGTACTAGAGGATCGACAGCAGAAATCCTAGACGGACTCTTGTATCTGTGCCCTGGATGTGCTGTGAATTGGGGTGAGGATTAGTCCCAAGGAAATTCAGTTTATTCTTGCACAATCCATTCATTATTCTGGCAGATGTAGTGCAGAACAATATCTGTACAGATTGTTTTTTACAACTGGGTTTCAGAGACACATTTTCTTGCATATGAGGCACATTGACGCAGGTTTGATAAAGATTTTGGCACAGAAATCAACAGAAAATCTTCCATGTGTGAACAAAACCTAAGGGTACAAGTTATTAACAGGTAGAGATTATTTTCTTCTTCTTCATCATCATCTAATTATTTCCTTTGTCAATAGGGGCAATGGTAAAAAAAAAAATAAAAATCAAAGGATGCCTTCATAGCCAAAGTCTGTATGGGACCTTCTACTGGAGCTAACACAGACCCCACTTTCTTATTGACCCCTTGGCCATCGCATCGGTATCATCTATATTGTGTATGCCTACTTGATTAGATGGCATTCTCATGTATCTCAATGCTACAAGATCTTAATCGTTGGGTGGCTGTTCATATTATAGACAGCCTGGAGGGGGAATAAAGGATTGGACATGTTGACATTGGCGGATTCAGTAGATATTTGTGTAATCTGTGGTCACCTTTACATTCAGCATTCTTATACTTCAAGAAACCACTTGGACTAAATCTCTCAACGTGTGAAAGTCTCTGTTAAAGCTGAATGAAGGAACCTGGCAACTATGGAGATCGTGGTGTTGTGGTGGGGCTGGTCTGTCAGTGGATCAGGAGGCCAGCTGAAGGCCAAATGGATCACAATAGATCCTGGGAGGTCCAGAAGAAGACAATTCCATCATGTTCTGCTTGGTTGATCTACTGCATTTCAGTACAAGGAATCCTAAGTTCAAACCAAAAAGTGAAAATTCTTGTATGTTCTCCCTGTGTTTCCTCCCACACTCCCAAAACATAGTGATAGGTTTCCTATGAAATTGGCCCCAGGGTAAGGAATTAGGCCTCCGTACAAAAAGTTGGCTAAACATGTCAACTTCAGCAGAACCACCAACTATCTTATGTGTTCGAGGGTCTCCAAACCTTTTCCAATAAATGATGTGATGGTATAGAAAGATCAGCACGTTGAGACCCACGCCTGATGCTTTTCAGGGGAGCTACAGTAGGACAGTGACATTGCCTAACTCCCCTCTCCCCATTCAGAACACATGCTAAGCTGGGCATGCATGTGATTGGATGGACCAGAAGAAATAACAGCCGAAAAGGTGTATGGGTACCTTTGCAAATAGCCAATCTAAATTCCCACTCTAGACAGGCGATGATCGATGGACATACCAATAGTTTGTAGAGGGAGACACTATATACTAGAAATATTAGTTGCTTGGTATAGTGCCAAGACCATTTGGTGGTCTGGTCTGTATCATCCTGGTGAGCAGTTACTGTGTCATGAAGAACCCGGAAGACTAGTTTGTGAGTGTGGGTGGAAGTGTTGCTTGTGGGGACAGGAGTAAAACCCATCCAGTGGAAGCTTTGGGTGACATAACTGCTGGGAAGTGTTGTGGTTTGCAAATCCTTACACACTCTTACCAAAAAGATCAGTAAAGTGTCAGTTCCCTCTGGTGGTTGTTTCTGTGACATTACACTACAGCACCTGCTGTGGGTGGCAAGATCTCAATTTGATATTAGCATACTACAAATGAGTGGTCCATAAATGGGGGGGAAATGTGAGTGCCCTATAAGCATTGCATCAAACTATGTTCACAGGCTGAAATTGTAGGGCAGAGAGTTCACTAAAGAGAGTCAGTCTCAAAGGCTTTTACAGTCAGGTAGATGATGGAGCCTATGGAGGGCAGGTTGAAGAAAAATCAAAGGTGATTACTGGAGAAGTGCGTGTTCAGTAGGTGAGCCGTCAAAAGAAAGAGAAGACATGCTGTACAGCAGTGGAGTCAGGCTGGCGCTGGTCCTAGTGGAAGTTCCCAAGGATGGGGTAAGTGAGACATGGACTTGCCCTGGAAGCAGGACCGGATGCAGTGTCAACAGTGTTGGAGTTGGAGCCAAAAACAGTGGGAAATCATGGCGGCCTGTAAAATGGAAGGTGGCCATCCTGACAGCAGAGACAGTAGTCCCATCACTATAGAAAAGGGACTGCAATTCCTTTGATAACACTATGTTCTGTCTAAGGGAGAGGGAGACTCCCCTTGTACAGGTTTAATGGCTGAAGACTAAGGAGTTATCACTGAATTGTTAAGTATTGTTTCCATTTTGTTTCACCTTTTAGCTACCTTAATGGGAACCTGTCACATGAAAAATTCTGTAAGTATTATATCATAGAATAGAGCAAATTGATTTAGACGTTTGGGGATAAAAATCAGAATAACTTATTTTCATTATTGTCATATATTCATAAAATTCTACTCTTTCTGTGCTGAGTGGCTGGTCCTATCAGTTACTCACCTCCTCCTCTCTATGACTGTGCTTGCAGAGGCAGCTGTCAATCACTGGTAGGACCGCCTACTGGACTTGCCAATATAGAAAGAGCAGATTTCAATGGATAAGTGACAGGTTATACTGAGTATCTTTATATCAATCTGTTCAGCTCTTCCTGCTCTATAACATCTTGCCTGCAGACTGATCTGCATGTTCCATCTGATAGGTTCACTTTAAGTACAGCCCTTCAAAATCAGTAACCTGGTTGTCATGCTTGTGTCCATCCCCGCACCTGTTGCAACACTCCAACAGAAACCCAATACTAGTTAAAGGAGTTGTCTGAGACCCAGGCATAATGGACACCGATGACTTAGCCACAGCGTCAGATTGCAGTGCCCAGCATTCTTCTGTGAAGTCATGTGCCTGGGGTCACCGCTGAGGTCTGTGATTGGTCCTTAGCGGTGACATGGGTAAGCTGAGCATCATGACGCCATTTACCTTTGGTGACAATTTTAGTTCATCCGAGACAAATCTCAAATTGTTCGGTTTTGCTAAAAAGTGAACAATTTGGATTATTGAATTGAATCCGGTTAGTTGTGAACTGATTCACCCCATCTCTACTGATGACCTGTCCTGTGGATTGATCATCAGTATCCATTATTCCTGGGTCTCAGAAAACCTCTTTAATGGAGTCAGTCGGTTATAAAAAGAATCCATAAGGCAGATGTGAACAGAGCCTAACCTACTTGTTATACAGTGGACGCTGGTTGATACCTTGTAACCACTGAAACTATAAAAAATGAGACAAATAAGTAAAAATAATAATAAATAACAGCACTAATAATTATTATGAGGAGCGCTAGTAATGTCTCAGACACTATACTGTACTCTGCTGTATTTCTGCTGCAATTATCACTCAGTAAATTGGTCTAATTAGGCTGCGGGATGAGACTGGAGACAGTAACTGAGACATCTTGCAATTGAACTGTCTTCTGTGAAGGAGTGCTAGTGACCTCAGGAGGCCACAGAGGAGACATCACTCTGCATCTCTCCGATGCTCAGCTCAGCACAGTCAAGGCGGAATAAAGGATCATTTGATGCATAGAAAGAACAGGCCCACTAATAAAATGTCAAGGAACATTCAACGTTGGCCAGACATTTTGATAAATCATAAAATCAGCGCACCGCCTGCCTCTCCAAACCTTATTACTGCTTCCAAATAATAATAATCGGATAGCAGGCGGCGCCCAGCCCCTCCCCCTTCCTGGGTTCACTCATCCCAGGAATGGAGTAATAGAAAACATATTGTGCTCTTATCTGTACAGGGCTCATTTATATGGAAATCTCGGCACACACTGCTGATTGTTTAAGAGATTCTCGGGGCTCAGATCAGATCATTTTGCTTCAGTAGTTAAACATATGTGTCTGATATATACAGAGAGCTGAACATACAGAGGACGGGAGAACAGAAAATAAGAATGATGGCATGGCTAAAGAATCCAATCAATACAGATGGTGACATCACAGAGGCTAAATGCCTCACACCATAGTGATGTCACCGGCTAAGTACAAGGCAGGAAGGAGGAATAGTTATATAATCCTTCACTGTAAGAATGGCAAAGATAATTCTTGAATATATGAGGCAATATTATAGTAGATATATTCTTATATATAGGAGACAGTATTATAGTAGTTATATTCTTGTACATAGAAGCAGTATTATAGTAGTTATATTCTTATATATAGGAGATAGTATTATAGTAGTTATATTCTTGTACATAGGAGCAGTATTATAGTAGTTATATTCTTGTACATAGGAGCAGTATTATAGTAGTTATATTCTTATATATAGGAGATAGTATTATAGTAGTTATATTCTTGTACATAGGAGCAGTATTATAGTAGTTATATTCTTGTACATAGGAGCAGTATTATAGTAGTTATATTCTTATATATAGGAGGCAGTATTATAGTAGTTATATTCTTGTACATAGGAGCAGTATTATAGTAGTTATATTCTTATATATAGGAGATAGTATTATAGTAGTTATATTCTTGTACATAGGAGCAGTATTATAGTAGTTATATTCTTGTACATAGGAGCAGTATTATAGTAGTTATATTCTTATATATAGGAGCAGTATTATAGTAGTTATATTCTTGTACATAGGAGCAGTATTATAGTAGTTATATTCTTATATATAGGAGATAGTATTATAGTAGTTATATTCTTGTACATAGGAGCAGTATTATAGTAGTTATATTCTTGTACATAGGAGCAGTATTATAGTAGTTATATTCTTATATATAGGAGACAGTATTATAGTAGTTATATTCTTGTACATAGGAGCAGTATTATAGTAGTTATATTCTTATATATAGGAGGCAGTATTATAGCAGTTATATTCTTGTACATAGAAGCAGTATTATAGTAGTTATATTCTTGTACATAGAAGCAGTATTATAGTAGTTATATTCTTGTACATAGGAGCAGTATTATAGTAGTGATATTCTTGTACATAGGAGCAGTATTATAGTAGTTATATTCTTGTACATAGAAGCAGTATTATAGTAGTTATATTCTTGTACATAGGGGCAGTATTATAGTAGTTATATTCTTGTACATAGAAGCAGTATTCTAGTAGTTATATTCTTGTACATAGGAGCAGTATTATAGTAGTTATATTCTTATATATAGGAGACAGTATTATAGTAGTTATATTCTTGTACATAGAAGCAGTATTATAGTAGTTATATTCTTGTACATAGGAGCAGTATTATAGTAGTTATATTCTTGTACATAGGAGCAGTATTATAGTAGTTATATTCTTGTACATAGGAGCAGTATTATAGTAGTTATATTCTTATATATAGGAGACAGTATTATAGTAGTTATATTCTTGTACATAGAAGCAGTATTATAGTAGTTATATTCTTGTACATAGGAGCAGTATTATAGTAGTTATATTCTTATATATAGGAGACAGTATTATAGTAGTTATATTCTTGTACATAGAAGCAGTATTATAGTAGTTATATTCTTGTACATAGGAGCAGTATTATAGTAGATATATTCTTATATATAGGAGACAGTATTATAGTAGTTATATTCTTGTACATAGAAGCAGTATTATAATAGTTATATTCTTGTACATAGGGGTCAGTATTATAGTAGTTATATTCTTGTACGTAGGAGCAGTATTATAGTAGTTATATTCTTGTACATAGGGGGCAGTATTATAGTAGTTATATTCTTGTACATAGGAGCAGTATTATAGTAGTTATATTCTTGTACATAGGAGCAGTATTATAGTAGTTATATTCTTGTACATAGGGGCAGTATTATAGTAGTTATATTCTTGTACATAGGAGCAGTATTATAGTAGTTATATTCTTGTACATAGGAGTAGTATTATAGTAGTTATATTCTTGTACATAGGAGCAGTATTATAGTAGTTATATTCTTGTACATAGGGGGCAGTATTATAGTAGTTATATTCTTGTACATAGCAGGTAGTATTATAGTAGTTATATTTTTGTACATAGGAGCAGTATTATAGTAGTTATATTCTTGTACATAGGAGCAGTATTATAGTAGTTATATTCTTGTACATAGGAGCAGTATTACAGTAGTTATATTCTTGTACATAGGAGCAGTATTATAGTAGTTATATTCTTGTACATAGGGGGCAGTATTATAGTAGTTATATTCTTGTACATAGGGGGCAGTATTATAGTAGTTATATTCTTGTACATAGGGGCAGTATTATAGTAGTATATTCTTGTACATAGAAGGCAGTATTATAGTAGTTATATTCTTGTACATAGGAGCAGTATTATAGTAGTTATATTCTTGTACATAGGAGCAGTATTATAGTAGTTATATTCTTGTACATAGGAGGTAGTATTATAGTAGTTATATTCTTGTACATAGGAGCAGTATTATAGTAGTTATATTCTTGTACATAGGAGGTAGTATTATAGTAGTTATATTCTTGTACATAGGAGCAGTATTATAGTAGTTATATTCTTGTACATAGGAGGTAGTATTATATTAGTTATATTCTTGTACATAGGGGCAGTATTATAGTAGTTATATTCTTGTACATAGGAGCAGTATTATAGTAGTTATATTCTTGTACTTAGGAGCAGTATTATAGTAGTAATATTCTTGTACATAGGAGCAGTATTATAGTAGTTATATTCTTGAACATGGAGTAATATTTTAGTAGTTATTCCCTTTGTTCCTATGGGTCAGTATTGCTGTTGATAAATTACATCTTATAAAGACAAGGATATGAGCCTAAACAAGTTGTTGAATTTTCATTTTTATAATAAATCAGTATTTGTTCAGACATTTGTTGGCTGCTGTTTCTTAGACAATTCTTAAGAGAAGCGATGTAGCCCGTACAATATAATAAAATATAGCAGGAGATGTAAAGTTAATAATTTCCTTAGCTATTATCCCTGGTAAAGACCTGTTTGTGCTCTTGCTACCTCATTGCTTACGACTGGCAGTATTCTTTGTTCCTATGCTGTGGGGTTTCCAGCTATAAATCTGTAGTGTAAACTGCAGCTTCTGTTGAATGTGAACTCGCGCTAATTATATCAAAGCTGAACAGTTTCATCACACACTTCTTAGGCAACTCTCCCGATCACTTTATAAACAGAGGAATCACATCTGGCTTTCCAGGTATTGGAAATGAAATTGTATTAATTACACATTTAGCTTTGCATAACTACACTCGCGTGTGATATAATTCAGACATTGTTCTGGAAACTACAAGAGACGCTTGTTACATCGGATTCGGTTTTATATCTCTATCTTTTTTTATGTTTTGTTTAATATTTTACAGTAAAATGTGCTGGGATTCCAAATATTGCATCTGTGGCAAAAACAATGGCAGTGAATGAGTATATTCACATGTCTGTTTTTTAACACATAGAAAAATGGTCCGTCCATTAGAAATTCAGGACGGATTAAAAGAAAATGGATTGATGTCCAAGTTGACCAAATTGACCAGATGACCAATTCATCCATTTTTTAATGCTCTGTTAAACACGGAAGCAAAACGGATGACCCTCGGCTGTTGAAAACAGACATGGAACAGATGCAAAATGGATACAGCAGTTAAAAACAGACAGATTTGTTCATTTTTCATGGCCGAGAAATGAACATGGTCATGTGAATAAGGCCTGAAGGGGTCTTTATGGGACTCTCTCATGTGTTTTGCTTCAGACACCATCCCGATTGGTCAGCTGGAAACTTTTGCTATCTATACAATACTAATATTGTATGCCAATCTATTCATATGAATATGAATGGTTGAGATACAGTATGGAAGTTTGCATCTACAAGAGCAAGATATGGTCATTGGTAGCATCTTCCATCTCTGGCTAATAGTGGGTGGTGCTAAACTAGAGGACCTCAATGCAATATTGACATTAGGTATGTAAAGGGGTTGGATTCACAAGGTTCTCTGAATGGCTAATAGCAAGAGGTGAAACATGCCTTGTGATGCCCTCACACCTGACATGGCTGACCATGAAGACTCCTATGCTAAACACATGTAAAGTTTTTTGTTTTTTCTTTTTAGGCATTGTCCTCCAGATGTTCTGCTTATGCATTTGGGAATAATATCAAGGCTCAACCTTACTTGGCTGGACATGACCAGATATGTATGCCTTGAGATGACCAGCTTACCAAGACAACATGACTTTCTGATATTACATCACAATATGATATCTCATGTGTCTACATTATCCACCCAAAGGTTTTGTTAGCATTTTGTAATTTCAGAATTGGTTTGGTTTCATGAGAAATTTCTAACTAAATCTGAGCTAAAAATGGTGGACATTTTTGTACATGGAAAGGTTGCTGCAACTATGACTTATGTATATTCTATTCCTGATCTGGAGAAGGTTGCTGAATTACTAGCAGATGTCTCGAAGCTTTAGGTGAAAATGTATTAACCTGTAGAATGATTAACATAGATCAATCTCCAATAGATGTAGTCACAGCCCGGTGACCGTTTGGCCATAATACACATCTTCAATCTACAGAACAAGAGAAGTCCATGTTTCTAGGAATAGTTTAGTGATGGCTTTATGATCCAAAGTATCCGTTTCTGGTTTAATTATCTATTGACCAATTGACCAAAGAAAGGTCCTGCTCAAAGAGCGTCTGGCCACTCCATACGTATATCATTATTTATAGTATCTACACAGTGAGGATCAAAAGAAGGAATGAAGCAAGATCTAAAGGTCACAAGTCAATAATAACCCCATGTAAAGAAGACACCAAGCCAGAAAAATGACCTGGAATGGTGAGATACATATTAGAAGATCCCATTGATGGAGTCCATAAGCTTAAACCATGACACAGATGATACAGAGGCTGCAACACTGTAGAGAAGTGCTAGAAATGCGAGATTTAGTTCATAGGACAAATAGAATGGGTTGTCTAAATGGTTTAACTCCTTAGAATTGCAACTTTTATTTCTAAAAATCCAGCGCTATAAATCCCTATAGGGGATTAGGGACCATTGGGCAAATTTATTATGGAAAATGCACCAGAACTAATGCCATAAGCCAGATATATTATATATAGCCAAATTTAATATACAATATAAGCCACTGTGATAAATCTGGCATAGCTTCTAACTGTCTGATGTAGAATACAAGTTTTAATCGTCTTTGGCACTTAAAGAGTGTCTATCACCTTCCTTAACCTATTTCAAGCTGCCACCACAGTGCTGTAGGGGTTGTGACATGCTTACATATCGTACCTTCATTATGCTTCGCAGTCCCGGGGAAACCGAGAAAAAGACGTTTTCTCCATTACGCAAATTAGGTGCTCGGAACAGGGGGCGTTCCCAGAGATCCCCAAACACAGATTTCTCTGTTGAAAACACACCCTAGTATGGAGAACTGTAATGCTGGCATCTTTTTCCTCACAGCACTCACAGCTGTCGAGTTACTAAGTTGAGTGGCTTGTTCCATCCCCTGGCCAGTGGGAAACTATAGTGCTGCTGCTGTGATGTCATCATCTGGTTGGTGAAGTCTCGCACATGCGCAGTATATGCCACAAATCCTGCAATGCATAGCTACATATGAGCTGTGCGCTTGTATACGCCGAACACTACAAGTGCATACTGCGCATGCGCAAGATTTAACAGAGGAGGTGATGACATCACAGCAGTGGGACAATCATTTCCCACTGGCCAGGGACTTGCACAAAACTGTACAGAATGCATTTGCAGTGTTTCGCGTATGCAAGCATACAGCTTATATGTAGCTATGCATTATGAGATTTGTGCAGCATACTGCGCATGTGCGAGACTTCACCGACTAGATGATGACATCGCAGTAGCGGGACTATCGTTTCCTACTGGCCAGGGGATGGAATAAAAGTACTCAATAGAGTAACTCAACAGCTGTGAGTGCTGGGAGGAAAAAGATGCCGACAGTCACAAGCCATGGGCATTACATTTCCCCAATAAGTTTATGCAGGAGTTTTGGAGCTCTGTACCAGAAACAAACACTGACCACTCTGCCCCATCTTTCTGACATTAAAAAAAGTCACAAACTGGTTGTTTGCCACTTTTATCTTCACTTGTGATTAAATTAGTCACGAGAGATGTTTTTCTCCACCTTCGCAAAGTGAAAACATTCACTAAAATTTGTGTCACTTTGGTGGTGGAAATGACAACAGAAATTGACATCAACTATGAGCTGACCTACATTTTTGCCAAGGTGCACGGCCCAGTGGAGGATGCACCTAATTTATAACAAGACCAGCATATAATACGCCAGTCTTGATACAGCCGCCCCACCATATTATTAAATTCTGCATCTAAATAACCATAGTGTTAAAGGCCGGGGGTTTAGTTTTAACTTGAGGCCAAATCAGAAAACGTAAAATGCACTCTTTATACGACTGAAAACAATGTAATATAAAAATGAAAATTTCTGAAACCTAATACCAACAAACTATGGAAGACGTTTGTAGAAATGGTCAAAGCCTAATGGTAGTATCTGCAAATGAAGAAGCTAAGACATCTATAAAGTCATCGGGAGATGATAACGTCCTATATTCGGTCCCATTTCAGCATCGCCATGAACTAATCAGTCCACGTGGTTTTGATCTTAATGTCTTTCCATCAGTTAAACATCATGATGCTGCAGGGCCGAACCGAGGGAAGGAAAAAAAAAAATCTATTTTAGAATTCTTTCTGCATTTCAAGTCCTGAATTTCCTTTCATTAAAGCGATGCAGCAAGTATCAGTCTCAATAAGACGAGCGCTATAGATCAAGTCTCCTCAATGTATTCATATTTCATGCTAATTAGTCTCTGTACACGTAATCGCTCTCCCCGATGGGTCCGGTACATGTGTCTCTGTCCGTGATAGATCATTAAATCTTCCATACTTCATTTCGGCTCGGGATTTTTCGCTATGAATTAGACATTTCGGTCCATTCTCAATACCCTGATTACTTCTGATAATTCCCTATAATGCCGGATAACCCTACGAGCCATGGCTAATGCATATGGCGGTCAATAGGCGCTGCAGTATTCTGCTATATCAATAAGGCTGTAGCACAGGCTTGTGTCGTCCTTGTGCTTTGATACAGCATGTGGGTAATCTGCCCTATATCTGACAAGCGATGAGAAGTTACTAGCCTAATTCTTTTTAATGGGGGCCTCTGAGACCATCCACAAGTTGGAGAATACACTGCCTGCTGTTAAAGGGAGCCTTTCGGTAAGCGCTGTGCAGCGAGTAGCTCGATAATCATCATTCTTACTTGTAAATTAAATAAGAGGGCTGGTGCTGGCGGAGAGGCAATGCACTCAATTCATGTCTTCATAAGCCAGGAAGAAAAAAAAAACAAAAAAACACAGAGGTATTTCCGATACTACAGATCTTCAGGCCCAAGGACAGAATACGGGAGAAGGGCTCAGAAATGAAATATTTCATTGAAATTCTGCTAGAAAACGTGGTCGGTTCTGACAGCAAACTCCTCGGGTCCCAGATAATTAGCAGCGATTGGACAACTATGTAGAAATTGAGGCATGCAGTGGAGGAATAAATCTACATATCTTGGACATGATACTAAAAGGTATTCCCTTCCGGAGGTATATAAGATACACTTGACTTACACACAGCAATTTTACTCTTCCTAATGAGGGTAAAGGTTATTTTGGACATTCCAAGCCAATATTGTGTATTGTGATTTATTAAATAGATGTCTATGTAATTCTTAGTGCTGCAGGTAAGGATAAATGTACTTCCGCTGTTGTTAAACTACAACATCCACCATGTCCTGATAGCCAATGTTGTAATGAGAGTTGTAGTTGGAAAGCTGCAGGTTGCGCACATACTGTATCCTATTAAATATGTGATATCTGCAAAAACAGCGACAGCCCTATTCAAAGTATAATTCATATTGACAGCCATTTATATTAATCATTCCACAAAATAAAACAATGTTGTAACGTCTTCTATCAGGTTGTGTATATTGTATGACAACTCTGTGTGTGTCTATGGTTGCGGAGTACAAACACACTTTGTGTAGTCTGACCCTACAGTTGTCATCTCTTAGTCCTGATGGAGCGGTTATTGTATGCCCCATAATGTGCTGTCTGATGGGAAGATAAAATAAAGACTTTTTGCATAAAAGTATCTCTCAGTTGGATACTACAATTCTGTCTGGATGGGTATCTGTTGAATGGTCAGGGCACACCCCAGCGCTATGGGTACAGACTACACACACTGACCTTACAGTTAGAAGTCTTCCATTTGTGCTCTCTTGAATATACTGTACAGAAGCAAGAATGAGGGGCAGATAAAAAGTATTGGTCTGCATAGGAGCTGTATGCACAAAACGGTAGGTTTCAAATGAAACAACACTTAGAAACCTATGACTAAATATTATTTCCATCCTTTCTGTGCCCAATTATTAAAAAAAAAAAAAAAAAAACATTGACAGCCAAAATTGGGGTAAATTTAGGTCACAAAAACCTAATAAATATATAACTATACTTTCTGCTATAAAATCTCCATGTCCGTTTTCACATAGATAACCAATAGGGTTAGACGCCTACCTAATTGACTCTGATTTTAATATCTATATTTCCCCCAGTGCTCCTTAGGCGAGCCGGTGTCCGGGTCGGTGAGCCCGCATTGATTGCTGCCTTCCTGCTTTCTAAACCTAAGGCAAGCGGCATACATTTTTAAAGTTCTCTCCGGAGCTCCTGATAAGAAAGCTTCACCAGTAAAACTTAATGAAAAAGAACAGAATGAAAATCTCATCCACAACAAGAGATTAACTACTTGCACGCCATGGAAAACAGTAACAGGGTATATTCCTACATATTGTGGGTACAGTCCGAATATACCACTCAGTATGAACAGCAAAGTACATGATTGATGGTAGTGGTGAGGATGGGGGTTCATAATGCCTTTTTTTTCCTCTTTTTATTCATAGATAGGTGCAGAATAAAAAGGCTCAGGTATATTTGTATAAAGCAAGACCAAAATCTGTGGCAACTCTATAGAACACAGCCATTTTTTTTTTTTTTTTAAAGAAGCATCTAGGTAAATCTCAAGACTGCAAGAAGACCACATCATGTCTGACCACAGATCTTATTTTCTTGCTACTGTTGACAAATAAAGAAGCAGTGTGATTGGTTGCTATAGAAGATTTTGATAAATCAGGAAAAATTTTGCCAGTGATCAAAGAGAACACTGAAAAGAGAACACTCGTTTTACGCACCGGCCTCTGAAATCTATTAGAAGAGGACCAGTATAACAAAGTAGGCCCCAGTGTATGAGCTTTGGGCCCCTTGCAGATGACCGTGGTGTGGGGCAGTGTGTTATCCATGTATTCCACGGATAGCAGACTGACCCATTCTTTTCTATGGTCCAGTACACATGACCATGAATTTCACGGTCCCGTGCGCAGGCCGACAGTCCAGGCCGCATCAGATAGATCAGGTCCTATTCCTAACCTATTTTGCGGCCCGTGCTTGCGTGACTCCTATTCATTTAAGGAAAGGAGGCGCAAAAGCATGGCGTATGCATGGGCGGCACAAGGGGACATCCCCACGTCCCCTGTTTGCCGCCCTTGCTTTTAATTCATGGCAGGCTGGTTGCAGCACGGTTGTTTGCAACCGGCCTTACTTGCAGTGCCCCTTTTAGGGTAAACTGGAATAAATAACCAATAGTGCTGCACGGACAGGCCTCCCATAGATAGCGCCCTCTAGTGACACTGTACAATATTTAATTCAATATGTATCAAAAATAAAAAGGAAGCTTTTCCGCTTCTTTTTTGTCCAAATTCTCCTTATGGAAATGTAAGGCACAGATACATTAGATTTGATTTTAGTAATAAAATAGTAAATCACATGAGAATAATAGAGGATAATCAGTGTTATTATGAGCTGCTAAACTTATCACCCGGCCATTGTGCTTCTCTGTATGTGAGCCATCCGGGGTCCTGACCTTTATGATGGATTCTGCTTCGGTTCTCTTGAGCGGCCATCAATATATGGTTTGAATCAGAGTAGACCTTGTGACCCTTTCACTGGGCAGAGATGTGCAGACCCTAAGGGTAGAAGTACAGCTCACTGCATACATAGGAGCCATGAGAGTGGCAGAGGAGCCGACCCTTTCATTTAGGTTGTCCTACCAATGATGCTGGATTGTGGCCTCATAGAATCTATGTCTAGAGGGGGACAGAAATCTATGTAGCCTAAGTTTTAAATTTTTAGTATAGCACGGAAAAAAAAATATAATTAAATTATTTTTTAAACAACATGATAATAATAATAATAATAATAATAAGTTTAGAGTACATATTATTAATATGTAATCTAAACTTATTATTATTATTATTATTATTATTATTATTATTATTATCATGTTGTTTAAAAAATATTAAAATTAATATTATATTATATTACAATTTAAATATTACTATTTCTGTGCCTGTCTTGAGTTACTAATGGATTACATTACCAAAATACTTTTGCCAGTTCATTTTAAAGGGAGTTTCTGGCACTATAATACTGTGAACTAACCTTAGGACAGGTCATCGATAGATTGGTGAAGGTGCCAGGTGTCCAAGAGGCTTCAGCATTCAGACAAGCACTGTAGCCTTCACTGCTTACAGAGCACAACGCCGTACATTGTACAGTCATGACCAAAAGTTTTGAGAATGACACAAATATTCTATTTTCACATGATCTGCTGCCCTCTGGTTTTTATGTGTGTTTGTCAGATGTTTTTATCACATACAGAAATAGAATTGCATTCATATTATGAGTAACAGAAGCTTATATTGACAGTTAGAATGAGTTAATGCAGCAAGTCAATATTTGCAGTGTTGACCCTTCTTCTTCAGGACCTCTGCAATTCTCCCTGGCATGCTCTCAATCAACTTCTGGACCAAATCCTGACTGATAGCAGTCCATTCTTGCAGAATCAATGCTTTAATTTTGTCTGAATTTGTTGGTTTTTGTTTGTCCACCCGTCTCTTGATGATTGACCACAAGTTCTCAATGGGATTAAGATCTGGGGAGTTTCCAGGCCATGGACCCAAAATCTCTATGTTTTGTTCCCTGAGCCATTTAGTTCTCACCTTTGCTTTATGGCAAGGTGCTCCATCATGCTGGAAAAGGCATTGTTGAGCGCCAAACTGCTCTTGGACGGTTGGGAGAAGTTGCTCTTGGAGGACATTCTGGTACCATTCTTTATTCATGGCTGTGTTTTTAGGCAAGACTGTGAGAGAGCCGATTCCCTTGGCTGAGAAGCAACCCCACACATGAATGGTTTCAGGATGCTTTACAGTTGGCATGAGACAAGACTGGTGGTAGCGCTCACCTCTTCTTCTCCGAATAAGCTGTTTTCCAGATGTTCCAAACAATCGAAAAGGGGATTCAGCAGAGAAAATGACTTTACCCCAGTCCTCTGTACCTTTTGCAGAATATCAGTCTGTCCCTGATGTTTTTTCTGGAGAGAAGTGGCTTCTTTGCTGCCCTCCTTGAGACCAGGCCTTGCTCCAAGAGTCTCCGCCTCACAGTGCGTGCAGATGCACTCACACCTGCCTGCTGCCATTCCTCAGCAAGCTCTGCACTGCTGGTAGCCCGATCCCGCAGCTGAAACACTTTTAAGAGACGGTCCTGCCGCTTGCTGGTCTTTCTTGGGCGCCCTGGAGCCTTTTTGGCACCAATGGAACCTCTCTCCTTGAAGTTCTTGATGATGCGATAGATTGTTGACTGAGGTGCAATCTTTCTAGCTGCAATACTCTTCCCAGTTAGGCCATTTTTGTGCAGTGCAATGATGACTGCACGTGTTTCTTTAGAGATAACCATGGTTAACAGAAGAGAAACAATGATGGCAAGCACCAGCCTCCTCTTAAAGTGTCCAGTGGTGTCATTCTTACTTAATCATGACAGATTGATCTCCAGCCCTGTCCTCATCAACACCCACACCTGTGTTAATGGAGCAATCACTGAAACGATGTTAGGTGGTCCTTTTAAGGCAGGGCTGCAATGATGTTGAAATGTGTTTTGGGGGATAAAGTTCATTTTCTAGGCAAATATTGACTTTGCAAGTAATTGCTGTTAAGCTGATCACTCTTTATAACATTCTGGAGTATATGCAAATTGCCATTAGAAAAACTGAAGCAGTAGACTTTGTAAAAATTAATATTTGTATCATTCTCAAAACTTTTGGCCATGACTATATAGTGGCTGTGCTTGGTATTGCAACTCAGCCCCATTCATTTGTGAGACGGAGCTGCAAACTGACCATGTGACTCATAGAAGTGATGTCACAGGCCTGTGAAGTGGAAGCCACAATTTGATCGGTAGGGGCACCAGATGTCAGAACCCCACAGATCTGATAATGATGACCTAACCAAAGAATGGGCCATAAATATTACAGTCTTTAAAAAACCCTTTGAAAAAGAAATCTCAGGAGATTCATTGATAGCATATTCTGCTAGTGGCCTGGCAGCTGGGACCCCAATGGTTGCTAATACAAAGTGGTAATATCACTAGGAATATATCATACAAGGTTGCTGGTCCACCTTGCTTTCCTTTTCAAGCCAATTGCATGGATGGCCATTGACTATAATGGGATGGAGTAAACCAAACAGATCATGCAGGAGAAAAAGTTGCACTGTACTGTGCTGTGCTTTCCATGTGCAAATCATTCTAGTATTTTTGCATGGTGGGGAGGGGGGACACGCCTATGCCCCAAACAATATTTATGCTCTACCCATAGGAATCAGAATTGCTGAATACTGATTGTGCCAAAACCCCTTTAATATTGAGTAGAAGTAGAAGGAAACAGCTACTGAAATGGTTCAATAGAGTGTATATATGTATATATATATACATATATATACAGTGCTGGCCAAAAGTATTGGCACCCCTGCAATTCTGTCAGATAATACTCAATTTCTTCCAGAAAATGATTGCAATCACAAATGCTTTGGTAATAATATCTTCATTTAATTTGTCTTCAATGGAAAACCACAAAAAGAATTGTCAAAAAGCCAAATTGGATATAATTCCACACCAAACATAAAAAAGGGGGTGGACAAAAGTATTGGCACTCTTTGAAAAATCATGTGATGCTTCTCTAATTTGTGTAATTAACAGCACCTGTTACTTACCTGTGGCACATAACAGGTGGTGGCAATAACTAAATCACACTTGCAGCCAGTTGAAATGGATTAAAGTTGACTCAACCTCTGTCCTGTGTCCTTGTGTGTACCACATTGAGCATGGAGAAAAGAAAGAAGACTAAAGAACTGTCTGAGGACTTGAGAAGCAAAATTGTGAGGAAGCATGAGCAATCTCAAGGCTACAAGTCCATCTCCAAAGACCTGAATGTTCCTGTGTCTACCGTGCGCAGTGTCATCAAGAAGTGTAAAGCCCATGGCACTGTGGCTAACCTCCCTAGATGTGGACGGAAAAGAAAAATTGACGAGAGATTTCAAAGAAAGATTGTGCGGATGGCGGCTAAAGAGCCTCGACTAACATCCAAACAAGTTCTAGCTGCCCTGCAGTCCGAGGGTACAACAGTGTCAACCCGTACTATCCGTCGGCGTCTGAATGAAAAGGGACTCTATGGTAGGATACCCAGGAAGACCCCACTTCTGACCCAGAGACATAAAAAAGCCAAAACTTACCTGAGAAAGCCAAAAACTTTTTGGAAGAATGTTCTCTGGTCAGATGAGACAAAAGTAGAGCTTTTCGGGAAAAGGCATCAACATACAGTTTACAGGGGAAAAAAAAGAGGCCTTCAAAGAAAAGAACACGGTCCCTACAGTCAAACATGGCGGAGGTTCCCTGATGTTTTGGGGCTGCTTTGCTGCCTCTGGCACTGGACTGCTTGACCGTGTGCATGGCATTATGAAGTCTGCAGCATAATGTAGGGCCCAGTGTGAGAAAGCTGGGTCTCCCTCAGAGGTCATGGGTCTTCCAGCAGGACAATGACCCAAAACACACTTCAAAAAGCACTAGAAAATGGTTTGAGAGAAAGCACTGGAGACTTGTAAAGTGGCAGCAATGAGTCCAGACCTGAATCCCATAGAACACCCAAGGAGAGATCTCACAATGGCAGTTTGGAGAAGGCGCCCTTCACATCTCAGGGACCTGGAGAAATTCCAGCAGAGCATTGTAAGAAACTCATTGATGGTTACCGGAAGCGGTTGTTCGCAGTTATTTTGTCTAAAGGTTGTGCTACCAAGTAATAGGCTGAGGGTGCCAATACTTTTGTCCGGCCCAATGATTTGACTGTTTTTTCATTCTCTTTTGTGTTTTTTCATTGCAAGCAAAATAAATGAAGATATTATTACCAAAGCATTTGTGATTGCAATCATTTTCTGGAAGAAATTGAGTATTATCTGACAGAATTGCAGGGGTGCCAATACTTTTGGCCAGCACTGTATATATATATATATACATACACACACCCACACACATAAATATATGCATACATAACTATGTAAATATATATATATAAATATATATTTATTAAACTCCCCGTTGTTGCCTCCATGTGATAACCAGATAAAATTGCTCTTTAAGCCTTGCTACAGCACATTCACCGGAGGTTAAGATGTCAATATTAATAAATTATAACTTGATAGATAAGGACTCAAGGGTTAATGCTGCAGCTCATGTAGAAATTGGTTTCAAGGACGGGGGTTTTAGAGAAGGAACTATAATAATAATATTTGATGTGAATATTGCTGCAAGGGCTGAGAATTATATATTCATTAAATTTCCAATTTGCACAGTCCTAAAAGTGTTAACTAAGAATCGTTCACACTCCCATATATCAGGAATTGGTGGGAAATAATCTGGTGTGATAAATATCACTGAATTTGATGCCACCCAAGTAGAATTGGCAGCATCACTTATTTATTTCTTATGTTCTTTTCCAATTACTGTAGGATCAGTATTTTCCTCTAGGATCGGTGCTATAAAAGGACAAAAAGACATCATCCCCATCACCATCATCATCACCATCATCCTCCTCTTAATCCTATACAAAAAAAGAAAGGCTCCCCAAGACAGAAACCTACAATTCTATGCTAATAGTGGAGTCTGCAATGTATGAAGACAGTCATTCTGTCACCAGAAAATTAAGTTTTTTAAACCAAGTTTCATATTAACCATATTTTTTCAGAATTTTTTATTTACTTTTTTCTATATCACTTTCTATATATGAAAAAAGATATATAGATAGATGGATAGATAGATAGATAGATAGATAGATAGATAGATAGATAGATAGATAGTACTATATCCTGCAATCTTAACTCTGACCACTAAACCTAATAATAGACTGAGACTTTTGCAGGGATTTTCTTTGCAGCAGTCACATCATTTACATCACAGACAGGATAATGATATAGATTATTGCTTCCACTATTGAAATAGATGATATCACAGCTTATCTTCTTCCTCTCCCTGCACAGAAAACTCTCCCATAGACCTCAATGGGTCGGCTTCGGTCTTTTGTTCCCTATGGCCATGAGACTGCTATAAAGCATATCATTAAATGCTGTGGAGGAGAATCTCAGGCAAGATGGCCGCCCCCATAATCATGTACAAGAAATTAAAATTAAAAATCGACATTCAGAATATAAAAAGGTTAATAAATAAATTTAATAAATGGTGACCTATTACCTATGACCACCACACATGCAAGTGTCTGCTAATATCACATGTGACATAAGTCTAGGCAGACGCATGACATGACGTGTTCTTGTAATGTGTTGCATCCATGATTTTCAGGAAGCCCCTCCCTGTATTTATTACAGTTATGGGTGGCGTATTACGTGTGATCTGATGCTGTTATTTTGTGTGAACTCAAAAATAAAGTCTCATAAATTGTTGAGGTGCCATTACGTAATAAAGGAATGAGATCACATAAATAAAAGCGCCAACACCAACCTAAAATCAGTAGTGGCCTGTACATTCTAGTGAATTGTTCAGCTCAGGCCACACCCACAATGTGTGCAAACTCTTCACAAGCTCCACTAACTTCCTGTGATTAGGACCACTAAATATTTTCTATCATCACTGTCTTTTATATCCATGCATACCACCAATATTCCAAAGACTATGATGTATGAAATGACCTAACCTTGTAAATAAAAGCTCTCCACCATGCTGCACCTTCCTACTTCTCTCACCTTTGTCTACCATGACCATTCCATGTGTGGTCCCCATGCTGACTCCTCAAATCATGTTCATACACCTATGCTCTGTATTGGCCCTCATAAGGGCATCTCAAAACTCTTACCTATCCAAAATGATGCTGCACTTACTGTATGCTCCTGAATAATTTCCCCTCAGACCATCTCCGAGACTTTTCCACTGCTGCACTTACTGTATATTTTGCAATTTTTTCCTTGCACAACGTAAAACATTTCCTCATGCAGCAGCTTTGCTTCGAAACCCTTTGCTTTAGACCATCTCCAAACTTCTCTAATGCTGCAGCGGCATTCTGGAATGCTTTACCATGGATCATCAAACAAGTTTATTTTATCCCAAGTTATAGCCTAACTTTGAAACTCCTTGTTTAAAGTGGTTTCATTTCACAAACCTGTATTACAGCTGCCATTATTATTGCCTATATTAATCAATACTAGAAAAAAACATAACTCTGATGGTTGTGGCGACCTCTAATATAACAGAATCTGAGATTACAATCTTGTCAGCAGGTACAGAAGTTTGATAAAACAGCCTCAGGTTATCCTGTCACATAGTTGTTACTATGATGCATTTGTTAGAGGGGAAAGGCCTAACATCTGATCCACCAGGGACAATTGCTCTCTGGTTACCCTTATTACACTAGACCTTATAGGTTTCCCCAGAGTAGTCTTACTTTCACTTACTGGAAATCTTGAAATTAAAGGGCAATTCCAGTCACACTTGATAGTAACATCAATAGTACAGTATACATTGATGAATGGAATGGGGATGACTTTCAAACATTGAAATGCTAAATATATACAAGATTTTTTTCAGTTTTTGTTTTATATAATGCATTTCACTTCTATTTTCATCTCTGGAATAAGCTGTATCTCTGCATACCCCTTGCTCAGTATTTCAAATACAGACTAAAGGTACTTACCTCTTCTACAGAAATATAACTACTATAATACTGCTCCTATGTACAAGAATATAACTACTATAATACTGCTCCTATGTACAAGAATATAACTACTATAATACTGCTCCTATGTACAAGAATATAACTACTATAATACTGCTCCTATGTACAAGAATATAACTACTATAATACTACTCCTATGTACAAGAATATAACTACTATAATACTACTCCTATGTACAAGACTATAACTACTATAATACTGCTCCTATGTACAAGAATATAACTACTATAATACTACTCCTATGTACAAGAATATAACTACTATAATACTGCTCCTATGTACAAGAATATAACTACTATAATACTGCTCCTATGTACAAGAATATAACTACTATAATACTGCCCCCTATGTACAGAATATAACTACTATAATACTGCTCCTATGTACAAGAATATAACTACTATAATACTAATCCTATGTACAAGAATATAACTACTATAATACTGCTCCTATGTACAAGAATATAACTACTATAATACTGCCCCTATGTACAAGAATATAACTACTATAATACTGCCCCTATGTACAAGAATATAACTACTATAATACTGCTCCTATGTACAAGACTATAACTACTGTAATACTGCTCCTATGTACAAGAATATAACTACTATAATACTGCCTCCTATGTACAAGAATATAACTACTATAATACTGCTCCTATGTACAAGAATATAACTACTATAATACTACCTCCTATGTACAAGAATACAACTACTATAATACTGCTCATAGATACAAGAATATAACTACTATAATACTGCTCCTATGTACAAGAATATAACTACTATAATACTGCTCCTATGTACAAGAATATAACTACTATAATACTACTCCTATGTACAAGAATATAACTACTATAATACTGCTCCTATGCACAAGAATATAACTACTATAATACTACTCCTATGTACAAGAATATAACTACTATAATACTGCTCCTATGTACAAGAATATATCTACTATAATACTACTCCTATGTACAAGAATATAACTACTATAATACTGCTCCTATGTACAAGAATATAACTACTATAATACTGATCCTATGTACAAGAATATAACTACTATAATACTACCTCCTATGTACAAGAATATAACTACTATAATACTGCCCCCTATGTACAAGAATATAACTACTATAATACTGCTCCTATGTACAAGAATATAACTACTAAAATACTGCCCCTATGTACAAGAATATAACTACTATAATACTGCCTCCTATGTACAAGAATATAACTACTATAATACTACCTCCTATGTACAAGAATATAACTACTATAATACTACCTCCTATGTACAAGAATATAACTACTATAATACTGACCCCTATGTACAAGAATATAACTACTATAATACTGACCCCTATGTACAAGAATATAACTACTATAATACTGCTCCTATGTACAAGAATATAACTGCTATAATACTGCTCCTATGTACAAGAATATAACTACTATAATACTGTTCCTATGTACAAGAATATAACTACTATAATACTGCCCCTATGTACAAGAATATAACTACTATAATACTGCTCCTATGTACAAGAATATAACTACTAAAATACTGCCCCTATGTACAAGAATATAACTACTAAAATACTGCCCCTATGTACAAGAATATAACTACTATAATACTGCTCCTATGTACAAGAATATAACTTCTTTACAACTGCAGGTATATGCATGAAGATAACCAGTCCAGTACTACCATCTATGGACAAGTATGTACAATGGCTGCAACCTAAATTATTGCTCCCAAATTTTGACATAAATATACCGTAATTAGTATGACTCCTACAGTAAAAAATCACTATAACACTTATGAACAAAAATACCCCTCTGGATGCCATTCTGTTATCTTGTGTTGCAGAGGTGTTGCACAATGTGAATTGCTTCTTACCCACAGAGCTCTGATTTCTTAAGAAACCACTGTTTCCTCAGAATGGGTAGATAGAAATGCTAGACAATAACTGAGGTCATAGTGGCCGCGGATCAAAGACACAATAAACAAGTCAGATATAATGTACATGTGTTATGTAAGTCACCCCCCTCTCCTCTTATGGGGGCTGCTGGTGGAGAGACAAGTATTACTTCAAAGAGATCCCACCTGTGTTCTCCACAAACAGGAAAGGCATAAAGGGAGTGAAAGCTGCTGGTATGTATTAGGGTGCGTAGAGCGAGCGGCTGCAGCTCCCAGGAAAGCTACACTCCATAAACAGAATCAGTAATGTTTTCTTTCCTTTGCACAACACACAGAGCGCAGCAGACTCTTTGCCAGTCACTGCGGTACCAGCTTGTAACAAGTTCACTGTATCGTACGCTTGTCCTGTAGCTGCAAGAAAGGAACGGTGCAAGGAAAACTTTGCAGAAAAGTTGCCCGCGTACTATTAATATTTAATGCTCGATTTCCAGGTAGTTCAGCCAAGTCTAGATACATTTCTAATATATGCTCCATAAAGTATCAAATGACATCACATGTTATCCTCCAAATTCTATTTTCTTGGACTCAAGACTTAAAAGGAGTTTGTCACTAGAACCAGCATATCACCCCAGCCCTGCAGATAGATAGGTTAGTGTTACCAGAACCAGCATATCACCCCAGCCCTGCAGATAGATAGGTTAGTGTCACCAGAACCAGCATATCACCCCAGCCTCACAGATAGATAGGTTAGTGTCACCAGAACCAGCATATCCCCCCAGCCCTGCAGATAGATAGGTTAGTGTTACCAGAACCAGCATATCACCCCAGCCCTGCAGATAGATAGGTTAGTGTCACCAGAACCAGCATATCACCCCAGCCTCACAGATAGATAGGTTAGTGTCACCAGAACCAGCATATCACCCCAGCCCTGCAGATAGATAGGTTAGTGTCCCCAGAACCAGCATATCACCCCAGCCCTGCAGATAGATAGGTTAGTGTCACCAGAACCAGCATATCACCCCAGCCCTGCAGATAGATAGGTTACTGTCACCAGAACCAGCATATCACCCCAGCCCTGCAGATAGATAGGTTAGTGTCACCAGAACCAGCATATCACCCCAGCCCTGCAGATAGATAGGTTAGTGTCACCAGAACCAGCATATCACCCCAGCCCTGCAGATAGATAGGTTAGTGTCACCAGAACCAGCATATCACCCCAGCCCTGCAGATAGATAGGTTAGTGTCACCAGACCCCAGCATATCACCCCAGCCCTGCAGATAGATAGGTGAGTGTCACCAGAACCAGCATATCACCCCAGCCCTGCAGATAGATAGGTTAGTGTCACCAGAACCAGCATATCACCCCAGCCCTGCAGATAGATAGGTTACTGTCACCAGAACCAGCATATCACCTCAGCCCTGCAGATAGATAGGTTAGTGTCACCAGAACCAGCATATCACCCCAGCCCTGCAGATAGATAGGTTAGTGTCACCAGGATCAGCATATCACCCCAGTCCTGCAGATAGATAGGTTAGTATCACCAGAACCAGCATATCACCCCAGCCCTGCAGATAGATAGGTTAGTATCACCATAAACCAGCATATAACCCTGCAGATAGATAGGTTAGGGTCACCTGAATCAAATGTTTTTTTCCCTTGAGAATAGGTGTCTCCATTGTAAAGGTATTGCCTTTTTGTCTTGGTATACATTTTTTAATGGTGTTGCCATTGCTCCAAAGAAGGAAGTGGCAATTATTTTTTGCTCCAAAGAACTCAATTGCATATTGACAAAAATAGTTGAACTGAAGAGACCCCAGGAGTATAAATTGAAGAGAACTTCACAAATGTTCCTAAAAGAAATCTTGCAAGGTATGCCATCACTAAGGGCAACTTGGCATGAAATTTTTTTAAACAGTGGAAGTGCTGAGAATTTAGTCATTTGAGCCATTAACTTCCCCTACTACATATAAGGGGTGTAGAAGCAGTTTTGGTGCTGGTGGTCAAGTCCCTTTAAGAGTGATTTATGGGTCATTTTGTTTATTCTTGACTCTTATAATACCTCCTATAATTGTTTATATCATCTATTTTTCAATAAAAGCCGCAATACACATCAAAACCACTGGGTGGCCACATATAGTAATGTATAGCATAAATAACTCCTTACAGAGTGTCATAAAACCATCTTGTTATGAAAAGCTGGTCATCTTGCTCTACTCATCTGAGGATATGTCCAGGCAAATAGAAAGGTGAGGAAGAACCCGTCTGTAACACTAAAGTACCAGCCTCTAAAAACTAACTATGGGACCTCAATATAAATGATTATTGATAAAAATAAAGGTCCAGTAAAAGAATGTAAAAAAAAATCCCTATATTGCACCTTCAAGAATATTAGAATTAATACAATAGACATATATGTTTTTTCCCATTATGCTCCTGGCTCAAAAAATGCAGCAAAATCTGCAACAAAAAAGCAGCTTTTCCGCAACGAGGGGCCTTAGACTAAATATGGAACCTAATACAAGTGGTTACTGAAAAAAAAAAATAAATAAAAAAAAAAAAAAAATAGTCTTAATGAAGACGAAATAAAATTCTACATTGCAGGACATTAGAATTTATGCAAGATATTAGAATTTATACAATAAACATATTTTTTTCCCATAACCCCCCACCCCCGGAACTACTTTTCCCACAGGTCTAATTTAGACCATGCTATGTGTATTAGTAACAAAGGCTGCTTGGTGTGTTTTGGAATAGGCTTTTTTGACTGCCTCCAGGGGGCGCTGTATGCCGCAGAGTTGATTGGCAGCTATCCAAGGCAGCAACAAATCACCCCCGTCAGAAATAATGATGTTACATGTGACAAACGGCAATAAGAATCGGGAGTGATATCGCAAAGGCGCCGGCTCAGTAGCCAAGAGTTTCTGGAAAATTCTTTAAAATGTTGTCAATATGTGCACAGTCATGAAAAACATTACAATATAATAGCAATTTCATTGATGCCAAAGAAACCTGCGCTCCCAGCAGCCGCCACACAAACCCTGCAGAAAGACGCTCTTGCAGCAACTCGACATGACTGTAAATAAGAAGCCATTTATCAGAAGGAGCTGAGCAGAGGCTGCGACTGCAGATCACGCCAAACATCTCAATATATATTCTTATAAGTGTTGCTGCCGTAGCGTACAGAGGAGTATTCTTCATCAATATGCCAATCACATCTCATAGCGCGCCCCATACACATTCTACATAATCAGCCTGTTTAACCTGCTGCGGCTGCTGCGGGAGAGAAGCAATTATAAATATATATAGATATATGTTCTACCTGCAAAAATGTGAAGCAACATCTTGTTCCTGACAATGCCAGAGGAAGAACGGAATGCTAATTGGCAAGAGATTATTGTTATAAAGAGAGAGGGTAGCATACAAAAAGAGAAGTGTAGCAGAGCTGAGATAGCAACGTAGTAGAGGTGGATTTGTCAGGCGTACATCATACACCATGGTTAAAGGGGTTCTTTTTCTTTTTTGGACAATCCCTACTTATTAGAAGTGGCCCCAGATAACACGCTGATGGCAAGGTGTATCTGTGAGAACATCTGGTGGCAAGAGTTTCATTTTGCTACAGCACCACCACAGGGGAAAAGAGGCATTACAGAGTGTCCATTCCCTTTAATAGGCTGTCTAGTGCAGGACAGGACAGGTCCTCCAGAGTGAGAGAGGCTCCTTACAACAGATCTTCACTCTGAGCAAGAAATCCGGGTCCTAAAATAGAGAAGAGCCAACTAGATAGAGAATAGTTGGGTTGGCTAGGAATTTTCCAAAAACTTCAGGTTCGGCCAAACCGAACATTTTTGGGTTTAACTGAGGGGTCTCTTCAAGTCTCAGAGTATAAATCAGAGGCCCAGGGAAGGTGCAGAAAAATAATAAAGAGTCATATTCACCTGGAGAAGTGAGGAAAGGTGAGTATTGAGTAAGTGTTTATTAAGGTTCCGCACCTGCCCTAGGTATCCGATTGTGTAACAGTATTAGGAACTCTCCGCATTATTGGGTGTTTGCAAATTGGTTTTCTAAACCCGCAACCCCTCTAACTGCTTGATGATCGACCATTGACTATATATGTCCAGTTGGATGGCAAGTAATTCTGCAAGGATGTACAGGCACATCCTTGCAGAGTTTGCAGCTGCAGGAACGGGGAGACAGCCGCCAGTGACAGACTCTCCAAAGAGAAGGCAGGGATGATTTATTGCCATCCCTTCGTTGTCAATCTCAATAAGCTCTGTGTATACAGATATTGGTGATGCCATGATACGGCGTTCACGTGATCAGTGTGTTTCAGGGGAACTGCAGGAACTGGGTCCTAAAGGATATATCAACCTGAGTTACAGAGGAGATCAGGAAAAAAAAATCACAATATAAGAAAAATGACCTTATAGAGGTTCAATGTGTTAAAAAAAAATTAAGACAAAAAATAAAATTAAGAAAAAAAAAAAAAGACAAAAAATAAAAAAGAATGCTCCTGGCATGCCTCCCTAACTGGCTCTAGCCCCACCCAAGGAGACGTAAAACCCATAAAAAATATTTTAGCAGCAATTTGTTTTTTCTTATCTCAGATATTACAAAATAATGCATAAAGAAATATAAATTCCTATGTATCACTGAAAAAGATGCAAAAATTATTTAAATAATACATATGAAAAAACAACATTATAGCTTTCAAGAGCTCATTAACTAAGGCAGAGTTCACACTACCGTTGATGTCCGTTCTGATAGTGTCCGTTAAAAAAACAACAACAAAAAAAAAAAAAAACGGACACCTATCATAACAGACATTAACGGACACTAACTGATGTTAATGTGTCCGTTTTTTTAACTGATCCAATTAATGGATTAGTTAAAACAACGGACACATTAGCATCAGTTAGCATCAGTTAGTGTCTGTTTTTTAACACTTTTTTCTGCTTTCTGAGCATGCGCAGGAAAAAAAACCGACATAAAATAACGGACAGTAACTGATGACTATCAGTTAGTGTCCATTATAAGTCCGTTACCCATAGACTTCAATGTTAAAAAAATAACGGACACTTGCTGTCCATCAAGAATCTGTTTTTTTCAAACAGACAAAAAATCCTGCATGTAGGATTTTTTGTCCGCGAAAAAATAACGGACTTCTGACAGATTGGGTGTAAACGGACACAAACGGACACAATATAAAAACCCATTGAAATGAATGGAAATTTTAACGGATTTGTGACGGTTCAGCTAGTGTCCGATGCGAAAATCTTGTAACGGATAATAGCAACAGACACTACTGACGGTCACCAACGGTAGTGTGAACACCCCCTAAAAGACCCAAAGATGTCCCGGCCATGAAGTGGTAAATCTTCCCTTCTATACTTTTCGTCTTGCTTGCCGCACTGCTCTTCAGTACATATACACACTACGGAAAAAGTTGCATGAGAGAACAACTTCTAATTGTCACAACTTGGAGATCAGAACTCGTCCCCACCATGGATTATGATACAAATCCGTGACTTTCATCTGCTCCTTGGACACATTCCCTGCGCCTTCCTTCCGTCATATTTCTAGCCACAGAATAAGACAAAGGGAAAAGTCAAGTTTTCTCGCGCCTTCAAGAAATTCAGGGACAGTTGGCAGATATGTTAAAGTGCTGCGTCTCAAACACCTAATACCCAAGGACCCAAATTAGCAGCTCTCCCCATTACCGCTGACACTAATTGCAACAGTGTTGACAGCCGGAGCATCGAGGGCACCTTTTAAATGGCCGCAGTGATTAAATATTCCTCTCGGCCATGAGAGAGGTATTTACCAAAGAGCTGTGAGGGACATTAGGAGAGATGCTCTGCGCGTAGGTGATTTCATTCTCCGCAGTTAAAGTGACCCGAGGTATGCTAATTATACAAGATTCATTGAAAGACAAATTAAAATCTCTGCCATTTTTTCCTCCAGGATATATTGTGTAATTATGGGTCTAATTAGATCAAATATAAACCTACAGTCTGGAAGTGTAATAGTTCGGACGGAAGTCACTGAAGGAAGAGCCACCTGTTTATCAAATCTGTTCACCTCCAAAACATAGAGTTAGGATGCAAGCGGAATTATCATAAAGGGCGACAGGCATGACAGGGTTAAATCAGAAAAGTAGAAAGTTTAACAAAAATACAATTTTGCAGTATTTAAAAGATAAACATGTTGTAGGTTACATTTAAACCCAATGTTATAAATCAGGCATAATGTACTGTACTGATCCTATATTATACTCCAGAGCTGCACTCACTATTCTGCTGGTGCAGTCACTGTGTACATGCATTACATATCCTGTACTGATCCTGAGTTACATCCTGTATTATACTCCAGAGCTGCGCTCACTATTCTGCTGGTGCAGTCACTGTGTACATACATACATTACTTATCCTGTACTGATCCTGAGTTACATCCTGTATTATACTCCAGAGCTGCGCTCACTATTCTGCTGGTGCAGTCACTGTGTACATACATTACATTACTTATCCTGTACTGATCCTGAGTTACATCCTGTATTATACTCCAGAGCTGCGCTCACTATTCTGCTGGTGCAGTCACTGTGTACATACATTACATTACTTATCCTGTACTGATCCTGAGTTACATCCTGTATTATACTTCAGAGCTGCACTCACTATTCTGCTGGTACAGTCAGTGCGTACATACATTACATTACTTATCCTGTACTGATCCTGAGTTACATCCTGTATTACACTCCAGAGCTGTGCTCACTATTCTGCTGGTGCAGTCACTGTGTACATACATTACATTACTTATCCTGTACTGATCCTGAGTTACATCCTGTATTATACTCCAGAGCTGTACTCACTATTCTGCTGATGCAGTCACTGTGTACATACATTACATTACTTATCCTGTACTGATCCTGAGTTACATCCTGTATTACACTCCAGAGCTGCACTCACTATTCTGCTGGTGCAGTCACTGTGTACATACAATACATTACTTATCCTGTACTGATCTTGAGTTACATCCTGTATTATACTCCAGAGCTGCACTCACTATTCTGCTGGTACAGTCACTGTGTACATACATTACATTACTTATCCTGTACTGATCCTGAGTTACATCCTGTATTATACTCCAGAGCTGCACTCACTATTCTGCTGGTACAGTCACTGTGTACATACATTACATTACTTATCCTGTACTGATCCTGAGTTACATCCTGTATTATACTCCAGAGCTGCACTCACTATTCTGCTGGTGCAGTCACTGTGTACATACATTACATTACTTATCCTGTACTGATCCTGAGTAACATCCTGTATTACACTCCAGAGCTGCACTCACTATTCTGCTGGTGCAGTCACTGTGTACATACAATACATTACTTATCCTGTACTGATCTTGAGTTACATCCTGTATTATACTCCAGAGCTGCACTCACTATTCTGCTGGTACAGTCACTGTGTACATACATTACATTACTTATCCTGTACTGATCCTGAGTTACATCCTGTATTATACTCCAGAGCTGCACTCACTATTCTGCTGGTACAGTCACTGTGTACATACATTACATTACTTATCCTGTACTGATCCTGAGTTACATCCTGTATTATACTCCAGAGCTGCACTCACTATTCTGCTGGTGCAGTCACTGTGTACATACATTACATTACTTATCCTGTACTGATCCTGAGTTACATCCTGTATTATACTCCAGAGCTGCGCTCACTATTCTGCTGGTGCAGTCACTGTGTACATACATTACATTACTTATCCTGTACTGATCCTGAGTTACATCCTGTATTATACTCCAGAGCTGCACTCACTATTCTGCTGGTACAGTCACTGTGTACATACATTACATTACTTATCCTGTATTATACTCCAGAGCTGCTCTCACTATTCTGCTGGTGCAGTCGCTGTGTACATACATTACATTACTTATCCTGTACTGATCCTGAGTTACATCCTGTATTATACCCCAGAGCTGCACTCACTATTCTGCTGGTACAGTCACTGTGTACATACATTATATTACTTATCCTGTACTGATCCTGAGTTACATCCTGTATTATACTCCAGAGCTGCGCTCACTATTCTGCTGGTGCAGTCACTGTGTACATACATTACATTACTTATCCTGTACTGATCCTGAGTTACATCCTGTATTATACTCCAGAGCTGCGCTCACTATTCTGCTGGTGCAGTCACTGTGTAGATACATTACATTACTTATCCTGTACTGATCCTGAGTTACATCCTGTATTATACTCCAGAGCTGCGCTCACTATTCTGCTGGTGCAGTCACTGTGTACATACATTACATTACTTATCCTGTACTGATCCTGAGTTACATCCTGTATTATACTCCAGAGCTGCGCTCACTATTCTGCTCGTACAGTCACTGTGTACATACATTACATTACTTATCCTGTACTGATCCTGAGTTACATCCTGTATTATACTCCAGAGCTGCACTCACTATTCTGCTGGTGCAGTCACTGTGTACATACATTACATTACTTATCCTGTACTGATCCTGAGTTACATCCTGTATTATACTCCAGAGCTGCGCTCACTATTCTGCTGGTGCAGTCACTGTGTACATACATTACATTACTTATCCTGTACTGATCCTGAGTTACATCCTGTATTATACTCCAGAGCTGCGCTCACTATTCTGCTGGTACAGTCACTGTGTACATACATTACTGATCCTGTACTGATCCTGAGTTACATCCTGTATTATACTCCAGAGCTGCACTCACTATTCTTCTGGTACAGTCACTGTGTACATACATTATTTATCCTGTACTGATCCTTGAGCCAGCTAGCACCCATTTTGTGTGCACTTTTCTCTCTAGATAGTTCTCACCTTAAAAATTTGGTGGAAAATATCCACATTGTTTTTCAAACAAAAAAGTGAAAATATAGAAAGAAATACCATTTAGACAAAAAAAAAGTTTTCCAATCTTAGTAATTTAACTTGGAGCGTGAGATGGAGATTGAGTGAGGGGTCAGCAGGGTGCACAATCCAGAGCGGACTACATGTATCATCATTAGGTGCTCGGTATACTCGGGGTCTGTTTGCTCAGATCTCGGAGTTTCTCGGTTAAGTCTGTTTTTATTAATTGTGTCTGAATGTGCATCGGATTTAATTAACTTGCTACAGTAACTTCTGTGCACTTGTTACCCAGATTTATCTGCTTCACACATACAAGGCCATTAATCTAGTGCAAGTGCGATGTGCCAGAGACGATTTCCATTACATCTGAAGAAAAACATCATTTTGCAAATTTCTTGTAATATACATTAAAAGTATAATGTAAAAATATTCATCAACATGCACATAAAATCAAATGAAATGGGTCAGAAGTGAATCAGGGTGATGGATTTCTGTTCTAAAAGAGGAATAATAGATTACTGAGCATGTTGTATAGATAGACAGATAAGATAGTCAGATAGTAGATAGAAAGATAGAAAAGAAAGACCTGGTGAGTGCCACAGATTTCTTTTTTTAGTATGTTAGATAGATAGATAGATAGATAGATAGATAGATAGATAGATACAGAGATAGATGGTATAGACAGAGTCAGATAGTATATATAAAGAAAGACACAAAGATAGATGAGAGACAGGTAGAATATATGGATGGATAGATAGATAGATAGATAGATAGATAGATAGATAGATAGATAGATAGATACTTGGTGAGGGCTACAGATTTATTTTAGTATGCTTTATAAATAGATTGTTAGATAGATCGTAGATATAAAGAAAGACAGGAGATAGAATATATAGATATAGACACTTGTTCAGTGTTTTATATATGGATGGATGTCTACATAGATAGATAGACAGATATGAGATAGATATATACACACGTGGCCAAAATTGTTGGTACCCCTCGTTTAATGAAAGAAAAATCCACAATGGTCACAGAAATAACTTAAATCTGACAAAAGTAATTTGCCAAACTACATGTTGACAAGCCACAAAGCTTCTGGGAGAATGTCCTATGGACAGATGAGACAAAAATCGAAATTTTTGGCAAGGCACATCAGCTCTATGTTCACAGACGGAAAAATGAAGCCTATCTTGAAAAGAACACTGTCCCTACTGTGACACATGGAGGAGGCTCTGTTATGTTCTGGGGCTGCTTTGCTGCATCTGGCACAGGGTGTCTTGAATCTGTGCAGGGTACAATGAAATCTCAAGATTGTCAATGGATTCTAGAGAGAAATGTGCTGCCCAGTGACAGAAAGCTTGGTCTCAGTCGCAGGTCATGGGTCTTGCAACAGGATAATGACCCAAAACACAGCTAAAAACACCCAAGAATGGCTAAGAGGAAAACATTGGACTATTCTGAAGTGGCCTTCTATGAGGCCTGACCTAAATCCTATTGAGCATCTTTGGAAGGAGCTGAAACATGCCATCTGGAAAAGGCACCCTTCACACCCGAGACAACTGGAGCAGTTTGCTCATGAGGAGTGGCCAAAATCCCTGCTGAGAGGTGCAGAAGTCTCATTGACAGTTACAGGAATCGTCTGATTGCAGGGATTGCCTCAAAAGGTTGTGCAACTAAATATTACGTTAAGGGAACCGTCATTTCTGTCTAGGCCTGTTTCATGTTGAAGCCTGGTTGGAAAGCAATGTCTGACTTTCATTTGTTCATTTTCATAGAATTTTTATATATTATTACTTTTGTCAGATTCAAGTTATTGCTGCGACCATTGTGGGTTTTTCTTTCATTAAACGAGGGAGGGGACCAACAATTTTGTCCACATGTGTGTATATACGAGATAGATACTTGAGATACTTGCTGAGTGTTTTATATATGGATGGATGAATAGATAGATAGATAGATAGATAGATAGATAGATAGATATATAGAAGCAGTCACAATAGATAGGTCTGATAGACAAACCCAGTTATTAGCAGTAAAATAACTATTATTGTGACATATCTGTCCTGTAATGAGAAGGAAACCTGAGATCTGATTATCGGATGGATTTGTGGAAGTGTTGATTAAGAATTCATCTATACTTCATAAGGGCCACAAATTGAGATTGTGGTTTTGGAAGGTGTCATCAGCGCCGCGGCCCACTGCATGTATAAGCGGCGCCCGTCATTTACAGTTTTGCCGTTCAAGAAGTTTAATTTTTCTTTTTTTTGGGGGTATAAAACATTTGATGTAAGATTTATAAGCTGACAAGGTTATCATCAGTTAACACTAAAGAGGATAATTGCGCGGAGGATGAAGGATCGGAGAAATCTGTATGAAGATGAAGTTTTGTAATGATGCGGCTGAATGTAAAACCGTCTGATGATGTCAGTAATTAGACTGAGATATAGAACGTACCATTAGTCACTGATACAAGGTTTCATCACATTTATTAGCTCCTACAACTCTTTTAGGAAATATCTCTTGCTATTAGGATTCTGTTGAGTGGCTAAGAGCGCCCCACTGTGGCAGAACATGCACTATATGTAGTCGTATAAGACAGGATATCCCATCAAGGTAAGTATTAGTACATCACCAGGATCTAGTGTGATACAGCAAAGTGAAAAGATGCACATATGTCCTTCCTTACCTCTCCTCTAGGTTAGATATCTCCACAAGATGATCAGCTTTTCAAAATAACAATTTGTCTGTATATGGCAATCCAGTGGTTATCCCGTGAATTGCAGCCTGTCAATAGTTTTGCTAGCATGTTGTATTGATTTTTTTTATGTGAGAAACTGGATTCCTTAACCAAATATGAGCTAAGATAAGGGTAGACACATCTACCCGAGACTGAAATATAGGCTGCTTCTGCCATTCCCATTACTCTACTCCTCATGCAAAGTGAAAATTGAGCCATAGAAGGTAGCACTGATCATATCTTTGCTCAAGATATTCCAATTTGTGGGTCACAAGATGGCCACCAGCATTGAAAGAATATATGATTTTGTGATACTCTGTTGGGAGATGTCTATCCAATATGTGACTATATGTGGCCACCTAGTGGTTGTGTTAGGAGTTACCACCCATCAAGTGATTTACCAACATGCTGCAATATTGTACTGAATTTGTAGAATGAGAAACTGGAATTCTCAACCAAATTCAAGCAAAATCAATGGTAGACATATCTGTTGGAAACAAAGTAGAAGAACCTTCAATGTCTCTGAACTCTTCATGTCTAGAGATTGGCGAATTGGTTCATAACAAGCTTGGATTATTATGAATTCTCCAAAAAATATTGAGTTTGGCCACCGAAGAATCCACCAAAGTTCATTATTGTACTCTGGAGTCTCTTCACAGACACTTACCTTTCCTGGGCTTCGCCATGGCATCCTCTGACGTTCCAGTCTTCCTTCACCATGTCTTCCAGCCCTAAGGTCACCACTGGGGGCCATTGACGTGAATACCCGTTGATGCTACATTATGACATTGAGAACCCCAGGTTAATGCTGAGGCCGAATCACAGGCTTCATTGGTGACCCGGGGGCTGGAAGACCTTGTAGAAGAAGACCGGAATGCCAGAGGATGCCACGGAGTAGCCCAGGGATTTTTTTTTTTTTTAATCACACCTTCCGTGGCCTCTATTACACCTTAAGCACCTCTAGAGTCCTCGACATAGATCAATCATCTTTGGCCACATTTCTGGTTCAGAAGTTCGGTCTAAAAAATTTTATCCTGCCGAAAATTCAATAAAGCGAATCTCGTCCTCGTAAACAATGAGCAGTCAAGTGATGTCATCGCTCAGCCTTTCCTGTAGCATCATTTCTGCCCTTTTATCACACTGGACACATTTTGCTGTATGTTTTATGAAAATCCAGCATTCAGTTTGCTCTTACAAATTTGCAAAAGTGCCCATCACCTCGGTGGTGGTGAACATCATCTTGCCATCCCCCTACGGCTTCACTGGAAATAATCCTCTGGACCTAGCAGTCATATTATCTATGTAACCTTAAGAGCATACTGCGAGATCAGACATGGAACATGTGCAGGATGCAGATAGCAGGCAAATATCACAAAAGGATGGGAGAGGGGACGTGCACATTAAAGCGTCAGCAAATCTCCATCCGCAGCAGCAGAATCCCCACAGGCGTGAGCAACAAGCTGCGGCGCTGCACCTTTACTGGCCTAAAGTCTATAGGCTGCAGATCTGCCCTCTAAGCACTTCATAGTAAGTAATATTAGGTTACAGGCTGCATCAAGCCCATATACTCCAGTCACTGCTACAGCTGCATTTACCAGTCTGCAAGTCTTCTGTTACCTCTCACACTTCATACAGTGACATTGATGAATCTTTTCTGCTGGTTCAATCCCATACAGAGCATACCCTGCTGTGGTCATCCAATAATAATCCATACAAGACTATGTAGCACAAGATAAAGATGTAGCAGAGCTGAGTGTGTTATTTGGCAGGATGTTACATTGTACTCCAATTTGTGAAATATTGTAAAATATACTCCAGATTGGGAAATATTTTACTTTTTTCAAATCTGTTTTTACTTTCTTATTTTCTATATATAGATTGTGAACAGTGACCGACAATGTCTGTAAAAGCGCTGCGGGATATGATGGCGCTATATAAGTAAGCATAATAAATACATGATTAGGGGGGTGGCCATCTTGCCTGAGCTTCTCCTCTGCTCTGTTGCAGCATTTAGTGATCTGCTTTACAGCAGTCTCATTGCTATTGCCATAGGCAGTAGTAATCTGGAGTCAACCAATTGAGGTCAATGGGAGAGTTTTCTAATGCTCTGTGGACTGAACGTGAGTACATAAACTGTGACATTATCTATTGTTGGTAGTAGATACAGTGATGGCTCAGTGGTGTTATCTATGGAGGTGTTATCATCCATTGTCATCCTGTCTGTGATGTAAATTAGGTGATTTCTATAAAGAAATCCACAAAAATTGGCAATGTTAGTTTATTATTAAGCTTAGTGGTCATAGTGAAAATTTCTGAATAAAATATAGTGACATCAAAATTCTTAAACTAAGTTTTTTTTTGGTGACAGCCCTTTAAATTCTGTTCTATAAATTACAAATATAGCTCTGCTACATCTGTCCATGTTCTTAAATGACAGGCAAAGTTGTTTGGAGCGTCTATGTCAGCACACGGTGGGCAGATTCTGGTTACAACCAAAAGTGTGAATGCAGCCTTTTGTTTGCCAGCATACTGAAGCTACTACATCCACGCCATGATGCAATAGATTGGCCTCGATACATAATATAAATTACAAGCGTCATCATCCTCGTCTATGGACCGTGTCCGGTGCTGCAACTGAGCCCCATTCACTTTACCTGCAGCCCATAGAGTGTCCCTATTTCTTTAAGAAAGCAGCCATGGTGTTTTATAACCTTCCCCTTTAAATTCAAGGATTTTGCTGGCGGTAAGGGATGTTTAATATTTACAAGCTATTCATGAGAAAACGCTCATCTGCCCTTTACAATAAATATGAATTGCTAATACTCTCCCAATGTATTTAGGTATTTATCATTTCTGAAGTACTGACGCCAATGTATCGGCCAGGAAGAGATCGGTGTCACTAAGGGTCCTAACAGGTCTCTTCTCGCATCTGTGACCAAGAGAATAACTTATATAATATTGATAGGATAAAACCACTTCAAAGGTGTATATCCCTTTAAATTTAAGAATAAGTCTGAGTCACATGTTGGGAGATACCATTTATGGGGGTCGTAAATCTGTAAATCCCACTGATCCCTGCACCAAAGTGGCTCTAAAGCCCTATAAGCTTTATTTTCAGAAATCACAAAGTAAAGCCAAAGGGGCGCAGCGTCCCCTAAAGGCCTCCAAGCCCTTCATCATGGGGATTACTGGGATTTCAGCTCAGGAGCTCCCCTACTGATAACATCTTGTAACTAATCTCCATGAAATGTCATTAGATTTTTAAAGAAACAAACACCTTTTTATAAGTCTTTCCTCTTTACTTCCAGCTTTATTGCTGCCATTTTTTTTAACCAGTGCAATAATACAAGTCACATTGCGTATACTGTTACTTAATATAGTCTGTGATTAATATCGCCGCATTTATGTTCTCAACATTCTCATTTCAGCACAAAATAGAGGTAATTATCCTCCCAGCCTCATTACACGTTGTGTATTATCACACATGGTGCCCAAGCGTTATTAGATCATTTTTCTATGTAATCTTTATAATTCATCCGAGATTATAAGTAATAATTAGATGATCTAAAATACCGCTCCAAGAAAACATTCGGCGTATTTCTTTTTTTTTTTTTTTTTTCTCCAGCACCTCCGAAACACAGAAAAATAAACCAACACCAAATCATACAAATTAATTTTCATATGGGGGCCTATAATATAGCAAAGGTCTTAACAATGGTGAAAGTTCTAGAAAAACAAACAGAAATATGAGAAAGAGACCTAAACAGAGGGAAACCTTATGGAAAAGCCCCCGGCTCGATCGCTTTAGGAATCATTTCCTGTATTTTTACTGCACACAGTACTTCTATAACACTACATAGTACTCCTATAAATACTACCGCAGACCGCTCAAAAAATACTGCCATTTACTGTGGTTCTACAAAATATATTCTACAAAATATGAACATTTATAGGAGACCACTGTACCATAGCACTATACAATGCTAGAAAAAACTCGGTAGCTTTTGTTTGTGCTTGGACCACCCAGAAAATGATCATTAAACCGATAGATAGATAGATAGATAGATAGATAGATAGTCCAACAATTGCAGTACTCCAATATAAATGCAAGGTGAATCCTTTACTCAATTGGTGACAATGTTTTGGTTCCAACAGGATTGACCTTGAATTTACATTGGAGTTCTGCCCAATTTTTTGACTATTGTATGAGTGTAGATAGATAGATAGACAGACAGACAGACAGACAGACAGATAGATAGATAGATAGATAGATAGATAGATAGGAGATGGATGGATAGACAGACAGACAGATAAGTAGGATAGCTCAAGGTAAAATCTGCCCTGTCTGTTTATCCATCTCCTATCTATCTATATATTTATCTATCTATTTATCTATCTATCTATCATCTCTTGCCTGTCTAGTTATGTAAATACTAATGTTATCTATCCATTTATACATTTTTTTCTAGTTCATGATTATCTATCTAGTTTTTTTTATTTCATTATCTATCTATCTATGTACAGATATATTTATCCAGGGCCATTTTTTCACATTTTCACATAGTAGGATAGCTCAAGGTAAAATCTGCCCTATGTGGACCACCTTGAAAATGTGAAAAAATGGCCCTGGACAAATATATCTGTACATAGATAGATAGATAGATAGATAGATAGATAGATAGATAGATAATGAAATAAAAAAAACTAGATAGATAATCATGAACTAGAAATTTTTTTATAAATGGATAGATAACATTAGTATTTACATAACTAGACAAGCAAGAGATGATAGATAGATAAATAGATAGATAGATAGATAGATAGATAGATACTATATATAGATGGATGGATGGATAGATAGATAGATAGATAGATAGATAGATAGATAGATATGAGATAGATAGATAGATATGAGATAGATAGATAGATAGATATGAGATAGATAGATAGATAGATAGATAGATATGAGACAGATAGATAGATAGATAGATAGATAGATAGACAGATATGAGATAGATAGATAGATATGGGATAGATATGAGATAGATAGATAGATAGATAGATAGATAGATAGATAGATAGTGAGATAGATAGATAGATAGATAGACAGATAGATAGATAAATATGAGATAGATATGAGACAGATAGATAGATATGAGATAGATAGATAGATAGATAGATAGATAGATAGATAGATAGATAGATATGGGATAGATAGATATGAGATAGATAGATAGATAGATATGAGATACATAGATAGATAGATAGATAGATAGATAGATAGATAGATAGATAGATAGATAGAAGATGGATGGATAGACAGACAAGGCAGATTTTACCTTGAGCTATCCTACTATCTGTCTGTCTATCCAGATGATAGATAGATAGATAGATAGATAGATAGATAGATAGATAGATAGATAGATAGATAGATATGAGATAGATATGAGACAGGTAGATAGATATGAGATAGATATGAGATAGATAGATAGATAGATAGATAGATGGATAGATAGATAGATAGATAGATAGATAGATAGATATGGGATAGATAGATAGATAGATAGATAGATGTATAGATGGACAGATTTGTGCTTCAGCTATCCTACCATGTGGACCACCAAGAAAATGTGAAAATATGTCTCTGGATCAATATAGACAGATAAATAAATAGATATGAGCCTAGATAGATTTATGGCAAAAAAATACTGAAATATAGTTCTCATATAGTAAAAAAAATTGTATTACACATTTGTACTGCCATACATTGCTCAACAAAACTGGGTAACTTTTGGTTGTGTTTGGGGGTGTCCTGCCATATCTGCCACCAACAAAATGTGAAAAATATACAAATGCATATAGATGATGGATAGAAATATAGATAGATAGATAGATAGATAGATATGGGATAGATAGATATGAGACATATACTGTAGATAGATAGATGATAGATAGATAGATAGATAGATAGATAGATAGATAGATAGATACATACTGTAGATACATAGGTAGATAGCTCAGAGTTGTACACAGACATGAAAGCTTTTTAATCTGCTTTAGACAAAAAAAATAATCTAAAAAAAATTATAAAATACAAATCCCACATTCTGAGCAAGTTAGAATACCAGGGGATGCTGAAGCAATTCCTGCAGAGATCATCTTTGCAAAAATACATTCATTAAAAACGCTGCCTGCCGAGAGGAAGACCATAAATTACACTTTTTTCCCTCAACCAGTTTCCATATTTATTTTTTTCCTATAGACAAGGCACAAAGCTGTGATTAGGAGCCACAGAGCGGCTGATGGAGATTTAACTATTCACAAGATGCCAAAGATAAGACAATGTGTCTGGTGATATATCACATGGCGATCGAGGGAGATATATGGACTTGTGAGATGAAGGTTCTTTAAGATCAAAGTTATGTATTCATGGGAAATATCAATAAAGGATTCAGAATTAATGAGTCAATTTACTAAATCACTTATTAGAATATGAAATTTCTGAAGACTGCAACATGTATGAACAGACAAGAGCGTGGGCAGAAGAAGGAGACCTGCTCCTTGACCATGTAGTCAATCTTTGATCTAAATAGCAAAAGCGTACATTTTTTTTCTGATCAATATTAACAAAGAAGAAAAATGTCCCACTGTGGAAAAGAATATAAGTGTTATAACTATGCATAGACTACTGTTCTAATACTACAGTAGATATATAAAGATAACTGGTATAAAACTGCCATCTATGTGCAAGAATATAGGTACTATAACATTGTCCCTAAGTACAAGCATATAACTACAATAATGCTCCTATGTACAAGCATATAACTACTATAATACTGCCTCCTATGTACAAGAATATAACTACTATAATACTGCCCCTATGTACAAGAATATAACTACTATAATACTGCCCCTATGTACAAGAATATAACTACTATAATACTGCCCTTATGTACAAGAATATAACTACTATAATACTGCCCCTATGTACAAGAATATAACTACTATAATACTGCTCCTATGTACAAGAATATAACTACTACAATACTTCTCCTATGTACAAGAATATAACTACTATAATACTGCTCCTATGTACAAGAATAAAACTACTATAATACTGCTCCTATGTACAAGAATATAACTGCTATAATACTACCTCCTATGTGCAAGAATATAACTACTATAATACTGCTCCTATATACAAGAATATAACTACTATAATACTACCTCCTATGTACAAGAATATAACTACTATAATACTACTCCTATGTACAAGAATATAACTACTATAATACTGCTCCTATGTACAAGAATATAACTACTATAATACTGCTCCTATGTACAAGAATATAACTACTATAATATTACTCCTATGTACAAGAATATAACTACTATAATACTGCTGCTATGTACAAGTATATAACTACTATAATACTACCTCCTATGTACAAGAATATAACTACTATAATACTGCTCCTATGTACAAGAATATAACTACTATAATACTGCTCCTATGTACAAGAATATAACTACTATAATACTGCTCCTATGTACAAGAATATAACTACTATAATACTACCTCCTATGTACAAGAATATAACCACTATAATACTGCTCCTATGTACAAGAATATAACTACTATAATACTGCCCCCTATGTACAAGAATATAACTACTATAATACTGCTCCTATGTACATGAATATAACTACTATAATACTGCTCCTATGTACAAGAATATAACTACTACAATACTGCTCCTATGTACAAGAATATAACTACTATAATACTGCTCCTATGTACAAGAATATAACTACTATAATACTGCCTCCTATGTACAAGAATATAACTACTATAATACTGCTCCTATGTACAAGAATAAAACTACTATAATTCTGCTCCTATGTACAAGAATATAACTGCTATAATACTACCTCCTATGTGCAAGAATATAACTACTATAATACTGCTCCTATATACAAGAATATAACTACTATAATACTACCTCCTATGTACAAGAATATAACTACTATAATACTACTCCTATGTACAAGAATATAACTACTATAATACTGCTCCTATGTACAAGAATATAACTGCTATAATACTACCTCCTATGTGCAAGAATATAACTACTATAATACTGCTCCTATATACAAGACTATAACTACTATAATACTACCTCCTATGTACAAGAATATAACTACTATAATACTACTCCTATGTACAAGAATATAACTACTATAATACTACTCCTATGTACAAGAATATAACTACTATAATACTGCTCCTATGTACAAGAATATAACTGCTATAATACTACCTCCTATGTGCAAGAATATAACTACTATAATACTGCTCCTATATACAAGAATATAACTACTATAATACTACCTCCTATGTACAAGAATATAACTACTATAATACTACTCCTATGTACAAGAATATAACTACTATAATACTGCTCCTATGTACAAGAATATAACTACTATAATACTGCTCCTATGTACAAGAATATAACTACTATAATACTGCTCCTATGTACAAGAATATAACTACTATAATACTGCCCCCTATGTACTAGAATATAACTACTATAATACTACTCCTATGTACAAGAATATAACTATTATAATACTGCTCCTATGTACAAGAATATAACTACTATAATACTGCCCCCTATGTAAAAGAATATAACTACTATAATACTGCTCCTATGTACAAGAATATAACTACTATAATTCTGCTCATATGTACAAGAATATAACTACTATAATACTGCTCCTATGTACAAGAATATATCTACTACAATACTGTTCCTATGTACAAGAATATAACTACTATAATACTGCTCCTATGTACAAGAATATAACTACTATAATACTGCCTCCTATGTACAAAAATATAACTACTATAATACTGCTCCTATGTACAAGAATATAACTACTATAATACTGCCCCCTATGTACAAGAATATAACTACTATAATACTGCTCCTATGTACAAGAATATAACTACTATAATACTGCTCCTATGTACAAGAATATAACTACTATAATACTACCTCCTATGTACAAGAATATAACCACTATAATACTGCTCCTATGTACAAGAATATAACTACTATAATACTGCCCCCTATGTACAAGAATATAACTACTATAATACTGCTCCTATGTACAAGAATATAACTACTATAATACTGCTCCTATGTACAAGAATATAACTACTACAATACTGCTCCTATGTACAAGAATATAACTACTATAATACTGCTCCTATGTACAAGAATATAACTACTATAATACTGCCTCCTATGTACAAGAATATAACTACTATAATACTGCTCCTATGTACAAGAATAAAACTACTATAATACTGCTCATATGTACAAGAATATAACTGCTATAATACTACCTCCTATGTGCAAGAATATAACTACTATAATACTGCTCCTATATACAAGAATATAACTACTATAATACTACCTCCTATGTACAAGAATATAACTACTATAATACTACTCCTATGTACAAGAATATAACTACTATAATACTGCTCCTATGTACAAGAATATAACTACTATAATACTGCTCCTATGTACAAGAATATAACTACTATAATATTACTCCTATGTACAAGAATATAACTACTATAATACTGCTGCTATGTACAAGTATATAACTACTATAATACTACCTCCTATGTACAAGAATATAACTACTATAATACTGCTCCTATGTACAAGAATATAACTACTATAATACTGCTCCTATGTACAAGAATATAACTACTATAATACTGCCCCCTATGTACTAGAATATAACTACTATAATACTACTCCTATGTACAAGAATATAACTGTTATAATACTGCTCCTATGTACAAGAATATAACTACTATAATACTGCCCCCTATGTACAAGAATATAACTACTATAATACTGCTCCTATGTACAAGAATATAACTACTATAATACTGCTCATATGTACAAGAATATAACTACTATAATACTGCTCCTATGTACAAGAATATATCTACTACAATACTGCTCCTATGTACAAGAATATAACTACTATAATACTGCTCCTATGTACAAGAATATAACTACTATAATACTGCTCCCTATGTACAAGAATATAACTACTATAATACTACTCCTATGTACAAGAATATAACTACTATAATACTACTCCTATGTACAAGAATATAACTACTATAATACAGCTCCTATGTACAAGAATATAACTACTATAATACTGCCTCCTATGTACAAGAATATAACTACTATAATACTGCTCCTATGTACAAGAATATAACTACTATAATACTGCCTCCTATGTACAAGAATATAATTACTATAATACTACTCCTATGTATAAGAATATAACTACTATAATACTACTATGTACAAGAATATAACTACTATAATACTGCTCCTATGTACAAGAATATAACTACTATAATACTGACCCTATGTACAAGAATATAACTACTATAATACTGCTCCTATGTACAAGAATATAACTACTATAATACTACTCCTATGTACAAGAATATAACTACTATAATACTGCCTCCTATGTACAAGAATATAACTACTATAATACTGCTCCTATGTACAAGAATATAACTACTATAATACTGCTCCTATGTACAAGAATATAACTACTATAATACTGCCTCCTAAGTACAAGAATATAACTACTATAATACTGCCTCCTATGTACAAGAATATAACTACTATAATACTGCCCCTATGTACAAGAATATAACTACTATAATACTGCTCCTATGTACAAGAATATAACTACTATAATACTACCTCCTATGTACAAGAATATATCTACTATAATACTGCTCCTATGTACAAGAATATAACTACTATAATATTGTCTCATATATTCAAGAATTATCTTTACCTTTTTTACAGTGAAGGGTTATATAACACTAGGTTCACACTAGCATCGGTTCTCTAGTATTTGGGTCCCCCGAGAGCCGGACCACTACATCACCAGTTACACCCGGAGCACTGCAGACCCCATTGACCCCTTATCCATTTCAAAACAGAAATTGGTGGAGAAAAAAAAAAGGCCTTCTTTCAGGACATTTTTCTCCGTGTATTCTCGGCAGTCTCTGTGCAATAGTCTCCAACAGAGACTCCGATGCAGATGTGAATCCAGTCTTAAACAATCCATCTATATTTGCCCTATCATTATAACTACTATCATTATAACCCTATCATTGAGTTGGGCTTGTGTGTGAAATCAACAGCCAATCTGAATTTATTAAGCTGCAGTATAAAGCATGGAAAAAGACACGTAAGCTGCTATAGTCTCTCATGTGCCTGAGATCACATGCTGTGAGAGGGAGGGAAGGAGCAGCAGTAGGTCACATCATTGACTTAGAGTACACAACAGAACCCTCACGTTGTATCAATTTGATCCTCCTGAATTGAGTTCAAGTTTCTTACTTAAAGGGACACTCTGGAGATTTTTATGTCTCAGTATGTTGCCTGAAAGCCCATCCCCTCAGTAGTTATAGGTGTCTACTCACATTGTCTTTCCTTATCCTGCTTTTTACCTTCTTCAATAAGCAGAATGATCATAGTGTGACCTCTTTGTTTTCTACCATGGGTTGCTGTGCAGACAGGAGATTTCTCTTTCTCTCCGCTGCCTACACATACTATTGAGCACTACCATGTGACCTCAGATTCATCTAAGTCCTGATCCCCTGTCCATGCCTACCTGCTCTTCCTCTGCCTTTTGCATAATCTGCACAGTCATGTCACCATGCCCCCATTACCATCCCAGTTGGTGCAGCCTCTAGGAGCTTTGATGACATCATCCTCACAGTGTAAGGTGCTAGAAGGGCCATCTTCGTATTAGCTCTGCAGTGTTTTGCACAAACGGGAACTAGATATGTGTACAGGTACCAGAAACAGGTATAAGGCATATGGATACACATACTAGATATGTGGGTACAGCTACTAGACCTGAATACAAGTACTAGACATGGCTACAGGTACTAGACATGGATGACCACATCAGCTGAGTGTCGCTTTAAGGGATCTTAAAAATATGAAGGGCTTTGCCCCTGTCTGGCCTATCATTACTGAACAAGACTAAATGTGATTGGCCAAGCTCTCACAAATCTGCAAACTCCACCCCATTGACTCCTTGAGAGCTGCACCCCATATACTAATGTATACCTAAACTTTACTGACAAATACTTAAGTGGACATTAAAAAGTTATAATCGATTATCTGAATATTCACAAGTGAGATTACACAGATAATAAGTGATAAAAATAGTGACCTTACAGAGTTAAATGCATTACATTTCATTATATGGGGGGGAATATTTCTCTATTATACACTAGTAAATTACATTTCATCATAGTGATCAGAAGGGTTGCAGAGATGATGATAGCAGCTTGCAGCAAATAGCGGCTCCACAAAAGCCGACAACCTTATACAAAAGAGGACTTATAATATGTTCAGTATGTGACAGGATAAGCAGTAATGAACCCAGGTGATAATAGCAGCTGCACAGACGCTCGGGCTCTGCTTTATAATCTGAGCGGCTTTTACATTTGTTTCTATAGATCCCAGAGATGATATTATTAATGAATTACAAACCTGCAGTGATCTATAGCGTCCTCGCTGTGACTGTTGTGCGGATTAGAGAAGTGGCCCCCAGGGAGGTGCGGCAGATTGAGCTTCATACAAGCTAGCCAAAACCTACAGTAAACTGAAAGAAAACAAATGGAAACCTTCCTCATTGCATACATCTGAACTACCTCCTTGTCTCTACCTGTAAATGATGTATGCACACAATGTCGCTTCCTTGTCTCACTGTAAATAATGTAGGCACAGATAGTACTGCCTCCCTGTCTCTACATGCAAACTATGTACACACATATTACTGTCTCCCTGTCATTCACCGTAAATAATGTAGGTATAGATAGCTCTGTCTTTTCCCATACATGATGTAGACACATATAATGCAGTTTCCCTTCCTCTCCCTGTATATAAGGTTATCAGAGATATTACTGCCTCCTTGACTCTCCCTGTAAATGTTGTATAAAGAGAACTGCCTCAGTGTATTTCCATGTAAATAATGTAGGCACAGATAATGCTGCCTTCCTGCAAATGTTGCTGGTAGAGAAAGTACTGTCTCCTTGTATTTCCCTGTAAATGATATAAAGCTATAGAACTGCCTTCATGTCTTTCCCCATTAATAATGTAGACACAGATAGTACTGCCTCCCAGCTTATCCCTGTGAATGATGCAGGTACAGATAGCTCTACTGCCCTGTCCCTTTTTTTCAATGAAATACATACAACTACTGCAATACTGCCTTTTTGTGACTATTGAAAATAATTTAAGCACAGATAGTGCTACCTCCTTGTCTCCCACTGTAAATGATGTATACACAGATAGTGCTGCCTCCCTGTCTATCTGTAAATTATATATACGCAGATGGTACTTCCTCTCTGTCTTTCTCTGTATATAATGAAGACATAGATAATGTTGACTGTCTTTTCTTGTATATGATGTAGACACAGATATTGCAGTCTCCCTGCCTTTCCCTGTATAGCATATCCGCAGAAACATTAATTCCTCCTTATGATATGAAACATCTAGTACGGTCTCTGTGCCTTTCCCTATATATAATTTAATCACATATTGTACTATCTTCACATCTCTCCCTGCAAATGATTTAGGGCAGAAAGTACTGCCTATCAATAATGAAGGCACAGATAGTACTGCTTCCTTGTAAATACTGTAGGCACAGACAGTACTGCTTCCCTGTCAACAATGTAGGCACAGATCATACTGCTTCCCTGTAAATATTCTAAACACAGATAGTACTGCTTCCTTGTCAATAATATAGGCAACCATAGCGCTGCCTTACTGGCAATAGCGTAGGCATAGATAGTATTATCTCCCTATCTCTCCATGTAAATGATATAGGCACAGATAGTACTGCCTCCCTGCTTATCCCTGTGAATAATTCAGGTACATATATTACTAGTTCCTGTCTCTTCTTTTTAATAATATACAGTAGGTACAGATATTGTACTACTGCCTTCCCCTCCCTGTTGCTATTGAAAATGATGCAGGCACAGATAGTGCTGTCTCCAGTGATCCTTGTGCAAGCAGAAAAACAAAAAGTAACATTTCTGCTAAAAAAAAAATTGCAGCTTTTATTAAAGACACTTTTGGAATATTATCCAGAGATGTTTACACCAAAAAATGTGTTCATTTTAGCAAAACAGAAGTAAAACTACATGTACTATAATACACACCGTTTAGTCTCCACATCCCCAAGAATCCAGCCTGAAAATCAATGTACAGAGTGGTTCAATATCAAATGTAGTTATAAAGGAAGCCCCGGCATGGCGGGTATAACATGTAGCTCGTGGGCACCACTACAAAATGTCTAGCAATGGAAACGCATTACAGGATCCGTCAATTCTGTCATTTCAGCAACCTATGACTGCAGCAGCGGAAGCCTGGCCTTATCACCAGCGACATCTTCAGAAAACCTGACATTATTGTCAGCTGCAATTCAAGCGCCAGCTAATTTCTGTCAACATTTTACTGGCAAAAATTCTTTAATAGAAGTGCTGACCTTCAATGGAGAGTTTAAATACAGCGCGCGGCCATCATTACGGATCAGGCCGCCCTTCCTCCAACTAAACGCTACAATACCTGACATTTCACAAGGTCATTTTCTGAAAGCAGGAGGAGATAGAGCTCATATCATCTTGTAAGGTCACAAACCCAGCTTTTCCTTGAGTATTCACAATGAACAAAGAAGCTGCTAGGTCGGGTGGTGTCATTTTGCTCCTTTGTGTTTGTTTTTCATCTCCATCATGTACAGTACAAGTCGCTCAGTGTTTGCAATCAGAGCCTTGTAGCAGTCACGGACTATCTGCAGCTGAAGAACAACTCAAATCGATCATTTTTGGTGCGTACACAGCCAAAAAATTGGGCGAAAACCAATATGGCCGCCATACCCGGGGGTGGTAAATTAGGCTACCTAAGCTGTGTTAGTATCAATACATTGTCCTCCTGTGCAAATCGAAAATGTGTCCAGTCATGTACCAGGGATCATGGCGCGGTCATGAAGGGCTTAAAGTGAACTTTCTGCAACAATGTTATTTCTAAGAAATCAGCAACAACAATTATTACAAATGTTTATATAAACTTGATGAGGATCAAATGTTTTTTTTTTTAAGCACAGAGCTCGGTTCTTCTAATCCAATTGTAAGAATCTGTGCTACCCGCTGTCACCACTAGAGGGAAGTCTTTATTTCGCTATCTAGGACTCTGAAATAGAAGTTTCATACAGATCTCCCCCTAGTGGTGACAACAGGCATTCAAAATACTTGCAAATATGCCACTAATGTTAGGCAGTCATTTTGTATGGATTGGTTTTGGTTAGGTAAGGGACTGTACCGACCCATGTAAACTAGAACTTGTGTTGCTTATATTTGTTCTCTCTTTTGAGAAACCCTCTCTGATTCGGCCATAAAATCTATTTATTAAATCAGGCTTTGATGACATCAATGTCGTTCACCCGCCCAAATTTCCTCGCCACAAAAACCGTCTGGCTGTTAAGATGACAAATGCAAGATGATTTATCCAAGAACCTGGGGATTTAATGGACGCGAAGATAAAGGAGAGCCAGCCTGAGCCAGGGACGAGGTATAATAAGGCCTATTTTAATATTGCATTAAATAATTTCAGGACACTTAACATATATTAAGTGCACTCAGGAGCGAACCTTATAGCATGGTACAATGAACATTTGTCAACTCCAACAAAGAAGAAAGTGCTCGTTGACAAGCAGTTAATTAATGACTTAAAGCACTTACATTGCGCAGAAAAAAATGCATCGCCAACAGTGTTATTGGGTTATAACCAGAGACTGACAATCACAGGCTCATTGTATGATCATCGTAAAAACAGGCTAATAACAAAGGCAGGAAAACAGCTCTTTCAGGCGCTCCGCTGGATGCTCCCCCCCACCCTCAATTCCTCAAAATCCCGATAACATGATGTACATAGAATGAAACCTATAATTGAAGCTTTACGTCCCATTTTTCCATAATAGAGGATGGAATCTATTTTGTGTAAGTGCTATATGCAAGACATTTCCATTATCAAATGGAATAAGAGCATAAACAAACTCACTGACTAATATTATCACATGAACGGACTCTGCTGGAGGAGGTGCGCAAGTCACTGGACACCAACAAGTCAAGCACACTATTCTGCCTTGGCTGCTGGGAGCCTGCTCCTTGTCTTTCACCTCGTGTCTCTATTCCCCCCCAGGTTTGATTTTAGGGTTTAAAAAATGGACAGGAATCCCAAAAAAAGACAAATTAATTTATCACTGGTGGGATCTTGTAAAGGAGTTTGGAAGGGAATGAAAGTCACTGGCCACCAACAAGTTCAGCATACTATTCTGCCTTGGCTGCTGGGACCCTGCTCTTTGTCTCTCAACTCGTGCCTCTATTCCCCTCAAAGATATGATTTTAGGGTGCAACAAATGGACAGGAAGCCCAAATAAGAAATCTGAATTTACCACTGGTCGACTGTTGTAAGGAAAGTTGAAAAGGCAGGCAAGTCACTGGCCACCAACAAGTTCAGCATACTGTTCTGTCTTTGTTGCTGCTCCTTGTCTGTCTCACCTCGTGTCTCTGTTCCCCTCCAGGTTTGATTTTAGGGTGTAACAAATGGAAAAGAATTCCAAAACCACTGGTGGGCTCTTTTAGGGGAGGTTGGAAAGGCATGCAAGTCACTAGCCACCAACAAGTCCAACATACTATTCTCCCTTGGCTGCTGAGACTGTGTTACATGCCTGACTCATCTCCCTTGTCTCTATTTCCCTCCAGGGTTGGTTTTAGGGTGGGACAAAGGGACGGGTCCCCTAAGGATCAATCTGAATTCACCACTCACCACCTTCTACCCTAGATGAACAGAGAGAGTAAAATGAAGTCCTTCACTGCCTTATATGACCATGGAGTTCACAATTTACCCACCAGGTCATTTATGTGCTGGGACCACCATCAATGATAAGACCAGGGGTTCCTTGTTCTTGGTATGAATGGAGTTGCAGATCACACATGCACAATGCCACTTTACTTATCCCTATTGGGTTCATTTCCTCTCACAGTTGAGCACAAGAGCAACCAGTCACTCCACTTATACCAGACCCAAGGGAACTCCTGTCCTCATGATCTGTGGAGGGATCCAGTGGTCATTTTGTCATTGATCACACAGTAAACCTTTCTCCCGTGGATGAGGGCCAACATCTACTAACCAAATCTATTGAAAAATAGCAAGCAGTAAAGTGCGATGGATGAATGGACTTACTTTACTAGCTGCCCAGAGTCCATTCATTTTCAATAAGACTGGCTATATTCCCCTCATCGTATCATAACACTGTCCCTGTCTCATGAGTGAACAGGTCACTGCTTCCATCAAGATCAGCACACTCTTCCCCTTCTGAATTATTTTCTCTCTTGTCTCTATATCCCTCTATCATGACACTGTCCCTGCCATGTTCACGGCCTTCATTATAAAAGTGGGCAGGTCACTGTCTTGCACAAGATCAGCACACTCCTCACCTGGTGTTATAATTGTTCTCATGATCTCAGGTATCCCAATCTCAGGAATCAGATTCTGTCAAAGGATATCTTTTCAGACATGGACCCTGAATACAGCCTCAAGGTCCTGAGGAACCTTAGAACCTCTCTCTAACCCATTCCAGTGGGTAACTACATTTAGGCCAAGTCTCCAGATGAGACACTCCCGACTGGATAATAAAGATGAGCTTCCACAGTGTATCTTTGTTTGGCCCCGCAGTTATGGGATAGATGTTTCATTTAACAGAATGTATAATTAACATCTTCATTTCATCCTCCACAGCACAGTGAGATGAACAAAAACCTACCGTGTAAGGTGTTGTTTTGTCAGACGCACTTCCTGATTAACAGCCCATAACTAAAGCTCTTTTAGCTGTATTTTGCAAATTAGCTTTTTTGTTTCCATTATCAATCTACCATTAAGATATGAGGCAATGTTTACCCTCTGAGCTCTGACTATCTTAGTGAGAAGACCACTTGGGTAGTAATACTACTACTCAATATGGAGATCTTCACTGATGATGATGGTTATGGTTTATCCCAATGAGTGGTCTCCGTAAAGCTCACCCATGAGTTACAATATTTGCTCCCTATCCTGTTTTCCAAATAAGTGAAATATGTTTGTTTGTCTACAGAGCCAAGGGCTGGACACAAGTAGACACTGGTCAAAAGTCAAAAGACGAGGTCAAAAGTCCTACAAATAGACTAAAACTGGCCATATAATAAATGCCATCACTTCAAAGAGAATTCAAATATTTTTCGGACACTTGCTGGGAACAGAGTTGCATGAACACATTTCCTGGTAACCATTGTTTTGTATGCCAATTCACCAATTCCCTCCTATTCTTTTAAGCCTATTTGTGACAAATATTAATAGAAATATTGTAGACAATCTGGCTGAACTCGAAGAACAGAGGTGGCCAGAATCTGTCTGTATCAGTATCACATCTTCAGACACCAGTAGAAGTACATAGCTGTATAATTTTGTAACCGTTATGATAGGATAGAACCAATAATCATAATTATGGGTCTGAAAAATGTGAACTCTTGCTAGATCTTGGTAGTGGATCTTGGCCAGTGACCACCAGTAACAAATGAAATCTGAAGAAATTCATGAAAATATGGGTAAAAAAAATACAACCCAATGGACAGATGTTCCATGGATCACCATGCCACCCAACGCTATAGCCATGGGTATGAAGCGTGGTTCTGAGAGAGCCCACAAGAGCCTTGCTTCTGCCCAGGATCTTTTATACCATCATTTACTGTAAATAGTGGCTTGACCAAGCGATGATTTATGACCATAGGAACTTTTTGCGTTACGACTCCGTAAATCCCAGGCAGACGGATAATCGAGAGGAAGGGAAGAAAACCCAACTACTCATGTTTGGTAACGAATAATTAAATTTTAATAGCAATTTTTGGAACATGATATGCTCCTTTTATTGTACTAAGAACCCGCAGACAGATGAAGATGCCATTAACCAGAATCTTGCCAATTCAACACTGCCTCTGAAAACCTTAAATGCAAATTATTTAACAGACGACTACAGTATACAACATTGAGTGAATTGCACCCTGGTGGCTGCAGACAGATTTAGACCCCATTTTGCATAATGTTTTTTAACATCTTCTTAATATTTAATAGTAATTGTTATTGATACAATTCTTCCCGTAACACTAATTCAGAGATCTGCCAGTCTGGAAGACTTGGTGAGATTTCAGTTTTTGCAAATGATTGAGGACTCTTCAGCTTGACAAGCACTGGAAGGAGAGTTTAACCCTCGGCACGCCGTGGTGACCTGTAGCTTCCAACTTCTGAAGACTCCAACCATTTATCAAGCTGACTTTTAATGTATGTCCTATGGTAATTCATAGTGTGTTCTTTTATTCCAAGCCATTTTCTTTGTACCAAGCAGTGCATTGAAAATGACAAGTAAGATGAATATAAGAACAATGTTGGGCTTAACCCAAGCTGAAAGTTAATGCACCTACAAATTGACAGTCTATCCTACTGTCAGCGTACAGCTGCAGGGTGTCATTTTTAAGAAGCACATTCAATGCTCTGTGAATGAAAAGTACTTTTTTTTTCCCCTGAAATAAGTAGTATCTGAAAGTTAACAAAGTGAATGAGCTTTGATGAGTTCTCTAGACGTGTTGCTTCCCAGCAGGTGAAAATAATGCTTTCTTTCTACTTCTAAATGCGAGTGTCCATTACTCACTTATTTCTCTTAAACATGAAGCAATGTGACCAGAACACAAAATTGAATGAAATTGCAAAGGTAATGACCAAGTCAACTTGACATCGGTTTTCCTTCAAGATTTTTTTCCTCTTGATCAAAGTGCAAGTACAGATCTCCTGGAGAGATAGGAGAAGAGACACATGGCTTGGCAATATGTGTGAGGACGGGGGCTCTATCTCCTACATTAGCTATTTCCTATGCAGGTACTGTTATTTTTTTAAGCGTGTGATTGGTGTTTTACTTAAGCAGGGGCGTGGTTTATTTAAGATAACTTCCTGTTTCTTTGTCTCGTTTCCTGACCATAATTAATGGTGGATATTCCCCCATCTCAGGGATACCTTATATTGCTTTATATAGTAGAAAGGACTATTTAAATCTACAAATGTATTAGAGATGTAATTTACCTGCCTCTCGTGTGTGTTCTCATGGACACACAACTTGGTATTGATAAGATGCTGATTTATAAATTCAGCTCTGAAGCACTATAATTTTTCTACTTTGTCTTTCAGTGTAACATGTAAATCATATGCTCACCTATCCTCCTCTGTAAAGGCAATTAGCAGTTCTTTAGCTACAGTATAGTTTTCTGTTATGGAATTATCATTTAGGAAATTCCAAAAAAGGTAATGGATTTGATAATTAAGCAATTCCCTGATAAGTCACAAGAAGCGGATAGGATAACCAGACAGCAAGTTAACCGGGTAACTATAATACAACACCATTCAGGTTTGCAGAGTCTAAGGCTACCTCGAGGTATTCAACAGAGCCAAGGAAAGATGACCTTGGTGACTCAGGACTCAGGATGCAACCCCAGAACAGGGTACCAGAAAATAGGTGCAATGCAGGCAAGGACCAAACAGGAACGGTATAATACACAAGTTGGGGTCAAAAACCAGGAGAGTACTGGAATAGCCAAACAATAGCAGAAGAATACCAGGAGTACAGGCCATGGTCAAGTCCATGAGGTCACAGATGAAACCAAATCAGCAAGACAGAGAAAGCCAAAATTAGTAGGAACAAGACTATAGTAGAGCATGTATGTAATGAGGATTATACTGGTTTCCCTTTCCATACAGCACCCACATCAATGAGGATCTGCATATAACTAGATAGTAATTCACATCCAACAGAAAAAAGCTACTTGTCTGTTGTAACCATCACTTGAATAAAGAAGCTCCAGAAATGCTGGTGCTGCAGGTTTTTAAAGCTTTATTGCAAGACTATGCATTAGAGGGAGATTCTGAAAACCTCCCAAGATTTGGCTTGCAAATATTCATGAGGTTCGCTCAGCAGTTCCATTTCGGGCGTATCAGTTTTGTCCAAACCAGAACTGATATTATTTTACTCTGGGGTCTCTTCAGTTGTATCATAAGTGGATGTCCAGGAGAGGTGAGTAAACAAATGGTCTCCATCACACCATCTGATCCACGTCCCTGTACTTTTTGGGTCTCTTTTGGCAAGTATCATGACAGCTGTGCACTTCGTGGTACTGCTGAGGCCCAATCAGAGGCTAGCTGAATTGTATATTTTGGGGCAATAGGTACATAATAAAGGAATAAGGAATCACTGAAGTGTCACCAAAATGTTTTCTAATAATTTAGCTCCCAGGGTTTCTGTATTGATTTGTCCTTATAATATCCAGGAGTTTGTTAATTCTGATGTTCCAATATCAGGGGCAGGAATTAAACTGGGGGCTCCGTGCCCCAACCATAATCCTCATGGGCTAATACAATGAAGCTCTGACTGGCCAGATACAACAAACAGAAAGCAAATGAATTGCCAATGCAGAAAAGTGTTATAATATACACAAGAAAGCAAGTCAAGAATTAGAGATATTGTGTAAACAAAATTACCATAAAAACAAAATTCTCTGCAATGAATTTACATCTGTTGTTTAATTTAATTACCAAACTACGAACCAAACTGAGGACATGAAAAATAGTAGAATTGCATTGATCTACAAAGCAAGAACGTTATATTCTGTGTGTGAGAATAGAAAGAATTAGAGCTTCTCCACTGTGTGATGTTACAGTATGTTTCAGGATGTTACAGTAAGGTTTCTATATTGTACAAACCTAGGTCTGTTTTCCCCACGACATATATTTTCCTTGTCTGTAAGTGTCTCTTTTATGACATTTACCTAAATTTTCCAAAGATTTCAGGTTCTACAGAAACAGAAATATTTGGAATTTTTCTTGCAAAAAATCCAGCAAAATGGCAGCTGGCTTGCTATTTTAGGATGCAAAATAGACCTCTTTGGTTCAAAGAGGAACTTCCTCTAGCACCATATTTTGGAAGGTAGCTCCATATAGATCAAACCATATTCCTTACTCAGAATTCATAGCAGGGCATACATGGTCTAATAAGTTCCTGTACACCTCACAGTGGCATCTCCTTAAGGAGACATAGTACCACTTCTGTATGGTATAGGAACGCACTGTTTAAGTGTTGCCAGTCAACGCTGTTCGGCGAGAACAGTCCGGCTTATTCATGAGCTTCTTCGTTGGCAAGCCTCCAGGCGCCTGTGCTGTTCTTCAGTGAAGCCAAAGATGGACACCTCGGCTTTATTGCGTAATTGCGGGGCATGCGCACTGAGTCCAAGGAGTACTCCTCTGGCTTCATTGAAGAACTGCGCAGGGAATACAGTGGCATGGTGAGTATAAAACTTTATTTTTAATGTGGCCATGGATTGCGTTATAACGGTGATTTGGGACACTGAACCCCAGGTCCATATGGATGTGTGGGTGGTTTAGTGTCCCAAATTGCCCTGACAGATTCCCTTTAATTCAAGTAACACAGTGCAGTTAAAAAACTTGCAGGCAGTCAGCATATAGTCATGTAGATAATTCCATCCCAGTGACTATACAGTACAGACCAAAAGTTTGGACACACCTTCTCATTCCAAGAGTTTTCTGTATTTTCATGACTATAAAAATTGTAGATTCACACTGAAGGCATCAAAACTATGAAGTAACACATGTGGAATTATATATTTAACAAATAAGTGTGAAACAACTGAAAATATGTCTTATATTCTAGATTCTTCGAAGTAGCCACCTTTTGCTTTGATTACTGCTTTGCACACTCTTGGCATTCTCTTGATGAGTTTCAAGAGGTAGTCACCTGAAATGGTTTTCACTTCACAGGTGTGCCCTGTCAGGTTTAATAAGTGGGATTTCTTGCCTTATAAATGGGGTTGGGACCATCAGTTGTGTTGTTCAGAAGTCAGGTGGATACACAGCTGATAGTCCTACTGAATGGAGTGTTAGAATTTGTATTATATGGGGGGGCTTTGCTGGTGACACTGTTGGGGATTTATTCAAAATTGAAGGAATACTGAACCAGCATGGTTACCACAGCATCTTGCAGCGGCATGCTATTCCATCCGGTTTGCGTTTAGTTGGACCATCATTTATTTTTCAACAGGACAATGACCCCAAACACACCTCCAGACTGTGTAAGGGCTATTTGACCAAGAAGGAGAGTGATGGGGTGCTACGCCAGATGACCTGGCCTCCACAGTCACCAGACCTGAACCCAATCCAGATGGTTTGGGGTGAGCTGGACCGCAGAGTGAAGGCAAAAGGGCCAACAAGTGCTAAGCATCTCTGGGAACTCCTTCAAGACTGTTGGAAGACCATTTCAGGTGACTACCTCTTGAAGCTCATCAAGAGAATGCCAAGAGTGTGCAAAGCAGTAATCAAAGCAAAAGGTGGCTACTTTGAAGAACCTAGAATATAAGACATATTTTCAGTTGTTTCACACTTTTTTGTTAAGTATATAATTCCACATGTGGTAATTCATAGTTTTGATGCCTTCAGTGTGAATCTACATTTTTTATAGTCATGAAAATACAGAAAACTCTTGGAATGAGAAGGTGTGTCCAAACTTTTGGTCTGTACTGTATATATGACAATATGTTGACTGCCTGCAAGTTTTTTACCTGCACTGTGTTACTTGAATAGAGAATTTTTTTTGGCATTGAATACCTGGATTGAGTGCCGTCAATACTTCCATGTATAGTACCCCTTCTGACCCACGTCTTTGACCTCTCACACAGCCAGCTCATACCCTGCTTTGCACTGATAAGAGGCAATAACCTTGAAATAGCAGTCAACGGATGGATCCCTCTTACTTTTGAGGAGATAATCTGACTTGGCTATATTCCCAGATTAGTCTTTCAGGTTTCATGAAAACCAGGCATTGATCTATAGGGAGCTTCCTTCCAAAAAGTGATGCTAGAGCAAATTCTTTTCCACCAAGGAGGTCTTATTTGCATATTCTTTCCCCAGAATTCTTAGCAGGGCGTGCATGGTCTAATAAGTCCCTGCACACCTCACAGTCATGTCTCCTTAATGAGACATAGTACCCCTCCTGAATGAAGTCTCTTCAATGCTTTAATGTGATGCTCATTCCAGTATTCTGCATATTTGAGCCTCACAGTGTTTGTAAAAACTTTTGATTTCATGCCAGACAAATGTTCTCGGGATTTACAAAATCACAACTTTTACAAATTAAAGTTCAATTAAAATGACAAAACTTTAAATATTCAAAACAGTAATAAGCAGGGAACACAACAGATGTCAACTCCAGGACTTGAAAACAAATTGAGAGGGAAAACTTGCTTAAATGTCGAAAGCTCTTGTAAACTCTGATGATATATTATAGTGCAGATAACTTTTTGGTTGCATAAACTAAATTTTCAACATCACAGTGAGCTTTGATTTATGAATAGGAAATTTCAGAGAACGGCATTTTTTAAATAGATGTTTTGCAGCATTCTCAACTTTTAGAAGGGCAGACATCTTATGATAAAAAGCCAAGAAAACTTTTTGTGGGACTTCAGATCTGTTTAGAAAACGATCCAAAAAAAATTGACTAAACCTGACAAAATCTATTAATACTCCTCAAGTATGATCTAAGTGTATCACAAATATCAGTAATTCAAAGCCATTGTGTAGCTTCTTAGGTTGCAAGAATAGAATAACTGTATTGTATTCTGTATCTTAAAAAAGGCTATATGAAGACACTTGTGACCAAACAGATCACCAACAAGATACTTGTCGCTCTACACACAATGCACGATATAAATGAAAACTAAAAAGAAAACAAAAAAGACTGAAAATAGATAAGAAAAAAAGTGAAAACAAGGAAAATGCAACGAAAAGCAATGAAAGACAGATAAAAGAATAGAAAGAGAGGTTAAGGGAGAGGAAGAGGAGAAAAGAGAAAGGAAGTAGAACGGAAGTAAAAGAAGAGGAGAGGGCAAAGAAGGAGGGAAGACAAGGAGGCTAAGGAAGAGAGGGAAGTGGTTCAGGGGAAGAGACAAAGATGAGAAGGCTAAGAGGGAGGAAGCAGATGAAAGAGAGGCTAAGGGAGAGAAAGAGGAAGTTAAAAGAGAGAAGGAGGAGTGTGAAGAATATTGCCTCGCCCAGCCGCCTGGCACGCCTGCGATCAAACTTCTTTCTTAACCTCCCACTCACACACCGTGAGTAGACCGGGTCATAGGATAAAATGAAATGAGCGATATAAATTTTATATGTTTAATAACCCAAGTGGGTCGGTATGGATTAATAGCATATACAGAAATATACAATATTAATATGATCAAGCATAAACATACAAGCAAAAGAGCGATGATACCATAAAAAACAAAGTAAAAGGGAAATAAAAGTTTAGAAAAGATACCTGAGCACACAGCTTTGTCCTAGCTGTCTCTCTTCCATGCTCAGCACAATGAACTTGTAGTCCGTTTCTCTAGGCCACAGCAGAGTTTTGGGCCTAGGGCGCAAGCTTAAGCAAGTTGCATAAAACAATCCTTCTACATGCTGTCCAGAACTAGGCCCTCAAAGCATTCCTCAGTAGGGCAGGCCCTCTCATCTTCTCCCAGATCAGAGCTCCTTACTGCCTCTTTGCTGAATGACCCCAGAATCCAGGTCTGCCCACAGCATATGGCTAGTGCTCCACCCACCCCTTGCACCCAGGCAGCCCCCCTTCTCCCACCTTTGCAGAACCCTCGGAGAGAAGGGTGAAGTTAAGGCTTGCTATCCCCCATCCCATCTGGCCAGGGATAATAAAAGTGCCTGGCTATAGCAAGCCATCTCCAATGAACACACATAAAACCAGTGAAGCGTATCGTCCAGCAATGTGGACTCAACTAAAGCACCGCATTCCAAGTGGGGGAAGGATTGACCTAAGCAAGTAAAACACACTTCCAAGAAAGATATAAAACTGAGGGTCGGTTCATCACAGGAGAAAGCGTAGAGTAGAAGGGGATGCTAGGAAATAATAAGTTTATGGGAGGAACCTTAAGAACAGAAGACATTGGAAGCAAAGAAAGGGGAGATTAAATGCTCACTAACTTTTCAGACAACTTAGTCTAGTTTCAAAGAGCGTGTGATTCTGGACTAAAATGTAATGTACTTCAAATAAAATGTCGCTGTTTTCTGCCTGAAAACCTTTCTAAAGTTCCTGCCACTAAGACAAAGTAATAAAAGTAGAAGAGAACAAGCAAACGGGGAGGGGGGGAAGAGGAAGAAAAGGTGAAGGGGAGGAACATGAAGACAAACTAGCCATGAGAATGGAAGTAAAGGAAGGGGTGGATAAAAGAGAAGAGGGAAACATAAAAGCAAAGGAGGATTAGGCAAAGAGAGAGGAGGAGAAGGAAGGGGAGGAAATTAAAGTGGACAAAACTACAAGAAAGAAAGCTCAGGAAGGAGCGGCTAAAGGAGAGGAAGAGAAACGAGCAGAGAAGGAGGTGGCAAATAGAGAAAAGAAGGTGAGATGGAGAAGGTTCACAAAGACTAAAATAGGGGAAAAAAGTAAAAAAATTTTTACTCTGAGGCTGAACGACCTGAACGTTCTGCTAATGTTTTATTTATTTGCTTTGTGAATAATATACATGGTTGCATCCGATATCCTGTCATTTCCCATCCCCCCGCCACCCTTCAGACCAGGGATTATGTAAAATATATTTCTGCTCTCCCTATTGATTTATGATAAACAGCAATCAAGTATAATACAAAGTATTCAGAACCGCTGCAAGGACCAGTATTGACTCCGGAGATGGGTGACATGTTTAATTGAAGTTTAATTTTTGCAGTTAATTCATTGGGATGTTCTGCTGGGATAGGGGCAGGAGAGGCGCGTCCATTAAGATTGTCCACTATTGATTTCGATATTAAATGCTGAATGGGATTACAGAGCGATGCCGTGCCGCCCACATGAACCGTCAGGACAATTCAAAGTAGTCAGTGGCCACAACAGATGGAACCTATGAAGGTCTGTGATGGGTCTGTCAGGATCAATGTGAATAAGCAAGATCCTAGCTAATAAGGGAACTGGGACGCCTATTCAAAGATGGTGGGGCTCACACAAAGATGGAATGGAGTCTACATAGAACTTGCCCCTCGTCCTGTTGCAGATTCCGATACCCCAGAATTCTTATCTATGTGACTACAAGTATTGCCTAAGTACTGCTTCACACGGGCAGAACTAGATGTCGTCTGTATTTCCTAGACCGAACCCTGAACCAGAATTCCCAGCATCATTGTCATTTGTGATGCTAGAGTCCCTACTGTGCCCTGCTGAAAATATGATTACAATACAGGACAGTAGAGTCACGGGGACTCCTACTATCATAGATGACAATAATGCTGGGAGTCCAGGTTAGGCTTAAGGTTTGGTGTGGGAAATATGGCTGCCATATAGTCCATATCTAACAGACCTAACCCATCTGAGTGAAAGAGACCTAAAACAGGTCAGGAAAGCTGAGAGAGTCTCTCTAACCCTCTTTAGGCAATGTGGACCTTCACAAAAATAAAGGAGAAGAGACCCAAACGTAACTGCACTTTTTTCTACAGCATATTATGGGATGCAGCAAATAAAATATCAACTCACAAACCAAGACGGATTATGTGCTGCAAACACAAGACAGATTGCCGGATCCCAAAGAAAATTGCATTGGGCATATATCTAAATCATTGGTGATTTATACTACATGGGGATCCGTACAGCACAGAGGAAGGGGTGGGGGGGAATAAATCATGGAAGAATTTTTTCGCTGGAGATATTGACATTTTTCACATGAGACAAACCCTGAAGATGTGACTGAGCAGAACGCTCTACATTAGTGTCCTCCCGGCTCTTGGGGCTGAAGAATACAAGGATCTCTCTAGAAAAGAGCTCGCTGCCGACTGCGGGGGTGGGGTGGACGTCACCAAAAATAATGGAATGCGGGAAAAACTTTTTGTCTTGTAAGGTGAAAACTTAACAAAATTACTATTCTATTCAGTAGTAACTGAGTTATCTGGAGGTCACCGGAGCCCACAAATGGGCATATGTGGGTTATCAGTCCGGCAGAAGGGAATACACTAGAAAATCTTCATGGTTATGCAGAATTACATCATGTTGCATTATATATATTATGTGCCAGTGTCTCCTGTTATTCTTGTGTGTCAGTATTTACAGTAGCACTAGCATTTTATTCATGAACCACAAGGCTCAGAATGAATGTTAGTAGAAAAATACATACAAAAATAGGGGAATAAAAAAACATTAAAGCACCATACATGGTTAAATTGAGGCAGGACAACAGATCAGATTATATTCTATACAGTATTGTTGGGTTGTTTTTTTTATTCTTTCAGCTAATTTACACCTCTATAGAAGTAAAACATGAAGGGGACAGGTCACCTCTCCTAGGAAATTAAAAATGCAGCAAAGTTTGGAATAATAAGGTCCATGCATTTACATCCCTCCTCACACAGGCTGCTGTAATGAGATGACGGCCATTGTTCTTGCAGAGCGCTCACTAATTGGTAAACCGTGCCATTTTATGGACATTTCTTCAAAATAGTGAGATCTAATAGGAAAATATTTTTCAAAAAGACTCTTAATGGGATTTGTAATAGAAACAGGACGAGAGCTACGTGACACAGAGGGGACAGAAATACCGTCCTTATTACACACAATGGAGAACTAGGATGTGGGATACAACGGTGGGACAAGTCACTGCCCTGTGATTTATTAGAAAAAACATTCAGATCACGTGGGCAAAAATAATATCTTCTGAATTACTGTATTGTCCAGGGCAGTAATATTATTTTTCTAGTTATATTCTTGTACATAGAGGGCAGTATTATAGTAGTTATATTCTTGTACATAGGAGGTAGTATTATAGTAGTTATATTCTTGTACATAGGGGCAGTATTATAGTAGTTATATTCTTGTACATAGGAGGTAGTATTATAGTAGTTATATTCTTGTACATAGGAGGTAGTATTATAGTAGTTATATTCTTGTACATAGGAGGTAGTATTATAGTAGTTATATTCTTGTACATAGGAGCAGTATTATAGTAGTTATATTCTTGTACATAGGAGCAGTATTATAGTAGTTATATTCTTGCACATAGGGGGCAGTATTATAGTAGTTATATTCTTGTACATAGGGGGCAGTATTATAGTAGTTATATTCTTGTACATAGGAGCAGTATTATAGTAGTTATATTCTTGTACATAGCAGCAGTATTATAGTACTTATATTCTTGTACATAGGGGGTAGTATTATAGTAGTTATATTCTTGTACATAGCAGCAGTATTATAGTACTTATATTCTTGTACATAGGGGGTAGTATTATAGTAGTTATATTCTTGTACATAGGAGCAGTATTATAGTAGTTATATTCTTGTACATAGGAGGCAGTATTATAGTAGTTATATTCTTGTACATAGGAGCAGTATTATAGTAGTTATATTCTTGTACATAGGAGCAGTATTATAGTAGTTATATTCTTGTACATAGGAGGCAGTATTATAGTAGTTATATTCTTGTACATAGGAGGTAGTATTATAGTAGTTATATTCTTGTACATAGAGGGCAGTATTATAGTAGTTATATTCTTGTACATAGAGGGCAGTATTATAGTAGTTATATTCTTGTACATAGGAGCAGTATTATAGTAGTTATATTCTTGTACATAGGGGGCAGTATTATAGTAGTTATATTCTTGTACATAGGAGCAGTATTATAGTAGTTATATTCTTGTACATAGGAGCAGTATTATAGTAGTTATATTCTTGTACATAGCAGCAGTATTATAGTACTTATATTCTTGTACATAGGGGGTAGTATTATAGTAGTTATATTCTTGTACATAGCAGCAGTATTATAGTACTTATATTCTTGTACATAGGGGGTAGTATTATAGTAGTTATATTCTTGTACATAGGAGCAGTATTATAGTAGTTATATTCTTGTACATAGGAGGCAGTATTATAGTAGTTATATTCTTGTACATAGGAGCAGTATTATAGTAGTTATATTCTTGTACATAGAGGGCAGTATTATAGTAGTTATATTCTTGTACATAGAGGGCAGTATTATAGTAGTTATATTCTTGTACATAGGGGGCAGTATTATAGTAGTTATATTCTTGTACATAGGAGCAGTATTATAGTTGTTATATTCTTGTACATAGCAGCAGTATTATAGTACTTATATTCTTGTACATAGGGGGTAGTATTATAGTAGTTATATTCTTGTACATAGCAGCAGTATTATAGTACTTATATTCTTGTACATAGGGGGTAGTATTATAGTAGTTATATTCTTGTACATAGGAGCAGTATTATAGTAGTTATATTCTTGTACATAGGAGGCAGTATTATAGTAGTTATATTCTTGTACATAGGAGCAGTATTATAGTAGTTATATTCTTGTACATAGGAGCAGTATTATAGTAGTTATATTCTTGTACATAGGAGGCAGTATTATAGTAGTTATATTCTTGTACATAGGAGGTAGTATTATAGTAGTTATATTCTTGTACATAGAGGGCAGTATTATAGTAGTTATATTCTTGTACATAGAGGGCAGTATTATAGTAGTTATATTCTTGTACATAGGAGCAGTATTATAGTAGTTATATTCTTGTACATAGGGGGCAGTATTATAGTAGTTATATTCTTGTACATAGGAGCAGTATTATAGTAGTTATATTCTTGTACATAGGAGCAGTATTATAGTAGTTATATTCTTGTACATAGGAGCAGTATTATAGTAGTTATAGTCTTGTACATAGGAGTAGTATTATAGTAGTTATATTCTTGTACATAGGAGCAGTATTATAGTAGTTATATTCTTGTACATAGGGGGCAGTATTATAGTAGTTATATTCTTGTACATAGGAGCAGTATTATAGTAGTTATATTCTTGTACATAGGAGCAGTATTATAGTAGTTATATTCTTGTACATAGGAGGTAGTATTATAGTAGTTATATTCTTGTACATAGGAGCAGTATTATAGTAGTTATATTCTTGTACATAGGAGCAGTATTATAGTAGTTATATTTTTGTACATAGGGGGCAGTATTATAGTAGTTATATTCTTGTACATAGGAGCAGTATTATAGTAGTTATATTCTTGTACATAGGAGCAGTATTATAGTAGTTATATTCTAGTACATAGGAGGTAGTATTATAGTAGTTATATTCTTGTACATAGGAGGTAGTATTATAGTAGTTATATTCTTGTACATAGGAGCAGTATTATAGTAGTTATATTCTTGTACATAGGGAGCAGTATTATAGTAGTTATATTCTTGTACATAGGAGCAGTATTATGGCAGTTGTAATCTAGTACATAGTGGCAGAATTATAATAGTTGTACAGTTAAACATCCGCATTAGAAAAAATAAATGCATTTCTAGAAATAGATAAAACACAACCTCTATTACTGCATGTAATATTTATTTCTGTATATAATTATATACACATCCTGCCAGAAGCAGAGCAGCCGCAGTGCAGCAAAAATAAAAACAGAAAAACAACTCTCTTGATGACATTTGGTCATTTTTGTAAAGACAAATCTTTGGAAATCCCATATTAAACTTGTCTTTTAAGTAATTACACAGCCTTGTCTTGAGTGCATTTACTCTCGCAGAACCCCAGAACTGCTGACAACAACCCGCGTCTTAAATAGTGATTGATTGTTAATTATTAGCCCTCATCATCCATCATCATAAGCTTTTAAAGCTCCTGTCAAATTAAGTGAGGTCAGTAGACCGTATTTAATTGTGGATTACGAAAACGTCGAGATGCAGCGATCTGATAAACAAGGCGTTAGGAAAGCGTCTTATTATCAATTAGGGAAGGTTGTTATTACCATTGTTTCCGAATTAGACTTATTAACTTTGGGCTTCGGTTACTGAGTGCACCAGTGTACAGAGGAGAGCAGTCAGTTCTGGGTGTGACAGGTACAGTCAGCCTCTAGACCATGGCCACAGACAGAGCCTCATGTAAGTGGCTGAACCATACACCTGGATTTTTTATGGTACATCATAGAAAATAAAAACTAAACTCTGATTGGTGGATGGGTCAGTGATGTCATTTTGCTATAGTGATGTCACTTTGTTATTGCTATAGAGATTTTGATAGTTGCATTTATTCCTGGCTCTAATGTCTAAGGAGGAACATAGGATTTAGTGTTGGAGTTTGGCTCAGGTTGTGATATTAAAAAAAAAAAAAAAGTTGGCCCATAAGAAAGATCAAAATGGCTTGATATTTGTTTCCCCTTCCACCCCATTGGTCTCTGAGTCAACAGTTCTTTTCTCTCAGTACAATTCTTATTGGGTGGGGTGTCACAATATCAAAGGTCTGCCCAACGGGGGCTTGATCCAGTCTCTAAAGGCTCCATAGCAATCACATGGTTTTCCTCTAGTGTACATAAGCCCATTGGGCTCTGGTATAAATTTACAATGGTTACCTTTATTAAAAGATGTAGAGCCCATTACTATTTTTTCATTGAAAAAAAAAAATCTCCGTAGAGGAGAGAGATGTAACAGCATAAAAATGCTAAAATATATGTCATTTGGAGACTATAGCAAGTTTGGAAACTTTATAGTACAATCTTACCAAAATTATAAAAAAAATTGTAGAATAAAACATTTAAAAAACATTCTACAAAAAGGAGACCTTGGGATATTAGACTTCAAGGGTTCTTTATATTGATGGCCTAACCTTAGGGTAAACCACCAATATCAGATTAGTGGTGGTCCAACACCGGATGCCAGGTACTGAACCCCACTACTATCACATTGAAGGTATATGTTAAGGGTATGCCATCAATATAACTCCCAATGATAAACTGATATCCACAGCTAGTGGTGCCGGAAGGACACAGTGGACAGAGCCAAAACCACACGGGAGCTGATCTAGCGTAGCCAATACACGTAGATGGAGCCATAGATTCCCCACTTTTTATTCCAGTGACATCTCTTACAAAGAGTAGTTGAATGGTGGAGTTACCGGATGACAGATCCCCACTGATCTGGTATTGATGTCCTTTCCTAAGGGTAGGTAATCAATATGAAGAGCTCAAAAACCTATTTTTTATTTAAACTTTTACTTTTTTTAAAAAAATTTTTTTCACTTTTTCACATAAACTGTTGTTAAATCCAAAAAAAAAAAAAAATAAAATTACCAGACTTTGGCAAGTCTATGCATTAAACATCTCCACTAATTGCCTCTTTCTGGTTTATATATATGTCGGCAGTTTATATAGGAATTTCTATTAATTTGTGCACCCGTCATTATTTCTGAAGTTTTCGACTTGTTTAATTACTTCTAAAACCACACGAGGGCCGCCTGCTTAGTGAAGCTTACTATCTATACCGTATTAATTGGACTCTGCAGTGGTCATTCTCATGTTGTATATTACTTTAATTTCTGCCCACTTCTTTTCAAGTCAGATAAGGGGACAGCAGGATGAAGCTTAATTCGGTTTTCAAGTCATCCCAGCAAATTTGGAAGCTGATAAGTTATATACAGTCATGGCCAAAAGTTTTGAGAATGATACAAATATTAATTTTTACAAAGTCTACTGCTTCAGCTTTTCTAATGGCAATTTGCATATACTCCAGAATGTTATAAAGAGTGATCAGCTTAACAGCAATTACTTGCAAAGTCAATATTTGCCTAGAAAATGAACTTTATCCCCCAAAACACATTTCAACATCATTGCAGCCCTGCCTTAAAAGGACCACCTAACATCGTTTCAGTGATTGCTCCATTAACACAGGTGTGGGTGTTGATGAGGACAGGGCTGGAGATCAATCTGTCATGATTAAGTAAGAATGACACCACTGGACACTTTAAAAGGAGGCTGGTGCTTGCCATCATTGTTTCTCTTCTGTTAACCATGGTTATCTCTAAAGAAACACGTGCAGTCATCATTGCACTGCACAAAAATGGCCTTACTGGGAAGAGTATTGCAGCTAGAAAGATTGCACCTCAGTCAACAATCTATCGCATCATCAAGAACTTCAAGGAGAGAGGTCCCATTGGTGCCAAAAAGGCTCCAGGGCGCCCAAGAAAGACCAGCAAGCGGCAGGACCGTCTCTTAAAAGTGTTTCAGCTGCGGGATCGGGCTACCAGCAGTGCAGAGCTTGCTGAGGAATGGCAGCAGGCAGGTGTGAGTGCATCTGCACGCACTGTGAGGCGGAGACTCTTGGAGCAAGGCCTGGTCTCAAGGAGGGCAGCAAAGAAGCCACTTCTCTCCAGAAAAAACATCAGGGACAGACTGATATTCTGCAAAAGGTACAGGGAGTGGACTGCTGAGGACTGGGGGAAAGTCATTTTCTCTGATGAATCCCCTTTTCGATTGTTTGGAACATCTGGAAAACAGCTTATTCGGAGAAGAAGAGGTGAGCGCTACCACCAGTCTTGTCTCATGCCAACTGTAAAGCATCCTGAAACCATTCATGTGTGGGGTTGCTTCTCAGCCAAGGGAATCGGCTCTCTCATAGTCTTGCCTAAAAACACAGCCATGAATAAAGAATGGTACCAGAATGTCCTCCAAGAGCAACTTCTCCCACCCGTCCAAGAGCAGTTTGGCGCTCAACAATGCCTTTTCCAGCATGATGGAGCACCTTGCCATAAAGCAAAGGTGATAACTAAATGGCTCAGGGAACAAAACATAGAGATTTTGGGTCCATGGCCTGGAAACTCCCCAGATCTTAATCCCATTGAGAACTTGTGGTCAATCATCAAGAGACGGGTGGACAAACAAAAACCAACAAATTCAGACAAAATGAAAGCATTGATTCTGCAAGAATGGACTGCTATCAGTCAGGATTTGGTCCAGAAGTTGATTGAGAGCATGCCAGGGAGAATTGCAGAGGTCCTGAAGAAGAAGGGTCAACACTGCAAATATTGACTTGCTGCATTAACTCATTCTAACTGTCAATATAAGCTTCTGTTACTCATAATATGAATGCAATTCTATTTCTGTATGTGATAAAAACATCTGACAAACACACATAAAAACCAGAGGGCAGCAGATCATGTGAAAATAGAATATTTGTGTCATTCTCAAAACTTTTGGCCATGACTGTACATCCATTGGACATGCAAATTAATTTACAAAAATAAAATTTACATATAGTAAAAAAAAAAAAAAAAAAAGTGAAAAAAAATGACTGCTATTAAAAATATTCAGAAGACAGGCATGGAATCACAAAGCAAGTAAGGGAAATTAAATGAGCAACCCATTAAAAAAGTTATCAAAGAAAAATGAGTGAGTGTCACTTCCGCGTCACAGGCCATGTTTATCAGTGGCATAGCCTATTCACAGCTCAGTCCCATTCAAGTAAATTGAAGACTATCCACTATACAATGTACGGCGCTTTGTTTGGTTTGGTTGAAGAGGTCCAGTGCTCCTCTGAATGCTGCAGTGTTTTCCGTCAGCTGATTCGTGGGGGACCTGGGGGTCAGACACCTGACAATCTTCAGATGATGACCTATCTTAGGGACAGCTCATCAATCAATAAGCCTGAAAAACCCTTTAAAAAAATTACCCCATATAAAGCATTTATCATCTATGCACTGGCTGGGGTCGTGTCCATTGGAGCCCTTGCAAATCATGATAATTTGAATAGTGAAATTATAGCGCTTGACGCCATCTCCAATAGGAGTGAATGGAATAGTGGTCCCTTCTATATTCAATCAATCACGCCCTCAAAATAGGACGTTTTTGGTGCATATAAAACAAGAAAAACTGAATTAATATTTGTAGTTTTGCCCCAATAAATGGACTTTGGGAACTGGGCTGGTACAAGGTTTATGAGGGTCCATGGGCAGCAGAGTCACAGCGGGTCCCCTGTATATCCAGCATGTGCATGGTTTTGACATAGGTAGAGAATGTTTGCTAAGATGGATATGATCCTTCAAGAATGATTGACCTACTCATGGTTTCCAGATGAGGTAGAAGATATGAAGACATTGCCTTCACTAAACAACCTACTTTGCACCAGTTTTCACAGTTTTATACAATAGAACATCATGTTCACGTGAACCATATATGAATAATATATTCTATATACGCCATGTAAATGCAGTGTACGCCAACATCTTCAAGTTCCTTACCTTTCTGATGTGTTGCAAAAGTCTGAGACAATTTTGGAAAAAGTTCTGGATATTCAAATTTTTGTTCATTGGCCTTGACCCAGAAAGACACCTCCGACAGCTCCTGTGGCTCAACCTACACAAGAGGAACATACTGGAGATCAAAATATAATACAGAAAACAAAAAGTGACATTATGATGACATTAAAGCAAAATATTGATCATTCATCCAAAGGTGGAGCAGCCAGCAAAATTTTTGAACTTGGGACTAATGACAGATAATAATAGCAGGGATCAATTCAGACCTTGGAGGGCTTCCGAAGACGTTCCCACAGTGGTTGTGTTTGGTATTACAGCATTGAGCTATTATGGATGGGTCTACGCTGCAATACCAGACACAGCCACTACAAAATGTATGGTGCTGTACCTGATAAACCAACAATGAAAGGGATACAATGAACAGCCCCTTGAGTCAGTAGGTCGGCAATAGGAATGTACACCTCTTTTTTTGCCCTGCTGTTCCAACCACTGGGTCCCGGGGTCCTCTATATCGGTCTCTAATTGCAATGCTCCAGATATTACATCAATGGCGCTCATGTGCAGTAGTCAGTGCATCATTGCTGCAGAGTTTCCCGGTTTTAACATTTTTATTTCATTTTGATTTTTTTTTGGGAGTGGCCTCCTTTAAAGTTAAATTTTTAAGTATGGGGTGCAGTTCTCTATACAAAGAGGGAAGTGAAGCTGACCACTTTATAATGCTATGTAAAATTGGAGGAGTAGATACAAAAATAGAAGTCTTCTTCTCAGTCTGTATCACCTACAGTTTCTAAGAATATGTATAATTCACATCATTATAGAGGCCATTAAATCACATTTATTAAAACTCTGGCATTATGGGTTTTATTTTAAGAATATGAAACTTTACAAATCTCTAAAAGTGCCTGTGTCGTCCTGCTGAGAAAATACCAGAGTTAAAAAAAAAGGTGCAAAAACACAAAGTACAATTCATAGCGCAGCAAAGTGTAATTTTTAAACCCGTTAAAAAAAAAAAAAAATCTCAACATCCTATAAAAATGCAAATAATTTTATTTAATCTCCATATTAGTACAAATTAGCACTTGGCTTTCATGGATTGGCTGACAGACATACCACTAGTTCAAGTTGGTCGTACATACAGTAGGTTTGCCACCCAAAAGTGCTATTATCTTCATGGTCAGGGCCGCTTTAACCATAGGGCCAAAAGTGCACTTACAATGGGCCCTATGGTTGTGGCGGCCCCCTTGGGACACCAGGACAGTCCTGCATTTGTGGTCCCGCTGTCCTGGGCAGTGGGTACAATGCTGCCCCAACTCCAACTCATCGCCGTTGTCTGGGATTTTTTTTTTTCCTTCTGTTTTTGCTATATACAGTGGGGGCAACTGAAGGGGGACATGAAACTGTGGGGGAAACCTAGGAGAGGGCAGACATGATACTGTGGGGACAACCTGAAGGGCTACATGACACTGTAGGGGCAACCTGGAGGGCTACATGAAATTGTGGGGGCAACCTGGAGGGGACATTATAATATAATGTCTGAGGGGCCACGAGGAGGCGGCACAGATTAATATCTGATGGGCCATGGAGGGGGCAGATTAAAGTGTGATGCATGCAGGGGCATTTGACTGTGTGATGGGCCACTGAGGGGCATTATATTATATGGGGCCACTAAGGATGGAATTACACTGTGTAAGGGCCATTATACTATATGGGGGCCACTGAGAGAGCATTATAATTTCTGCAGGTTAGGTATTTCAAAGTGTTGGTGATGGAGGGGGACACTTACAGTGCCTTGCAAAAGTATTCGGCCCCCTTGAACTTTTCAACCTTTTGCCACATTTCAGGCTTCAAAAATAAGGATATATAATTTTAATTTTTTTGGTGAAGAATCTTTGCACTGGGCCCACCAATGTGTTAAAACGGCCCTGTACATGGTAAGTTCATGGTCATTTTGGGACAGATCCACTAAGATATCTGCAGTAATCAAATATTCAATTTCCTTATCATGACATATATCACTTATGTGGATTTCTTCTCATGAAACTTTTTGTAGACAAATTTGTCAAATCCCAAAAATTTTAAGTAAACCTCTAATTGGACGCAACTGATGATGAAGATTGTCTTTTCTGGTGTTAATTATGTGTATGGCTACTTTTACTCAGATGCATTGTAGGAAATGTTTTTGTTTTTCGTTTTAATCCTTGACTATATTCTACTGTACAATGCCTCAGGCAAACCTAACATCATCTTCATTGCACTATAGTAAATTTTCCCTGCAGAGATATAAAGATATAAAAAGAGGGCAGCAGTAAGAGATAAGGTCTTGCAGGCTGAGATTTCTTAAAAAGCTAGCAGTTTTGCAATCAGAATCTTGCTAACTTGTAGGAAGGCAAGTAAAGCAGAAAGCAACCTCTGCATTCCCTGCTGACACCCACGTGGTCTCAGCTAACAACAGTTTACAAATTCGTCTTTTCTTACCTTGGTTCTTTGTTCAAGATTAGAGGCCTGAGATGACCAGGAAAAATAAACATACTTTCACATTACTAGTATTTTGCTTTTTCACCACTGGCCATCTGTCACCACTAACCTCAGAAAATCTCAAGTCAAAAGCCAGAGTAAAGGAGGTCAACATGAAAATCTATGTTGCAAACTAACCATCTATTGACTACAAAATGGTAAGGAATTTTTTACATTTTTCTTTTTAGACCATATACCATAGCTACAGTATTTAGAACGCACTATGTATAAATTATTCATTTGTTAGAATTCCGAGGTCAAAATGGGATGAACCTGACAACCCAGAAATGAAGCTTCACCCATATCCTATAAAGCGTAGATTGTACATGATTTAATGAAACCTATTATTGCTGAAAAAAATGGGCCATTTATAATCAGAGACCATAGAAGTCATGTTTGTAATGGTGACTTCCTCACGTATCTCCTGGTCTTACATTTAATAGTTCTTCATTAATGAGTAAGTGTCATTTCATCTAGTGACAGAAAATCCGGTCTATTAACACCATTTCTCATGAATGTCCATTAAATGGCCCAAGGACACCCTCACTGGAACAGGCAGACATAAAATGTACAATTCTAGGATTAATACACGTCAGGCGTCTTCAAGGATTATTTCACATTTCTTAAACTTTATCTCAATTGTAAGGTAAATTAAAGAAGGAAGAATTCCCCACGGAATAGCTGCGACAAAAGGTGAAACAGACAAGTGGGTAATGTATAAATATTAGAGTTATATTGGTCTCACAGCTCTAGAATGCGAATGTCAAAGAAGTAAGAGACAACAGTTCTAAAAATATCATTACCTTAAAAAATAGTATATTGACACTAATAATAATACTGTACACTCTTGTAAATTCAGAAGTCAAAAACAAGATAAAGATGACAAGAGATGATAAAGACAAAGACGACCAAAGAAAAGTGGAAGAAGAATATGGTGATAAAGAAGGTGGTGGAGACAAGGTGGCATAGACAAAGAAAGTGGCAGAATTAGGATGATAAAGAAGATGCAGGTAAATAAAGAAGATGGGGAGATAATCAAGATAGCAAAGAAGAAGATGATGTTGGTTATAAACTAGATTGTGGAGATGAAGAAGATGGTGTTAAAAAAGTGCAGGTGATGGTGGACATGCAGAAGATGTTGCAAATTGAAAAGATGTTGAATATGATAATGAAGATGACGAACATGGTGCAGATGAAGGAAATGGTAAAGATAGAGAAGGCGCTGTGAGACACAAGATTGTGGAGATAAAGAAGATGGCAGAGACTGTAGGAGGTGGAAGAGATAAAGAATGTAGAAATAAACATGATAGTGGAGATTATAAAGATGTTGGAAATCAAGAAGATGGTGAGCTAAAAAAGATGGAAATTAAAAAAAGATGCTGGGGCTGAAGAAGATGCTGGTGAGAAACAAGATGGTGAAGATAAAGAAGATGGCAGAGAGGCAGAACATGGTACCGATGAAGTTTGAGATTATGAAGATGGTGGAAAAAAAAGAAGAGGGTGAACTAAAGAAAAAGATGTAAATAAAGATTCTGGGGCTAAAGAAGATTAGGGACTTAGAAACTTGATTGTGAAAATGAAGATGATGGAAAAAATGACATAGATAAAGAATATTGTGGAGATGCAGAACATGGTGAAGATACCGAAGATTGTGGAGAAACAAGAAAACTAGAATAAAGAAAGAAGCCTAAATGGCCTCCATAAAGACCATGATAAAGATAAAGTACAAAAAGTTGATGAAAAACAAGAAATAGACAAACAAGAATAAAAGCGCACAGATATCCAACCAAAATGTAAAATTCAAAGATGAGAAAAGCAACCTAATGTTCCCCTACTCTCTGCAGAGAATATATTCGCAGAAAGTGATAGCATCCCATTATAAAACAAACACTTATTTTGTGAGGAAACCCAACCCAGAAATGGAGACTTTATGAATATGGTGCCTTGAGCTCATCCCCTTGTCATAAAGACAAGCTATCGGTGCCTCTATGTGAGGATTGTCAACATTCAGACACGTTCTATCTGTACCCCTAAAACCTGAGTGATTGGGTGGATGACTGGTGAAAGGATCAGGACAGGGGATATCTAGTTGATAATTGTTGCTGGACCACATATAGACCACCTTATAGCCCACCTTATAGATCACAAGCTAAGGATAAAATTAAACATACTGTCTGCCTGGGAGTCTATAGGAGATACAATGTAAATGTTTTACATAGTCTGCGAGTTGTGTCTCATCTGCATTCCTTACAGTTGTCACTCTGCAATCTTCAGGAAATAGCTGAAAGTTCATGAGATTTGCATATAATAATATCCATGACCTTTTCAGTGCCCTCCATTACATTTTCTCTTGTCTGGTTTATTCCTATTTTACCTCGGGCTTCATAAATAAACACAGACACATAACTAACTCGCATGTGGCTGCCGCATCATGACATTTTCCAGATTATCAGATTTATATATACACACACATGATATATCCAGATGAGTGAAAAAGGAAAATAATTATTATTTTCCCAGACTGTGGCCACCTAGAGGTCCAGAACTGGTCAAGCACTGATCTACAGGTTCTGCACCATAAATAGTGGAAGATCAAGCAAAAAGAGTTGTAATTGCATATATGGTATAAATGAGGGTGAAGTTTCTCACCTGTCTAATACTTTTCAGATAGACAATATTTTGCCGCTGATGCCAGATTATTTCACACCATTCATTCATGTTTTCTATTTTCTGGTTCCTCTCAATACACAGAAAATGACTACTTAGTCAATCCCTGGCCTGGACAGGAATATGCTTAGACCAGTTACTGGATGAGCATTAATTTATTGATAGTCAAGAGGAACCAGGTAGTGGACCAGCTGAGATCTAGGAAGCATTGGAATGGGAACACAGGGAATCCGCGAAGTATCACTTTTTATGTCATTCTGACCATTCAAAAAAATACCAGATGGACAATCCCTTTTAAGAAAGGAAAAAAAGGGTAGTCCTTATGGTTGACCAGATGATAGACAAGCAGTTCCATGAGGGCTAATCCTGCTGAGAGTGGAGTAGCTATCCGAGAAATGTGATACATTACCAGATGTTCTCCTTCTTGGTTAAAGCACAAACAAGTCAACGTCAAAAACGCTGAAGGGAGTCTGTCAACAGAACCCAGTACATGAAACCAACCCCACATTGGTTTCCCCTTGTGAATCAGTGCCTGGATACAGTGATCGGCTTTCCTTCACCTGCGCAAAGATTCATTTAGTCCCATAGCCCTCGATGTAAATATTCCTGCCAAGCTAGAATGGTTTGTTGTTGCTTCCCTGCGACTTTGTACTTGGGGTGCATGCCCAGCCCCACCAAGCACTACACCTTACTTGGTGCCATGAATGGCACTGCCTTCACCAGGGTATTAAGTAAAACTGTAAAACAGGGAATGAAGTACTATATTTTGCCCCGAGGTGAAGGAAAACCCAGCTATACCTCTGTAGTCTTAGTCAGGAACACATGCAAGTTTTTATATCTGGCTATGTCTTTGCTATATTGGGAGGATGATATAAGTGCCTATACAGTGAAACCTCTTTGAGACAACCAGCCAAAATGGCATTCAAAAGTGATCTTCTAGGGGAACAGTCTTCTCAAAGAAGATTGCCAGCATGGTTAAAATGAAAATCTGGACTGGGTAAGATGGTGTTCACTCTCAAAGAAGTGGCCTTTTGGAGAGTATTCATTTTACCTCATTACTAGAGATGGGCAAACCTCATGAGATTTGTTTTGATGCATATTCAGGAGGTTCAGCCCTCTGGTTCATACCAGAAACACTATTACTATATCAGCACTATCATTATACTTTGGGGTCTCCTCAGTCCCCTGAGTATAACAAGTGGAGCCCCAGAGGAGCTGAGTAAAAATAACAAACTGTTCTACTCACCTTGCCTGAACATCCTTGTGACGTCCATCGGTCCACCGGCTTCCTCTTCCGACCTCTGAATGATGTCACACACCCTGGGGTCAAATCATCAAGACATGGGAGCGTGATGTCAGCAATAGGCTGGAAAGAGGCCTGAAGAGGACACCGGGGACCCATCGGATACCCAAGCTGAGATGAGGCAAGATGAGTATAATAGTGTTTTGTGGAGAACAAACCCTAAAAGTTTGGCAATTGGTTCACTCATCCCTACTGCTTACAAACTCAGGGACTGAGCCCTGGCTGTATATTCCAGCCCTACAGTTTGCTAGCACCGTAACTCAGATATTAAATGCAACTTCTATTCCATATCCAAGAGCTGAATACAAATACTTCTATACAAAATTGAAAAATATCTATTTTTTGTTTTAAATACAATTAAGCAATAAACATCACTCGCATCTTCAAGGTTGGTAATAGCGAAGAACAATAAGGATATATGGACATGTACCCTATAAAGCAAACACATAACGCATCAAGGTATGAAAATCTTATCGGAATGGAGGTTTTTCTGGTCGGTGACAATGTAACACGCTATTGATTTTTTTTCCCTCGTCTTGCTGCAGCATAAGAGAGCATAGCCTGACATTTAATAACAGCTCCATAATTGTAGCGTTTAGAAGATCACTGCCAATAATTTCTTTAAGGTGGGGGAGGGGGGAGTTTTATAATCTATTTGGTACGGTATAACGGTGGAAGGGACAATGAATTACAGATAAACGTGACGTGAAGGGTAATTTTAAGGCCCGGAATGATGTAAATCTGGTTTAAACAGCATTTATTGATTAAAGCGAAAATGGTAAATTTGAGAAATGACAAAATATGTGTTGTACTTCTGCAGAAATTACAGGACTGCGGAGAGAGAGCGTTACGATGAAACTCTACAAACCATCATCGCTTCTCTGATCTTTTATAGGCACACTAAATACAAAAAAATGCATAAAAATCTCAGCATTTTCCCCCATGAAGGGATTGTCCAAGGCTTCATATTGATGGGTTACTTTTAGGACAAGTTATAAATATGATATTGGTGGGGGCGGACACCTGGCACCCCCACGATCGACTGATTTCTGCACACACGGCTCTGCACAGTGTAATGGTGATGCCATGCCATTGCAGCTCAGCTTCTACTGAAAGATAGGTCATCAACATGAAGTCTTGGACAACCCCTTTAACCCTTTCCTATTCTTTGATACCATTTTGTCTTAGGTTGCAAATAGAACTGAAAAATGTTTCTTAAAATCTCCTTTGTTGTCACAGAAGATGTTCCCATCCTCCTCCTCAATGTGTTCAGTGTCTGGCTGTAAGGTAACCGGCTGCAGCAGGAGCCTCCCCCCGTCTACAGCAGGACAGAAGGCTTGGAGTAATAGTCTCTCCTTGACTCAGCGCCACCTCCTCAGCCATACACCAACAGAAGATGGAACTCTTCAGCAGGAGATTCATCCCTGAATTCTATGCAGAATCTCTACAAAACGGAACACAAGGAACATTTTGCGGAAAGACAAACAGCGAGGACAACTCTATATCTTAACCAATGTTTATCTTGTTTTATCATGCAGTTCTAGATTTAGTGTTACCTTAGAAGAAAGTCCAGTATCTATAGAATGATTTCTGTATCAGACCTTACAAACATTTATAAGTTCCTGCTTTAGGCTGGAATGGAGAATATACCCACCATAGTTCCTTAGCCCCTTAGGATTCACCATCGGGAATCCATTTCAATGCAAGTCAATTTACCAAAGTATGTGCCATCAGATGTTCTTGTACTGTCCATTTTAACACGTGAGGATGACTTTCAGGTCTATCACTAAGAACCTGTACAGAGCCCTACTGGTCACTTCCACTCTCCTCAAAGAAATACTACAGTCAGTCCCATTACTAACCAGATTACTTAAAAGTAAATGGTCACATTTCCTACAAGAGCCAAGAAAATTGAATATTCGAAACTTGACACCAACCACCTTTCCTTCTCCCATAGTAATTTCAGAAAAAGAACAAAATTGTCACAAGATAAAGCCTTACAGCAGCTTTACCAAGCTTCTAAATTTCCTTCTAAAATGATACCATCACGTTCAACCTCCTTGAGCCCTCAATTCCTGGCCACACTGTGGGAAGGAAAATATTTTCTCCAGGTGATGCCATTTGATAGTCCATCCTGTTTTTATAGTCTATTGTGAATTATTTCCTAACCCTGAGAGATGATATTTCCAATGTACCTGCTCAACGTGACAACCTTTAGTTGCCCAGTGAGCAAAAATCGGAACCTTGGTGATTCCTTGACCCATATACTATATCAAGGCCTAATACTCTACATACAATTTCCATTCTACAGAGACCCCATTATATAACAGTCAGTATCTCATGATTCCGGTGTCTCTACATCCACCACTTGCAGATCCAAAAGGATAATGTCTTCGCTGTGGTGGAAGAGAATTCTATTTACCAGTTGGTGGATCATTAGAAATACGTTCACACATACTGTATATGATAACATTTAGATGCTGGTGGCCCCATAACATGGGTCTTACTCTGTTTTGTCCCCTTGGGATAAGGTTCCGTTTCCCAGGAGTCCAATACCTAAATGAACAGATCAATAGAAAAGTGTCCAAACCTTGTTGGCCAAGTAGACAAGTAGTCAGACCATGGTGACCAAGTAATGGAGGACTGGGTGACCAGAAGAAGCTTCCCCCTTAAAGCTATTATGAACATCTTTGGATGATAGCCCCGAATCTCACAGAGCAAAAAATAAAAATGTAATTTGCAGGCGCAGCCCTTGCTTCATTTTATATTACATTGAGTTACAGCTTGCAGCAAATACTCGGGACACATTTTTTTCCCTATGTTTACACATTTTCCATTCCCAAAGGACGAATGGCACTTGTTGTATTTAATGTTACACTTTGTAAAATTCTGTCGTGCTGAAGACGGGCTCTTGTCTACGTTTACTATTCCACGGCTAATGCTATGACAACCCCTCGGGGGCCATAGTTAAATAATGACAATAAACAAATCCCACAGTCGGAGGAGAGATTTATTATAATTTTTTTTAAGGAAATAAAACTGTATAAAGTAGGTTGCGATCCTGAATTAATCTTGATTTTGTACAGTGTAAACTTTGGATATGTGCACTCTCTGAATCCTAATGTAATGCAGAAGAAATGGGGAGGGGGCAGTTAAAGGGACAATAAAGCTAAAATTTATCTGATCTTTATCTCCAAGTCTATAGCTTCTTGTTACCAGCCATTATAGGCTAAGAGGGATTGTTAGTATTGTATTAAGTTAAATAGCTGCTGGCTGAGCGCTTGTTCTACAGACATCTATTCCTACAGACTGCCCAATACACATGCATGCTCAACCCAGTTCATCTAAATGGGTTTTCTAGCACCTAGTGCATGTTTTATACCGGCGACCTATCCACAAGATGGTCAGCAGTATGTGATCTATGGTAGCCTGACACCCAGACCCCGCACTGATTCCTGACAGTCTCAAGGTGCTGGAAAGTGCTGCAGTAGATGAGGAGTGCATGCAGTCTGCTCCTATTCAAGTAATGGTAGGGGAGTTGTAATCGGCACCATCAGAATATATAGCTATTTAGTAATTATTATGTTTAAGTCTACAGTGCTGTATATTGTATAGAGTCTGTGCTTGGAATTGCAGCTTAATCCCATTCATTTGAGATGTAGCACGACCATATGACCAATGGACATGATGTTACTGGCCTGGAATGAAGAGGTGGAGCTCTCACAAGTGCCGCAGGTTCTTCAAACAGCTGATCGGAAGGGGTCCTAGGTGTCAAACTTTACCGATCTAGTATTCATGGTCTAACCGAAGGACAGGACATCAGTATTATAGTCCCAGAGAAACCCTTTAAATAGCTTCAAATTCTGATAATAATTATAAATTGGGGTTTAATCTCCAGCGAGGAACCAAAGAGATGTTTTCTGGAGAATTATACATTTATGAAAAGGTGGAAGAAAGACAGAGGGTCAAAAACTAAGACTTATAAATATGGATAAGGCCCCTTCCAAGGTCAAACATATACCTGGAGCTCACCCTGTAATATAAAGTGCAGCAAGACCTGACTCACTTCTATTGTTCATTCTTATTAATGACATTGAAGGAAGCTTTAAATCCAGCCGTTATGCAGAAATAATGTTGAAATGCCTGGAATGTTACAGTGTTAAAACTGCTTACATAACAGAAATTCACTCTATTTGATAGACTGTCCGGTTGTCAGGATCAAGGGAAATGATCTGAAGAGCGGTTTATCTTGTCTGCTGACATATAAATGAATAATGTTGTGCTTGGTAAGAACGTTGGCACGAGGCACAATAAAAACATACAGTAAAAGGAGGAATAAAAACCAGCAAGAACTGGAGAAGAAGAGAATGTCTCCGATGGTTCAGCGGTAATTACTGGTTATTAGCACAGTAATCTAGAAATAGACAATGTATCTCTGCATAGAGTTTAATGGGGGCTCTTTAACCAGTGTCACAGATGATAAAACAACATGGTATCCTTTGAATATAGACCAATTATGTATTTTGCAATGCAGTGTTACAGACAGAAAAAAAACTAAGTGTATATAGGAGTAAAATGACTGTAACGATTCAATTAGTAATGTGCTTCCCCGTCACAGATGAAAAAAGTGAAATGTTGCATACACATACATTAGAGCCCTTGTGTCACAGATGACAAAACTACATGGTATACCAAAATTACAGTAATTATTTATTTTGCAGTGCAGTGTCACAAATAGAAATTAAACTGAGTGTACACAGCAGTATACTGACAACATGTTGTACTTTGTATAAGTGGTATACTTGTGTCACAAATGAAAAATGTGAAATGTTGCATGTACATACATTAGAGCCTATGTGTCATAGATGATAAAAAACCATGTACTTTGTATACGTGGTATACCTGTGTCACAGATTTAAGAAGCAAAATGTTGGATGCTCATACAGAAGTGCCCATGTGTCACAGATGATAAAACATGTTGTATTTTGAATATGTGGTATACCTGTGTCACAAATGAAAAATGTAAAATGTTGCATGTATATACATTAGAGCCAATGTACCACAGATGATAAAACAACTTGTTGTATTTTGTATATGTGGTATACCTGTGTCACAGGTGATAAAACAACATGTTGTACTTTGTATAAGTGGTATACCTGTGTCACAGATGATAAAACAACATGTTGTACTTTGTATAAGTGGTATACCTGTGTCACAGATGATAAAACAACATGTTGTACTTTGTATAAGTGGTATACCTGTGTCACAGATGATAAAACAACATGTTGTACTTTGTATAAGTGGTATACCTGTGTCACAGATGATAAAACAACATGTTGTACTTTGTATAAGTGGTATACCTGTGTCACAGATGATAAAACAACATGTTGTACTTTGTATACAGACCACCAAAATTGCACAGATTATTTTGCAGTGCAGTCACAAATAGAAAAAAAACCTGAATACACAGCAGTATACTGACTCGTGATTAATGTGCCTCCCCATGTCACATATGAAAAAGTGAAATGTTGTATGTACATGCAGTAGTGCCAATATAATCAATTTTTTGGAGGATTATTTGCTGGAGTTTGAAATGCTGACAACCCAGATGTATGACTACCACGGCGGTTGCAAGAAAATATATGCCTGAGGAGTGGGTTTCAGGGCAGAATCACATTGCTGCTCAGAAATAGCAGGGGTTAGCATTTTTAAAGGGCATCAAACCCCAGAAAGAGCTGCTACTATGCTATAAATTTTGCAAATTTTTACCAAATTTTGTTGAAACTAGAAGGCTGTGTTTGGAAAGATGACTGCTGTTTTTGAAAGCGGGTTTAAGTACTGATCTTGACAGAGGCATCGCCAGGTGATAAAACCATCTTAACATAAGCCTAAGTCTTGAAGTCAATTTCATTTTAAATGAATTCATCTCTTCAATAGCGACGTTACCGCTCGCCGACTGTCAACTTTTCTTTTCTCCTCTGTTTTGTCTTCAAATGTGCAAAGAAGACAACTTCAGCTCCTTTGAAAAGCTAGTAAAGCACCTTGGGATGGCTTGTTAACAATATATTAATAATTGTTTTGGCAGGTGACTCAGTGAATTCCCATGCAGAAAGTGGAAATGACAGAATTAACTTTGATACAAGCGACATCCTATTATTGATGGTAAGTCCACTCGCTCAGACATAAAAAAAAAGAAGAAAAAAACTACAATATATATTAAATAAAAAACCTAAGTGACTACAGACGATTAGCTCTAATTCCCTGGGATTCTCCTTCTGTAGATCAGGTGTTCATTGCACTCAACTCATTAAACTTCATGTAAAAGTGTGGAATTTTTGAAACCATATATTCAATAGCTGTAGCTACTGCTCCCGACTCCCCCATACACATGTATGCTTGGTTCGGCCAAGCATGTATGTGTTGTCAATCAGGAGAATGAAGTAATCCACATCATCATCTGTCATAGATGAGTTGGAAGGACTTCACATACATTAGACAGGGTTTCAAAAAGAGCAAAACGTCAGTGCTAGCTGGGCTGGAATGAGGGATGAGGTTTCGATGGGGGAATTAAATATAGAAAAATAGTGCATGATATTATAAACAAAAGAACCCCTCATTCTACCCCCCCCAAAAAAATTATATATATATATATATATATATATATATATACAGTGCTGGCCAAAAGTATTGGCACCCCTGCAATTCTGTCAGATAATACTCAATTTCTTCCAGAAAATGATTGCAATCACAAATGCTTTGGTAATAATATCTTCATTTATTTTGCTTGCAATGAAAAAACAGTCAAATCATTGGGCCGGACAAAAGTATTGCCACCCTCAGCCTAATACTTGGTAGCACAACCTTTAGACAAAATAACTGCGAACAACCGCTTCCGGTAACCATCAATGAGTTTCTTCCAATGCTCTGCTGGAATTTCTCCAGGTCCCTGAGATGTGAAGGGCGCCTTCTCCAAACTGCCATTGTGAGATCTCTCCTTGGGTGTTCTATGGGATTCAGGTCTGGACTCATTGCTGCCACTTTACAAGTCTCCAGTGCTTTCTCTCAAACCATTTTCTAGTGCTTTTTGAAGTGTGTTTTGGGTCATTGTCCTGTTGGAAGACCCATGACCTCTGAGGGAGACCCAGCTTTCTCACACTGGGCCCTACATTATGCTGCAGACTTCATAATGCCATGCACACGGTCAAGCAGTCCAGTGCCAGAGGCAGCAAAGCAACCCCAAAACATCAGGGAACCTCCGCCATGTTTGACTGTAGGGACCGTGTTCTTTTCTTTGAAGGCCTCTTTTTTTCCCTGTAAACTCTATGTTGATGCCTTTTCCCAAAAAGCTCTACTTTTGTCTCATCTGACCAGAGAACATTCTTCCAAAAATTTTTTGGCTTTCTCAGGTAAGTTTTGGCAAACTCCAGCCTGGCTTTTTTATGTCTCTGGGTCAGAAGTGGGGTCTTCCTGGGTATCCTACCATAGAGTCCCTTTTCATTCAGACGCCGACGGATAGTACGGGTTGACACTGTTGTACCCTCGGACTGCAGGGCAGCTAGAACTTGTTTGGATGTTAGTCGAGGTTCTTTAGCCGCCATCCACACAATCTTTCGTTGAAATCTCTCGTCAATTTTTCTTTTCCGTTCACATCTAGGGAGGTTAGCCACAGTGCCATGGGCTTTAAACTTCTTGATGACACTGTGCACGGTAGACACAGGAACATTCAGGTCTTTGGAGATGGACTTGTAGCCTTGAGATTGCTCATGCTTCCTCACAATTTTGCTTCTCAAGTCCTCAGACAGTTCTTTGGTCTTCTTTCTTTTCTCCATGCTCAATGTGGTACACACAAGGACACAGGACAGAGGTTGAGTCAACTTTAATCCATTTCAACTGGCTGAAAGTGTGATTTAGTTATTGCCACCACCTGTTATGTGCCACAGGTAAGTAACAGGTGCTGTTAATTACACAAATTAGAGAAGCATCACATGATTTTTCAAAGAGTGCCAATACTTTTGTCCACCCCCTTTTTTATGTTTGGTGTGGAATTATATCCAATTTGGCTTTTTGACAATTCTTTTTGTGGTTTTCCATTGACGAAAAATTAAATGAAAATATTATTACCAAAGCATTTGTGATTGCAATCATTTTCTGGAAGAAATTGAGTATTATCTGACAGAATTGCAGGGGTGCCAATACTTTTGGCCAGCACTGTATACAGTATATGTGTGTGTGTGTGTGTGTGTGTGTGTGTGTGTGTGTGTGTGTGTGTGTCTTTAAGTTGGTAAAAATTATATTCAGCCGTTCCTTAGAAATTCTGTCTCTGAAAAAGTTGAGTGAGGGTCAAAGGGGCCATATGAGGCCACCGTTAGCATTTCCATAACGTATGTTGACCAAATTTTACTAAATATGTGAAGGGAAATTGTCTAAGGCGTACAAAAGTCACAAATTTTGGAACAAGCCAAAAATGTGCAACTTATGGCCATTTTTTCTGGCATTCTTTAAAGAGTAGGTGGGGCTTAGTGGAAGGGGTGTGATCTCCAACAGCCAACATATTTACGGTCATTTATGCCAGAAGCTGTATAACTGGTTGTAACTTTGATCTTATATCATTCTGTAGATTTAATTGTCTGGAAGATGGACGGGCATTTTTTGCCTCTTGCTCCATTCACAGTTTGGACTAGAAAAGGTAACTGGAACAATAATCATATGGTATATTCACATCTGCATTGTTTTGGTCAGTTTCTTTTGAACTATCAAAGCAGCATAAGACTGGACTAATGGATCTAATAATGGACAACAACAGATCCCAAGTGAAGGGATCCTGTTGGGTACCTGATGTTTTCTCTGTGATTTTGCTTGACTTTTTTGTCATACAGGACTTTATGTGTGTTTTTAGTCTGGCTCTGTTCGGAGACTCTTGTGCAGTATCAATCTAAAATTGTGAACGGAAAATTCCTGTACACATGACTTTTTTTGTCTTTCAAAATCACAGAGAAAACAATGGATACCCAATGGACCCACTATAAACATACTCTTAGTAAATTCCCTTTTTCGTGTTTCAGTTCTCCACCACAATATATGTGATGTTAGAGAGTGAGAACATTCAGAGGTAACAACCCTGTATATAGATATTCTGCTCTAAACTGAGAAGTGGAGACAAATATAGTCTAGACAATGCTCTGTGAGCTCAACACATCCGCAGCAGCTGCATACATCTCTCTACTAGCTGCTACAATGTAACAATTTAGCGTCCAGGTTGTTGAGCTTGTAGATCATTATCCAAACTGGATACAATTGTCTCCAAGCAGGACTAGCTGTGTACAGGGTTACCCAAAGTATTCTCATTCACTAAGGAACCGAAGAGTATATTAGAAAGTACTAGAACTCTTCATTTCTAGACAGATTGCACTTTACTTACATCAAACATACAAACAAACATTCACAAATGTCTTCTTATTGTTTTGTCCAACTAAATTTTAGATATGCGGGTTAAGTGGATAGACGGATAAAATCGAAACCCATTGTGAATAAGATAATGTTAGTTGATATTGAGGTATTTCATAGATACAGGCCATAGAAAGGTTACTGAAGTAAAAGCCTATGATGATAAACAATATACTTGAAAATGTAACATTCACATCTCATATCCAGTTTTTAGAGATTCAGTCAACTAAATTCTATAGTTCACAGAAGTCCTGAGCTTCCAGCCATAATCAGAAGCATCAACCGCACCACCATCACTACATATACAGACCCATCAACCGCACCACCATCACTACATATACAGACCCATCAACCGCACCACCATCACTACATATACAGACCCATCAACCGCACCACCATCACTACATATACAGACACATCAACCGCACCATCACTACATATACAGACCCATCAACCGCACCACCACTACTACATATACAGACCCATCAACCGCACCACCATCACTACATATACAGACCCATCAACCGTACCACAACTACTACATATACAGACACATCAACCGTACCACCATCACTACATATACAGACACATCAACCGCACCACCACTATTACATATACAGACACATCAACCGCACCACCATCACTACATATACAGACCCATCAACCGTACCACCACTATTACATATACAGACACATCAACCGCACCACCACTACTACATATACAGACACATCAACCGTACCACCACTACTACATATACAGACCCATCAACCGTACCACAACTACTACATATACAGACACATCAACCGTACCACCATCACTACATATACAGACACATCAACCGCACCACCACTATTACATATACAGACACATCAACCGCACCACCATCACTACATATACAGACCCATCAACCGTACCACCACTATTACATATACAGACACATCAACCGCACCACCACTACTACATATACAGACACATCAACCGTACCACCACTACTACATATACAGACCCATCAACCGTACCACAACTACTACATATACAGACACATCAACCGTACCACCATCACTACATATACAGACACATCAACCGCACCACCATCACTACATATACAGACACATCAACCGCACCACCATCACTACATATACAGACCCATCAACCGCACCACCATCACTACATATACAGACACATCAACCGCACCACCATCACTACATATACAGACCCATCAACCGCACCACCATCACTACATATACAGACCCATCAACCGTACCACAACTACTACATATACAGACACATCAACCACACCACCATCACTACATATACAGACACATCAACCGCACCACCATCACTACATATACAGACCCATCAACCGCACCACCATCACTACATATACAGACACATCAACCGCACCACCATCACTACATATACAGACCCATCAACCGCACCACCATCACTACATATACAGACCCATCAACCGTACCACCACTATTACATATACAGACACATCAACCGTACCACCACTATTACATATACAGACACATCAACCGTACCACCACTACTACATATACAGACCCATCAACCGCACCACCACTACTACATATACAGACACATCAACCGTACCACCACTACTACATATACAGACCCATCAACCGTACCACAACTACTACATATACAGACACATCAACCGTACCACCATCACTACATATACAGACCCATCAACCGCACCACCATCACTACATATACAGACCCATCAACCGCACCACCATCACTACATATACAGACACATCAACCGCACCACCATCACTACATATACAGACCCATCAACCGCACCACCACTACTACATATACAGACCCATCAACCGTACCACCATCACTACATATACAGACCCATCAACCGCACCACCATCACTACATATACAGACCCATCAACCGTACCACCACTATTACATATACAGACACATTAACCGTACCACCACTATTACATATACAGACACATCAACCGTACCACCACTATTACATATACAGACACATCAACCGCACCACCATCACTACATATACAGACCCATCAACCGCACCACCATCACTACATATACAGACACATCAACTGCACCACCATCACTACATATACAGACCCATCAACCGCACCACCACTACTACATATACAGACCCATCAACCGTACCACCACTACTACATATACAGACCCATCAACCGCACCACCATCACTACATATATAGACACATCAACCGCACCACCATCACTACATATACAGACCCATCAACCGCACCACCATCACTACATATACAGACACATCAACCGCACCACCATCACTACATATACAGACCCATCAACCGCACCACCACTACTACATATACAGACCCATCAACCGTACCACCATCACTACATATACAGACCCATCAACCGCACCACCATCACTACATATACAGACCCATCAACCGTACCACCACTATTACATATACAGACACATTAACCGTACCACCACTATTACATATACAGACACATCAACCGTACCACCACTACTACATATACAGACCCATCAACCGCACCACCACTACTACATATACAGACACATCAACCGTACCACCACTACTACATATACAGACCCATCAACCGCACCACCACTACTACATATACAGACACATCAACCTCACCACCATCACTACATATACAGACCCATCAACAGCACCACCACTACTACATATACAGTCACATCACCTGTACCACCATCACTACATATACAGACCCATCAACCGCACCACCATCACTACATATACAGACCCATCAACCGCACCACCATCACTACATATACAGACACATCAACCGCACCACCATCACTACATATACAGACCCATCAACCGTACCACCACTACTACATATACAGACACATCAACCGCACCACCATCACTACATATACAGACCCATCAACCGCACCACCATCACTACATATACAGACACATCAACCGCACCACCATCACTACATATACAGACCCATCAACCGCACCACCATCACTACATATACAGACACATCAACCGTACCACCACTACTACATATACAGACCCATCAACCGTACCACCATCACTACATATACAGACACATCAACCGCACCACCATCACTACATATACAGACCCATCAACCGCACCACCACTACTACATATACAGACCCATCAACCGTACCACAACTACTACATATACAGACACATCAACCGTACCACCACTATTACATATACAGACCCATCAACCGCACCACCATCACTACATATACAGACCCATCAACAGCACCACCACTATTACATAGACCCATCAACCGCACCACCATCACTACATATACAGACCCATCAACCGCACCACCATCACTACATATACAGACCCATCAACCACACCACCATCACTACATATACAGACCCATCAACCGCACCACCACTACTACATATACAGACCCATCAACCGTACCACAACTACTACATATACAGACCCATCAACCGTACCACAACTACTACATATACAGACACATCAACCGCACCACCATCACTACATATACAGACACATCAACCGTACCACCACTATTACATAGACCCATCAACCGCACCACCACTACTACATATATACAGACACATCAACCGTACCACCACTATTACATAGACACATCAACCGTACCACCACTACATAAACAGACGCATCAACCGTACCACCACTACTACATATACAGACACATCAACCGTACCACAACTACTACATATACAGACACATCAACCGCACCACCACTACTACATATACAGACACATCAACCGTACCACCACTATTACATATACAGACACATCAACCGTACCACCACTACTACATATACAGAAGCAACAACCGTACCACCACTACTACATATACAGACCCATCAACCGTACCACCACTACTACATATACAGACCCATCAACCGTACCACCACTACTACATATACAGACACATCAACCGCACCACCACTACTACATAGACAGACGCATGAACCGTACCACCACTACTACATAAACAGACGCATGAACCGTACCACCACTACTACATATACAGACCTGTCAACCATACCACCACTACTACATATACAGACACATCAACCATACCACCACTACTACATATACAGACACACTACTACAGACCACTACTACTCAGTTCTTGTTCTAGACTAGAGAGATGTCTTACCTTTGACCAATTTATTCTCTTCATTGCTGTTTCTGGTTTGTACTCTTTCTTTGGTTTCATCCCAAAAGGCAATACTACAGCTGGTGGAGCAATAGTTCGTAGCCCTCCAAAAGGTGGTGGTGGTGGTACGCCTCCGAATAGAGGAGGTGGAGGTGGAGCTCCAGGAAGTGGTGGAGGTGGCGGTGGGCCTGCTCCAGGAAGTGGTGGTGGTGGTGGAGGACAAGGGGCCATTCCACCTGGAAGTGGTGGTGGTGGCGGAGGCGGAGGTGGTGGAGGTCCGCCTGTTGCTGGAGGTGGTGGGGGTCCTCCTGGTGGTTTAACACCCTGAAAATCAATGCAGAATTGAAATAATGTAAATAATATGAAATTAATTATAAAAAATAGACAATCTTTAAGATTACATTATATGAGCAACAGAAGATGGGAATAAAATAAGGATATAGTGCAAAACACAAGTGAGCATAGAGGATCTTGAAGAATTCTGGAGCAACCACAATCACGACCATTATCCCGTCTGAATGACCCCCCCCCAAAAAAAAAAAAATCGCATAAGGTATTTACTTTCCCGAATACTCTCCGGAACGCCTCTCAATGTTTCTATTGCTTGCTCACCAGACAACTCTCCCCATCCAACCTCCATTGGTAATTTTTTTCTCTAGTCCCTATTATTCCGAAGTAACAACTTATGTCAGTTTTGTTAATATGTTAATTAGACTCTACTGTCAGATGGGCGGTCCCAACCATCTGCTCCAGCCCAGGACAGTAGAAAGCTTAAATAGCATATTGGGCGCTGAAGCTCATAGCACCAAATGCTCAGGAATGATGTGGGCTAGAGAAAATTTTCCAACTAAACTGGAATCAGTGGGGCGGCATCTATAGAAGGAGGCAAAGAGTTGGAGTTGGTGGAGGTGGTGAAAAATCCCTATTCTACTAATGTTAGCGGTTAGTAAATATATGTCATATTTATGTAAAGCGCCCCCTTAAGAAAGGCACTGTGACTTTACTCAGCTTACTATACATTCCTCATTTTCTTGCAAATTTTCGGACATTGTCAGACTGCAAAATGGCCGCCTGCTTGTATCTAGGCAACAGGAACGCTGTAACATCTGCCAGGGAAATGTTCAGAAGAATGTCAGGATCTAACAAAAGTCTATTTTGCTTTGAATGCAGTCAGTGCTCGCTGCACACAGCCCTATTAACCGCCCGATTTAGAAAATATATGGTCAATCATCAGTAAATGGCGCATAATTTCTATTAACTGCATTGACACAGTGTCTGGAGAAATATTTGGGCTTGGAAACCCGATAAAGATTACGGAGAAAACAGTCCAGATCGGCAGAATCTAACAAACCACAGATGAGCGTTCTCATTTTTACATTCGGATGTTCCTGGCAATAGCAGAAAGGGAATATAATTGCGGGAGTCTAAATTATCATCACAAATCTGTCATGTTCATATTATCACCACTGCAGAAAATCCATCTGCTAAAATGAATTTTTTGCAGCCTGGCCGGAACGCCAAAATGAACTTAGAGTCATTTCTGCTCTTTTTCTTGTCACCGTATTTACCCTAATAGAAGACCTTGGAGTCCTTGCTTGGTGAACACAATGTCAAGCTCTAACGTGACAAGCAAGTCAAATAGGAAAGGGTTAAAGGGTTTTTGCTCCAGCCCAGGACTGCCCATCTGACCGTTAGGAGCCTAATTAGCATATTGGGTGCTGAAAGTAACCGAAACGATTTCTCAGGAATGGGTTGATGTAGATTACCACATCAGAAAAAATATATACCATGTGTATCGTGGCTTCCTCCCAAGGTTTGCCGTGGTGGATGTGGAGATGGTATTGTCCACTGGAAAAGATGCAATGTTGCAAAAATGGAATATTGCTCAGGAATGGCGAGGGCTATAGAAAAAATTCCAGCTGCGCTGAAATCAGTGGGGCAGCACCTATTGAAGGATGCAAAGAGTGGAAGGTCCCCTTCAAATCCTATGTCTTACCAACGTTAATGGGCGATTGGTGTGGTTAGCATGAAATATTTTTGTTTCTTGAAGAGAAGAGCAAATTTGCATACTTTTCTCCCATGGTGCATTGCCTGTAAGTAACCTGCCATTTATCGACTGGATCGCTTCATTCAACCAGTACCCTGACCCCGAGCTACTGTCTATTAAAAACTGATTGGAGGAGAAGTTAGCTACTTCCTTGCTAATGTTCAGCCTTAGACTATCTAAGGCAACCTATGGGCAATGAACAAAGGTGAAAGCTCCGATACAGTCCTAATGGACACAAAACCGTCGGATCACTTAGGCCAGATCATGTTGGTAAGTAGACAGTCAGCCATGTCTGTGCAGTGTTTGGGATGAGTGTGAGGAGGGATTTCTAAGTGTAATAAACTTGCAGAAGGTGAGAGGAGGACCCTATCTGTGAATTACTAAAAAATTAAAGGGATTTTCCTAGACTATGATACTGGTGACCCGTCCTTAGTATAGACCATGAATATTAGATCAGTAAACTATAATATCCATGATCCTCACCCATCAGCTGCTTAAAAAGCTTGCGGTGCTTGGGTGAGCTCCACTTCCTCTTCTCAGGCCAGTGACATCGCACCCATTGGACATGCTGCACTCAGTCCCATTCAATTGAATGGGGCTGAGCTGCAATACCAAGCATAGCCACTATACAATGTATGGTGTTGGATTTAGTAAGTAGTAAAGAATTTATAGCATGTGTCGAAATGTCACAGTACGTGATTGTAGATTTTTGTAATTCTATTTTTTTTTTTTTACATGATTATGGGGCGGCCATCTTGTTTGAGCTTTTTCTCTGCTCTGTTTACAGAATTTAGTGATAAGCTTTACTACATAGACAAGTCCATAAGCAGCAATAGACTGCAGCCGACTCACTGAGGTCTATGGGAGAGTTTTCTAAACCTTCCCTGCAGGGATGGGCAGTAGATAAGCTGTGATATTATCTATAGTCAGTAGTGATGTAATAATGGCTCAGTGGTGTTATCTATACAGGGGTTATCTTCTATTTTAATACTGTCTGTGATGTAATTGAGGTGCCTGCTGAAAATAAGATCCCTACAAAATTGGCAAGTGACAGTCTATTACTAGGTTTAGTGGCCAGAGTGAAAATTGCAGGTTATAGTACTTAAAAAAAAAAAAAAAATCACCAAAAAATTCTTTAAAGAATGGAAAGACTTCAGTAGTGCGTCCTAGCCCTTTGGTTTTGCAAATTAATCATGCTATAGATCGTAATCTTGTAATTTCCCATAAAGCATCAAAAAGGACATTGCAAGTAATTTACTCTAACCCTGCAGATCCAGAATAAGAAAGACTACAGTCTATGAGAAGATCTGAAGAACACGCAATAATGGAGACCGATAATACTGATTTTATCCTTGCTGGTAACAAATAAAAAATATCATTAAAAAGGCGACTAACTTGCCGGTAAAGAGCATGTATTGAGCCGGAGGCGCTGTCCGCATAGGTTTTCATGTAAGGGGAGACGATCCTGTAAGGCCGGAGTGATGGAACGTAAGCTACAAACACAAATATCTTCATTCATCTTTTCTTTCATAAGTCGGTTTCTTGCATTGCATAAAATCAAACCTTGCCAAGTGTGAGGCATTGACTCTCAGCCGTATCGGGGACTTTACAGTCATATCCTATGACTTCTTACAGGAAGATCCGCGACCATAGGCACAGAACTGTATATACATTACAGATCTATATATAGCAATATAAAGTCATTGATTCTTGGGTCTTTCAAAGAATAATCTAAATCCATGTACTGAAAAAGTCGGTCACGTCCAGCCGGACCTATTTCTCTTATCTTTCTGCCTGCTGTAACTTTACACGTTCTGCCTTGTGCCCCTCTTGTCGTGAGATGTGACACCGTCATCCCGTGTGCAGCTGATAAAAGATTTAATGTCATATTTTGCTGCACACTGCGCACAGGTCAACAAACTGTGGAGCTCTGGAGGTACTAGTGTAATATATGCCACATGTGAGGTGGGGGCGCTGTTATAGGCATTGCCTTGAGGCATCACAGGCTAGGATATAATGGGTGCCCTCCTCACCCGCACTATACACACTCACCCTCGCCATACCACACACTATATGTGTTCACTAACACATCTGTACCATGTGCAACCTGCAACTTAGCTCACAGCTTCTGGCATTGGGTACTATTACTTGAGCACCATTATGAAGGCATTGTAGGACAACATTATTGTAAGACAACATTATTTCAGTACTTTATGGTCTTGTATGAGCACTATATAGCACCACTATGTATGAAACTGTATAGTACTATTATATGAATGAACATTACGTGTTGGTTTTATAGGAACACTATACAGCACTACTATTGTTGGAAATGTATAGTACTGCTATGTGTCTACTACATGATAGCATTCTATAGAATGAGCACTGTATGGCGCTATTATATGAGGAGTAAAAAGCACTACTATATTCTCATGTACAGTATATAGTATGAGCACTGTGTGTATATATATCATACAGCACTACTATATTTGGAACCATATAATGCTACTGTGTGTTCACTACATGATAGCATTCTATAGAATGAGCACTGTATGGCGCTATTATATGAGGAGTAAAAAGCACTACTATATTCTCATGTACAGTATATAGTAGGAGCACTGTTTGTATATATATCATACAGCACTACTATATTTGGAACCATATAATACTACTGTGTGTTCACTACATGATAGCATTCTATAGAATGAGCACTGTATGGCAGTGTTACATGAGCACTATACAGCACTACTATTGTTGGAACGGTGTAGTGCTACTAAGTTCTTTACATGATAAAATACAGTATATGCACTATATGGCGATATTATATGAGCAGTAAACAGCACTACTATGTACTCATGTATATAGCATGAGCACTGTGCAATGATATTATAGGAGCACTATACAGCACTACTATTTTTGGAACCGTCAAGTACTACTGTCTGTTCATTACATGATAGCATTATATGAGCATTGTATGCTGAGATCACTTTTGTACCATATAGTACTGCTAGTTCTGGACTGTGTGGTAGTACTTTGTGTTATTGTAATATTATGTAGCTTCACTATGGAAGTATTATAGCAGTCTCCAAGTGCTGGAAGATGCTAGAGGACAGGCAGCGCGTGCAACACCACTTCTATTCAAGTAATAGGAGTGGCGCTGCAGTTCCCTAGAAGCAGTGGACGGGGCTGCTGCGTTGTTCCTATTACTTTAATGGGAATAGCACTGCAGTCCATACAGTAGCAGCTTCTGAGACGCAGACGGTGCTGCAACAGCTGATCTGTGTGGGTTCCAGGTGCTGGTCCCTACAGATCACATACTGATGACCTGTCATGTGGATAGGACATCAGTATTAAGGCCCCACGTGGAAAAATGCAGCAAAAAAAAAAAAAAAAAATTGCATGTTTCATTGCATTTTTGCAGAGTTTTTCTCTACGGACCTCCTTCCCTTATTACACCTATAAGGAAAACGTCAGCATTTGCGCAGGTATAATTGACATGCTGCGGTTTTCAAAAACATGGGCCTTTTTGAAAACGCAGCTTTTCCACTGCAGATTTTATTCATCATTTATCGGGCAGAATCCCATTCACTTTGCAGGTACTGTAAAATGCAGCACTTTCACAACGTGGGGCTTCAGCCTTACATAAGTTTCCTTACAGTCTCATGTTAAAGCCAGACATCATATCCTAAAACGCAAAAGTGTTGTGGCCATGACAAGTTCAGCACTGCTACATCTTACTGAGAAATGAAAGACGCGGAGCCCTAACAGGAATATGTAAAGCTACAAGAAACTCAATAAAATGAGCCAATTAACCCAAGATTACGCATGGCTTCAGAAAATGACGGAATCTGATAAACCCAACGCTGGAAATAAAAAGCTACTTAATAAATAATATGTATGTATTATTTAAATATTGGGATCGAGCTCCTGTGTGAGCGGCTTCCTGGCAATGTAGCAGTCAGGGCCAAGAGGGATCGATACAAAATTGCTGCTGATTAGATCTTTACCTACAAGCTCAATTGGAGCCCAGTTATTGTTTGCATTAGAAGAAGCCGAGACGCTAATGACAGCAAAAAAAACACTTTTTTTTTTAAAATTCCTTGCAATTTTAGCAAAGTTTGTTTACGTCAATGTGGTCGGCTGGACTTTGTGATGAGTCTTAGAAATCATAAGCGGGCATTGATCGCCAGCAGTAGGGGTCAGAGAGGGGACCAGTCTGTGGAAGGAGACGGCTGCTTCTAATGGACTGTTCTTGCCAAATCAGTGAAGCTTCTAGAGAATGAGAAACACAACAAACCCCCCAGGTGGACGGTAACCTTTCCTGGAGACAGAGAAGACGCTCTTCACAAATAAGAACATAAAGTGATCCGTTTTCTTTTCAAGGGATTAACATTGAGACAAGGAAAAATGTGAAGTTCATGGGTCAGTAAATGCAAGTGAAAAGGAAAATAGAGAATGTCAAGTTCAAGGATCAAGTCAGAATATTAAAGAAAAAGTTAATGTAGTTACATCTGACAATTAGGAGACTAGTAATGAAACATTTATAGGATATATACACAGATGTAGCTAACTTTTACTTTATTCTAAAGGAATTAAAGAAACTTTCACTTTTTCAAAGGCTTTTGTGACAAGATATTATTGTGCAGCAAATTATAGATATACATATATACATATTATAGATAGATAGATAACTAGATAGTTAGATAGATATGAGATAGATAGATAGATAGATAGATAGATTTGTACATATATACTGGAGTACTGCTTTTGTGTACAAGATTAAAACTACTATAATACTACTCCTATGTACAAGAATATAACTACTATAATACTACCTCCTATGTACAAGAATATAACTACTATAATACTGCCCCTATGTACAAGAATATAACTATTATAATACTGCTCCTATGTACAAGAAAATAACTACTATAATACTACCTCCTATGTATAAGAATATAACTACTATAATACTGCTCCTATGTACAAGAATATAACTACTATAATACTGCTCCTATGTACAAGAATATAACTACTATAATACTGCTCCTATGTACAAGAATATAACTACTATAATACTGCTCCTATGTACAAGAATATATCTACTATAATACTGCTACTATGTACAAGAATATAACTACTATAATACTGCCCCTATGTACAAGAATATAACTACTATAATACTACTCCTATGTACAAGAATATAACTACTATAATACTACCTCCTATGTACAAGAATATAACTACTATAATACTACTCCTATGTACAAGAATATAACTACTATAATACTGCTCCTATGTACAAGAATATAACTACTATAATACTGCTCCTATGTACAAGAATATAACTACTATAATACTGCTCCTATGTACAAGAATATAACTACTATAATACTACCTCCTATGTACAAGAATATAACTACTATAATACTGCTCCTATGTACAAGAATATAACTACTATAATACTGCTCCTATGTACAAGAATATAACTACTATAATACTACCTCCTATGTACAAGAATATAACTACTATAATACTGCTCCTATGTACAAGAAAATAACTACTATAATACTGCCCCTATGTACAAGAATATATCTACTATAATACTGCTACTATGTACAAGAATATAACTACTATAATACTGCTCTTATGTACAAGAATATAACTACTATAATACTGTCCTCTAACTACAGGAATATAACTACTATAATACTGTCCCCTATGTACAAGAATATAACTACTATAATACTGCTCCTATGTACAAGAATATAACTACTATAATACTGCTCCTATGTACAAGAATATAACTACTATAATACTGCTCCTATGTACAAGAATATAACTACTATAATACTACCTCCTATGTACAAGAATATAACTACTATAATACTGCTCCTATGTACAAGAATATAACTACTATAATACTGCTCCTATGTACAAGAATATAACTACTATAATACTACCTCCTATGTACAAGAATATAACTACTATAATACTGCTCCTATGTACAAGAAAATAACTACTATAATACTGCCCCTATGTACAAGAATATATCTACTATAATACTGCTACTATGTACAAGAATATAACTACTATAATACTGCTCTTATGTACAAGAATATAACTACTATAATACTGTCCTCTAACTACAGGAATATAACTACTATAATACTGTCCCCTATGTACAAGAATATAACTACTATAATACTGCTCCTATGTACAACAATATAACTACTATAATGCTGTCCCTATGTACAAGAATATAACTACTATAATACTGCTCCTATGTACAAGAATATAACTACTATAATACTGCTCCTATGTACAAGAATATAACTACTATAATACTGACCCCTATGTACAAGAATATAACTACTATAATACTACTATGTACAAGAATATAACTACTATAATACTGCTCCTATGTACAAGAATATAACTACTATAATACTCCTCCTATGTACAAGAATATAACTACTATAATACTGCTCCTATGTACAAGAATATAACTAGTATAATACTGCTCATATGTATAAGAATATAACTACTATAATACTACCTCCTATGTACAAGAATATAACTACTATAATACTACTCCTATGTACAAGAATATAACTACTATAATACTACCTCCTATGTACAAGAATATAACTACTATAATACTGCCTCCTATATACTATAATATAACTCGTATAATACTGCCCCTATGTACAAGAATATAACTACTATAATACTGCCCCTATGTACAAGCATATAACTACTATAATACTGCTCCTATGTACAAGAATATAACTACTATAATACTGCCCCATGTACAAGAATATAACTACTATAATACTACCTGCTATGTACAAGAATATAACTACTATAATACTGCTCCTATGTACAAGAATATATCTACTATAATACTGCTCCTATGTACAAGAATATAACTACTGTAATACTGCTTCTATGTACAAGAATATAACTACTATAATACTGCTCCTATGTACAAGAATATAACTACTATAATACTGCTCCTATGTACAAGAATATAACTACTATAATACTACCCCTATGTACAAGAATATAACTACTATAATACTGCTCCTATGTACAAGAATATAACTACTATAATACTGCTCCTATGTACAAGAATATAACTACTATAATGTGCTCCTATGGATAATATACCACTTTTGACATCATGTTTTCAATTGCATAGTTCATTTCTGTGAATAATAAGTATGCAGATATGAGTAAATGTATGTGATATAATCGGTGGTTATAGATATGTCTGGATTGCGGCATGTACAGTGAGTACGGAAAGTATTCAGACCCCTTTAAATTTTTCACTCTTTGTTTCATTGCAGCCATTTGCTAAAAACAAAAAAGTTCCTTTTATTTCTCATTAATGTACACTCAGCTCCCCATCTTGACAGAAAAAAACAGAAATGTAGATATTTTTGCAAATTTATTAAAAAAGAAAAACTGAAATCTCCCATGGCCATAAGTATTCGGAGCCTTTGCTCAGTATTGAGTAGAAGCCGCTTCCTTTTGAGCTAGTACAGCCAGGAGTCTTCTTGGGAATGATGCAACAAGTTTCTCACATCTGGATTTGGGGATCCTCGGCCATTCTTCCTTGCAGATCCTCTCCAGTTCCGTCAGGTTGGATGGTGAACGTTGCTGGAGCCATTTTCAGGTCTCTCCAGAGATGCTCAGTTGGGTTGAGGTCAGGGCTCTGGCTGGGCCAGTCAGGAATGGTCACAGAGTTGTTCTGAAGCCGCTCCTTTGTTATTTTAGCTGTGTGCTTAGGGTCATTGTCTTGTTGGAAGGTGAACCTGCGGCCCAGTCTGAGGTCCAGAGCACTGGCAGAGGTTTTCTTCCAGGATATCTCTGTACTTGGCCGCATTCATCTTTCCTTCAATTGCCACCAGTCGTCCTGTCCCCCATAGCATGATGCTGCCACCGCCATGTCTCACTGTTGGGATTGTATTGGGCAGGTGATGAGCAGCGCCTGCTTTTCTCCACACATAGCGCTTAGAATTAACGCCAAAAAGTTAAATCTTCGTCTCATCAGACCAGAGAATCTTATTTCTCATAGTCTGGGAGTCCTTCATGTGTTTTTTTGCTTTCATATGTCTTGCACTGAGGAGAGGCTTCCTTCGGGCCACTCTGCCATAAAGCCCCGACTGGTGGAGGAGGCTGCAGTGATAGTGACTTTGTGGAACTTTCTCCCATCTCCCTACTGCATCTCTGGAACTCGGCCACAGTGATCTTTGGCTTCTTCTTTACCTCTCTCACCAAGGCTCTTCCCCCACGATGGCTCAGTTTGGCTGGACGGCCAGGTCTAGGAAGAGTTCTGGTCGTCCCAAACTTCTTCCATTTAAGGATTATGGAGGCCGCTGTGCTCTTAGGAACCTTGAGTGCTGCAGAAATTCTTTTGTAACCTTGGCCAGATCTGTGCCTTGCCACAATTCTGTCTCTGAGCTCCTTGGGCAGTTCCTTTGACCTCCTGATTCTCATTTGCTGTGACATGCAGTGTGAGCTGTGAGGTCTTATATAGACAGGTGTGCGCCTTTCCTAATCAAGTCCAATCAGTTTAATTAAACACAGCTGGACTCTAATGAAGGAGTAGAACCATCTCAAGGAGGATCAGAAGGAAATGGACAGCATGTAAGTTATATATGAGGGTCACAGCAAAGGCTCTGAATACTTATGACCATGGGAGATTTCTGTTTTTCTTTTTTAATAAATTTGCAAAAATATCTACATTTCTGTTTTTTGTCTGTCAAGATGGGGAGCTGAGTGCACATTAATGAGAAATAAAATGAACTTTTTTTCTTTTAGCAAATGGCTGCAATGAAACAAAAAGTGAAAAATTTAAAGGGGTCTGAATACTTTCTGTACCCACTGTATGTACAGACATATGGTGGCGTATATACAGTATTATTGATCACATGGTTATTGTGAGGAATATCGCCTCGCCCAGCCGCCTGGCACGCCTGCGATCAAACTTCTTTCTTAACCTCCCACTCACACACCGTGAGTAGACCGGGTCATAGGATAAAACGAAATGAGCGATATAAATTTTATATTTTTAATAACCCAAGTGGGTCGGTATGAATTAATAGCATATACAGAAATATACAATATTAATACGATCAAGCATAAACATACAAGCAAAGGAGCGATGATACAATACACAAAAATAAACAGGGGAATTAAAAGATAGAACAAATACCGGCATAGGCTCGTAGTCCGTTTCTCTAGGCCACAGCAGAGTTTTGGGCCTAGGGCGCAAGCTTAAGCAAGTTGCATAAAACAATCCTTCTACATGCTGTCCAGAACTAGGCCCTCAAAGCATTCCTCAGTAGGGCAGGCCCTCTCATCTTCTCCCAGATCAGAGTTCCTTACTGCCTCTATGCTGAATGACCCCGAATCCAGGTCTGCCCACAGCATATGGCTAGTGCTCCACCCACCCCTTGCACCCAGGCAGCCCCCCTTCTCCCACCTTTGCAGAACCCTCGGAGAGAAGGGTGAAGTTAAGGCTTGCTATCCCCCATCCCATCTGGCCAGGGATAATAAAAGTGCCTGGCTATAGCAAGCCATCTCCAATGAACACACATAAAACCAGTGAAGCCTATTGTCCAGCAATGTGGACTCAACTAAAGCACCGCATTCCAAGTGGGGGAAGGACTGACCTAAGCAAGTAAAACACACTTCCAAGAAAGATATAAAACTGAGGGTCGGTTCATCACACCTCCCCCTTTTAGAGCGTGTCGGGAGGAAGGACGATCCTAAGATCGCCTTCCGCGGACACCTTGGCGGCCTCACCCCACCAGGACCTGCGCTGGTCCCTGACCATATTCCTGGCGTACTGATACCCTCTTCCTCTCCTGTCTGAATGGAGACTCTTCTAAGGTTCAGGCTCTGAATTAAGTAGACCTGGCTACCTCCTGCTTGCTCTGGGTCCCTCAGACCCCGAGTGCTGGCGTCCCTCAGACCCACACTCACAACCCCAGGCCCTTGTGGTACCGGTGCTGAGACCCCATCCCGGCAGTCTCCGCCCACCTGGCTACCCCTGGCCTGCACTGGGACTTCGTTCTGAGTGCTGGCATGACGCAGATCCACACTCGCAACCCCAGGCCCTTGTGGTACCGGTGCTGAGACCCCATCCCGGCAGTCTCCGCCCACCTGGCTACCCCCGGCCTGCACTGGGACCTCGTGCTGAGTGCTGGCATCCCGCAGATCCACACTCGCAACCCCAGGCCCTTGTGATACCAGTTTAGAGACCCCTTCCTGGCAGTCTCTCAGGGTCTCTCCCACACTAGCCGCTAGTTGGGAGAGTTCTAGGGGATTCTGCACCTCCCCCTTTGCTTCCAAACCTAGGGGCACCTCTGGTTCTGGCACAGGTATGTTTGGACCCTGTCCTCCCTCCCAGACGCCTTGCCCCTTTGGGCCTACACCCTGTTCCTCCTGTACTTGGGTGGGTGATGGTGATACCTTGGGCAAATGACTGAGATTATGCTTCCCCAAACCATCCCTCCACAATACATTGACAGTTAATACATTTGACACACCCCCTTCTTGGGTCCCACCTCCAGCACCCCATGCCGTCTGCACTTGGGCCATGGGCACGACTGGCACACCTTGGATGGCTGTTTCTCCTTCCCAGGACTCTTTCACAAGAGTTAGGGGCCCACGTACACGTCTCCCGTACAAGAGCTCAAAGGGGAGGAACCCTGTTGAGGCTTGCGGCACCTCCCGGTAAGCGAACAGCAGGTGCGGGAGATAAGGCTCCCAGTCGCGCCCGTGGGACTCGACTAACATCCTGGGCATCTGCTCCAGGGTGCCATTGAACCGTTCACACAGGCCATTGGTCTGTGGGTGATACGGGCTGGACACCAGCTGTTGCACCTCTGTTACCTTACACAGGCCTTGCATCAAGGCAGATGTGAACTGGGTACCTTGGTCTGTGAGCATCTCTCTGGGAAATCCAACACGGGAGAAGATGCCTACCAGAGCCTTGGCCACTACATCAGCCCGGGTGGAAGACAGAGCGACAGCTTCCGGGTACCTAGTAGCGTAGTCTACTACCGTTAATATGAAACGTTTCCCGGTGCGGCTGGGAATGGACAGGGGTCCAATGAGATCCACAGCCACCCGCTGGAAAGGTTCGGTTATGATGGGCATAGGTATCATTGGTGCTTTGGAGCCTTGCCCCGCCTTGCCCATCCTCTGACAAGTGTCACATGAACGGCAGTATTTAGCTACATCTGTCCCCATCCTAGGCCAGTAGAATAAGTGGCTGAGGCGAGCCTTGGTCTTAGCGATCCCCAGGTGGCCTGCCAGTGGAATATCATGAGCAATCCGCAACAACTCCACCCGGTAGGGTTGGGGTACCACCAAATGTTTCTCCCTGAGCCGACTTTCTTTTCCCTTTGTGGGGATCGTTTCCCGGTACAACCTCCCTTGCTCCCAGTACACGCGGTCCTTGTCCGACTCCAAGGGAGGTTGACCAGCACGCTCCTTCAATGCATCCAGACTGCGGTCAGCTTGGACAGCGTCCCTGAACTCCTGACTGGAACCAGACAGAAGAGATGTGCATGTCACATACCCGCCGGGCTCCTCCGGCTCCAGTGTGGGGAGGTTAGTCACGGCGGCCTCAGTGCCATCTCCGGGTGACAGAGGGAACGGCTCAGGGGTCGGAGCGCCTTCCACCCCTCTAGCACTCTGGCTGCGGGTTACCAATGCAACACCAGCAGTCCGTTCCTCATCCGGATTGGCCCTGAGATCCCCGTGACCCACCTGACCACCTGGCACATTGTCCTCAGTTGGGGTTGCCCCCAGCATCTCAGAAGAGCTACCCTGTAAACCTGCAAGGCAAGAATTAGCAATTACATTGACATTGCATTCATTCATTGATTCACAGTGAACTGCATGGGTGACTGGCTGAGCCAGGGTCACACTGAGGGGGCTCTCATCACCCGCAGATGTGGGCGGGGCTACAGCCAGGTCAGCATTCCACAATGTCTCATTCACATGCTCACTGATTACTTTAGCTGGACACACAGCAAGGGGAGACAAAAGGCTAACCCCTCCCTCTGCCTGTGTGACAGGCTTCAACACCTCATTAAAATCATCCTTCAGTACAGACATTTTGTCACAGCGAGGTGGGGCTGCTCCCACCCCGTATTGGGACATCAAGGGCCCCAAATCTCTTCCCAATAGTACATTGGCAGGCAGATCAGACACTAGCCCCACATCACGCATCCCTTTTCCCGCACCCCAGTCCAAATGGACGCAAGCCATGGGCACAGTTACGCGTTCTTGTCCAATACCCTTCAGGGTCAGAGTTTTTCCAGGGATAATACTGTCCGCAGGGACCAAGTCAGGTTGCACCAGAGTAATCTGCGCCCCAGTGTCCCGAAATCCCATGACCACTTTACCCCCCACAATGACCTGTTGACTGTTGGCATCGGATTGCAACCCCTCCCTCCCCACCAAGTATACAGATGGGCCAGCTGCCGTGGCTGGGGAAACAGGGGGGTTCTTAGAGCGTTTGGGGCATTCTGCCTTGAAATGTCCTGGCTGGTTACAGGCGTGACATCGCCGGACCTCTCCTTGGGATTTAGAGGGGGTCCCCGGGGCGCCCAGAGTTCTTGGGACAGGGGAAGTAGAGGGGGCACCCGGGACAGAGTTTGTCTTACCCCACTTGGAGACCGCAGGCTGTGGTGAACTCCAGCTTTGCCCCTCCTTCCCGCTTGGGGGTCTCTGCAGTGTGGCTCCTCTCTTGATCCCTTGCTCCCTGGTGGACACGTAGTCGTCAGCAATCTCTGCAGCCTTGTCTGCTGTTTTGGGTTTCCAATCACACACGAACTGGCGGACCTCCAGAGGGCACACCTGGAGAAATTGTTCATTTATCATAAGATCCCCAATTCCCTCAAACGTGGTGACAGTAAGTCCTTTGATCCACTGCCAAAATGTAACCTTTAAGTGGTGCAGAACATCCGCATAGCTCTCTGTGGGACCCCGCTGGATATTCCGGAACTGTTTGCGGTACACCTCCGGCGTGAGCCGGTATCTCCGGATCAGCGCCGCTTTGATGGTCTCATAGTCCGCGTCCACTGGTAAGCTCGTGGAAACATCCAGGCCTTTTCCCTTCAGCCGGGGAGACAGGTAACGGGCCCATTCTGCCTGGGGAATATGATGCTGCTTACACACCCTCTCAAATCCCCGCAAGAACGAGTCCAAGTCCCCGTTATATTACAAGATTGGAAAGTCCTCGGATCGGATCTTTAGTGCTCGGGCTCCTGGAGTTGGTGCCGGGGAAGGTTGCGCCTGCTGGCAAAGTTCCAGCTTTTTTAGCTCATGCTGATGCTCCAACTCCGCCCGACGCTCTGCAGCAGCGGCCTCTCTTTCCGCCCGGCGCTCTGCAGCAGCAGCAGCGGCCTCTCTCTCCACCCGGCGCTCTGCAGCTTCTCGGTACTGGAGAATCACCTGCAGACGGGTGCTAGAGTCACTAGCGTCTATCTGCTGCAAGGCCATTTGCAAGTATAAGTCCGTTACCCCCACAGAACTGGGGCTACTGGTCCCTCCAGGCACAATTACCTCTGGGGTCCGGGCACCTGCGGAACCGTCTGACATGGTGATGTTGTCTGGTGCCAGCCTCTCAGGACCTTGCTCCGCCTCCTGCATGGCTATGGTAGCTTCCATATCCGCCATCTCCTGGAGTTCAGCAGCATCCAAGTCCTGCAGATGTTTGGTTATGCTTCTGGTCCCACCAGCCATCCACTGGAAGCCGTTGCCAAATAAAAGATAGGACAGAAAAAAGAAGAAGGGGAGGGAACAGTACTGTACCAAACTTTCACCGTATTTTAAGCTTGATCTCATACCGCGCTCGTTCCATAGGATTGCCGCAATCCCCAGTGTCTGCGTGATACCACACCCACACACTGTTACCCTAATATCCCACAACGCTGCCACCACTGTGAAGAATATCGCCTCGCCCAGCCGCCTGGCACGCCTGCGATCAAACTTCTTTCTTAACCTCCCACTCACACACCGTGAGTAGACCGGGTCATAGGATAAAACGAAATGAGCGATATAAATTTTATATGTTTAATAACCCAAGTGGGTCGGTATGAATTAATAGCATATACAGAAATATACAATATTAATACGATCAAGCATAAACATACAAGCAAAGGAGCGATGATACAATACACAAAAATAAACAGGGGAATTAAAAGATAGAGAAAATACCAGCATAGGCTCATAGTCCGTTTCTCTAGGCCACAGCAGAGTTTTGGGCCTAGGGCGCAAGCTTAAGCAAGTTGCATAAAACAATCCTTCTACATGCTGTCCAGAACTAGGCCCTCAAAGCATTCCTCAGTAGGGAAGGCCCTCTCATCTTCTCCCAGATCAGAGCTCCTTACTGCCTCTTTGCTGAATGACCCCAGAATCCAGGTCTGCCCACAGCATATGGCTAGTGCTCCACCCACCCCTTGCACCCAGGCAGCCCCCCTTCTCCCACCTTTGCAGAACCCTTGGAGAGAAGGGTGAAGTTAAGGCTTGCTATCCCCCATCCCATCTGGCCAGGGATAATAAAAGTGCCTGGCTATAGCAAGCCATCTCCAATGAACACACATAAAACCAGTGAAGCGTATCGTCCAGCAATGTGGACTCAACTAAAGCACCGCATTCCAAGTGGGGGAAGGACTGACCTAAGCAAGTAAAACACACTTCCAAGAAAGATATAAAACTGAGGGTCGGTTCATCACAGTTATCCTTTTGTCACATATCCTACCATCTTCTACACTTGCTGAGTCAGTGGAACTTCGGTGCTACAATAAAGATTTCTCCATCTGCGTGTCAGGATACTACGCAGTCTGTGCAGTGAGCTTTGTATAGCGCCCTGCTAGGTGGAGCAGCGCTATAGTCGCAGGCCTGTCTGCCATGCAGGATGATGCAGCAGCTTTAAAGTGATATCTGCTTTACATTGTGGTTAGGACAAATGCAAGTAAATAATTTAGAGCTGCGCTTTTAAATAAAATTTGCTGAATCCTTTCCTAGATCATTATGGTGCACATTAACCCTTTGTGCAAGGGGAGTCTCCACCTTTGTAATGTGTTCTGCCTTGTGACGGGTCTGAGGAGGCGGAACATGACACATGGATTCAAAGAACAGCAGAAGAATCCATGTATCAAGCTCCGCCCCTTCTAGTTCTTGGGATATACGTCAATAATACCTGGAAGGTTCCTTTAAACAATGGAATTAACCATCATTTCTAGAACTGCACAGGTCACGATTTGTGAGATGGATTTTTATCAGACACCTACTGATCCACAGACTAGAGTTTCTTGTTGGACAACCACTTCATGACCAGGCCATTTTCCCTTGATCATTACAGATCTCATTTTCAGGGTTTTTGGGACATGTTGGTTGAATAGGCTGCAGTGTTTGAGTGCTGTATCCTCATCAGTGAAAAGCAAGCACAGCACCGTACATTGTATCAGAGTTTTGCTCGGTATTATTCACTTGAATTGGGCTAAGATGCTGCTGTACCATGACTGATAAATGTGATGTCATCAGCACAATGGAGGACATCATAGCTTCTTCAATCAACTGATCTGTGCGGGTCCCTGTTGTCAGATCCCCACCAATCACATATTGATAACCCAATTTAAGGACATCAATATGTAATTCCCAGAAAACCAGAAAAGGATTGGTTGCAAAATTATTCCTATCCTAAGCATAAAACATTTATCACTTGTCCATGGATGTAGGTGAAATATCTCAAATTGCAGGACACCCCACTGCTGAGACCAACCGCTAGGAGTCCTGTGTCCACCAGAGTCCTGCAGTAAAAGCAGTGGTGGTCACACATGCTCTTTTCCACTCCAGTCAGTGGCTTTGGGAGGATGGAGACAACCAAGCACAATGCATGCATGTCCACCGCGCCACTCATATCCCTCCTTACTACTGGGGAGAAACCAGGGTCGTGGAGTCAGAGTAGGAGTTTTGGAGCCAGGACCAGATGGAGTTGGATTGCAACTCTGACTTCAAAATAAAATATTACATATACATATATATATATATATATACACACGTGGACAAAATTGTTGGTACCCCTCGTTTAATGAAAGAAAACCCCACAATGGTCACAGAAATAACTTGAATCTGACAAAAGTAATAATATATAAAAATTCTATGAAAATGAACAAATGAAAGTCAGGCATTGCTTTCCAACCAGGCTGCAACAGAATTTTTTAATAAAGAAAACTCATGAAACAGGCCTGGACAGAAATGAGGGTTCCCTTAATATTTAGTTGCACAACCTTTTGAGGCAATCCCTGCAATCAAACGATTCCTGTAACTGTCACTGAGACTTCTGCACCTCTCAGCAGGTATTTTGGCCACTCCTCATGAGCAAACTGCTCCAGGTGTCTCGGGTGTGAAGGGTGCCTTTTCCAGACGGCATGTTTCAGCTCCTTCCAAAGATGCCCAATAGGATTTAGGTCAGGGCTCATAGAAGGCCACTTCAGAATAGTCCAATGTTTTCCTCTTAGCCATTCTTGGGTGTTTTTAGCTGTGTGTTTTGGGTCATTATCCTGTTGCAAGACCCATGACTGCGACTGAGACCAAGCTTTCTGACACTGTGCAGCACATTTCTCTCTAGAATCCCTTGATAGGCTTGAGATTTCATTGTACCCTGCACAGATTCAAGACACCCTGTGCCAGATGCAGCAAAGCAGCCCCAGAACATAACAGAGCCTCCTCCATGTGTCACAGTAGGGACAGTGTTCTTTTCAAGATATGCTTCATTTTTCCGTCTGTGAACATAGAGCTGATGTGTCTTGCCAAAAATTTCGATTTTTGTCTCATCTGTCCATAGGACATTCTCCCAGAAGCTTTGTGGCTTGTCAACATGTAGTTTGGCAAATTAATTTTGTCAAATTCAAGTTATTTCTGTGACCATTGTGGGTTTTTCTTTCATTAAACAAGGGGTACCAACAATTTTGTCCACGTGTGTATATATATATATATATATATATATATATATATATATATAAAGCATTTATGAAAGAGTCTATGTCAGAGGAGGATTCAGAGTCAGGCTGTGGAAAGATAGAGGAGTCAGAGTCGTTGGTTTGGTTTACTGACGCTACAGCCCTGGGAGGAATAGGGGGCTCATTTCTTCCATTCTAGTGATCAGTTGGGGTCCTGGTGGTCAAACGTTTATTTAGTATCCTGGGGATCGGTGCCTAATATTTTTAATACATAATATCTCACTCAAGTATGGAAGCGGCCAGTGGAACATAAGTGTATGCAAAATGTAGCGATTTAATTTCAGAATAATTTAAATATTTTGTCTGTTTAATCCATGCGCCGCATTATTCTCTTTGTTATGTAACAGTCGAGCAGAGGGCGCGACGGGCAGAGAAAACATTGTAGTGTACGCCACAAGTGTCCTCAAAACTTCCTAATTGTATTCTGGCGACGTTTTACCCAATCACTTAGTGCCACTTCACTGCGAGCCTGCTAATTAGCCGCAAGTGATCCCGAACACAAGTGGATTATGTGATTCTGACATCCTCACTCACATAGTAAATAAAAGTGCAAGTTAATTAACTTATTAATACCAAATGAAGCTTTTGTGTCTGTTTGGAATGGATGTTCTTTAGTAGATAATACACATTATTTAAAGGACCCCCTAAAATGAGTTGCAATTATGTATTAATTATAGAATTAATACATGAATGGTCTTGGATATAGACAGACAATCACTAATGGCAGCCATAACCACATTTCCAAAAAATAGCATGCAAATATTATTCATCTGAGTTTGCCTTTGTGTCAGTCTTCACTGTCTTTCTAGAATTTTATTCAAGGAATAACAGAGCTATAAGTCCAGCCTAGATAGGATCATTTATGGGATTGTGGGATCAGATAAAAAGTCTGTATAGGTCACATTAGGTCACATGTTTGGACCGGGACCTTCTTTCACCTCTCATTCCCTGGTATTACGTACATTGAGGGGGCTGGGAAGAATTGCTCATTAACACAATAACAAAAACATCCCCCACAGAAGGGAGGAGGGTCTGGGTTCCGAACATGTGATCTGGTGCCAGTTTGGAAACCTGAAGTTTGGAAATGGCAGAGCCGCAATTAAAGGGTTTGTCTACTTTTTGTTAGAATGTTACCCTGATAACAATCTGATCATATTTTGGGCTGCTGCTCAGATCACCAAGGATCAACTGTGATCTGAGGGAAGCTTTCAACAATTGTGCGATTTTCCTACAGCGCCACCACAGTTTACATGAAACATTACATAATTACCATTGAAGTCAACATTTCTGGATACTGCATGGATGTAATGGGTCCTCCAAAGTTAGAGACACTCTTTATCGCTGCTAAAAAGGAGGTCCTGATTGGGCCCCCCATTAAAGAGATTGAATACAATATTTAGGGTCAGAATGGGTTAAAAAACACAAGCAGCATTATCCACCTCACCGATCCCACATTGATGTCTTTCCAGTGTTTCCCAAGCCCCGTCTGTACTTCCTGGTCCTGACTCGATACACAGGAAGTGCTTAGGAATAGCCCTTCAGCCAATCACAAGCTGCAGAAGTTCCTTATCAGTCGATGATAGAAATTCCTGCCCAGCCAGTGTGTCGGGATGGGACCAGTAAGTAGACATAAGTGGGGACCTGGCAAGCACTGAAAAGGCAGCAGCAATGGATGGGAAAGCTGGATAATGCAGATTTTATTTTTGTAACACATTTTGCTCCTTGGCTAAATCCTTGCAAATTCTTCTAAGCCAAAGCCAGGAGTGGATTGAGCAGAACATAGAAGTATAAGAAGCTTTCTATAGATTTCCTATTCCTTTCGTAGCCATTCTTGGCTTTGGCTCAAAAAACTGCAGCAAAATCTGCAACATAAAAAGAAATAAAAGACAGCATTTCCGCAGTATGGGGCCTTAAACTCCAGAATTCCCTATAAAAGTAATTGAAAACCAGTTTTATAAACCAGACAACCCCTTTAACAAAAAAAAAGAACAAATATATCAAGTTCTAACCGCAGCGCCAGAAAACTTTGACCCACATTGGGAAAAAATCAAACACTTCATATTGACTGCCGCTTCTAGGCCGCGTACAGACTGCGACTGGCATTTACTATTTGTGAAAATCTTCCTCTTGATCAACAAATGGCCGAGGATTATCAGCTCTGGCAACGGCATAGTCATAAAGGGAATTTAAGATGAGGGGAAATTGTCTATTCTACATGGAGTCTACCGGTAAACACCTGCATTTTCAAAAATCCACAGGCAAAATTTTCACAACGTGAATTATATCCATTTCTGACTTCTGTAGTCACAACTTATTTTGGATGCCTGTTTGGAATAAGAAGCCTAGATTGTTTTCCATCCATCTTACATGTGGGATGATATCCTACAGCGTGGACAATGAATGATGGATACAAAGTAACAAAATTCACAAATAAAAATATTCTTTGGAAGGTTTCAGCGATAAAACAAATATTGTGTCAAGTTCTCCACGATGAAATGAGACAACTAAGTTCTAAAAGCCGCGATGGCCTGAGGAATAGAAAATACTCAGCTTGTGCCATGTATGACATCTGAGTGGGGCAAAGGCAACTGTGTTTGCCTGGATGGAGAACAAATTAAATTTTTTGCTGAGTGTTTTTGGTGACAACCAGTTTGGTTGCCATTAGACTTTCCATCTTTTTCAATAACTTGATAAATTTGGCAAAATTCTTCTAAAGCTGGTGACAACTTTTGTTTGCCCAGAAAGGGTGGCCCTACATTTAGGACATAGTTGGAGAGATTTGGCAGAGCACATTCACCAAGGCTGGGTGCCATAGGGAGGACCGACAAACTACTTTGTCCACTTTGAACCCTTGGAAAGCTGTCCACATACCTCTGTCTTATCAGAGTCCATGTAAGCTTGGCGTACATTGCCTATGTGAATGGGAACACGGCAGACGTCTCTGAGGGATTTACGATTTTGTTGCTGTCATTGATAGTCATTAACTGTAAGTCTTGTGACTTATGATCTTGCTGTGAATCCAAATGTTGCTCCAACTACCTTAAGTAAAATACCGGGTGAACATGCCGTGAATATCTGAGTGCTTATTTGGCCACATTTCACTAGACAGCACTTGGGATAAGCGGGGCACTGGCTGTCCTGATTTGCACCATTGGGTTAGCTCGCTACAGGTCCATATTGTAGAATCATGTGTCCCTGATTTTAGAGCGAGGCACATTTTTGCTTCTAAGGATGAACTCAATGCCTCATGGGGGTAACATATGGCACCATTAGGTCCACTAATGGGTCTATAGAGACACAAGGTCTGTGTATAAAGCACATTCACTCTTTAAGATAAAAATGTTCACAATTTTCTAGTGATCAACTGACGTGGGAGAATTTACAAAACTTTGACCATTTGTAAAATGTATCCATTTGTATTCCAGAGACAAAAAGTTTTTAGCCAACATTTTATATGACTATAGGAACGATTGTCAACTTTTCACAAGATGGTCATTGTAGGGTTGGATTCAATGGCTTATGTAGCCACTATGGCTGTTACGGTGGACAAGGAGAATGAGGTAGAATTTAGGTGGACCCCAGCTCACTCCTCATGGGAGGTCTGAACCTGAACATTGGAAAGACCTGAGGAAGGATCAGTCATGCTCCATGATGATATTATGTGGACCAGCACCTGGAAAGGGACCCAATATTGATATCAGCTATGGGGCTCACTCGCTTCTATGGACAAAACATTTCAATTTTTTTTCTCTATTCTCTATTTGATTTTTTTTCATAAAGCAGCAAATAAAAAGTTATGAAGAAAGAAATAAGAGAAAAAAAAAAAAAAAAATCTTATATTTGAAGCCCAAACATAAGATTCTCCCATTTGTATTATTACTGTCCATTATTAGTTTTATTACCACAAGGAACAGATAAAACTAAATACTTCCATCTACTAATTAAAAGATAAAAAGATAAGGGCTGGCAAGCACGAGGCCTCACACAAGGAGCGCCTTTATTGCCAGGACCGACTGCAGAATATTAAAGTTTACATAGGAATTATTTTAAGGTTTTTTTGAAGTTCATTTATTACGGATTATGTGCTTTTCCAGAATTTCTTCTTCACTGATTATTTTATAGTTCACTTTAGTTATTTCCCTTTCTTTAGAGAAAACTCAAGTGAGATCAGCTGTAATCTGTCCGGGAATCAGGGAGTGGGGGGGATGTTTAGGCTTCAAGCAGCGCCACCAGAGGGGAAAGTAAGCATTGCAGGGTTTTTATTCAAACCAATGGGATGTCCATACATTACAGGGATTTGTTGAGTCCTCCTGAGGGAGAGACACTCTTTATAGCCGTAGATAGATAGATAGATAGATAGATAGATAGATAGATAGATTTGATCGCTCGATCGATACAGATGGATAGATATGATATAAGTATTAGGAAGAATTAGATATGTATGAAGTGGATAGATATGACACAGATGTAAGATACATATTAGAAATATTATTAGATACATATGGAATAGATAGATAATTAGAAAGATTATTATATATGTATCAAATAGACATTATATAGATAGATAGATATTAGATATAAAGATAGATAAACATGAGATAGATATCAGATAGACAGACATCAAATATCAGATAAACAGACATAAATTAAGTCATGTGACAAGTTCTAAAAAATATACAAACTAAAAAAAAACCCTCCTTTTGGTAAATGCGAGGTTGTACTTTATTGGTTATTTTCCTCATATTCACAGTTTTATAACATGCAGAATATTTTAAGGGCTAATCCATAAATGTATATTTCTCCATTTGACAGATTACTAGATTAGGTCACATATTATTCTGCCTAACGATTCCCAGAAACACTAAACGTTCATCAATCACGGAGTCACCGCAGTTTTTTAGGACTTGCCCACATCCTGCTCTGCATCAGATCCTAATAAAGCATCCTGACACAGTGTTAATGATGAAATGTAACAATCTAGCAAAATATTTTTTTTTAAAAATCGTGTAAAACAGCTATTTTGGAGAAAGTGCTGCCGTATATCTGTAAATATGAGGAGGACATACATTAGATGATGGTTTGAGGCTAATAGCCATTTGCTTTAAAGCATTTTTACAAGCTCGTGTTACAAGGCTCAGATAGCGGCGTGCATATTTTTAAGCCCATGGCTCCACAAAGTCCAGAGCCGCAGCTCATTAAACACTAATGCATTCAGGATTATTGTAATGTGATTTACGGAGCAACTTTCTGATTGTTCACAAGTTCTTTAGGGTTTAGGTTACAATGAAGAAACTTGATTATTGCGGCTCCTCAACAGCCGTGAACCTAAGTCATTTCTTCATTGTGGCTTTCCCGAAAGTAGTAGATGAACCTGTAGGCCCATTACTAGTCTGATACACAGTGTACAGAACCCTTATACAAGTAGGCCCATGACTAGTCTGGTACACAGAGCACAGTGTACAGAACCCTTATACAAGTAGGCCCATGAATAGTCCGGTACACAGTGTAGAGAACCCTTATACAAGTAGGCCCATTACTAGTCTGATACACAGTGCACAGAACCCTTATACAAGTAGGCCCATTACTAGTCTGATACACAGTGCACAGAACCCTTATATAAGTAGGCCCATGACTAGTCTGGTACACAGTGTACAGAACACTTATACAAGTAGGTCCATGAATATCCGGTACACAGTGCACAGAACCCTTATACAAGTAGGCCCATGAATAGTCCGGTACACAGTGTACAGAACCCTTATACAAGTAGGCCCATTACTAGTCTGATACACAGTGTACAGAACCCTTATACAAGTAGGTCCATTACTAGTCTGGTACGCAGTGTACAGAACCCTTATACAAGTAGGCCCATGACTAGTCTGGTACACAGTGTACAGAACCCTTATACAAGTAGGCCCATGAATAGTCCGGTACACAGTGTAGAGAACCCTTATACAAGTAGGCCCATTACTAGTCTGGTACGCAGTGTACAGAACGCTTATACAAGTAGGTCCATGATTAGTCTGGTACACAGTGTACAGAACCCTTATACAAGTAGGCCCATGACTAGTCCGATACACAATGTACAGAACCCTTATACCAGTAGGCCCATGAATAGTCTGATACACAGTGTACAGATCCCGTATACAAGTAGGTCCATGACTAGTCTAGTACACAGTGTACAGAACCCTTATACAAGTAGGCCCATGACTAGTCTAGTACAAAGTGTACAGAACCCTTATACAAGTAGGCCCATGACTAGTCTGGTACACAGTGTACAGAACCCTTATACAGGTAGGTCCATGACTAGTCCGGTACACAGTGTACAGAACCTTTATACAAGTAGGCCCGTGAATAGTCTGGTACACAGTGTACAGAACCCTTATACAAGTAGGTCCATTACTAGTCTGGTACACAGTGTACAGAACCCTTATACTAGCAGGCCCATGACTAGTCTGGTACACAGTGTACAGAACCCTTATACAAGTTTGGCCCATGACTATTCTGATACACAGTGTACAGAACCCTTATACAAGTAGGTCCATGATTAGTCCAGTATATAGTGTATAGAACCCTTATACAAGTGGGCCCATGACTATTCTGATACACAGTGTACAGAACCCTTATACAAGTGGGCCCACTAGTCTGGTACACAGTGTACAGAACCCTTATACAAGTAGGTCCATGATTAGTCTGGTACACAGTGTACAGAGCCCTTATACAGGTCACAACTGCTATAGAACTTAGCAGGTCAAAACTTTCTTAGTACCCCAAGAAGCAGGGTCCACCCAGGTAGACTTTCTAAAATGGTGATCTACAACCCAGATCTCTCCATAAACTACAGATGTGATCACCTTTTAATGCATGAAGCCAATTCTATCTGGTATCACAGCATGCACAGCATGCTAGCAAAATCCTCAACAGACTGTCATTGACAACAAAACCACTGGAGGGCCACATAGACCCATATAGAGTAGGTATCTTCTGACAGAATATCACAAAATTGTGTTGTTTTGAAAATTTGGTAATCTGACATCACATAACTCAGGATTGTAGATCAGCAAACCGCTTCGCAATGAATTCAAACCCAAAATCCCAAATCGCACCCACAAATTATTATAATCTGGGTTCACGTCAGAAGATTGGGGATGTGCAAGCTAAATAAAAAAAAACTGATACTTTTCTGAGCTCTCCTTGGTGTCTGGTCTTGAATCTCTTTTTACGTCTTCTCCAACATTCCACACCCTGGGGTTATCACTAAGGCCTGTGATTGACGCCCGGGCAAGGCTGCAGGAGTCTGCAGGTGAAGATCTGACACCAGGAAAGAAGACCGAACACCCAGGAGTGGTAAGGAAAGGTGAGTATCAACGGTTTTCATTTTGTCCGCACCTCTCCTGGGCCTCTGTTTATTATAGTCTGGGGTCCAATGAAACCCTAGTACAGTAGAATATCTGGATCTGAAACTTGTGAGTGACCCTCCCAAATGTTTTTGAAATGAATTACATGAGGCTCGCCCATTGCTACTCAGGATATGTTCAGCCAAGAGGAAAGGTAAGGAAGGACATTTTTGTAGAACCCTTAGCATGCCATGATAGCTGCTGGGGCAGGTTGGTTGGTAGTTTCATACAGCTGGATAGCCATAGGTTGAAGACCAGTACTGTAAAAATACCGCTCTATGACCCACACACATGATTTACTGTATTATACCTATGTACCTATTCCTTACAGTGGTATACTCTACAGACAGTATCATGAGTCATTAGGAACCCTGTCAGGTGACCATGTTAACATTGAGCAATGTTGAGAAGTGCCGGTGTTCCCAACTTTTAACTAGTAGTCAGGGAGGAGGGGCCTATTTCTTCTTTTTATATTTATGTTTTTAAAGACTTTTGTTTTAGTTTTTGATCCAATGCCCCAATCCAAAAACCTTCTAAAAGTGCGTTATTGTATAATAATATAATATTGTATGATAACATAGGCCATGGACAGATGTGGCGCAGTTTTTGGAAAATATTGGGATTGAAACACAAAACATATACAGCAGCTGCATTCATTTTCATTGCAAAATGATGTAGCTTTATTGACAGTACAGAAAACTGAACAGTTCCTTGAAGTCAGGCATCCAAAAATAAATTAACCCTTTGAGTAACATAACCATAGTGGCACAGATGAAATGCTCGGTTACAAAATTTAGAAAATTTTTCTTTCGTGTACTAGAGAGTTAAAGTACCCGAGAAATATAGAAGTTCAACTTTATCGGAAACATACATGATCCAGTGCGCTGAATTTTCCTGACATAAAGTCTATATTTTGCTTTATTACCTGTGTCCGCAGCTGCTGGATTTCAGTTTCCAGCTCTTTGATTTTCTCCTCTCGTTTCTGAAGCTCGGCCTGCGCCTCCTGTCGTGCCGTGAACTCTTCATCAAACTGCAAGGATCAGAGCAGAAAGTCATCATTTCCAATAGACTCAGCGCTAAACGTTCAAGGGAGGCTTTAAATGTGCCACTTTGATAAGGTTTGAAGAATAATACAACACAGCAAAAGCAGCACTCGCTCCGCAAAGTAAATCACCCTTGTTAACCTCATTATGGAAATGTACTGTGTACACGCATTCAATTAATCTGGGTTGTCTTCAGAAACCAAGAGCCTGGGGCTGTCACCCAGCAATAGTGACAGCAGAATCAGGTTCCCGCTCAATGCGTAACCATACAGATTCCCTGATAAAGCCAAAGTAATAGTCAGACTGCAAATAGAGGCTTTGATGGCTTTCGAAACAGTAACTAAGCCAAGTAAGGTCAACCCAAGGTTGAGTGGTCTATCCACTTTTCATGGTGATGCCAACGTGGACATCATCTTCTATACTTCTTCACAAGAATGGTTGGATCCATGGGTGGGATTCAATTGTTTGTGTGTGCTTGGGCGGTGAAGGTGATTGGCTTGTAAAGCGACATTTTTTTTTAGGCTACGCCCCCTTTTGTTGACTTGAAGATACAATGTACCAGCCCCTGTTCTCTTATATAAATGATGTCCCTTCGCATTAATATTCCCCCTCTAATGTTACTCATTATATTAATATTCTAACCATATTACTTGTCCCCCAAGGTCCTTAGAGGCACCCCTATATTATTCTTACCCCTAACGTCCCTGGACACCTCCCTCTATTATTGTTTCCTGTAATGTCCCCTGAGGCCCCCCTATATTATTGTTCCCTCTGATGCTCCTGGATGCACCTGATGATCCATTATATTATTATTCCCTCCAATGTTTTCAGATGCACCCCTATATTCTTGTTCCCCAAATGTCCCCTGATGTACCCCTCTAATATTCCCTGATGACTCCCGTATATTATTCCCTTCAATGTCACCTCATGCACCCTCCAGCGGTGTAGTATTCACTGATCCTGTTCATACATCAGAAGTCCCGGCTCCCTACAAAGATAGATCTGATCTACAAAGATCAGTTTACAATAAAGTCAATGGAAAAGGAAGGAGGGCAAGGTAACAGAGGGCAGAAAGAGACCTGAGACAATCTACAGCATCTAATGCGTGACAATAGATCTGGATGATAATTCACGCAGTAATCCAGCTTTGTCTCTTATGTCTCTGCCTCTAGGAGCTGTCCTCCTCCTTTCCCTTCTCCTCTTCATAGACTTATATTGCCCGCTGCCTTAAGCCTTAAACTTCTACCCCAGATCAAATCCAAAAACAGAAGGAAGGAAATAAGTGAGAAAACAGGCTCTTTTCTTAAAAATATGTTGTAAAATTCATAACCATCACCCGCACTATTGATTGATGAAATAAAAAAATACAAATAATAATAAAAAATATAACAAATAATAATAATAATAATAATAATAATATATAAATTATATACAGTATATATTTCGGTACACTTTAACTATTGAATCCTATTAACTTAGCGATTTATTTAGCTCTGCTGCATCTCCATAGTCTACACCAGACAATTTACTTGACAACACGTCCATTTTTACAAATGTTCATTTATCATTGTCCGGCAATCCCAAGAGCAGCCGATAAGCCAAAAACATTCAACCTGGCTCATCCATTTATCACGAGATATCTGTCAAGTGTCGGCCTCGGGAAAGATCACTCATGAAAAAATTTCAATAGATATTTGGCTGAAATAGTCTAAATTATTCATTTCAGCCTGGTTGTATCTGAGGTCTGTGGCCACCATCGTTGTTCAGAACAATAGCGCATGAGATTAATATATATTGCCTCTAATAAATCACATTTTCCTGATTTATATTCGTTATTTAGAAAGTTGGATAAACAAAATAAAAACTTCTCTGCCGAACATCAGGTTTCCCAATATGACTTCAGATTTTGGCCACCGAATCTTCTCACAATATGAAACCTGCATTACAAGCATCTAAGAAACTGGTATTTGGATGTTTTGATGCAACCAGAATCTGATTCTCATATCTGAAAAGAAAAGATTTAACTTCTAAAAGTGTCTGAGGGTGATATAACAATCCCAGTTGGAAGCCACTCCAGAGTTGGAAATGTTATGTCATCCATTGTTTGCCAAGTCGGTTTGCAGCCTCCCTAAAGTAATATTTCCTGACTGTGCCTACTGCTCCCACTGAACATCTAAGTTCCTTTGAAATACTTCAAAGATGTCACTTTTTTAAAATAGCTTTTTCCAAATGTCACTCACAAAGGTGTTTGTATTCCGTGTGTGCTACTGGCTCTTTAGATGTGGGATCGCTATCAATACTGCGGCAGATGTACACATGTATGGGTGCTGTGTACACATTTACTGACTCCAAATTGCCTTGAAGGTAACAACTTCAAAGTATAATAATGTTGATTTGCCCCACATGACTGCTAAGCCCCACTTACAGGCCTAAGTGGTGACCTGGGGGCCAAGAGACATGGCGAATGGCCAAGGAATTGAACACTTGACTGTCCATGGATGCTGCGGCAATGGCCAGTAAAGGTAAAGGTTTGGTGGATTTGTGCGTGGTAAACCCTCAAAATTTTGGAAAATTTGCGAAGAACCTGGCTTGTTCCAAGTCATCACGGACATGTAACCAATGGATGTGATGTCCCTGGCCTCAGAAGAGAAAGTGGAGCTCTTTTCGAAAGAAAGGAGTCATGTTTTCTAATTCTGGAAAACCCCTTTAAGCAAAATGCAGGGCTCATTTCAATCATTGGGCTGTCTGTCTAATAGAGGACTGATCATCCAAAGTGAGAGAGACACATATCTGGTAAAGGTTCTCCGCTCTGGCCAAGAGATGAGGGTCTTGAACAGATGTAACCTGCTCGGTTAACTCAGAATTCTTACATCAAAATAGCTTTTTCTAAACTGAAAACCATTTTGAAGAGTCTGTGATATTGACTGCTGTGGCCTGTTCATTGCTTACCAAGCGCAGTGCCATACATTGTATACTGGTTGTGTTTAGTATTGCACCTCATCCCCATTCATTTCAATAGGATTGAGCGGCAGCATGGCCATGTGACCAATGTACATCACTGGCCTGGGAAGAGGATTTCAAGCTCATTCAAGTGCCAGAAGCTCTAGAAACAGCAGATCGGTGGGGTCCAAGTGATCTAATATTGATCTAATCATCTAAAGATAGGTCATCAATATCATATCTTGGAAAACCACTTTAATGAATGCTTGTACCAGACATTGATGGCTCTTCACTAGGATACATCATTATCAATGAGTGGTGCGGGTCAGTTGGACTTCTGCCAATACTAAGATTTAAGGGGTTGTAACCCCCTTTTTCTACCGCTGGTACTGTGTTATGGAATTATAACATGGCTTTATTGTATGTTCTCCGAAGGGCAATGTCAGGTGGAGTGCGAGGGACAAGGTGAGGGGTAGCTGTATTACCTAGACCCTGAGACCTGTATTACCTAGACCCTGAGACCTGTATTACCTAGACCCTGAGACCTGTATTACCTAGACCCTGAGACCTGTATTACCTAGACCCTGAGACCTGTATTACCTAGACCCTGAGACCCGTATTACCTAGACCCTGAGACCTCCTCTGCTGGTGAAGCCTGTTCACACTTTGCTGATTCTCAGTATTGAACTAAGATAGAGTGGGCTATAGAAAATCATCCTGACAACTAACCCTCCAACTATGCAGAACACGTACAAGTCCTCTTCAAATGCATTGTCAATTTTATAATTAACTTAATAAGAGCGAACACTGAAGATTATTTGTGAGCTCATCCATAAAGGTAATAAACCTGAGAAGCGGGTGAACTCTCGTGACCCTTGTTTTGGTTGAGCACCATAATTATGTCCAAACAAGATTAATATCGTAGCATTAGCCAAACAAGTTCTGCAGCAAGTTGGACATTGAAGGACCTAATGTGACCTTGTTGTACCTGGGCTCCATAGTCGGTCACAGTATAGGTCCATAGGATGCCGGTGTGCCAGTACAACTCTTAAATCTCCATATGGACTTGAAGACCAGGTTGGTGGTTACATGTGCTCTGTTCTGTGAAGGGGTTGAGTCAGATTGAGTTTTGAGACAATTCCCATTGTACCCATCTCACTCCACCTGTCACCAGCCATTTTTTAACCAACCACTTTACAAATTAGTAACCTTACAGATGACAATTGTTGGAACTACAGATGCCCAGTAGAAGACATGTCTGAGCCACTTCAAGAGCAATTGGCAACAGGACAAGTTTGGGATCTACCGTGCATTGTCAAGAGTCTAAGTTGGAATTTTTGTGATAAATGTACCACAAGGGGTTAAATGCCATATCTCTAGGGGTACTTCAGGTGATAAGCAAATAAGCTCCCCTTGATGGAAAAATTAAAATTTGCTCCAACACCACCTTTTGGAAGGTAGATCAATTCCTGAAACCTAGCGACATGATCTGGGATTAAAGCCAACCCAGAATATTTCTTCCAAAAGCAAGAGAGACCCATCCACAGTTAACAGTTTTAGACATATTTAAAGTGACATAGTATCTCTTCTGACCCATAGTTATGACCTTTCACCTAGTCAGCCAGTACCCTGCTTCACACCACTGAGGGGCTATAGCCCTTAAACAGCTGTCTGTAGATTTCCTATTGGAGGAGATATTCTGGTCTGGCTTTAATCCCAGGTCATGTCACTAGCTTTCTCGAAAAACAAGGCATTGATCTATAGGGAACTACCTTCCAAAAGGTGATGCTAGAGTCATTTTTTTTTCCATCACAAAGAACTTATTTGCATATTCCTTCCCAAAAATTCCTAGGAGAGCATGTATGGTTTATAACACCTGAGAAAGGTGGCCTGCAATAGACATTAAGAAAGACTTACCTAGAGGAGCTGTCCACCCTAACATATATATTTTATGGAGCAACAGGTGGAGACTGATCTCTTTAAAAACCTTTCTAAATCTCTAAAAAAGTGTCTAAGATGAGGTCAAATTGATCAATTGATCGTATTTTATGATAGTTATTGCATTAGCAAGTCCTGCAGACTGTCAAGTGGAGGTTTTTGCACTTAACACGCTCAAGTATTTAAGCTGCAGATCTTATTTAAAATAATACCCCCAACTTAGCAGCAGCGTCCAACCTGATACATCAATATTGACCTTTGTGATACTGACAAGGATCATGTTAAATGCAGCCAAACATCGATTCCTACAGCAAATCAATAGCTGTCTCCATCCCGGGAGGGGAAAAAAAGCCTTTCTAAAAACGTCCTAATCACAGAAAACCAATTGTCTGGGATTTAAATGACCATGATAAATGGCTTCACCTTCTTGGAGAATTCAGACGCTTTCTGCTCACTCTCTTCAACTTTTGCTTTATCCACCAAGGAATCTATGAGAAGAAAAAAAAGTGTTATAATCTCACACAATGTAATTATTGGAATTGCTCCAATTACAAGCAGAATGTTCATTGGGATGTCCATTTACAGAGTACAGGCTGTCAAACACTGCTTGGATTTCTCATGGGCCGGCAGGGGATGTTGCTCTGTAGCCATGTTAGTTATTGAAAAGGAGTCTGTCATTAGAACACAGGAAACCAACCGAGCTCCCACAGATAAAGTGGGGTCACTAGGGCTGGCTTTGTTGCTGAGATATCATTGTTTTGGTTGATATGCAAACTGTAAGGAGCCGGACTGGAACCTCCGCGGTGGCATACGGGGGTTGCCAGTCCTCTCCTCTAAGTGCTCCTTCCGGCCCCTAGGGAGGCAGGCTGGAACCTCCGCGACGGTATGCGGGGGATGCCGGTCCTTCCCTGCTCGGGCCACGGGATTCCCTTCCGGAGCAGGTGCTCGGTCGGAACCTTTATTTTCGGGACTTCCGCTCCAGGTAATCGCTGGCTATTCAGTTCCCCCTGGTAGTAAGCGTTGCATATTTCCTGTCCTGTTACCTCCTGCCTAGACCTCCTGCTTCTGTTGTTTGACTATCATTCTGGCCTCCCGATTTTATACCTTGTTTTCCCTCTCCTGCTAACGACCCCGGCTTGCCTTCAGACTTCGTCCTCCTGAACTCCGATTTGGTACCGCTCTGCACTCCTGTTACCAACCCGGCTTGTTTGACACATCTATTTGGACTTCCCTTTTGTACTTTGCTAACCTCGCGCTCACAACTCAGACTGTACGACAACTCTTTGGCACTCTACTCTTTGGCCTGCCGCATTCCGCTGCTTTCTACTCTGCAGACTGACATCCCTACTCCTGCTACTACTGGTAAGTGATTCCGGTTTCTGTTCTGCTGTGTCTGGTGGTGTGCTGTGCGTCCGGCGCTCTCTGACCCATGCCGCTCTGCCCGTCAGCAGCATCCAAGTCCATCCCCACCATCAGGGGCCCTGATGAACATCTCTGGGGGTGGGGTTTAGTGCGGTTGGGAGAGCGCAGGACACTCGGCACAGTTTTTACCATTCCGATTCAGTTTGACTGGTGCTGAGACTCACTGCTTAGCTCTGCGCTGCATCTGTTTCCTAACACAAGTGAGTTCTTTGGAGAAATAAGGACATTGCCGCTTACCTCTTTGGAGCAATGGCAATGCCCATGTTGCTCTAAGAATCTCAGTAGCCTATTGAGAAAAACAGCGATATCTCTGCAACTGAGGCAACGATTCACAAGGGGAAAACAACATTTGATTCAGGTGACCCTAACCTATCTATCTGCAGGACTGGGGTGATATACTGGGGTCTGGTGACACTAACCTATCTATCTGCAGGACTGGGGTGATATGCTGGGGTCTGGTGACACTAACCTATCTATCTGCAGGGCTGGGGTGATATGCTGGGGTCTGGTGACACTAACCTATCTATCTGCAGGGCTGGGGTGATATACTGGTTCAGGTGACACTAACCTATCTATCTGCAGGGCTGGGGTGATATACTGGGGTCTGGTGACACTAACCTATCTATCTGCAGGACTGGGGTGATATACTGGGGTCTGGTGACACTAACCTATCTATCTGCAGGGCTGGGGTGATATGCTGGATCTGGTGACACTAACCTATCTATCTGCAGGGCTGGGGTGATATGCTGGTTCAGGTGACACTAACCTATCTATTTGCAGGGCTGGGGTGATATACTGGGGTCTGGTGACACTAACCTATCTATCTGCAGGGCTGGGGTGATATACTGGGGTCTGGTGACACTAACCTATCTATCTGCAGGGCTGGATTAATGTGCTGGGATCTGGTAACACTAATCTATCTATCTGCAGGGCTGGGGTGATATGCTGGTTCTGGTGACACTAACCTATCTATCTGCAGGGCTGGGGTGATATGCTGGGGTCTGGTGACACTAACCTACTGTATCTATCTGCAGGGCTGGATTAATGTGCTGGGATCTGGTGACACTAACCTATCTATCTGCAGGGCTGGGGTGATATACTGGTTCAGGTGACACTAACCTATCTATCTGCAGGGCTGGGGTGATATACTGGGGTCTGGTGACACTAACCTATCTATCTGCAGGACTGGGGTGATATACTGGGGTCTGGTGACACTAACCTATCTATCTGCAGGGCTGGGGTGATATGCTGGATCTGGTGACACTAACCTATCTATCTGCAGGGCTGGGGTGATATGCTGGTTCAGGTGACACTAACCTATCTATTTGCAGGGCTGGGGTGATATACTGGGGTCTGGTGACACTAACCTATCTATCTGCAGGGCTGGGGTGATATACTGGGGTCTGGTGACACTAACCTATCTATCTGCAGGGCTGGATTAATGTGCTGGGATCTGGTGACACTAACCTATCTATCTGCAGGTCTGGGGAGATATGCTGGTTCTGGTGACACTAACCTATCTATCTGCAGGACTGGGGTGATATGCTGGTTCTGGTGACACTAACCTATCTATCTGCAGGGCTTGGATGATATGCTGGTTCTGGTGACACTAACCTATCTATCTGCAGGGCTGGGGTGATATGCTGGTTCTGGTGACACTAACCTATCTATCTGCAGGGCTGGGGTGATATGCTGGGTCTGGTGACAGTAACCTATCTATCTGCAGGGCTGGGGTGATATGCTGGTTCTGGTGACACTAATCTATCTATCTGCAGGCTTGGGGGATATGCTGGTTCTGGTGACACTAACCTATCTATCTGCAGGACTGGGGTGATATGCTGGTTCTGGTGACACTAACCTATCTATCTGCAGGGTTGGGGTGATATGCTGGGGCCTGGTGATAGATCTTATTTGCAAAAGTCACAGAATTTGATGCAAATTGGACTATACAAGGGGACCAAATTATTCAACAGGCTGCCATAGACAGTGTCTATATTCTGCATGAGGAATGTGTAGCCAATTTTATCAAAATTTATTAAAACCAGACAGTGAAATCTATCACGTTTTTTCAAATTTGTTTTTATTTTCTGATTGTAGATTCTTTTATTCTATTTTCTGTACATAATTTTGGGGGTGGCCACCTTGCCTGTTAACAGTAGAGCTGGAGCTGACTCAGGTCTGTAGGAGAGTTTTCTAGACATGTTCTGTGCAGGCAGTCTGAATAGATAAGCTGTGATATTATCTATGGTTAATAGTGGATGCAATGATGACTCAGTGGTGTTACCTATAGAGGTCTTATCTTCTATCTTTATCATGTTATGTAAATGGGGAGACTGCTGCAAGTAAATCCCCTACATATAAATGGCAGTCTATTATTAGGCTTAGTGGTTAGAGTGAAAATTGCAGGATTTAGCATTTCTTACATATAAATTTAGTTTAAAAAAAATAGCTAATTTTCTGGTGACACATTCCCTTTAAGGAATTGTACTCATTTGAGAACCAACCAATTTTTATAATACAATAGACATGAATAGATTTATAGCAGCACAGGCACCCATAAGCAGCTCTTGTATTTTACTGACAGAACCTGTAGGGGGCAGCAGAGAATCTGACCAAATTAAAATGCCTCTTATGCCCCTCTGGGACCCTGCAGCATGGTGTATGCTAAGACAGTGACAGAAATGTGGGGACAGGTGACACTGGCACTCACCTACTAAATGAGAGAAATCTACATCTAGCCGTCCTTTGTATTTGAAGTCGGGATCCATTCCTCCACATTGTAACACGATTTGTCCGACACATTCATCTATGACTTTATAGTACTGCGGCCTGAGAGGGAACAGGAATGGTTAACAGGAAGGATAACACCTTATAGATATATCACAGAGGCAAATATATACCTAGAAGTGACAACTTGCGCTCATATATGTTACCCAAAGAGGTGTCGGAGCCTGGTTACAGGAGTAACAATGACACTGAAGCATTCTGGTCTCTAGAATAATAGCTGTACCGGAGCCATCTGTATAACCATCACCACCTGCCATATATCTAATAACAACTTGCTATATAGTGTCTATAGTCAATGTGTCATGGTACCACCTTCTTATAGTCCTACCTTTAAGGAGTGATGAAAGGGCATCCAAATTTTAGGCTCTGACTGGGACTGCCATCTGTGCAAACCTATAGCTAAGGTACGCCATGGAAATGTGGTCAGATTTACGCACTCTACTGTTCCTGAAAATTCTCAGCAATCTAGGGTGAGTCACGCTAATACTGGCACCCCTCACCTTCCATCAGGATAACCTCCTCCCTAAGTTAAAGGGGTTATTTTATCAGAGACAACTCCTTTCATTATGCAGCTCCTGGAGTGATCAGGTGGTCACTCTAGACTTAGATCTCAGACGTAGCCGTAGCCAACAGCACATGAAATGTAGTATAGATGGACGTCCATATTAAACAAGTCCTCATACAGAGGCTCACCAATCTGGATCATAGATGGGGTCAACTGAGCTGCCTGGCTAAGACGTGAAACACAGAGTATTGTCATGATATGGTGTGGGGTCCACCATCATTAGGTCAAGGCCACAGTCCTCCATATTATTAAAGGAGCGCTCCAACTTCAGAAAATGGAAGCAGATCATAAGGATATCCCTTCACTTTTTGATTGAAGGAGGTTTAGTCTTTATAACCCTGTCGATCCTGGGAATTGAAGGGGCCATGGAGCTGCTTTTCCCTGCACAGAGGTGTTTCCGACGACTTCAGCACAGCCCACATTCACATTCAGCCCCAAAGATCAGGATATAATGGAGCATACCATAACAGTGAATGATGGGAAAACCTCTTACAGAGTAACTTTCATTTCAAATAGTTTTTGCACATGAATAGTTAAGAAAACTGCAATATATCTGATCTGATCAACTCATCTCCTGCCTGCTAAACTTCTCAATTCACTGCCAGAACTGTCTTCACTTAAAGGGGTTGTCCAGGATAAATGGAAATCCCTGCACTAATCTAAACACCCTCCCCCCTCCTACTTTCTAAATAACATAATTAATCAAAAATGTATATTTACCCATATCCCTGGGGCGGTCACATTTTCTGATTGTCTGGTGACAATACGCTTCCCCATTTCCGGAAACGGATCGTCATTACTACTTCTCCCCCACCGCACCCACTCCATCATACTTACCTCTCTTCCTTCTTCCTGCGGGATAGCTCCTCCCTCTTTTCTGACTGCTGCCGCTTCTCCCAGTGCTGCCGATAATCCACCTCTACTGCGCAGCTCCCACGCATGTGCACTAGAGGTGGATCCGTCGCTGCAGAGCACAGAGCAGTGCTGGGAGAAGGGCGCGCACTTGTAGTATCAGTAAAGAAGGAGAGGCCGACCCGCAGGAAGAAGCCATGGAAGGAAGAGAGGTAAGTATATAATGTGGTCTGGGATGGGGTTAGACTGAGTAGGTAGGGAAGGGCTAGTAGTGGGTGGGATAGCTAGAGAGACAGGGAGGGGGTTATGGGAGGGAGGGATAGAGAGAGGAGGGAGTGGGGAGTAAGTTAGGAGGGGGGAGAAAGGTGAGAGGGGTTAGTGTGGAAGTGACATAGCAGGAAGCTGAACCATGTAAACAAATGCAGAAGATACCAGGAGCTCCCAGAGACACCCAGAAATCACTCAAAACACTGCTAAAGGTATATGGGTGCATTTATTAATCCATTAATAGCACTAACTGACATTTTTTAAAACATTTTTTTGCCTGGAAAACCCCTTTAAGTTTCACAGAAAGATCAGGTTACATAGACATCTATGGAGAGGGGAGGAGAAACAAGCACAGACACAGCACAGTAACGCTAGGTTCACACTAGCATTCAGGTTTCTGTCCTTCAGGTCTGCTTGGGAACCCAAAGAACAGAACACCCTATCCACTTAAAAAGCGGATAAGACTTAAAAAGACTATAATGGGGTCCACTAGGTTACTGCCCGAAATTGGTGGAGAGAAAAATCCTGCTTGCTTGCTAACTTGCTAGTTTTTAGCAGATTTCTAGCAGTTTTATATCAGATATCTAGCAGTTTTTCAGCAGGTATCAGCAGGATTGAGTAGTATTGGTGTGAATAAAGCTATGGTGAGCTGGAGATCTTACTATATCTGCTCCAGGACCTTTGTGTCTATTTGCTTTTTCTGCTCCCCCTTCCCCTCTCTATAGAATTCTATAAACTGCAGTCTGTCAGAAAAGATGGGACTGAGCAGTGAATTGGGCAGTTTAGCAGGCATGAGAGGAGCTGATAAAAGTAGACAGAAGCATTTTCTCTGATAATATAGTTACATTTAGAAAAAAAACCCTGAGTTTATCTTATCTCATCATGCTCCTAAAATGGAAATGTCTGGGAGGGTCATAAAACTTATTAAAAAATTCAACCTGTACCCCTGATCCCCTTACTGCTGCAGTAATGTACAGTATATATTGTGCTTGCACTGGGGTTACCTTGGTAACATCAACAAACTATCTGTATAAACATCCTGTCACATGACTTCCACTGATATAACAGTGTTAATATAAGTGAAAGTCACACAACATGATTTGTTCTGTTGAGGTTATCATGGCAATACCAGAGCAAGCACAATATAGTCATTAATACAGTAATAAGGTGAACAAAACAAAGTGGATACCAGAAAATGGCAATATACTCTACAATTTTTTACAAAATTTCTTGAATTTTTTTTTTTTTTTCACAAAAACAAAAAAAAAATCAATTCTGCAGAAAGACCAGCTGAGTCTATTCGAAAGCAAAATCTCACACAAATGTTCATGACTATTGTCATTATCATTTTTTTTTTTTTGGGGTGAAAAACCCAATTTTGGTGATTATGTAAAATCAAATGGCAGTCCTTCACCTATTCATCCACTTCAAATGATCTATTCAATATTAAGACAATGCAAAGCCATATGTTCTTCAGGAGCAGATACGCTTTGCATAAGGGGTGGAGGACTCGGCAGTGATAAAGGGTGTTGCACATTTCCCCATCAGCTGGCGTCCTCGGCGGAAAATAATAAAAAAAAAATACAATAGTCAGGAGAAATAGACACTTAAAGCTGGAAACTCATTTTATGGCGTGGAAAAAAATGTTAATCATTGCGTACAATGCAGTATATACAGATGACTGTATCTGAATATTCAAAATTCACATCTGTCCCTATTGTTATTTTGCAAATGTCTTGGAGGAATGAATGCTACTTTACAACAGGCATTAAGACTACATGTCATTTGCATACGGAACTGGAACCTGAATCTGTTGTGCAGCTTCTGAGCGGATAAAAATAGCCCAAGACGAAGGAATGAGGCATCTTTATTGCAGCAGAGCTTAGAAGTCTTAATCTTGAGCCATGATTGGTTTTCTCATTAAATGTTAGGGCTTTAGGTTTAATAATCATGTACCTGCAGGGAGCACAGGGGAATCCTTTAAAGGGACGGTCGCTTCAGGGAAGGATAGAGAATTTAAAGTAAGCTTTTATTATAAACATTCTTTAAATAAAAAAAAAATGACGGTGATTTTCTAGTTCTTTTTTACAGCTAGGAATGTAAAAAATCCTGAAAATATTCTGACAGTTTAAATGCAAGTGTCTTTGCAGCTCTGCTGTGTAGACCAGGAACTGGTTCAGCAAAGTCATCTCATTGTGATAAGAAGTGCAGGTCATCAAAGTCATATCACTATCATTAGAATGATTGGTCTAAAAAGTCATCCCATCATTTCTAAAGAGATTTCAATGAAGAGTTAGCTCATTATCATTAGAGGTCCAGGTCAGCAGAGTCACCTCATCATCAGTAGATACATGGGACTGCAGGGTCATGTCATCATTATTAGTGTATTGGGTCTGCAGAGTCACGTCATTATTATTTGTAGGCTGGGTCTGCAGAGTCATTTCATCATTATCAGTAGGCTGGGTCTACAGAGTTATTTTATCTTTATTAGTAGGCTAGGTCTGCAGAGTCATTTCATCATTATCAGTAGGCTAGGTCTGCAGAGTCATTTCATCATTGTTAGTAGGCTAGGTCTGCAGAGTCATTTCATCATTATTTGTAGGCTGGGTCCGCAGTCATTTCATCTTTATTAGTAGGATAGGTCTGCCGAGTCTTTTTATTATTATTAGTAGGCTAGGTCTGCAGAGTCATTTTATCTTTATTACTATAGTAGGCTGGGTCTGCAGAGTTATTTTCATCACTATTAGTAGGCTAGGTCTGCAGAGTCATTTCATCATTATCAGTAGGCTAGGTCTGCAGAGTCATTTCATCATTATTTGTAGGCTGGGTCTGCAGAGTCATTTCATCATTATTAGTAGGCTAGGTCTGCAGAGTCATTTCATCATTATTAGTAGACTGGGCCTGCAAAGTCATTTCATCATTATTAGTAGGCTAGGTCTGCAGAGTCATTTCATCATTAGTAGGCTAGGTCTGCAGAGTCATTTCATCATTGTTAGTAGGCTGGGTCTGCAGAGTCATTTCATCATTATTAGTAGGCTTGGTCTGCAGAGTCATGTCATCATTATCAGTAGGCTGGGTCTGCAGAGTCATTATATCTTTATTACTATAGTAGGCTGGGTCTGCAGAGTTAATTCATCATTATCAATGGGCAGGGTAAGCAAAATAATTTCATCATTATTAGATGCCTGAGTCTGCAGAGTCATTTCATCATTATTAGTAGGCTGGGTCTACATTATCCTAGCATCATTAGAGGGCTGGGTCAACAAAGTCATCTCATTGTCTTTAGGGGCCAGGTCAGTAGAGTCAATTCATTATCCTTAGAGGGTAGTCAATTTAAAGAAGCACTAAACATAGAAAATACTAAAATTTCCCACCACTTACATCCGTAACTTCCGTTTGTTCTCTGATCCTATTTTATCTCATATTTCAAATAAAACTAAGAACGGAGTTAAAGAAATCATCTCCCAGAGGCTACAGCAGCAGCCTTTTTATACATTTCGCACAATGTTTGAGAGCTACCTGGACAACAATCCCCAGTCTCTCACATACATAACCAGTTACTTGCTGTTCTCACTTTATTTATTATACTTGAACTTGCAAATATGTTTTCTGTTACTTTATTGCCAATGTCTTCCTGAGACTGTAATTTATTTTTTGGGGAAAATCAATAGAAATTTTGAATATGAAAAAAAAAACTAAGTTTTACAATTCAACGAAACGCTTTGAAAATTCATAACAAATTTTATTTGTGCCAAATTGATTCACTCATCTCTATTTGCTCTCTGTTTAGAATCTGAGCTAGGAGTAGATTCCTTTCTGCATTGCTTATAAATATTGATGCTGTACATGGAAGCGAGATCTTACATCCCCGGTTATTACATTGCTGTCAATAACACTCTTCTATGTCATTAAAAAACCCAAGATGATTTTTCTTGTCCCTTTTTGTTGACATATCTGGTTTGTGTAAAAACTAACAGGACCTATTGATTACCTGGCACATGTTAACATGACCTTGCAAAAAAAAAAGAAAACTGCTGCAAAATGGAAACCGTGTACATTGTAATTTATTACACCTTCAATTTCCATCCTACACAGTACATCAAAAATCAACATGAGATGATGGTTATTATGCCCAGATGAACCCTATGTCTACAAGTGCAAGCACCATGTTCCTTGGAGCCACATATGTAGCTATAGGGATTGAGCCCCATCATACCCTCATCTATCTATCTATCTATCTATCTATCTATCCATCCATCCATCCATCCATCTCCCATGTATCCATCTATACATTCATTTCCCATCCATGTATATATCCATTTTCTATCTATCTATCTATCTATCTATCTATCTATCTATCTATCTATCTATCCATCCATCCATCTCCTATCCATATCCCACTCATCCATCTATCCATTCACCTCCCATCCATCCGTCCATCTACCATCAATCCACTTCCTATCCATCGACCAATCCATACATATTTTATCCATTCACCTCCCATCCATCTATCCATCTCTTATCAATCCACTTCCTATCAATCTCCTGTCCATCTCCCATCCATGTCTCATTCATCAATCTCCTGTCCATATATCCACCTCCCATCCATCCGTCCATCTACAATCAATCCACCTATCCATTCACCTTTCCATACATCTTCCATCTCCTCTATCTCTGTTTTTCTATATTTGTACAGGTGCTCTCTCTATATACAATATCTGCTGTATCTAGCTACTGTATCGGATTGTCTTGTCATTTGTATTTGTAAATTTTAACTTTTTCTTAATTTTCATGAAGCTTCGATGTTGACTATGGATAAGAGGACTAACACATTGATGCCTTATAACAGAGAATACATTGTATCAATATTTAGTTATCAGGCAGATACATTCCTTACATGCACAACAATGCGAAGGTAAGTGATATAAACGTCATTCATTTCAAGTGTTTCTTTTGATTACTTAACCTTGTGGCACGGTGAATAGCGGCACAATCGTTCTCTGCACATACTGTACCCAACTATTACTAGAATCTAATAGCTTTCTCGTGGAAATAAAATAAGCTACGATCTCTGATGATTACAAACAACAGAACACCCACAACTGCTGTACTGATATAGAACATCAGCGCTTCTACAGTTACATGTATGGGAGGCAGGTTTACCAAATATGAAAGAAATCGAGACCCCATGACACAGTATGAACAGAAAAACTCATCCAACTATCAAGTACAGGCTTGGTGTAATGCAAGGACATGTAAAGCAGCATAATGAGGAGGCGGTAATATCTGCTAAAATAATGTAACAAATCAAAAGAAAGAGGTCAATAGAAAGATGCAACAACATCCACATATCTTATCCTCTCCCCAATAATTGTTTCACAGAGCTGTAAAAAGTTGCATTTTATGTACAATCATTCTACATCCAATTAAACCAGCCAAAAATAGAGAGGGTTTATTGATGAAGGATGTAACACTCTGGAGTATTATACAGGATGTAACTCAGGTTAAGTAATGTAATGTATGTACACAGTGACTGCACCAGCAGAATAGTGAGCGCAGCTCTGGAGTATAATACAGGATGTAACTCAGGATCAGTACAGGATAAGTAATGTAATGTACGTACACAGTGACTGCACCAGCAGAATAGTGAGCGCAGCTCTGGAGTATAATACAGGATGTAACTCAGGATCAGTACAGGATAAGTAATGTAATGTATGTACACAGTGCTGCGCCAGCAGAATAGTGAGTGCAGCTCTGGAGTATAATACAGGAGGTAACTCAGGATCAGTACAGGATAAGTCATGTAATGTATGTACACAGTGACTGCACCAGCAGAATAGTGAGCGCAGCTCTGGAGTATAATACAGGATGTAACTCAGGATCAGTACAGGATAAGTAATGTAATGTACGTACACAGTGACTGCACCAGCAGAATAGTGAGCGCAGCTCTGGAGTATAATACAGGATGTAACTCAGGATCAGTACAAGATAAATAATGTAATGTATGTACACAGTGACTGCACCAGCAGAATAGTGAGTGCAGCTCTGGAGTATAATACAGGATGTAACTCAGGATCAGTACAGTATTAGTAATGTAATGTATGTACACAGTGACTGCACCAGCAGAATAGTGAGCGCAGCTCTGGAGTATAATACAGGATGTAACTCAGGATCAGTACAGGATAAGTAATGTAATGTATGTACACAGTGACTGCACCAGCAGAATAGTGAGCGCAGCTCTGGAGTATAATACAGGATGTAACTCAGGATCAGTACAGGATAAGTAATGTAATGTATGTACACAGTGACTGTACCAGCAGAATAGTGAGTGCAGCTCTGGAGTATAATACAGGATGTAACTCAGGATCAGTACAGGATAAGTAATGTAATGTATGTACACAGTGACTGCATTAGCAGAATAGTGAGCGCAGCTCTGGAGTATAATACAGGACGTAACTCAGGATCAGTACAGGATAAGTAATGTAATGTATGTACACAGTGACTGTACCAGCAGAATAGTGAATGCAGCTCTGGAGTATAATACAGGACGTAACTCAGGATCAGTACAGGATAAGTAATGTAATGTATGTACACAGTGAATGCACCAGCAGAATAGTGAGTGCAGCTCTGGAGTATAATACAGGATGTAACTCAGGATCAGTACAGGATAAGTAATGTAATGTATGTACACAGTGACTGTACCAGCAGAATAGTGAGCGCAGCTCTGGAGTATAATACAGGATGTAACTCAGGATCAGTACAGGATAAGTAATGTAATGTATGTACACAGTGACTGCGCCAGCAGAATAGTGAGTGCAGCTCTGGAGTATAATACAGGATGTAACTCAGGATCAGTACAGGATAAGTAATGTAATGTATGTACACAGTGACTGCATTAGCAGAATAGTGAGCGCAGCTCTGGAGTATAATACAGGACGTAACTCAGCATCTGTACAGGATAAGTAATGTAATGTATGTACACAGTGACTGCACCAGCAGAATAGTGAGTGCAGCTCTGGAGTATAATACAGGACGTAACTCAGGATCAGTACAGGATAAGTAATGTAATGTATGTACACAGTGACTGCATTAGCAGAATAGTGAGTGCAGCTCTGGAGTATAATACAGGATGTAACTCAGGATCAGTACAGGATAAGTAATGTAATGTATGTACACAGTGACTGCACCAGCAGAATAGTGAGCGCAGCTCTGGAATATAATACAGGATGTAACTCAGGATCAGTACAGGATAAGTAATGTAATGTATGTACACAGTGACTGCACCAGCAGAATAGTGAGCGCAGCTCTGGTGTATAATACAGGATGTAACTCAGGATCAGTACAGGATAAGTAATGTAATGTATGTACACAGTGACTGTACCAGCAGAATAGTGAGTGCAGCTCTGGAGTATAATACAGGATGTAACTCAGGATCAGTACAGGATAAGTAATGTAATGTATGTACACAGTGACTGTACCAGCAGAATAGTGAGCGCAGCTCTGGAATATAATACAGGGTGTAACTCAGGATCAATACAGGATAAGTAATGTATGTACACAATGGGTCATATTTATCAATAGAAGTCGGACATCTTTCTGTCTACATTTACGGTAAAATTTATGGTGCCCAGCATTTACGATATATTTATGAACAGTGTAAACCAGAAAGAACTTAAAAATATGACTAACTCAAAACTTCAGAAAAATGGTGCACCAGAATGGGCATGGTTTATAATTAGTGTAGTTTATAATGGGCAGGTTTAGAAGTGTCTCCCCTTTTCAACACATTTATGAAACAGAAAAGAATGAATATGGTGAAAATTTTCTTGTGCAAAGTATACAGAGGTTAAAATGGTGTAAACTTATGAATTTACGTCAATTTACTTTGTGCACCATAAATTCCTGTAGTGTGCACTATATTTGTCTCTTCAGTAAGCGAGAGATGATTTGTGTCTGCTTATATTGCACCAAAAATTGTAGGGTTTTTGCACCAAATATTTGTTCCTTACAGCCTGTGAGTCAAGTTTTTTTGCCTACACGATTTGTCCCTAAAATTTATATATATTTGTTGCGTACAGCAAATACTTGTCTCGCGGTGACTCTCGGCACTTTTAGTTGGATGGTATTTAAGTGCTTCTAGAAACGCTCCATAATTATGAAGGTCTATACGACTGATTTATACTTATGTCCAAAACTATGAACAAAATATTGATAAATATGCCCAACTACACTATGTATATTTTATTTAGTTACATATGAGTGAACATTTTTGTAGTTTTTGCAAAATCCCTGTAGATATGAACATAAAACACATAAAATGCTATATTGCTATATTCTAGGTTATTTTTGCAATGTTTTAGCTATTTTCATGACTCTAAATTAATGTTGTACATCTACATTGTGTATTTATATGACTGTAATGCAATTGGCTGCGCTTGATATGATTTTACATAATCCCATCTGCATATTCACAAGGACAGGTGTGAAATTAGAAAAATTGCTTTGTTTCTGGATTTGTATTATTTCAGAAGAACACGAGAGAGTAGTAACAATGAGTTTTACCTGATGTAATAGTCATTGCGGATCAGTAGAAAATGTTGCAGAATGGATAGGAGGAAAGCTTCGGATGCAGTGTCCTTCAGCATATTGTAGAGGAGATGGTAGACTTCATTAATGTCGGTGAACATAGAGTCAAGGAAAGTTCTTATACAATGAGTGAGCATATACCTCACCGTACAATGGGGAAACAGTCAGGAGGAAGGGGGGACTCAAAGAAGAAAATGATGAAGATCAACTCATTTATCATTTGGATGCAGAACACAAAATGTGAGATCAATTATTATCTAAATTTTGTGTGATTCAGTGGATGTCGACAATCTTTTTGTTCTGCATTGCTCTTTATAATAGTTTACTTTACAAGAAACTTTAGCTAGCCTTGTAGTTCATTGAAACAGTAAAAACTTAAAGGAATTGTCCATTTTTATAAAGCTTAACCATTGCTTATGCCCCAATGCCAACACATAACTAGACGTATCTGCCATACAACAGTCTAGCTAAGGAAGGTCAATGTTTTTCTTTTGACAAATCTATGGAAGGTTTGATCTGATCTTATACTGGTTGTCATTCAGAATGAATGTTGTAGCCATATAATAGAATTGTGTGAATCACTGACTATATAATTCTTGAGAAGCAGATCCTGTTGCTAAACACCTGTATGGAACATAAAAAAGTAACTACTCTACAAAACCCAATATTCCAAACCCAACATACACTATACAGTCCTGTTTTTGCATGTTCCATATTGCAGTTGTAGCTACTACTACATCTGAGATTGGGCTGGCCCAATGAAAAACTAATGTATAGTCTACTGGGTCCAGCTTCGTCCATTGAGGAACCAATGAACCTTCCACAGGGTTCAGCTTGGCCTACTGAAGAACCAATAAATCTTCTGCAAGTTTCAATTTTCGGCTTATCCATTTCCATTGTGGAATGTATCAATCTTCTGCGTAGTTCAGCTTGATCCATTGAGGGACCAATGAATCCTCCACAGGGTTCAGGGTTCAGCTTATGCATTAACATTGCAATGAATTTCTTGCAGGACACAACAATGGATCTCCTGCCAGAACAAAGTCTAGTATTATAGAAGACAGCTCCATAGTGAGTTAACTTTGGAGGAGATTCATATACAAGTAAACTTATAGGGATTCACAAATTATCTAGTATTCTTTAATAATTAAAGGATGGTGCCCATAATTGTTGTCTTCCAGGGTACATGTTTAAGGGATATCAGCAATTTTTGCATTTTTTTAAATATATTTCTGGAAAATGTATTTATTTTTGCTGCTCTTCATACAAACAAATCAGTCTCCTTAATCCTCCTGCATGGCGTCCTACAATTTGTATTACAAATAAGTGATACGTTGGTCCTCTAGGTCTTCACATTGTGAGATCAATGCTAAATGTATTCTCAGGATTACCTAGCTTGCTCTTGTCTACATTGTGAAGACTCGATAGCTCTTGCCTCTCCTTTCATTAAGTTAAAGTGGATAACACCACGGCTTTACTTCCTATCCCCCGTTTCACACTGAGACGTTCGGCTGCTAGCACAATGTAAAGTTGTGGATATATTTTCATGCATACCTTGATCCATACTTATCAGCTCTTCCTGTTTACATAGACGGGATACAATCTAAATTGATTTCCTTCACAGTTGTCTATCCGCTGGTGATTGCATTTCTAAGATTATTCACTGTGCAGGGTTTTTGTTTTCAAGACTTCAGATCTGAGGCTACACGCAACCCTGAAAACAACAGATTATCACAAAATTGGGGGAACAGCGTGAAATCTCTTACGTATCATGGAATGGAAGGTAATGCGTCAGTCAAAGCTAAAATAAGAATAATTCAGGTGGATCCAATGCTAAATTAGGAATAGAATTGGCTTCTTCTCAATGGAAGCCTTGGAAGTTGGTCATATATGATCCAACTTTGCAGCTTTGACAAGTGGCCTAAGTATCCAGCCCTTAAAGGGGTTTCTGGGATTTAACATTGTTGGTCCACCGTAAAGATTGGCCATCAATGTTTTGGCCACAATGATCTCAGCTCAGGATTAGCAGGACAAGTGGCCATGAATAGACAATGATAGTCTAGTGCAATGACCACTTTGCTCAGCTACTAATTGATAGAGGTCCTAGAGGTGAAGTCACCATTTTAAAAGGTACTAAAGTTGTAAACCCAACATATGTAGACCTTTGTCATATGTGGATCTCACTTGATGGGCGCGCATGCGTATGGGGGTGGTTGGCCACAAGTGTACAAGTGGCGTAAGCAGCTGCCAGACACCTATTGTGATAAGTTATCTCCCTTAAGACCAAAAATATTAAGCATGTTGAAATCCAACAGCCCGATTCTTCTGTCCTTTGACTATACCGTTGGGGGAAAGTCAGGAGGCCCCCACACACATACAATGGTCAGATGATCTTGCAGAAATTACTGGCTTAGACTGATATTTACACCTAATGTGTTTGGCCAACTTAAGGCATTACATGGGTAGACTTTGGGGTCCAAACTGTTATTTCTGTGAAAATATGGAAGGGACAGGAAATTCTAAAATATTAGAAAATGTCTGATATCAAGCATAAAACTGGTCCAAACACCATCAAACAACTGATCCAAAAAATCTAAAAAGTAAATAAAAACAGTGCCTTGTTTGGCCAACCTCTGTGTCAGATTAGCTGTAACAAACCACTCTGATAAAACAATGGAGAAGATACAGTTGTGTTCACCATTACAATAGCTCAAATTTGGTCAAGGACTCCAGGTTCTCATGAAACCAATTCAAAACATTATTGTAACATGTTAGAAAAACCGTTCACAGCCAGAAGTTTACAACACAACCCCTGGGTGACCATACACAGAACAGACGTCTCCTGATGAAGTATCGCCAAATCAAGTTTTTTTGCTTTTGGTATTTTGTTTGTTTTTTAATAGTCATCTCGTGTCACACATCTCAGGATATGTTGAACCAAGAGGAAGGGTAAGAAAGGACATGTATAACTGACACTTCAATGTAACATATAGAAAAAGTTTTGCCAAACGAAACGCCATAGCACACCAAAGACGATGATATTAAAAATATCATGAAAAGGATATTCCATTTCAGCACGGATGTCCCTGAGGCGGTGGGAAAGTTCCAGGAGGTCATCTTCTTTGTTCTCATCAAATACTTTTAACTGGATATCAAGCTCCTCATTTTCCTTTTCCTTTAGATGCTGTAATAAAAAATATACGGTATATCGTGACCAAAAGTAGCCAAAGTAACAAAACCAAAGGGAGTAACCAAAAGAATAATACATTTCAAAAGTCATTGTCAACTATACCGAAGTCATGTCTAATTATAGTTAATAAATATTATTATTATTAATAATAATAATTTATCCCCCCAAAAATCTTAATTTTTTAAAATTACAATTTCCAAAAAGTCTCTAAAATATAAAACGTAAAGTGGAAAATTTAATCTTATGTTAATTTACCTTTATGGTAATTTGCTAAGTTACTTTTATCCCTTTTTGTTATTCTTCATCAATTTTACAGTTAACTTCAAGAACAAATCTGTAAATAGAAACTTTAAAGACATCTGCGCTCATTTCTGTCTTAATTAAGTTGTGGTTTTGATTGTTTGTTTGTTTTTTTCTTTGTATTTTTGAAGATGCGAAGGAATCTTCTAATTCCAGTTCACCAAATCAGTTCATGAATAGAATCGCTCCTGAATTCAGTTTGTTTGCATATTTTTTTTTCACGCGCTGCCACTCAGCCGTCAATTACAGAGAGGAACAATGTAACCCGCATTATAGATGCTTGACAGAGGTTTTAAGATGCAGTTCAATTATTTACACATTAATATCAGGGATGTTATTAAAAGGAGCCAACTTTTCTGCAATGTTGCAAAATTGCTCAATTCTTTCAACAATAACATTAAAAAAAAAAACAACCTAGGAGCAGAATATCGGTGGATTTACTACTTTTTTGCTGGGCTCTCAGTAATGTATCAGGGGAGTTCAATTTAATGAATATCTTTGGCTGCTTATAATGGTAACTTGGCCTGATGATTCTGTGTTCGATCAACTGGTTTATCCCTTGTGGCGATGGAGCATGTTAAGAATAAAAGAGAACATTTTTTCATTAATACAGATTTTTATTTTTATTATTATTATTTTTTTTCACTCTATCAATGTTTTCTATAAAAGGCTGAGTAATATGGTAAGATACATTCACATATCCAGGCAGAGGAGAGGTACTGAGCTGCACTACTGAATAATCTAAGATACTGGCCTGTATACTCGCCCTCCTTGTGTTGGTTCTTACTCATCACCGGCATCACCACGTGGTGTCAGAGCCCAGGTCATTCAGAGCTGAGGAGGGCAAGTATTTGGCCTGGGGGCAGAATTTTTTGTGGTCTGAAATAAGGGGGTTTTGTCTGGGATCTGATATTACAATCGGGGACTGGGGTCTGAATAGATTTAGGTGGTCTTATCTTGGGTCTAAAATTAATTTAGGGGTCTGATGCGGGTGACCAGGTAAAGCCTGATGTGGGTGATCTGATTTCCATTTTTTATTTATTAAAACCAGATATTTAGAATTTTTTTCTAATCAATTTTTATTTCATTTTGGATGTTTTAATTCAATTTCATGAACATTCAATAATGTACATGATTATGGAGGCGGCCATCTTGCCTGAGCTTCTTCTCTTCTCTGTTAACAGCAGACTATTGTCAATAGTGGATGCAATGATGGTTCAGTTTTGTTAACTATAGAGGTGTTATCTTCTATTGTAATATGTTTTTTGTTTGTGATGTAAATGAAATGATGGCTGCAAAGAAAACCCCTACAGAATTGGTAAGTGTCAGCTTATTATTAGGTTTAAGTGTCGGTGTGAAAACTACAAGATTTAGCACTTAAAAAAAATAAAAAAATAAAAATATATATTGTTTTTTAATTATATTATATATTTAAATAAAAAAAAAAACATATTTTAACAAATTTTTGAAGTTTGTAGAACATGGGAAAAAAAAGGGTAATTTTCTGATACTACATTCCCATTAAGGGTCTGGTGTCAGAAAATCATCTAGGGGTAAGGTTTGCAGTCTGAAAATAATTTAGGGGCCTGGTCTGCAGTCTGAATTCATTTTTGGGTCTAGTCTATGGTCTTCAGTAATGTTGGGGCCAGGTCTGGGGTCTGAGTTAATTTTAGGGTCTACTTTGGAGTTTCAGGTTTTTTTTTTTTAATAACATATGGTATAGCAGTATTATTTAGGTTTACAGTATAGCAAACCTGTGCTGAGCTGGGTTGAGCTACAGCTCAGAAGATGGGTCACGCAATCTGAGTAGCAGGGGTGCAATTTATACCTTAGTTAGATAGGAGTACCTATAGGTTGTGCAAATTTTTTTTAGACCCGAATCCAGAGCGTACCTCAGCCAGATCTCCTGATCTGAACTTAGTCCAGAGACCTGGACTGCCTGCATCATATTGATCTATAATGCTAGGAGTCCGTGCCACACAACAGGTCTACTGTCCTATACTCTATACAGTATGGGACACTGGAGCCGCGGTGAGATGGGTACTATCCGGGTAGGGTAATTCACCTGATGAACAGAACAGTTTTTCCAGTTAAGATTCCGCCATGTGCAAGGGGCCTCAGGGGGAGAGACTTTATAATACATGTTACCATACAATACTGTACATCTACAGTAAGCTATTATTTTCAATTGCATTAAAGAAGAAGAAGCAGCCAAAAAGAAAGGAAATCCATCCGACGGTAATTCTGTATTATTGCCTGGATTTATCTGAGGGCTCCAAGCATTTTAGAATTGCAGAACCAGCGAATGGCTTTCGCATTTTGAAGGAGCGCACAAGCAAAGGCGTCACACATGAGCAAAAGTCTATATGACACCAAACACATTAGGCATAAATATATCCCCAAGTTATTCAATTAAGGAAACAGACCATTTTATGGTCAACGCAATGTAAATTGTCGACTCTGCGCGCCGGCTGGTAAAACAATAATGTTTAAGGAAAATGTGCAGTGAACTCAAAGTTGTCGCCATGAAAATCTCAGCTGGGATCTGACCCGAGGCTGTCAACTGTCCTTGCCATGTATCTGCTTGAATGAGCTTTAATTTATCCCGTGAGCATTGGGCCACCAAGAAAAAAAGAAAAAAAAATATTCTCTTCGCAAGACGACGGCTATTTTAATATTTCTTTAAAGCCGGTTTAATTTACTGGAAGGTGACAAGAGGAGGAAATGAAGAAGTGGAACGTCTACAAGGTGCTCTATACTCGAGCGGCCGCTGCAGATACAGTACATGTAATGCTACGCCGGCCTGGGCTGTAATAATATACTGTGTGGGATCTATGGCACTTCCAGTAAAGAGATGGGATATAAATGGCTACAATTAACCAGGACGACACAATCTGACTGGAAACTTTTTTTTCTCTCCGTTTCATTAAAGTTTAATTTCATTACGTAGACGGCAGCTAATAACTCATCGCCGCTTTATTGGTTATTTAGTCCCAGCTATTTGTGCAATTATATTTTGCTTAATTTACAGACGATAATTCTTCAAGAGTTTTAGGATGCAGAGACGTAATGTGAAGCTTTGGGACCCAATGCAAGGTCTGTGACAGAGACCTCTTCCCATCAGGCACCAGCTATAATACTATTGCCTTTATTTTTTTTTTTGAGTCTACTCAGTCCTTTGGACCCTGGTGTAATTGTTATATTATCACCCCCTACACCCTGTAGTTAAGGGGTAAATTACTAATGTGGAACAACCCCTTTAAATTTAAAGGGAAACCCCAATTTTGATACTTTAAGGGTATTGCCTCTTTGCTATAACCCTTTGTATGCTTGAACTGTTCAGACTGATCAACTGCAGAATCACCTGCAAATCTTTGGCTGGTCATACGTTTCCACTGTAGTGGCCTCTGCAGGTAAAATATAGTATTACCCATTGCCATTTAAGTAAATGACCAGCAAGATAATTCATGGACGGGCCCAGACAGAGAGCTGCTGTTTGCAGGAGCTGTCCACTTTGGGTAATAATATGAAAACATCTTAAAAGCTTTAAGTAGTGCAAAAACTGTACAGTGGCCATACTTGGTATTGCATCTCAGCCCCTTTTATTTGAATGTCTCCGTGTCCAATGGATGTGAAGTCCCTTCCAAGAAGAGGCCACAGCTCTATGTAATCATCTGGGACAACCCCTTAAATAGTTATTACATACTAAAAGGTTTTAATATTGGCCTTGCTTATTTTAGCAATAGTAATTTAGCAATATGTGGGTTCGCAGGTTTACTTTTCTGTGCTTGTTCAGCAGACCTGGCAGATAGCTTCAGCTCATGGGCATGGGTGGCCTGCTCTTCATTGATGCCTGTGCCCAGTTCTAACACGATCTTCGAGAAGGGAAAAAACTGTCTCTGTAGTGCCACCTATGGGTAGCTACCATGTAAGTCAATGTCAGACCCATAAACATGACAAAGAAGAAACCTATAGGTGGCGCTAAAAAGGCAGTTTTCCTTCTACAGAAGCTGACATGCATGTTTTTCCCATGAAACATTGGCTGTAAGACTTCCTGTACCAGATGCATCTCCTCAATAAGAAACAATACCGCAAGAGCCAGGACTAAAAGGTCCAATGGACAGAAAAGTCTGTTCAGAAACTATCATCAGTCCAAATATTGAAGAAGAGGAGGATTGAGACCCCTCTCCTTCTCCCTCTCCCCTTGGTGTCTTTGGGTCTGTGATACCCATCTATTTCCCCCTATTCCTGCTCCCACGTCCCTTCTCATTTGCCCTTCTCATGACCCTCTGACTGCTCACCCACCGATGTCTTTGAAAATATTGAAGACAAGACCTTGGAATAGAACCCACATTAATCACACCTAGGGTAGAAGACTACAAGATTTGGACAACCTAATATGGATGGTTGGCTCGTACTCTGTTACAGTATGTCAACAACCTGTTTGGGGGCGCCATGCTCTGACTTTTGCAGATGTGTAAGGTCCCTTTTACTTACAGGTAATATTTGTTTCAATCCACATCGTAAGAACTCGTTCCTCAGATGTATCCTGAAGTCCAGATCCTCTGGAGAGGTCAGAAGCGCGTTTATAAATTGCATACAAGACACCTAAAAACAGAATTCAGAAATTAGTATGAAAGGGAAACATGAACAGTGGAATAAATATGTATGTGGGGCCAAACATTGTCCTCCGAATGACATTACCCAGTGCTTAATTATACATCACAATGTGTCCTTCACCTGCCCATGGAAAAGAAGAACATGGATTTTTAATAACTTTTTTGTAGTGTCAGAAATAGAATTAATGAATATTATGACTGATGATTCATTGGAAAAGTTACTTCTCTCCCTTGATATCGAACAAAGATTCCAACATTGAAATAATAATCTGTCTACAGGGTGCTTTAGTTGTGAACGCAATTAACCCATGCCATACAAAAATATCTCTGTGTGTGGAAATTTTTTGAATTGTTGAAATTATTCGACTCCTTGTTTGTTCAGGAAATTTAGAATACAGTAGATATGGTTCATGGAGATGTTGGTGGATATGCATCATAGAAATGGCCAATTCTGCACCAAGCAGACCTTGAATAAGACATCTAAAGACTGCCAAGATGTTTTATCCTCATACTCATGACCAGCCTCCTGGAGTTGCCGGCAGCTGCCCACGGAACCAATAAGTGGAAGCACAATTTATAGATCCAAGAAAAAACAATGTGGCTGCTAGTGTTTGGCAAGATCAGATTTTAGTCTCCTCCCCAGAGGAGCAGACAAGGAACCTTTCTACCCAGGAACCACTAGACTCATCCTCTACTCAACCAGCTGCTTTTTGTCACTGCCTTTACCCCAGAAAACAAGCAGGGGGAGTCCATCAGAACAGAGTTGTTGGTTGAGGGGTGCGGAGAACTTGATCTCTGGCTTTAGCTCTCCTCCGCTTAACTCCAAAATATATTAACATACTGAAAAAAAAGTTCTTTTAACATTGGTGGCAGCTTTTGGGCGGCAGTATAAGAATAGGGGACAACATGAGAAGACTTTTGGACTTCTAATAGAAGTCTGAATGATGAAATGGAGCTAATGGGATCCCCATTTATGAGATTTGGGTTAGACCCCAATAAATGCGATAATTGGATGTATATCCAGGAGTTTAGGATTCCAATTGGCAAAGCACTCGAGTCTGGTGATGTACTCTGAGATACTCTTTCCACAACACTAAGATATTGATAACCTTTCCTTAAGATAGTTCATCAACATTAAATCGGAGGGCAGATCCGAATCCCAGCATTTCCACCAATCAGCTGTTTGAATAGATGTCAGTGTTCGGACAGCCTCTTCATTACTTACCAAGCACAGTGCCATACTTTTTATAGTGGCATGGCTTGGTAACAACTCAGCCCCATTCACTTGAAGGATGTGACCTGATCTGTGGGGGTCCTGGATATCAAACCTCTGCTGATCTAATATTCATTAACTAAACTAAGAAAGGTTTGACATCTCATAAATTAACTTAAGAAAATCCTTTGTGTGCCCCTGTTTAATAGACCAAATGTGCAGAGGATGTTTTCTTAAACTCCCATCTAGACACCAAAACTTCTTGTTGTACCAATGTTTGTAAATATCTTTTTCATAGACCAGTGAAAGCTTTAATCTCCTTCAATCCAAACCACAGATTTAACAGAAATCTGCATAGTACAAGTAGTGTGGGACTCTTTTCTGTCCAGGATTCTAAGGGTTAGTTTGCACAGAGGAATTTGGAGTAAATGTTGTGGCAAATTTAACCTCAAAATTCCATCCTGAATCTGAACTGTATTCAAAGTGAGCCAAAGACCAAAGTAGGATTCCACAAAATAAGCTTCCTCATCTTACTTCCATGGCAGCTTCGGTCTCCAAACCAACACCTTATTAGTCCCATTCATCTGCCTCAAATTCCTCTGCGATTTCTATCTAGCGAATGGCCCCAGCAGTAGTAACAGTAATTTTGTACATGAAAGGATCAACTAGACCACTGTATACTTATCTCTCAGGCTGGATTCACATCTGCGCCTCTATTTCATTCGGGGATTCCATCCCCCATTCCACTTGAAAAATGGAAGCAGGACTTTTTTCTCCGCATTTTTCGGGCGGAAACCCGGCAGACCCCATTATAGTCTATGGGGTCCGTGGGTTTCTGTGGGTAACCGCTTTTTAAGCGGACTGCATTTCCGTTTTTTGGGCACCCAAGCGGACCCGAAGAACGGAAACCTGAGTGCAGGTGTGAACCTAGCGTCAGTGGGATATTAATAGCTCCAGTTCTGGTAGTCTTATTAGAATGTGGTGCAGTACAGGATGTCATGTACTGTGTAGGATCTTCGCCTTTCCTGTATGTTGTGCTTCTGTTCTACTTAGTACGGGTGAAAGATTTATTCTACTGTATTTGTAGCCTGTACTGAGTCATAAAGCATCATATGTTTGTAATTTAACACCTTTAAAAGGGCTTAGCCTGGCTGCAGGGGTGCTGTTAGGCTGTTGGTTCACTGCCCCAGTGGACATTGTGCTGGGCAGGGGGCGGCTGTCATGTCAAGTCACACCCAACAGTGTAGGGACCCAGTATATGGAGGTTGCCACTAAGTGGCTAGAGGGTTTGATTAAAGGGTATACTAAGAACCCAGTTTTCATTTTTTGTAGATTTTGCTTGAAGGCATAGAGGTACGACACTGGCATGTGCGGTTCTTGTAATTTTTCTTAAATTTGGTTGCAATACCCTGTACATTTTGCAATGTAACGCATTGTAAAAAAAATCTATTCAATCAACCTATCCATTGCTCGTACTGCAGTTTAGACCCATTCACAAGAAAAGGGTTGGTGAGGGGCTGAACCAGACATCGCCCATGGAAGGGGTTGGGTTTAAGAAGTTCAAAAACAAAGATTCTTTTGTCTCTAATATTAGATAAGCCCTCATTCATTCGTAACTTTCTATCCCTATAATTAAATATTAGCTGTTAAACAAACACATAAATTATCTGTGCATGTAATTACCGTATATCTACAGTAACGCCGAAAAATGGAAACAGTGAATGATCGCAAATCTGACAAATCTTACACATTTTATCAGCTATTATCAGACCAAATTGCTAAAATTTAATTGCAAAGAAAAACTGATACAAAAGTATTACAGGATGGAAGACATAAAGGGGAAGTGATGAGGTTTCTAGAAATTACTTTGGATTACATTGCCTAGCTTGCATTGTCGATATGAATGAATGACTTAACATTCATGGTTGATGGTCTTTCTAAATTTTACATAAATTCAAGGATACATTTTGTTACATCATGTCACAGACATGGGCAACAATACAACAGCGCCACCACCTACAAGATTTACTAATCCTGCCTGATATTTACACAGTGTAACAGAACATCATATTATATGATAACTTTGCTAGAAATATTAACAAATAACTTTAGAATATATGGCTTATTGGTTGGATTCATCGCTCCAATAACTTGGGACAAAATGTTGCATTCTGGCATGTATTTTGGGCTGCGATGTATCATCTTCTTCAGCTTTAGTCTGGTGGCAATAGGACCTTTCCAGCTCTAAATTTGCAGTAGTATGATGACGACCGAAACATATTCAGACCTACAATAAGCCGCGTTGTCATCATTGTGCCGGCTTGAGCAGATCTTGTTTTACTGGAGCTCAGTGACATGACGGAAGGTGCCAAGCCGCGTGCCCATCCTTACATTAATAAAGACTGGAGGTGCCATCTGCTCTGACTGTTTGCTGCCAGGAGAGCTGCTAGCTTAATGGCTTGCATTAATACATTACTGGTAAAGGGGACGTTTCCATCAGAAACAAGTTAATGACTCTTGTAGTTATTCTTCCACTTACGAGCAGGTTTGCCAGTCTTATAAAAATCTTATAAAAGGTTTGGCTCTTCCTGCAGCTTGATGTGCCTTTGTCTGTGCTAATGGAGGCTGCTGAATATTTAGTAGACTTAGAAATCCTTGTCTTTTGTATACAGAAAGGCTATTCCAAGAATAAACACATATGATAAACCCACACTCTATACGTATACATGTTTTATGCATTGTGAAAAGTCATTCAATCCTATGGAAAACCATAGACAAAGAAGTGTCTTGTCAATGAGAAATACATTAAAAGGTTTACCAAGGTTATACAATCCTTTTTCTACTGGTGTAGTTGGGGGGTGGACAGGATGGTGCAGGGGGCGGTAGTGTTCCAACAAAGTACTTTTTCAAAGAGGTGGTATTTAAAAACAAGGTTAAGAGAATGAACACAGTCTCTATTTTGGGTGAAGGAAAGATTAGCCTAGATCATATTTGACAACTTTTTCAGATTGGCATCAGGTAGACACAGTGCACTAAGAAAGCCTTGGAAATGTTTAACATGGCCACACACCTTTTATAAGATTACCATTCGTGGGGTATTACATGTACCTTTTGTGACTTTTGCATGAGAAGTTGCCATCGCTCACTTTTTTGTGACATGACTGGCACATAATGTGTCCATGTCATGTAGATTATGACCAAAAGAGAAGGCAAGAACAAAAAATAAGAAGATAAATAAAGAAAAATGAGAAGTAAAAGACAAGAAAAAATAAGACAAGGGATTAAAAGAAGTAGATAGAAGTAAATAAAGAAAACAGATGAAGAGGAAGGAAGGAAGGAAGGAAGGAAGGAAGGAGGGAAGGAAGGAAGGAAGGAAGGAAGGAAGGAAGGAAGAAGCGACAGGAAGAAAGAAAGAAAGAAAGAAAGAAAGAAAGAAAGAAAGAAAGAAAGAAAGAAAGAAAGAACAAAACAAGAAGCAGAAGAAGGAAAAGAAAATGAATGAAGGGAAAAGAAGGTGAAAAAAAAGGAACAGAAGAAAAAAAAAGACAAACATGAAGATGAAAGAAAAGGAGAAGAACAACAAAGAGAAAGAAAGATGATGATGATTAAGGGAAGGATATAGAGCAGAAGAGGAAAATAAAAAAAAAAGAAAACAGAGAACATATAGATGAAGAATGAAAAGAAATGGAAAGAGAAGAAGAGAGAGAAAGAAAGATATAGAAGAAAGATGACGAGTAAGATGGAGAATTCAACTATAAAGCTACAATATTAAATAAATCCTGAATAATAAGAAGTAATAGGCCAGAACTTGCCCCATGGGGCCGCAGTGTTCTGAACTGGGATCATTTACGGTTTGTCTGAGCAGTCTCAGAGTTGACAGACTCAGCACTGCTATATCTGTGTAAATTTTCTGTAGTGTAATGCTAAAGCGTCTATATCCATCCTAAAGATTGTTATCAGGCAGATTCCCACCGGATGAACATGGCTGCCCTTGTATCATCACCTTGACCCCCGATAAAGCAAATACAATCAGAGAGTGTGCCCGTCCATCACTTATCCTCCCTCCTCAGCTTCTCATATTGGCTTGTAAAGATTACAGAAGTCTGGGTGTCAGGCGGCCTTAACCTCTGAGGGAAGAGTCATCCTCTCAATCATTATCTCATTCTACAAGTGATCCCAATGACTTCTCCTCCTTCACCAACATTCAAGGCTTAAATAAATATGTCTGCAGAATCCTCTCCTTGCATCGTGTCCTGAGGCGCCAACACCGCGGCACCTCAACCATTATCACCGATATCAGGATTATGGCGGTAACAGTAACCTCTCTGTATCTATTACAGACTGCCAGGGGAATAGATACAGCAGCTCAGTATCACACATGATAGGATTAGATACACAGCTTATCTGACAGTATCACACATGATTGGATTAGATAAACAGTATCACACAATGACTCAGCTTGCAGTATAGGATAGGCTTAGATACATCAGCTCTGCAGTACGCTTTCCCTGGTCTATTTAACAATATTGACAACCATACAGTATGTACCTGAAGATTCCCCAGTATTGTATACTATACAACCAATCTCTCTACCATCCCGACAGCTGCTTATCCTACTCTACAGACCGAGAGTTAATGAAAAGATAACCCATCATCCCTGTCACCGCCGCGCCGCCATCGCTCTCAGAGGTTCGGTTAGACAGATCCTGAATACAGTTTTATCGGAATCATTATGATATATGTGCATTTAGCAATGAGAAGTTACCAGGCAGAGCGCTGTTCACACTCAGGCAACATCATTTCTCTGTTTAATGGACCAGTAAGGAGATCTGCTCTTAAAGGTCAAGTCTACAAAGATAAGAGAACTTATCACCCGCTCTCACCCCTCATATGACACTTCTGGGAAGGGTTACAATTTACAGGCTAGAGATCAGCAGAGACATAGTTCTGGAGGTTTGTCATTCACAGGTTTATTACTCTCAGATAAAAACAGGATGATCATTCACTGACAGCAAGCAGAGCGAAGAAAAGAATGTCAGGGAGATGGAAATAGGAAGGAAGAAAAGAAAGAAAGAATTAATGGAAATGAGCTGATACAGAAGAAGAGAAAATAAGGAAGAGGAAGAAAATGGAAGGGAAAGGAAGAGAAGATTAAAGAGAGGAGAAGAGAAGAGGAAAGTGGAGAAAAAAAAGGAAAGGTTAGGAGAGGAGAAGAGAAGAGAAGAGAAGAGAAGAGAAGAGGAAAGTGGAGAAAAAAAAGGAAAGGATAGGAGAGGAGAAGTGAGAAGAGAGGAGAATAGAGAAGAGAAGAGAGAAGAGAAGAGGAAAGTGAAGAAAAAAGGAAAGGATAGGAGAGGAGAAAAGAGAGAAGAGAAGAGAAGAGAAGGGAAGAGGAAAGTGGAGAAAAAAGGAAAGGATAGGATAGGAGAGGAGAAGAGAGGAGAGGAGAAGAGAGGAGAAGAGAGAAGAAGAGAGAAGAGAGGAGAGAGAGAGAGAAGAGAGAGAGAAGAGAAGAGAAGAGAAGAGAAAAGTGAAGAAAAAAGGAAAGGATAGGAGAAGAGAAAAGAGAGAAGAGAATAGAAGGGAAAAGGAAATAAAGAAAAAAAGAAAGGATAGGAGAGGAGAAAAGAGAGAAGAGAAGAGAAGAGAAGAGAAGAGAAGAGAAGGGAAGAGGAAAGTGGAGAAAAAAAGGAAATGATAGGAAAGGAGAAGAGAGGAAAAGAGAGAAGAGAGGAGAAGAGAGAAGAGAAGAGAAGAGAAGAGGAAAGTGGAGAAAAAAAAAGAAAGGCTAGGAGAGGAGAAAAGAGAGAAGAGAAGAGAAGACTGAGGAATACAGGGGGGTGGAAAAAAAGGAATGAGGGTGGGAGGTAAGAGTAAAACAAAAGAAAGAAGGGAGAGAGAAAGGGAGGAACAGAAGAGGATGAAAAAGGAAGTAGAAGGGAAGAAATGGTTGGAAAGCAGAAAGTAGGAGGGAAAGAGACTGATAGAAAGAAGAGAAGGAAGGAAAAGAGATTATACGGTGAGGGAAGGATGGAAGGAAGGAAGGTTGGTTAGATGGGAGGAGGGAGGGAAGAGTGTTGAAGGAGGGAGAGTGGAAGGGAGGAAAAAGGGAAGGAAGGAAGGAAGGAGGGAAGGAAGGAAGGAAGGAAGGAAGGAAAAAGAAAGAAAGAAAGAAAGAAAGAAAGAAAGAAAGAAAGAAAGAAAGAAAGAAAGAAAGAAAGACAAAAAAGTAAAAGATTAGGGGAAGGAAGAGAGGGAGGAAGGAAGAAAGGATGGTAGAGAAAGCAGAGAAGGAAGAAAAGAGAAAACAAAAACAATAAATAGTAATGTGATCTAAGACATATGTCAGGTGACGTTTCCTTTCTTTAAGGCATATGGATAGGTGACAATGTTACTTGGCAGTCGGTTGCTGCTCTTACCAATTATAGCGCTCGGAGTGATAAATTGGTTAAGTGAGTACTGTCCACTTATTTGCCGCAGATATTCTGCACAATTGAAAACATTCTCAGCTCGGCACATGTGCTATTAAACAAAGCAAGCAGTAAGTGTCTGAACACAAAGGCAATAATCTTCAGGAATACAACCATTATCAGTGCTTAATGTCCCAAGGCTAAGGTGGCCGTTTGTAAAAATCTAACAAAACCGTCGTTAGCTGTGTTAACAACCAATTTCCCAGAAAAAAGCCGTTATACAAAGTTCTACACAACACTAAAACAGATATACAGCAGTCGGAGAGCTAATAATAGATGCAAGTTTAACAATCACACGCTGCTTCTAAATATGTTTCCTGTTAAAAAGGCCAAGAATATGGTAATTGGTCTGACGACATATGGCCGTGTTATTACAATCATATGCTCTTTATAATGTAGTTCAGATTACTGGAAACAACAAGACTATGGCTGATATGATTGACTATACGGGAACTGTGCACAACACAATATCAACCCCTATGTATAAGAACATAACTACAGGAATACTGCCTCCTATGCACAGTAACAGGAATACTACAATATAACTACTATAATACTACTCCTATGTACAAGAATATAACTACTATAATACTGCTCCTATGTATAAGAATATAACTACTATAATACTGCTCCTATGTACAAGAATATAACTACTATAATACTGCTCCTATGTACAAGAATATAACTACTATAATACTGCTCCTATGTACAAGAATATAACTGCTATAATACTACCTCCTATGTACAAGAATATAGCTACTATAATACTGCTCCTATATACAAGAATATAACTACTATAATACTGCTCCTATGTACAAGAATATAACTACTATAATACTGCCCCTATGTACAAGAATATAACTACTATAATACTGCTCCTATATACAAGAATATAACTACTATAATACTGCTCCTATGTACAAGAATATAACTACTATAATACTGCCTCCTTTGTACAAGAATATAACTACTATAATACTGCCTCCTTTGTACAAGAATATAACTACTATAATACTGCTCCTATATATAAGAATATAACTACTATAATACTGCTATGTACAAGAATATAACTACTATAATACTGCCTCCTTTGTACAAGAATATAACTACTATAATACTGCTCCTATATATAAGAATATAACTACTATAATACTGCTCCTATATACAAGAATATAACTACTATAATACTGCTCCTATGTACAAGAATATAACTACTATAATACTGCTCCTATGTACAAGAATATAACTACTATAATACTACTCCTATGTACAAGAATATAACTACTATAATACTGCCCCTATGTACAAGAATATAACTACTATAATACTGCTCCTATGTACAAGAATATAACTACTATAATACTGCTCCTATGTACAAGAATATAACTACTATAATACTGCTCCTATGTACAAGAATATAACTACTATAATACTGCTCCTATGTACAAGAATATAACTACTATAATACTACTCCTATGTACAAGAATATAACTACTATAATACTGCCTCCTTTGTACTAGAATATAACTATTATAATACTGCTCCTATGTACAAGAATATAACTACTATAATACTACTCCTATGTACAAGAATATAACTACTATAATACTGCCCCCTATGTACAAGAATATAACTACTATAATACTACCTCCTATGTACAAGAATATAACTACTATAATACTGCTCCTATGTACAAGAATATAACTATTATAATACTGCTCCTATGTATAAGAATATAACTACTATTATAATATTGCCTCTACATATAAGACCAATTACAAAAACAGTCTATTGACAAGAAATCTCACTGACATGATAGAGGAATGATGGGATTAGGCTGGAGTAGCTATTATGTTGTCAGTGCATATTTCAGTACCTGGACATGAAGAGCTTCATGATTTTCTAATCCTTCAACAATTGGTGCAAAACGCTCTTTGTTGTTAATTTCGGCTGCTGTACTGATCGCTTCAAGAAGTTTCTCCAATCTGATATAAAGAAAAAGAAAACCAAAAGGAAATAAAAATGTGGATAAATATTAAATCTGAAATGGCTTCTCTGTAGCCCCAGTAGTCTGTGTGAGATTGTGTGTAGTACCAAACCTCAAGTCTTTACCAAGTTATAGGGAAGCTCCAGCTGATCTTACACTTTCTGTAGCGGTCACGAGCACTTGTTTGGCAAACAGCTATTCATAATGAGCTCCGCATACAGATGCATGCTCAGTTTGGCCAAGTGTGCATGTTTTCAATGGGGAAAGAGCTTTAATCTTTGCCTCTGATGGTCACTTATCTCCCTTGAGAAAGAAGGATTTTCAAATACGACATGCCCAATCCTTTAATCCACCAACATGTGGTGAACAAGATGGACATTTCATATACACTAGTTGGTCGGATGATCCTGTGGAAGTCAGGGAGCTTGGCTAACCTAAGTCAAATTTATATGTCCTCCTTAAATTTTAGAGACTTATTGGTCAGGATGTAATGGTAAAGGTAACTGCTTACAAAGGTGACATCTATGGGACTGTTATAACACAGATCATTCCAGAATCAGCTGGAAATCTTCAAGACTTCACAGGGAACCCAAGAACTAAAAGTTATGTAGAACACTATCATGGATATGAAAATAAGAGTATGTTCACACAGCAGAAATGCAAGAGGAATTGGAGGTGGACTTCTGTCTCAAATTCCTCTTCCATCTTGGCCCCTCTGGCTTCCTGCTTCAGCTTTTACTCTTTGGTCAGACTCAGATGAACAGAGTGGCAATCTAAAGCAAGATTACGTAGGATCCCGCTTACTTTTTCAGTGTCCTCCTTCGATCTCTGCCTTCCATTGAAAACAATGGGAGACAGATTTATGGAAGAATTTGGTGACGTCACTCAGATATGTCAACTGTTCCTTACCAGTGACCACTGAGCAACGCAGATATATACTATACACCAGATGCCCCCGAGTTTCCTTTACTTCCCAGACAACCCCTTTAAGGTTTAGCAAATAACAATTTCTAAATAATGAATTATTGGCCATAACATAACCAGGAATAAAAACTGGTGCCAAATGTAACCAACATAACATCAGAAATGGCGACCATGTGTGTCAATCCTCAAGTCTTCATAGGGAGCCCAAGTGATACAATGACTGAAAATATTAATCAAGTTTAAGAACATGACGGGGTAAACAAAATAGTGACGGAAGTGGCCAAATAAGATATAGAAAAGGTGGCAATTTGGGAACTAGTACTTTGCTATGTGTCAACCCGCAAGACTTTACAGGGCACATAAATGATGCCATTATTCAAAAATGGAGGGCACAAAGGGCTCAGAATATGACAACGACCAAGAGAATCTGATCACAAGTACTAAAGGTGATAGCAAAAGATCTCTTTGAATGAAAGGAACACAGTAGATAGAAATAACAGAAAATAATCTCATAGAAATCCTGCAGCAAACACAAGGGTTAATATCTGGCTGGTCTGCACCCTCTTCAATGGAAGACTAAGGGAGGGGAGAGACTTATTACAAAGAACAGGGCTTAACAATATTGTCCTAGGTATTGCCTGATTTCTTCATTCTTCCAACATTGTCCTATGGCAGACAGAGCAAGGGGGAGGCTCCTGCTGCAGCCATTTGTCTTAGAGCCAGACACAGCATAGTGAGGATGGGGGGGGGGACAGAATTATTAAGCCTAGAAAACCCCTTTAATTGCATATATTGCTATGTGTGCCATGTTATATAAATGGCAACCATACAATGTCACTTACATGTTATCCTCCCCAACAATGCATATGGCAGACAATATCTTCAATATCTCAGTCATCATGTTGGCTTGTTTTGGATCAATAGCTCGTGCCAGAAGAGTTAAACTTCTTTCTTCTCCCAACATCCTTTGCAGACCATACTGACAAAGCAAATGTGATCAGGGTTAGAGAGTTCTATCATACAGTTATCTATTATGCATATACAAACCTTTTTTTTTTTTTGTTAGTTTTTTATTTTTTAGCTGTACATCTATAAATTTCTAGGGGTGTGTCTGTCAGCATAATGTTGACAGCTTCTTACTGTCAGGCATAACAATTGGGAGTCCTGAGAAACACACAAATGTACACAATATATTAAAGGGGTTGTCCAGAATAAACTGATACTTTAACAATACACTAAACACCCTCCACCCGCCTAATTTGTAACTTACTTACTTTTTTCTCAAAAATGTATATTTACCCATATTGCTGCAGCGATCATGTGACCACCCCAGGCACATTTTCTGATTTTCCGGTGACATTCCGTTTCTCCGTTTCCAGGAACGGAACGTCATCAATACTATTCCCGCCACGCCATCATACTTACAGTACTTGTATTCATGTCTGGATCTTCTGGGCATGAGACGTCACTTCCTTCGGGGGAACTGGCTCCTCCTCTTCTTGACATCTGTCGGCCTCCCACGCCTGCACAATAGGCTCCCCTGCTCTATTGCGCAGGCGTGGGAGGCCGGCAGATGTCAAGAAAAGGAGGAACAGGCCTCCCACGCCTGTACAATAGAACAGGAGAGCCGACATGCTGGCACTCCGGCTTTAATTGAGCAGGTGCCGGCAGACGTCAAGAGGTGAAGGAACTGACCGTCCACGACTGTGCAAGAGAGCTGGAGTGCCAACACTCCAGATCTATTGCACAAGCGCCGGCAGACGTGAGGAGGAGAAGGAAGTAATCTCCTGTGCCCAGAAGATCCGGGCAGGAAGACAAGTAAGTATGATGGGATGGGCTGAGTTAGTTAGTTAGGTAGGACTAGTAGTCCGTGGACTACCTAGGAAAACAGGGAGGGGGTGTGAGGGAGTGAGAGAGGGAGCGGGAGTGAGAGAGGGATTTGAATGAAGAGCAATGCATCATGGTAGTTGTAGAATAAAAAAAAAAAGGAAGATACACATGTAAACAAATGCAGAGGATGCAAGCTCCTAGAGAAGCCCAGAACTCACTCAAAATACTGCTAAAGGTATTTGGGTGCACTTATTAACCCATTAATAGCACTAACAGACCTTTTTTAATAAAACATTTTTTTGTCCGGAAAACCCCTTTAATGTATCTTATGGACTAAAAACATTCAACTATGATGCAAATTTTACAAACTACAGAATAAAATATAATAGATAAAAGACACAGTGACAGCTTTTCTCTATGATGGAATCTTTACAACCCACTAACATAAACTCCATTAAATTAAAAAAAAAAAATCTTCGGATTTGCCGGTTCCAGTTTATTCTAATTGGTTGACTAACGTAGATTGGCAGAAAATGGTTAATTTTTCTGCGGTAATTTGCTTAGCAGAGAAACCAGAGATGGGATTTACTTGTCACAACATTGTCATAGACACAATCGGCCCAAGGAGAAGATTATCCTTTACAATTTATCAAGAAGAATGGAGAAGAGGCTGATGAATGCGCTCCACACATGGAGTTCCACCTACCTTATTGTTCATGAAGGCTTTCAGGCACTGGATGAGTTTATGCTGATTTTTTTTGTCAATATTTTCCTGCCTTGAGAAGAAAAAAAAAAAAGATAAGACATTAGATGGAGTCTGACAATAAGAAATATGTGAGCAGAATGAAGAAGCACACTTACTGTTTCTTGTCCAGTAACTTCTCCAGAACATCCAAGAGGAGTCCGAGGCCTTCATGGCCAAAGTTGTTAACCCAACTGTTGGGAAAGAAAAATAATTTTACTGAGTGGAAAAATATAAACTTTGTTCATTCTGTGAAACTTCACAAAATGTAGAATATACTGTACATAGAATATTCTCCACCTGGTAATGCAGAAACATGAAACCACATAGATAGAATATTATTAATACACTTTGCCAACTTTCCATGGAGAACTTTTACAATCTACTAGTGTGCTGTAAAGCATTGATAATCACATGCAGTGACATATACACAGCAGACACACAAAGCTCCAAACATTGACACCTATACGAAGTGTTAGCCAACGCTGCAAATTGTAACAGTGGATAATAAAAAGAAAGGCATAACCATTTAAATACCCGAAACAAGTTAATAAAATTTCTACATCCTCATGTGAAAATAATTTCTAACAAGAATATAACTACTATAATACTGCTCCTATGTACAGGAATATAACTGCTATAATACTACCTCCTATGTACAAGAATATATCTACTATAATACTGCTCCTATGTACAAGAATATAACTGCTATAATACTACCTCCTATGTACAAGAATATAACTACTATAATACTGCTCCCTATGTACAAGAATATAACTACTATAATACTGCCTCCTATGTAAAAGAATATAACTACTATAATACTACTCCTATGTACAAGAATATAACTACTATAATACTGCTCCTATGTACAAGAATATAACTACTATAATACTGCTCCTATGTACAAGAAAATAAGTACTATAATACTGCCCCTGTGTACAAGAATATAACTACTATAATACTGCTCCTATGTACAAGAATATACCTACTATAATACTGCTCCTATGTACAAGAATATAACTACTATAATACTGCTCCTATGTACAAGAATATAACTACTATAATACTGCCCCTATGTACAAGAATATAACTACTATAATACTGCTCCTATGTACAAGAATATAACTACTATAATACTGCCCCTGTGTACAAGAATATAATTACTATAATACTGCTCCTATGTACAAGAATATAACTACTATAATACTGCCCCTGTGTCCAAGAATATAGCTACTATAATATTGCTCCTATGTACAAGAATATAAGTACTATAATACTGCCCCTGTGTACAAGAATATAGCTACTATAATACTGCTCCTATATACAAGAATATAATTACTATAATACTGCCCCTGTGTACAAGAATATAGCTACTATAATACTGCTCCTATATACAAGAATATAAGTACTATAATACTGCTCCTATGTACAAGAATATAACTACTATAATACTGCTCCTATGTACAAGAATATAAGTACTATAATACTACCTCCTATGTACAAGAATATAATTACTATAATACTGCCTCCTATTTACAAGAATATAACTACTATAATACTGCACCCTATGTACAAGAATTTAACTACTATAATACTGCCCCTATGTGCAAGAATATAACTACTATAATACTACTCCTGTGTACAAGAATATAGCTACTATAATACTGCTCCTATGTACAAGAATATAACTACTATAATACTGTTCCTGTGTACAAGAATATAACTACTATAATACTGCTCCTATGTACAAGAATATAACTACTATAATACTGCCTGCTATGTACAAGAATATAACTACTATAATACTGCTCCTATGTACAAGAATATAACTACTATAATACTACCCCTATGTACAAGAATATAACTACTATATTACTTCTACTATGTACAAGAATATAACTACTATAATACTGCCCCATGTACAAGAATATAACTACTATAAAACTGCCTCCTATGTACAAGAATATAACTACTATAATACTGCCTCCTATGTACAAGAATATAACTACTATAATACTGCTCCTATGTACAAGAATATAACTACTATAATACTGCTCCTATGTACAAGAATATAACTACTATAATACTGCCTGCTATGTACAAGAATATAACTACTATAATACTGCCTGCTATGTACAAGAATATAACTACTATAATACTGCCTCCTATGTACAAGAATATAACTACTATAATACTGCTCCTATGTACAAGAATATAACTACTATAATACTGCTCCTATGTACAAGAATATAACTACTATAATACTGCTCCTATGTACAAGAATATAACTACTATAATACTGCTCCTATGTACAAGAATATAACTACTATAATACTGCTCCTATGTACAAGAATATAACTACTATAATACTGCTCCTATGTACAAGAATATAACTACTATAATACTGCCTGCTATGTACAAGAATATAACTACTATAATACTGCCTCCTATGTACAAGAATATAACTACTATATTACTGCTCCTATGTACAAGAATATAACTACTATAATACTGCCTCCTATGTACAAGAATATAACTACTATAATACTGCTCCTATGTACAAGAATATAACTACTATAATACTGCTCCTATGTACAAGAATATAATTACTATAATACTGCTCCAATGTACAAGAATATAACTACTATAATACTGCTCCTATGTACAAGAATATAACTACTGTAATACTGCTCCTATGTACAAGAATATAACTACTATAATACTGCTCCTATGTACAAGAATATAATTACTATAATACTGCTCCAATGTACAAGAATATAACTACTATAATATTGCTCCTATGTACAAGAATATAACTACTATAATATTGCCTCCTGTGTACAAGAATATAACTACTATAATACTGTCCCTATGTACAAGAATATAACTACTATAATACTGCTCCAATGTACAAGAATATAACTACTATAATACTGCTCCTATGTACAAGAATATAACTACTATAATATTGCTCCTATGTACAAGAATATAACTACTATAATACTGTATCCTATGTACAAGAATATAACTACTATAATACTGTCTCCTATGTACAAGAATATAACTACTATAATACTGCTCCTATGTACAAGAATATACCTACTATAATACTGCCTCCTATGTACAAGAATATAACTACTATAATACTGCTCCTATATACAGGAATATAACTACTATAATACTGCTCCTATCCTACAAAAATTTATTTTTTTTTTTTTTTCCCCCTTTAAAAAAAAAATATAATTATTTTATTATCCTCCCATAAAAAAAAAATAAAACAACTTAATACCCCCCCCACAAAAAAAAATATAACTACTATATTTTTACCTACATATTTTTTACACCCCCCATTAAAAGGGGGGGCGGTCAGAAATTTACAACCCCCTTCTTTTCCTTTAATGGGGACCCCCAGAAATAGCACTGTGCTTTACTTCCCTCATTTCTGGTGGTCTCTGTGGAAATAATGGAGCAGCAGTATACATTTCCAACCAGCTGCTTCATTCACACTGGGGAATAAAATTCCCGTGATCAGCGGGGCCAATGTAGTGCATTGGGGTAACTTGTTTTTAACATCTATGACTGGACGACCTCTTAAATTGGAAGCGTAACTCTTAGACTCTTGGTGAGTTATGCACTTAGAAAGTAGACTATCAGGTGAGATAACTCATCATCAGATAATTTCATTTTTACATGTAACACAATTAAAGTTAACTAAAGCAAACTAGGAAAGTTTCTAAATGACTATATCAGCATTGCTTCCCGGCACAGGGGAAAACAGATTTGTATCCCATACGACGCACCTACGGATTGCCTCTAGTTAGCGGCCTCTGCGTGACAATGATGATTTACAATCGCTTTACACGCCTACGTATTTAGATTTTTTAAAGTGAGTTATGTGAACAGATGTTGTACCTGGAGGTGCAAAATCAAAACAGTTTATTAAAAACAATCATAAACACTTCATCTTCTTTCCTCTATTTTTTGACAATAAAGAGTCAACAAAACATCAGAAGACTGACAAACTTCTGAGGATTCTGCACAAACTTAAGACTCCTTGGCGTTAAGCGATTCTAGGCGGCTCTGAATATTGGTGAGCACTTGTTGGCATCAAGTGTCCCATGTAAGTGAGCAGAACAAACATGCAACATGTTTCAAGGTTGGAGAAAATTGGTTCTTTGAACTGACACGTCCGGATACCACTGTCACCATTCATGGTCCAATGACACAAGGATGAAAAATGCTAAAAAATTGGCCATAGAACAAGCAAATTGATTAAAATCTTGGGTCAAAATAATATATATTTATATATATTAAAACATCATCAAAAATTCTTAAAATGTGGTCAACATAAAAAAATGGCCTAAAAAATATGTCATTTTATGATGACACGTACCCTATAAAAGATAGGTATATTAATACATTGTAGATCATGGAGTATTTTGCCATGTTACTATGTTGTCCACCTATGGCACTAATCCTTCACTGTGGAAGGAGACCATTGGGTTCTTCAGACCACCATTGGTTACACACTGGATAAAACTGCTCAGAACAGGACATCCCACATGTTTCTTGCACATCCTTCTCTAATGGACTCACCACTGCCCCCTTCTGAGGCTTTGCAGTTGTCAAATTTTGGAAACCCCAGACCTCAATCTTGAGAATAAAAGAAACTGTAGGAATGAACTGCATGAAATATTTTTCTAAGTTTTTCTACTTTGAATATTTACCCAATTTTTTGTTCAATTAGAACCTCCTCGAGTGCTCCTCAAAACTGCTCTACATCTGATCTTACAAATAGGATTCACAATAATACAGATTAGCATATTCTAGAACATCTGTTTGGTGGCCAAATTGAAGTGATCATGTTGGGTGTCCCTTCTATGTGAACGTCCATGCACATGAGAGAGACGCCTCCTACTGAGATCTATTGCTTAACCTCTTAGAAGACCTTCTCGAGAGCTCCAGTCAGTGGTTTCATGACTGTGATTTGCTATTATTAAAAGTCGCTATATATTGAAGGATAACCTAATCCAGGTCAATGAGTGAAGCAGTCCAAGTGCCGATCACAGGATAAAATATAGCATGTACTGTGTGCAAATATAGCGTGCAACAACTAATTTAGCTCACATGACCAATCTACTGTATGAAGAGGACCTATGTAACTCCCATAATGAGAAGTGAGGTCAATCCAACCGACTCCTGATATCTGAATACAATGTTCAATGTTCAATTTCCCGACTGGCACTTTGGGTTCGGTTTATTGAGTGCACCCACTTCACTAAAGCTGCCTACCCTATGGACAAAATTCAGTAAAAACCGCCTCCTGACTAGAACCGCTCTGTGTACATGTCATGAATGGTGTATTTGTTACTCTGTGTTTTATTCCCATGCCATAGTTTACAGCAAAACACAATCTCGGGTACACGTCGTCATGTGTCGGCTGATAACTCGCATGTGGATATTGCTTCAGTCATGTTTGGAACACTGCAGAGAAATATACAACAAGGACAGATCATTAGCCGTGTATTTGTTTGGTGGGGATTACAGTGTTATGTACCTAATTATCAAAATTAAATAATGAAATATTCCATCGCCATCTGCTCCAAATTAAGTTTGTCAATTACATTGGAGCTTGCTTGACGGAAATATATCAAATCTTTTATACTCGCCCGAAAGCTAAAGAAAAGGGAAAAAAACAATCCCGGCATTTAAGAATTCAGGTAACATCATGTAAATGTGTAAGGCAACAAAATGATTACTATTATTATCAACAGCCTTACTGATGGGAGAAGAAACAGATGTCGTGTGAAATGCCAATCTGTGTTTTCCTGTTGCTTTAATTGATACGAGAGCAAAGGCTGGCAAAAATATTTAAATTAAAAGGTAAAACAATTGAGCACAAACCCCGTAGTCAGATGATGTATAATGACTACTAGAATACTGCCTGTTATTTATAAGAATATACAGTGCCTTGCGAAAGTATTCGGCCCCCTTGAACTTTTCAATCTTTTGCCCCATTTCAGCCTTCAAACATAAGGATATAAAATTTTAATTTTTTGGTGAAGAATCATCAACAAGTGGGACACAATTGTGAAGTGGAACGAAATTTATTGGTTATTTCAAACTTTTGTAAAAAATAAAAAACTGAAAAGTGGGGCGTGCAATATTATTCGGCCCCTTTACTTTCAGTGCAGCAAACTCACTCCAGAAGTTCAGTGAGGATCTCTGAATGATCCAATGTTGTCCTAAATGACTAATGATGATAAATATAATCCACCTGTGTGTAATCAAGTCTCCGTATAAATGCACCTGCTCTGTGATAGTCTCAGGGTTATGTTTAAAGCGCAGAGAGCATCATGAAGACCAAGGAACACACCAGGCAGGTCCGTGATACTGTTGTGGAAAAGTTTAAAGCCTGATTTGGATACAAAAAGATTTCCCAAACTTTAAACATCCCAAGGAGCACTGTGCAAGCGATCATATTGAAATGGAAGGAGTATCAGACCACTGCAAATCTACCAAGACCCGGCCGTCCCTCTAAACTTTCATCTCAAACAAGGAGAAGACTGATCAGAGATGCAGCCAAGAGGCCCATGATCACTCTGGATGAACTGCAGAGATCTACAGCTGAGGTGGGAGAGTCTGTCCATAGGACAACAATCAGTCGTACACTGCACAAATCTGGCCTTTATGGAAGAGTGGCAAGAAGAAAGACATTTCTCAAAGATATCCATAAAAAGTCTCATTTAAAGTTTGCCACAAGCCACCTGGGAGTCACCAAACATGTGGAAGAAGGTGCTCTGGTCAGATGAAACCAAAATCCAACTTTTTGGCCACAATGCAAAACGATATGTTTGGCGTAAAAGCAACACAGCTCATCCCCCTGAACACACCATCCCCACTGTCACACATGGTGGGGGCAGCATCATGGTTTGGGCCTGCTTTTCTTCAGCAGGGACAGGGAAGATGGTTAAAATTGATGGGAAGATGGATGGAGCCAAATACAGGACCATTCTGGAAGAAAACCTGTTGGAGTCTGCAAAAGACCTGAGACTGGGATGGAGATTTATCTTCCAACAAGACAATGATCCCAAACATAAAGCAAAATCTACAATGGAATGGTTCACAAATAAACGTATCCAGGTGTTAGAATGGCCAAGTCAAAGTCCAGACCTGAATCCAATCGAGAATCTGTGGAAAGAGCTGAAAACTGCTGTTCACAAACGCTCTCCATCCAACCTCACTGAGCTCCAGCTGTTTTCCAAGGAAGAATGGGCAAGAATTTCAGTCTCTCCATGTGCAAAACTGATAGAGACATACCCCAAGCGACTTGTAGCTGTAATCGCAGCAAAAGGTGGCGCTACAAAGTATTAACTTAAGGGGGCCGAATAATTTGGCACGCCCCACTTTTCAGTTTTTTATTTTTTACAAAAGTTTAAATTATCCAATAATTTTCGTTCCACTTCACGATTGTGTCCCACTTGTTGTTGATTCTTTACCAAAAAAAATTAAAATTTTATATCTTTATGTTTGAATCCTGAAATGTGGCAAAAGGTTGAAAAGTTCAGGTGGGCTGAATACTTTCGCAAGGCACTGTAACTACTATAATACTGCCCCATGTACAAGAATATAACTACTATAATACTACCTCCTATGTACAAGAATATAACTACTATAATACTGCTCCTATGTACAAGAATATAACTACTATAATACTGCTCCTATGTACAAGAATATAACTACTATAATACTGCTCCTATGTACAAGAATATAAGTACTATAATACTGCCTCCTATGTACAAGAATATAACTACTATAATACTGCCTCCTATGTACAAGAATATAATTACTATAATACTGCCTTCTATGTACAAGAATATAACTACTATAATACTGCTCCTATGTACAAGAATATAACTACTATAATACTGCCCCTATGTACAAGAATATAACTACTATAATACTGCCCCTATGTACAAGAATATAACTACTATAATACTGCTGCTATGTACAAGAATATAACTACTATAATACTGCCTCCTATGTACAAGAATATAACTACTATAATACTGTTCCTATGTACAAGAATATAACTACTATAATACTACTCCTATATACAAGAATATAACTACTATAATACTGTTCCTATGTACAAGAATATAACTACTATAATACTGCCTCCTATGTACAAGAATATAACTACTATAATACTGTTCCTATGTACAAGAATATAACTACTATAATACTGCTTCTATGTACAAGAATATAACTACTATAATACTGTTCCTATGTACAAGAATATAACTACTATAATACTGCTTCTATGTACAAGAATATAACTACTATAATACTACCTCCTATGTACAAGAATATAACTACTATAACACTACCTCCTATATACAAGAATATAACTACTATAATACTACCTCCTATGTACAAGAATATAACTACTATAATATTACTATGTACAAGAATACAACTACTATAATACTACCTCCTATGTACAAGAATATAACTACTATAATACTGCTCCTATGTACAAGAATATAACTACTATAATACTGCTCCTATGTACAAGAATATAACTACTATAATACTACTATGTACAAGAATATAACTACTATAATACTACTATGTACAAGAATATAACTACTATAATACTACTCCTATGTACAAGAATATAACTACTATAATACTACCTCCTATGTACAAGAATATAACTACTATAATACTACACCTATGTACAAGAATATAACTACTATAATACTGCTCCTATGTACAAGAATATAACTACTATAATACTGCTCCTATGTACAAGAATATAACTACTATAATACTACCTATGTACAAGAATATAATACTATAATACTACTCCTATGTACAAGAATATAACTACTATAATACTGCTCCTATGTACAAGAATATAACTACTATAATGTTGCTTGCTATGGAGAGAAATATAATAATGGAATATAATATTATGGGTCTGAGTGATCAGCTAAATTTTATCTGGATTTAAAATATTGACATTCTCATAAATTATTTCTGTATAATATGTGTATCTGCACGTTCCTTGCCTCATTATACCCATCATGCCATACAGTAACACAAATCTTTGCTTCATCTGAAAATTAATACAAAAAAGTCAATATTTATCTGTGTTTGGGGTCAGCCCCTTTGAACCCCCAAGAAACTGAATCTGCCTTTGAATTCCTTGAGACCTTCAGGTTTATCTATGGCAGCAAGTGGTGATCAATACCACGCAATAATGATAATCAAATATAATCTACAATATATCAAAAGCTGAGAATGATCCACTAAAAGGAAACCTATTCCCAAAAGACGTGGTCACGAGATGCTTAAAAAGGAAATTTACAGTAAATGCTTCCAAATCTCATTATCGGCTTATCTCCTAGAAACAGAGCAATTGTAAATATTACACAATATGTGTTAGGATCTGGTTGTGTTACTATATATATCAAAGCAGAACACGAGTCAGAAGTCTCATCATCATCATCACCACCATGTTCTACTTAAAACTGAGTTTAATTGCAGTGTCAGATTTGAGGCAGTCAACGACTGATTCCACGTGGAGAAGATAAGATTTCTTAGACATAAGGACATATTATCATAAAATCAATTATAAATAGAAGACAAGGCCCAGGCTATAGAAGAGCTGAAATGATGTACGGTATCTATTGAGAAAATCAGTTTTCTGTAGGTGGGACCCTGTCAACACATTGTCAACGTACAATATATGATCTGCAGAGTTTAGGAGGTTGAACATGAGAATGGAGTATGAAAGGCTTGGACATGGTGGTCGAATGTTAGATAATGTCTACGATTACTGAGATGGGATCCATCAGACTCAATCATCTCACCCACAGAGGATTTCCATTATATTTGCAAATTGGTTCTAAGGGGCAATCCAGAGTGGAAAATCTGGTCTGTACATCTGCTGGATTGCTCAGTCTGAACCTAGTCAGGAGATGGGACCAGTACCTGCCTGCCCACAACTTCACTACCCTGTATTGTATATAGTGTGGACAGTAGAGGCACAAGGAAACAAGAACTCACAGCATCTTAGATCACTATGATGTTTGGAGTCTCATTTCCTGACTAGGTTGAGACCAGGAAATTCAACCAATTTACAGACCAGATTTTCCACTCTGGATTGCCCCATGTGCATGGGGCCGTAGAGTGAATAAAATGTTCTTGCTAATGCCACCTAGAGGTAGTATATACTGTACTATGGCTAGGTCATCCATATCCTAACTCCAGAATACCCCTTTAAACAGCTTTGATATATGATTATTGATTTTGCCAACCCATAGACTCTTCTCTGTAGGTGATGAGTTTCAATACAGCTACCTATCGATGGTTTTACAGAGACAATTTAATTCCTCTAGAGAAGATCTAATTTGCATACTTCTTCCCAGGAAGCATTGCCTGTAAAACTCCTTACACTAGCTGGATTTCCGCAAGGGGAACCAACACCCCCAAGTTTTTCCATTCCAGTGAAGAGTGTCACCAACTAGTACAAAGAACAGGAGCCCTTTGATCTTGAGAGCGCTGCGTCTCAGACTCCCCCATGATCCTTCTTGATGACATCTAGTTGACTTTTTAGAGGCTGGTTTAACATATCAGTCGTGGCTGGCAAATCCTTTTATGCCGGATCCAGACACAGTTGATAACATGTTTTGTGCACCATTTATGCATCCATAGCACAACTTACTGTATCCAGATAGAAAAACACTGCATGCATCCAATGAGATGACCAGCGCCACAACTGATGCAACAGGTGCCAAGACGAAGCAAGAAGAAAAAAAAATCATCTTGATAAAGGGCCAGAATGAGTCTCCACTTGGAGCTATGAGAGAGGTCACCCTACTCCTTGTCATATGTGAGCTACAAGATGGTTTGTTAACACTGTTTTACTCTACAGTTAGCCAGTCAAGAACCTATAGGACCAAAAATAGCAGTCATGTCCAGGCCAGGTGTCTGATGGGCCCTAAAGATATCCTTCTATATAGGATCAGTACAGGAATATGGGGAGACTGAACTTGAAATAACCATATTTAATAGCAATCCTATAAGAAGAACTGTAAGAAGAGTTTTGATGTGATCAAATCAAATGGGATATAAGATTACAAAAAAAGAGTCAGTTGCTTTATTTTTCAAAAACAGCACCACCATTGTCTACAGGCTGTGTCAGGCCCAAATCCCTTTAAACCTAAGTCCCCATGTAGCGAGCTGCACAAAAAAAACGCTGCAGAAAAGAAAGGGACAGAAACACATCCGCAGTTTTTTGTTTTTTTTTTACATAAAGTCCGCACAGTTTTCCTCTGCAGTCTTTCTGCCACTATTATACCTATACAGAAACTGCCAGCGTTACCGCAGTTATAATTGACATGTTGAGATTTACACAAGCGTTTTTGAACTCGCAGCATTTCCACTGTGGATTTTTTTCAGCAATGTGTGGATGGGATTAGTCAGAATCCACTATGCAGGTAATGTAAAATGCTGTATTTTCGCAATGTGGGGTGCAGACCTTAAATTGGGTATCTGGGAACTTTGATTTTTGTACTTCCTCTCCAAGTTCTACTAAGCTCTCGGATTTCCAAGCTGGTTCTAAATCAGGGTCACATGATCAGAACCGGCATCGGCAGCTGAATCGCATCACCTCTCCCTCCTCTCCATGTTCATTGTATAATACCTGTTGTTAGAGGACTGGCTATACTAGCTGCCAGTCCTATAGTACAGTAACTACACACTGAACACAGAGGAGGGGGGAAGTGGATTAACCTTGAGTCAGAACAACCCGAAAATCTGATGCTTGGGCGAAATAGAACTCGGTAAGTAAGTATGGAAAACAAAGTCCTCTAATAATCCCTTTAACACCAGCACTATGACTACTAGGTGAAGCTTTAGAGCTTTGTATTATTTGTTGCTTGTAGATACTTTGCAACAGTGCACCATGTGGTCAAGCTAGGTACTGCAAGTAAAATGTATAAAAAGTTTTGATGTGAAATGGGGGCATTATGTGATCAGATTCTAAGTGTATTCAGTAATAACTCCAGAAAAAAGCATTCTGCCAGACAGAGTTACATTCTGAGTGACTACTAGATGAATACAAGAGTTCTATTACCGGGTAACTTTGTATGTGCTGTAGGGCCGCTACTAGTTTTCAAAAATTGCATTACTTGTTGGCCTTAGCATTTAGCAAAGCAGAGATACATCTACATCTAAACTTTCTATTCAGTCCTAAGAGCAGTAAGGACAATAGGTCTCAGGAAAGGCACCGTATTATCCTGCCATTCATTTATCATTGCAGTGTGCTGCGGTAGAGGGGAGCGCCGAGGCCTCGCTGCTCCGCAGAAGGGATTGTATTTCTCTCTAATGGTGTTTTATCCCCAACTGTAATCTCAAACTACACTCAAAATGACTGGAACATCAAATAAAATGAATGATGGTTCAATGCTGCTCGGGGAACATAAAAGGTGGGAAAATTATAGAACACGATCCACCAAGAATAAAACAACAGAGGGCTGAAGAAGCGGCGTGTGAACACGACAACACCAAACGTAAATAGACATTGGGGGAATTTTTTTTTTTGGCTCAGGATAAATAATCGGACAAGATCTTGTCTTGCTCTCAGACGGTCGGCTGGATGCAGTGACACTTTGTGCTGATCAGCAGTCATTAATGATTCATTAAATGCCAGGCGTCACTTATTAAAAGTAATGTACTGGAACCGGTTACCGGATCTTTCGTCTTCAGGAAAAAAAAAAAAGTTTAGAAGAGGCTCCGTCTGGAAGAGATGTTATACTCCATCAAAGGGAATGTGCGGATTTTATATGAAAGGTTCGTTCAATGGATTGGAATTCACCCCTTAAGGACCAGACTTTTTTGTTTTTCCATCTTGGCATTCCAAATAGTACATTTTTTTTTTTTTGCATTTTTGTTTCAGATTTTAACCTTGATTTTTGCAGGACATGTACTTTTCTTATTTCAAATAGATCAAATTTGGGAGTACAGACAAAAAGAAAAAAAAATCCCACAATTCTACATTTTTTTTAACCCATAACAGTCTACAATTGTTGTTATGCTTTCCTAGCAAATGCAGTTGTCAGCTTGCCTCTAGTTCACACTGTGTTTTCAGACTCTCCTTGCTGCTGTGTCTCCTTCTGTTGCTGTACCTAGACCAGCTCATTGGATACGCATGCACTTCCTCCCTGCTACCTGTGGCCATGTCCCTTCTGCTACCTGTGGCCGTGTCTCTCCTGCTACCTCTGGCCATGTTCCTCCTGCTAGCTGTGGCCGTGTTCCTCCTGCTACCTATGGCCGTGTCCCTCCTGCTACCTATGGCCGTGTTCTTCTTGTTGCTTGTGGCCGTGTCCCACCTGCTACCTATGGCCGTGTTCTTCTTGTTGCTTGTGGCAGTGTCCCTCCTGCTGCCTGTGGCCATGTCCCTTCTGCTACCTGTGGCCATGTTCCTCCTGCTGCCTGTGGTCGTGTCCCACCTGCTACCTATGGCCGTGTTCCCCCTGCTACCTATGGCCATGTTCTTCTTGTCGCTTGTGGCCGTGTCCCACCTGCTACCTATGGCCGTGTTCTTCTTGTCCCTTGTGGCTGTTTCCCACCTGCTACCTATGGCCGTGTTCTTCTTGTCGCTTGTGGCCGTGTTCCACCTGCTATCTATGGCCGTGTTCTTCTTGTCGCCGTGTCCCACCTGCTATCTATGGCCGTGTTCTTCTTGTCGCTTGTGGCCGTGTCCCATCTGCTACCTATGGCCGTGTTCTTCTTGTCGCTTGTGGCCGTGTCCCACCTGCTACCTATGGCCGTGTTCTTCTTGTCGCTTGTGGCCGTGTCCCACCTGCTATCTATGGCCGTGTTCTTCTTGTCGCTTGTGGCCGTATCCCACCTGCTACCTATGGCCGTGTTCCCCCTGCTACCTATGGCCATGTTCTTCTTGTCGCTTGTGGCCGTGTCCCTCCTGCTACCTATGGCCGTGTTCTTCTTGTCGCTTGTGGCCGTGTCCCACCTGCTACCTATGGCCGTGTTCTTCTTGTCCCTTGTGGCTGTTTCCCACCTGCTACCTATGGCCGTGTTCTTCTTGTCGCTTGTGGCCGTGTTCCACCTGCTACCTATGGCCGTGTTCTTCTTGTCGCCGTGTCCCACCTGCTATCTATGGCCGTGTTCTTCTTGTCGCTTGTGGCCGTGTCCCATCTGCTACCTATGGCCGTGTTCTTCTTGTCGCTTGTGGCCGTGTCCCACCTGCTACCTATGGCCGTGTTCTTCTTGTCGCTTGTGGCCGTGTCCCACATGCTATCTATGGCCGTGTTCTTCTTGTCGCTTGTGGCCGTATCCCACCTGCTACCTATGGCCATGTTCTTCTTGTTGCTTGTGGCCGTGTCCCTCCTGCTACCTGTAGCCATGTCCCTTCTGCTACCTGTGGCCATGTTCCTACTGCTGCCTGTGTCCGTGTCCCTTCTGCTACCTGTGGCCATGTTCCTACTGCTGCCTGTGTCCGTGTCCCTTCTGCTACCTGTGGCCATGTTCCTCCTGCTACCTGTGGCCGTGTTCTTCTTGTTGCTTGTGGCCGTGTCCCACCTGCTACCTGTGGCCGTGTTCTTCTTGTTGCTTGTGGCAGTGTCTCTCCTGCTGCCTGTGTCCGTGTCCCTCCTGCTACCTGTGGCCATGTCCCTCCTGCTGCCTGTGTCCGTGTCCCTTCTGCTACCTGTGGCCGTGTCCCACCTGCTACCTATGGCCGTGTTCTTCTTGTTGCTTGTGGCAGTGTCCCGTCCCTCCTGCTACCTGTTTGTCCTGTTTGGTTTTAGCCTGTTCACATGTCTCAGTTCACACACTGTGGTTTTAGTCTGTGTACCCTTTTTTTTTTTTTAATTATATTTTCATAGTGCTCTGCCCCACAGTTCTGGCTGCCCGGTCAGCTGTTACCAAACTAGGATCACCTCAGGAGACAGAAGCCTGATGAACTTCCTGCAGTGAAGACCAGAGCCCTGTATGGGGGTTAAATGGTGAAAACCGTGTAGTCTGCTGGAATGATGAGGTGGCCCCAAGCCAAATTGCTTTGGTAGCACAGCAGGTCCACAATCCACTGACCATGACAGCTATGCACATAAGGGAAACATGGGAGGCCGCTGGTATTTCACGATATTTAGTCAATAAAATATATTCTTTCAAAAGAGGAGTTTGTGTATTTTTCCATTTACTTTTTATTTATGCAAATATTTGTTTTACTTTTATCAAGAAGTTGCAAAGTAGAGTTTCATGACTTTTTGAGCTTATTTGTGCCTGTTTTGCATTTTTACAGCACTCCATCCACTTGAGCTGATAAGCCCTAGATTTATCCAATGTTTTTAACTAGTTGCACAAATTTCACTCCAATAGAGGGGCGGGGGAGCAAGTGCTGAGGGTTAGACATTGGGAAACACTTGGTGCAAGTTACGTTAACAGAGAAATTAGAAAATTTTTGAACAATTTTGAGAAGCAAAAAAATATTTCAAAAATCTCTGTTCTGGACCTGGTCTAATAAAGGGGATATTTCGAGACTATATTGATGACCTATCCTTAGGATTGACCATCCATATTAGATCAACTTGAGTGAGCTCCCCTTCCTCTTCTCAGGTCAGTGATATCATGGCCATATAGGTCACATGGTCAGGCTCCAGCTCAGTCCCATTCAAAGGAATAGGGTGAGCTGCAATACCAAGCACAGCCACTATACAATTTATGGCAGTGTGCATAGTAAGCAGTAAAGAGGCTCAACGCCACAGCCCCTTCAGTCAGCTGATCGGCGGGGTTCCTTTTGTCAGACCACTACTAGTCTTATATTGATGATCTACCCTAAGCAGAGATGATCAGTACCATGACCTTAGAGGATTTTGAGGTATAACCCCTAAACTCAATGATACTAACTCAAGTATTAATCGAAACCATCCGAAGCCACCATGGATGATGATGATCATCATGAGCAGCACGGTGGCTCAGAGGTTAGCACTGTAGCCTTGCAGCACTAGAGTCTTAGATTCTAGTTCAACCAAGGACAACATCAGCAAGGAGTTTGTATGTTCTCCCCGTGTTTGCGTGGGTTTCCTCTGGGTACTCCGGTTTCCACCCACACTCCAAAGACATACTGATGGGGAAATGTAGATTGTGAACCCTATATGGGGCAGTGACATTTATTATCTCCATCAAGGACATCATTGTGTTGTAACCCTGTTTGATCTTGATAAAAAACAAAGTTTAAAAAAATGCTCTATTCCTGTCCACTATACATTGTATATGTCATAAGAATGTGAAGGAATTCCTAAGCAATCTGTCCAGACAGTTTTACCAGGTAGCCAAACAAATGAATTTACAAAGCACCAAAAAGAATAAAGAAAATGAATCTCCTCCAAGCTGCGGAGAATCTCGAGGTCTCTGGCCGTGTCTCGGAGTCTGGAGCACCATGTAACCATTATTACACACATACATATTTAATATATAGACTGCGTTCTTAGAGGTCTATGGAGTAGTTACTGTAGATGCTGAAATGTTACAGTAAATCACTGCTATGAATAAATAGGTAGTACTTAGGAAATCTACTGAAATAGTGAAGACGTCTCAGGCTATTTCCAATTAGAAATTCAATTGTTAAAACTGAATGATGTTAATAGTCAAGTGTTGCAAAAAGAAAAAGAAAAAAGCAGCATAAAAATGATAGAAATAGAAAGCAAATATGACAAGATAGAAATATGCAGATTCATTCTCTTGCCAAATAAGAAAGGAAACTGAACGTCTAGTACCACTTTTTGAAATCTAGTCATCCTATAAGTCAACGTCCGACCCATTCAACAAACGTGACAACAAGGCCAAGTACTTTAGATTTTGGATGGCTATCATGTGGCCATCCGATTGATGATGGGATCATTTGTATGAGCAATCCCACCCATCAACATTAACCAATAAGATCGGACATAGTAAAATAGTGTAGAGAGTCTGCGCAAGTTGGCTGATCATGCCAAACACTGGTCTTCATGGTGACAGCTGGCCAAAAATATCCAACATGACCAATCTGTTTTGGCAGACTAAAGTCTACCATCAGTCACCTGTGAAGAAATGCTTGCAGCCTCTACATGGCGAATTACTGGTCTTTCGTCAGACAAAATGGACAAAATCGTCCATTAAAGCCAACGAAAATGTAATGTGTATGGCCAGCTTAAGGCTATGTCAACATCATTGTCATTAGGAGCCTCCATCCCAGATTCCATCAAAAATTATGGACGGAAAAGTCCTGTATGTGGGGTTTTTTTCATCTAGCAAAATGAACACAGCAAATACCCAACAGACCCCATACTCAATAGGGTCCATTGGGATCCATATGTGTTCATCATATGACAGCTCCATTCCCAAAGGAAATGTGCATAGTCTTAGGATGTAAGCCAAGCCATACTAGACCCTCATCAGCAGACGGCTGTTTTTTGGTGTGTTTGCCGTTCAGCAGTGCAGCGGGGACTATTGGTTGGCTTGACCAAAGGCTTTTGAAGTAGTTTTGATGAGTACTATAGAATCTAGGAGTTCATTTGCTTTCTTTTTTGGAAAGAGAGCTTACTTGCATCCCCTATTCCCAGTGCAGTATTGCATGACTTGCAAAAATTCTTTCAACTACTTGGCATTCTCCATAAGGAAAAGCATCGCCCCAGAAAATACAAACCAAACAAATCATTAAATATAAACACACAAAGTAATAAAAATAAAAGACTAAATTTGAAATAAAACAAAAAAATAAAAAACAAAGAGATATACATAAAAATAGAATAAAAATGATTTATAAAATAAACAGCAAAAATTAAACAAATCAAAAATTCTAAAAAATAAATAAAAATAAAAATGTTGAATATAAATGTGAAAAAACAGATAAGCATAAAAAATAAAAGCAAACCATCTGAAATACTTAAAGATAAATGATAAAATACAAATATGAAATAAAAAGAAAAATACATAAATAAAAATGATATAGTACAAACAAATTAAAGCAGATAAGCATAAAAATGCAAAAAAAAGGAAAAACAAAAATTCAGAAAACTTTATATACATTTTTAATACAATTTTTTTTCAAAAATAAATATAAAATGGCAACAGATATAATAAATAAAAATCCTGCTTTATCTACAGCGCACGTCTTTGTTTGGGTCGGTTTTTTGGACAATAAGACAATGATAAATCTCCTCAGGTTATAACTGTAATTAGAGAATTGATTGCAGGAAGTTCGGCACAAGGCCACATTCGGTGAGCGCGGAGCTGTGTCAGGTACGCTGGTGTACGCTGCGAAATGTTAAAGAGCATTTCTTCTTTTTGTATCGTTGGGTAAACGTGGGCTCCAGGCTGTCTGGAGTCACCTCAGGTGATAAAGGCCGTGGGCATGGCAGGGGAGATGGAATTAAGACAGCTCTATGCTTCCTGCACTGCAGCTATCTCAGGGCCTTGTCATCACAGATATCGCCTTACCCTTCTATATACAGAGGAGACTCTCCAATACTGATCCTTTCTCACTCTGGGCTACTATCAATTACTTTGCTGTTGCTATTGACAAGGCTTGTGACCAAACTTAAAGAAATAGCAGCTGGGACTTGCAGTTCCTAGTGTTATAAGGCAGAGTCCCTATATAAATACTTATATCGCCAGCACTGTCATATACTAGATCTTCTGTGCAAAGGACAACCCACATACTGTAGTAGAACTGGATAGTATAAACTACCACCTCCATGTTTTTTTACCCCCATTAAGCAGCAGTTTTTCTGCACCCTCTCAGGCTCCTGTATTGGCCACTGTGGATTCATTTATAGTTTGTACACGTATAGAACCATATATAATATAAATCGGTCAACACAAACCCTTATAGCAGTCCGTCTCTGTGTAATCCTATAAGGGGATTATAGGGTTAAAGGGGTTCTTTATGGTGCGTCTCAATACTTCCAATGGGTTTCTATTTGGATTGAGACTGGGGTTTCTAGACTGGTTTTGACCCATGTCATGTGATCAGCACCAATATACCAGTACCCGGCCCCAATGTCGATCCTCCTCTCTACTCTCCAATATTTTCTACTTGTGACAGTGTTTACTCTGTTGAACATTTTGCCAATGGTTTCCCGAATGTTCTGTTGACTTTCAATTGTGCAAATTGGGTTCTTCTGTTATTTTTGCAGGTACCTCAAGTGAGGGAAGAACATTGCTAGTACATACACTTGTGCCATGGGAGGAGTTCTTAAGGAATGTCCTGGGCTGTCTGTGGCATGATCTACTGCATGTGTTTTACAACAGACTGCCTCTCTAGGCTGCACAGACTTGTCTTAGGTACGTTCTATTAGGGAAGCAGAAAGGAGGAGAATATTGTAGAAAGTATCATGAAGCATCAGGATAGCAATAGAAACAATTAGGGTAATGGGGAGATAGTGCAAGTTCCAGAAACAATGTGAAATGTAGGCTATGTACTAAGGACATAAAATTAGGGGTTAAAGGGTTGTAGGGGAGTGTGAAAACGTGTAAAAAGTGAACTGGTCAGAGAAAGTTGTCAGACTCTGGATGTCAACATGAATGTTACCATTTACTGAAAAGGGCAAGTAACCGATGTCCCAATATTCTGATACTATCCAATCAGTGCTGGCAGTCCCAGACTGTGTAAGGACACACCCCTCTGACAAGTGTAATGGCTTCACCCATTTGTCAATTTATCCATAACTATCCAAGAGGAATAACAGAGGAACAGCTAAACGTAGAGTTGCGGAAAAAAGATGCTCCAGAGCTGTTGTTTTTGGGGAATGTATGTACCACATAATCGGGAGAGCGGACTGCGGACTGCTCCTCTTTTAAGATGTCCTTGCAAATTTTAGAATAACTTTTTTTTTTTTTTTAGAATACTATTTTTCAGTCAATATAAAGCAGGAAAGCTGGTGAGCACATGATGTATACATAGACCGAGGCGCGGAACAGATGGAGCGTGCAACTGTTTATTTTGTTTCTCTGCATCCTGTATGTCAACTATAGAAATGTTAAGACATTCATGAGCGCAAATTAAATCAAGAGACGCTCCTTCTGTAAACGGCTGATGGACCGAAAGAGAGAATTGTGTATTGAGGCAGGAGACCTCAATGGGTAAACCTGGGCAAAGACTAGTATCCATTGGGCTAGGGAATGCTTAGTGATGTAGGTAACATATACTCTCCGTGTGACAAGTTGAGCGGGTCAATGTAATTCTGTAGTCCAGGGCACTCATTATACTTGGTTCTGCCAGTGCTTTACGTTGGCCCCAGTTATATAGAGTAGACCTTAATCTGATCGTAGACACAGGATGATAATGACCAGTATAGGAGCGCATATGTTATGGCCAAACACGGCTTTGAGAATAGCAAAAATATTCTTCATTTTTGGTCAAATTTGATACATGTTGTCTAGGCAGATACATCGTCAAGGTGAAAACTGTTCCATTGCCTGGACCATGTATTTGGCATTACAATGAGGTCTTAAAGGGACATTGGTTATTTTTTTCAACTCATTGTATTGTCCCCTCAATAGTCATAGTTGTCTCCTCATAATGTCTTTCCTTATCCTGCTTTCACATTGTTCAACAAGTTATCTGATGACAGTGTGGCCAGTTTTTTTCTAGCATGGGTTGCTGTGTAAATAGAGAGTCTTTCTCCGCTGTCTGAAGATACTATCGAGAACTTCCATGTGACCGAGGTCCACACCTATTATTCTGCCATAACTCTTCTCTCACAGTCAGGTCACCATGCCCCCGTTACCTTCACCAATGTTATTAGTAGCAGTTAGTACAAGTTAATAAGGACCTCCTGAGACCTTTGAAAACAGTCTAAGATCCAGGAAGATTCATTGAAGTATTCAGTCTGCAGTGTTTTGAAGAAACAGAACAAGTCATTGGTACAGGTACTAGACAAGGGTGACAGCAACAGAAAGAGCATATTTTCAATCTACTTCTAGATCTACCTTCCATAGTTTGAAAAATATAAATAAAAAAAGCTAGAGTGTCCCTTTAAGTGTTACCCTTAGGGTTTACATTCCACAGAGGGCGTCCCCCAATCCTATAGTACTGTCTGGCCTTTAGAAAAGTAGAGATAACCATAGACATCAGACTAGAGTCAGCTGACCACCTAAAGTGTATTAGATGTCTGGTCATATTCATTCAGCAAATACCGATGAAAAAGGATCAAGCATGTTGAATATCAACATGCCCAATCCTTAGTTAAGTCAAGGTAATTAAGAAGTTGGCAGGCTCAGCATGTGTTTTCAATAGGGTGTAGATAATAAACACTGCCAGTTTGGCTACCTTTTATCTAGCATATATGGGCACCTCATCATTTAGTCTCATCACTCTCTCTTAAAGGTGGTATGAACCGGGTATTAACTCTTTCCTACCTTCATTTGACATAGTGAGGGCAACATGTTTTAGAGCGCATAAGATTGATAAGATACTTGTACAAAAGGTCACATGAGCACATATCACAATTGTCGACCCTTCGGCAGCCTCCTCTGAGTGGATTACAATAATTTTTAGATCGTGTCTATGGAAACGCTTTGGGGTAGATTTACTAATCCTGAAATATTTAGACAAACTGGACTGGGCAGTCTGAAGATGCTCCAGATGTGTCATAGTGGCCAATGCCAGATGATAAATTTGGTACATTTTTAGACTCTCGTCTAACCTTACCCCACCTATTAGTTGTACATTGTAGCAATTTTGGTGCAAAGTGCATCTAACCCAAACACCCTTTTCTGCTAATGAGGCACTGAAAGTATCTAAAACACATAATAAAAGTGATACACAGCAAGTAGGTCTGCTTACTTTACACTTCCCCTATACTAGACTCCTCCATGACTTTTTGTAGGTTTATTTGATGGTGTATGATATAATAGGGAATTATTGATGTAGAAGATCATGATAACAAATTTAATGAGAAATGGTATTAAAAAAAAAAAAAATCTAAAACTTTAAGAAGTACGTGGTAGAGTAAAAGCTCCGCTCCTCCATCGCGCCTTTCATCAGCCTCACTTACCTTTCATTTACAGGTTATTGTATTTTAACTACTTTTACACAAACAAGCCCAATTCTTGTTTGATCCGCCTGTCAGCCGCACACGCTCCCCCTGCATCAATCACTCCGACTAACCACATAAATCAAATAAGAATCAAAGCGCCATCATCTAATTAATTGATACTATAAATACTATTCTTGCAGCGCCCGAGGCTGCAGAAATTACAATGGAAGTTTTGTCCCTGCCATTGAGACCCTGTTTGTTTTTAGTCATGTGGCTTAGCATTTTACTGCTACATAAAATGTCACCTTCGGCGGTGTTAAGGCTCTGAAGACGAGGAGGAATTAGTCGTACATCAGCTGATTGGTATCAGACCTCCAACCACTGACTAAACAGGGGCAATGGGGGGCACAGCTTAAGTAAATACCATAAGTAGCTCTAGAGAGAGCAAGTCATTGAGGGCTTGAGGGGCGACAATGCAGACTGTGAAGGGCCGACAATGCAGACTGTGAAGGGCCGACAATGCAGAAGACCCCGGGCCAAAAGAGCCATCATCATAAAATAATCTACAGGGAAAGTGTACTGCTCTGCCAATGTATCCAAGCCTATTATGTGTGATCCTATCTGCTGAGTCACTGTATCTAAGGCCACCCTGTGTGATGCTGTCTGCTGGGCTGGCGTATCTAATCCTATCATGAGTGACACGGTCATCTGAGCTGCTGTATCTTTGCAAGCCATGTGATACTGTCATTTAACCGTATTTAACCTCGTATTTAACCATGTGATACAGTCTGCTAAAATAGTGTATCTAAGCCTATCATGTGTGATACTATCTGCTGAACTGGTGTGCTTAAGCATAAGATGTATGATACAGTCTGAACTGATGTATATAAACTTTTTATCTGTGATTATATCCTCAAAAGGATATATCTAAACCTATCATATATTGTACTGAATACTGAGTCTGTGTATCTAAAGTTTTTATTTATATACTGACTTGAGATGCTGTATCTAATCCTATCATGTTTGATGTACTGTCTACAAAGCAGCTATATCTAATTCTTAATGTATGATACAGCCTTAACTGATGTATCTAAGCTTCTCATCTGTAATTCTATCCCCCCAAAACTGATCAAAGCCTATAATATGTATCTAAACCTATTGCTGAAACATCCGCTGTCTGCTGAATAAATGTATCCAAATATAATGTGTATCTTGAGTCTATCATGCAAGATACTGTCTTCCATCTTTATGTATCCAATCCCATCATGTTTGATACTGTCTGATAAGCCCAAAGATGTAACATGAACATTCGGCACGTTCTATTAGTAAGATTAGTGTCTTCTAATGTGATAGAGCTGTCTTTGCCCCCCCCCCCCTTTCCTTAGGCTCCACTGCCCGGATGTGACGGCTACCTATGCATCCCCTACAGACAGTGCTTGGTTGAGCCCATCATGTGTGATACTGTCTGCTGAGCCTGTGTATCTAGTTTGATCATATGGGATACTTTGCAGCTGATATGGAGTACCTAAGCCTATCTGGTGTGATGCTTTCTGTTGAGTTAGAGTATCCTAGCCTACGATGTGTTTAACTATGTTGTTTACCTGGCATATCTAAGCCTATTACATGTGATACAGTCTTGGAGAACCTCAGAGCCACAGCTTTCTGTCCTTTACTTGGCTCATAATTAATGGAATCTGAACCGATCTGAGCTCTTTCTTGCTTTCGCTGCTGTTGTTACTGTTCCAGAGGCTGAAAGACTCCCCCGGGGCTTCTTACTGTCATCGAAATCCACATTAAAGAGTCTTACAGCCTGACTAGCAGAATGTCATCGTAAATGGGTCATGGCTGCTTGATCCTGGAGGTACATGTGGCAGACAGACCTTACGTATGTAACATATGAGCAGGTTACTGGATACGTTAACATCACGGAGTGATCAATACTCTCGCTATTGCAGACAATGCCAGCTATATTTTCTCCAACAGTATGTCTCTAATCTGGCGTTGATAGGTTCTGAATTGTCAAATATCCTGGATTGTCGACCATTTGGAGAGGAGAGAACCTTCAGGAAGCAAAAGGCATGGAGGAGGGAGAGGCAGCTGCAGATTTTTCTCTTTGCCATATCTGAGACTTCAAGCTGTGAGAGGGGAAGAGGAGACGGTATTGGATTGGTCATGAGAAATGCATAGAAACTATGGGAAGGGTGGGTGGCAGGAAAGTAACAGAATGGGAGTATCATGCCAGGCCATTCCCTTCCGTGATATTTACTGAAGTTAGTCATACAACCAGCCAATGGGCAAGAAATACTTTTCCTAAATGTTGTTTTCCACTGGAAATCTTGTCCCTTCCAATTTTCATTTTTTGCTTTACTGCAATGAAGCCGTTCCTTTTATTCGGAGCTAATCTCCCGTAATTACCAGGATGTTGAGCGACTTCCTCTCTAGCAGCAGGTGACGCCGCTTTGTCTGCTCAACGTGCGTTACCGAAACAACATAGAAATAAACCGTCCTGTAGATGTAAAATTCAATTTTGATTCCTCCTAAAATACCTTTGGGATTGTGGAGACACACTGAGCAAGGTGATTAGCTGGAACAACGGCAACGGCACGTGCAATGCTCTGCAGGATCCCAGCGTCGCTCTAATGTCACCATAGGAGCCTGGTGTTAATGCCAAGCCGAGGGATGGAAATCATGGATTAATTTGTCGCTGCCCATTTAACCGCTGCATGAATTTTTAACACTTCTGCTGAAACGCAACATTGTCTCCACTTCATCTTCTATTAATTATTCAGATCCTACAATCTGCAATTATTTTGTATCAATCAAAGTGAATACATGAAAGTGGGGTAAATGGCATCTTTCTACCTGTAGTTCCCCAGGCTGTACGTGTAGTCAAATAGTCAACTCACCCATAGATCTAACAAAAGTAACAAAATTAATAGAAGAGGGAGAGGAGGGGGCTGAAGCTGCAGTACATCTACTTTCTGCATCAAGTGTACAGTTAAGATCTAGAATTAGTCTGAAAAACTGAAAAGTATATTGTTGGCTTCAGAGCTAAAATAATTCAGCATCAGTACAGGATAAGTAATAAAATGTATGTACACACTGGCTACATCAGCAGAATAGTGAGTGCAGCTCTGGAGAATAATACAGGATGTAACTCAGGATCAGTACAGGATAAGTAATGTAATGTATGTACACAGTGACTGTACCAGCAGAATAGTGAGCGCAGCTCTGGAGTATAATACAGGATGTAACTCAGGATCAGTACAGGATAAGTAATGTAATGTATGTACACAGTCACTGTACCAGCAGAATAGTGAGCGCAGCTCTGGAGTATAATACAGGATGTAACTCAGGATCAGTACAAGATAAGTAATGTAATGTATGTACACAGTGACTGTACCAGCAGAATAGTGAGTGCAGCTCTGGAGTATAATACAGGATGTAACTCAGGATCAGTACAGGATAAGTAATGTAATGTATGTACACAGTGACTGCACCAGCAGAATAGTGAGCGCAGCTCTGGAGTATAATACAGGATGTAACTCAGAATCAGTACAGGATAAGTAATGTAATGTATGTACACAGTGACTGCACCAGCAGAATAGTGAGCGCGGCTCTGGAGTATAATACAGGATGTAACTCAGGATCAGTACAGGATAAGTAATGTAATGTAATGTATGTACACAGTGACTGTACCAGCAGAATAGTGAGTGCAGCTCTGGAGTATAATACAGGATGTAACTCAGGATCAATACAGGATAAGTATTGTAATGTATGTACACAGTGACTGTACCAGCAGAATAGTGAGCGCAGCTCTGGAGTATAATACAGGATGTAACTCAGGATCAGTACAGGATAAGTAATGTAATGTATGTACACAGTGACTGCACCAGCAGAATAGTGAGCGCAGCTCTGGAGTATAATACAGGATGTAACTCAGGATCAGTACAGGATAAGTAATGTAATGTATGTACACAGTCACTGTACCAGCAGAATAGTGAGCGCAGCTCTGGAGTATAATACAGGATGTAACTCAGGATCAGTACAAGATAAGTAATGTAATGTATGTACACAGTGACTGTACCAGCAGAATAGTGAGTGCAGCTCTGGAGTATAATACAGGATGTAACTCAGGATCAGTACAGGATAAGTAATGTAATGTATGTGCACAGTGACTGCACCAGCAGAATAGTGAGCGCAGCTCTGGAGTATAATACAGGATGTAACTCAGGATCAGTACAGGATAAGTAATGTAATGTATGTACACAGTGACTGCACCAGCAGAATAGTGAGCGCAGCTCTGGAGTATAATACAGGATGTAACTCAGAATCAGTACAGGATAAGTAATGTAATGTATGTACACAGTGACTGCACCAGCAGAATAGTGAGTGCAGCTCTGGAGTATAATACAGGATGTAACTCAGGATCAGTACAGGATAAGTAATGTAATGTATGTACACAGTGACTGTACCAGCAGAATAGTGAGCGCAGCTCTGAAGTTAACACACTATGTTATTCCTATAGCAGAGTCAGAAGAGGTGTAGCATGACACAGGAGTTCTTTCTTACTTTGAACCCTAGATTCATGCTCCGCCCCCTGGCCTTGCGCTGTGCATGACCATATGTACCAGTATTACCCGGAGTGTTCCTCTAATATGTCTATATCCCTTGCCCATTGATCTAATCTTATAGATAAACTCAAAAGTTAATTTAGTAAATTCTAAGACGATTGAAAATCACCTTTGATCGCCGCTGCCGGTGACGATGTCATTAAACACAGTCAGAACTTTATCGTACGTCGTCATATTGTTAATTAAAATCGCCCTAGCCTGTTTTTTTCCTGCACGGCGACTGCAGGAATGAGCTATATACAATGTAATAAACCTTGGAATTAGCGAGATCTCAGAGGAAACCCCCGCGGCTGCAGCTGCTTACCTTCTATATATTATATTCTCGCTGAACTTCATTTAAAGACAAATCTCAACAGGTCTCTGAAGCATTTTAATTGATAAAATTATATCATCTGGAGCCTCGCAGTCTGGAGACGTCTCTGATGAGTTCTTTGAAAGCTTTCCCTCCGCCCATTGGAAGCCGCGCTTAACTCTTATGGCTGCAGTCAATACCGGATCAGTGTGATTTATCACCCTACTGTGATATACAGGGGGCACAAGGGAGCGAGGCCGGACCTGCCAGCCCCATCAATTTTATTGAAATAAAGTTATTCTGATATGCAAAAAATAAAAGAGAAGAGAAGAGCGACTGATCTGTGTGAAAAAAGAAAGGTCCATTTTTAGGCGTAAGATAGAAAAAAAAAAAACCATCTATGACGGAAAAACTTTGAGAAATTCCACCTTTAGGGATACATTATAGTTAACACCAGAGGGGGTAACATTAGAGGGGGTACATGAAAGAGACCCCGACAGATAGGCCCATCGCTCTTATTTCTAGAATGGCGGATGAATGAGGCGCGTCGGGGGAAGCGATTTATACATCTGTATCTTTAATAAGACATGAAGCAGCAAACAGGGAAATCCAGAGACCAATTCATCATGTCTTGTATTAGGAAAGATAATTACATTAAAGCTGCACTTAATCTAAAGGAAGGAATGTGCGGCCAAGATACTACCCTCATCCTCTTCCTCCTCCTCACCTTGTATGAACCTGGGACACTTAACCCATCCATCCACCTATCTATCTGATCTCAATGTCATATCTATCTATCTATCTATCTATCTATCTATCTATCTATCTATCCATCCATCCATCTATCCATCTATCTGATCTCAATGTCATATCTAGACAAAGAAAATTTTCAAAGCAGCATAGAAAACAAAAAAATTGGGTGCAAATCCAAAAAGAAGGAGCGGCAACTCCTCTTATGGCTACTAGGCAAGGAAAAATGGCAGCACCAGGTATATTCCAATAAATCGTGACTTTAATCCAAGACAGGCGACGTTTGGGTCCTCACAGGAACTTTTCTCAAGCAATGATGTGATAGCTACAGCTCCTTTATATAGGAAACACAGCAATAAAGTGTAATAATAATAATAATAGTCCTTTAATAGTCCCACAATGCAATATCAATATCAATCAATATCAATATTAATAATAATAATAATAATAATATCAATAATCAATAGCAATATCAATCAATGAAGTGACATTGTGTACATATAAACAGTAATAAATACAAAAAAAAGATCAAATTGACCCTTTATATAAAACAAAGTGCTAAAAATGTAAGATGATCACCATAGTATACATAGGATCAATGTAAAGTGACACATTAAGTAGATTGATGATTCTAAGTTACATAATGTGAATATAAAAACAATAAAGCAGGAGGGACATCCCGCTCACCAAATAAAGATCAGCATGCATAAGCTCTAGCCCACGCTATACCGGCGTTCAGCCAGGTTAATTGCGCATGATCATACAAGTGTACATTATCAATGTGATCAGAGTCCATCGACTGCACATGTCCGCGCATGCGCAGAAGTCGACGCATAACGAATAGGTCATGAATAGTACTGGCAAAATCCCACAACATAATGCGCATGTGCAATCAAGAAAATAGTCTCGGTGGACATCTTAGATGTTGGCAAACACCACCTAAATAGCATTATATAATGAAAAAATGTCAAATCTATCCATCTATCTGATCTCTATGTTATATCTATCTATCTATGTATCCATCCATTAAAAAAAAAAAAAAAGTTCAAAGCATCACCATAAATAAGAAGGGTACAAGCTATAGATACTCTGGTAAATAAATGTTAAAAAAAAAGACATCATCATCCATCATCTAATGAAACTGAATCAATTCATCTCTCTTACATTGTACCTCTCTATTTCATATCTATCTTACATATGAGATGAACAGATTGACAGATATATCTATCCATCTCATCTCTGTATCTCTCTCTGCACTGCTCTATCTACAGGATCTATCTGTGTCTCCCTACTCGAGTACCTGACTCACTGCCGCCTGTCTGTCACTTACTTATATCTCATATCTATCTAAAATCTATTATTTGCATCTCCTGTATCGTTTTATCCACCATCTATCTATCTTTTTTTAAACTCGTTTTATTGAAAATTGCGTATCAGACACAAGAAAAGGAATCAAAACAAATACATAACATGTTGCGCACCAAAAAACGAGAATTTCAATGTAAATTCACTCAACGCACCACATCCCACCTCGCCAGGCCCTCGTCCCATCCGGACCATATAACGTAGACTCGGTACAGAAAGAATATAATCAGGACATGCGTAATACTGTATACATCAGTTATCATGTACAAAACATGCAGTCAATAAGTCAAGGGTAACAACAAGGATACACTCCAAAATGAGAGGTCGTGGATACTCCCGGTGTCTCGCACCCCTCACGGCATGAGTAAATGAATGGCAGAGCGCAATGAGGGAGCCGTATATTGGGTTACCGGAGAATTGCACCATGTTCCCCACACCTTATGGAATTTCTGAGGGCACTCTCTCCCTTTATACACAATCTGGTTATAAGGAAGAACAGTATTAACAAGTTTCTTCCACTGAGATACTGATGGGGGTTTCGGAGCCATCCATCGCAGTGCGATAGCTTTCCTAGCATAAAATAAAAACTCCCTCAAAAGGATTCTAACATGGTGTTGCCATAATTCTTCATCTAATACGCCGAAAAGGCATATCTCTGGGGTTAATGGTATAGGTTTAGCCAGAACTTCCGCCAGGAGATCCACGACCCCTTTCCAAAAACATTGTATGATCGGACATTCCCAAATCATATGCCAAAAGTCTGCCTGTGGACAAAGACACCTAAGGCATCCGGGGTTGGGCAGACGTCCCATTTTGTATAGACGGGAAGGTGTCAAATAACATTGGTGTAGAATATATGTTTGAATCAGTTTGTTGTTAGCTGAAGGTGACACATGTTGAGGAGATTCAAGGATATCTTGAAACATCTCATCTGTGAGAGTTGGGATATTTATGCTCCACCGCGTCAAGGCCGGGGCGTCCAAAGTGGACACCTTGGCCTGTATCAGATGTGCATATAAAGTAGATATCAAACCCCCAGGGCCCTGTGAGCGAAGTATGCCGATAAGCGGATACTCAGATATATTGTCCAATCGATCCGGGAACTGAGAAGAGAGTGCATGTCTAATCTGTAGATATCTAAAGAACTGCGTTCTAGGGATGCCATAGGAGGAGCTTAGCGAGTCAAACGTTTTAAAAACACCTTGTATATACAGGTCACTGAGAGAGGACACGCCATACTGCGACCAGGCCCGGGCGCCAGGCAGGGCAAATAACTTCGGCAGACCAGGGTTGTGCCAAAGCGGGGTCTCCGCAGGTATATCAGAATAAGCGAACACCTTTTTTGCCTGACGCCAGACCTGTCCCGCAAGGGCATGGATGGGCAACAATTTCCCCCTAAACAAGGCCGGGTGTTCCAACACCGGTCACAGATTATGCAGACCCAGGTGGTGAGCCAGATGTGCCTCGGACCTCGGTAGGGGATCAGATGAGAGCCACTTCCTAATAAAACGGAGCTGTCCTGCCAGGTAGTAAAGAAACAGATCAGGGAGTGATGTACCCCCGAGCTGCTTTGGTCGTTGTAGAGATGACAACCTAAGCTTAGATCTAGAGTTTCCCCATATAAAGAAGATAATGAGGGAGTCCATTTGTTTAAAAAATCTAAGGGGCACGGACACAGCAGAATGGCTTATAGCATATAGACATTTGGGTAGTACTATCATTTTAACTAGGTTGATTCTACCAGCCACCGACAAAGGCAGTGTAGCCCAAAGATTAAACTTAACCCTAAAGTGCGAGATGAGCGGAAAGATGTTCTGTTCCAAAAAACACCTATGGTCCCTAGATATAAAGATGCCCAGATATTTGCAGGTTGAGACTGTAGTCAATCCACATACCACATTCCCCTCAGCTACACTTGACGCACGGCCAATATGCATGTATGAGGACTTAGTCCAATTGGTCCGTAGGCCAGAATAATTACCAAATTCGTCAATTATAGCCATGGCTCTGGGCAGAGACCGGGAGGGGTCGCTCATAAACAGGAGTAAGTCATCGGCATAGAGTGCTGTTCTCTCCTCCCGGGTGCCTATCACTATGCCTTTATATATGGGGTCATTCCGAAGCAGTATTGCCAAGGGTTCCACCGCCAGAGCAAACAGTAGCGGTGACAATGGACATCCTTGTCTTGTACCCCTACCCAAAGGAAAGTAGGAAGACAACGCGCCATTAATGGACAGCGCCGCTCTAGGGGAACAGTATAGAAGGGAAATCCAGGTAACAAACCCCTCTCCAAATCCGTATCCTCGCAACACCTGCAATAGAAAAGGCCACTCGACAGAGTCGAACGCCTTTGTTGCATCTAAAGAAGCCATCGACCAGTCATGTGAGGATGATGCCCCAATCTGAGTTATCACCTGAGCCCTTCTAAGATTATCCGATGTAGATTTTCCAGGCATAAAGCCTGTCTGATCCGGATGGACAAGGTCGAGAACAACAGAATTTAGCCTTTTCGCCAACATTTTAGTAAGGAGTTTATAATCTATATTAAGCAGTGATATAGGCCTATATGAGCCACAGTCCAGCGGATCCTTGTCAGGCTTAAGTAACAGGATAATGGTGGCGTCATAAAAGGACTCCGGGAGACTGCGACCCACAAAGGCAGCGTTATAACAGTCAAGCAACACCGGGAGAAGCAGGCCCCCATACTGGGCATAAACCTCCACCGGGATGCCGTCCGGACCCGGCGATTTGCCCCTTGCCATATCTGCCAGGGCTCCCGATAGCTCCTCTAGCGTAAAAGGGGAATCTAAAAATTCACGTTGGTCTTCTGACAATGTAGGAAGGGGGATCAAGCCCAAATAGGTGGCAAGCTCTCCGTCAGTGACTCTAAGCTTGGAGAGGTATAACTCACTGTAATACCTATAAAATCTGTCACTAATGGCCAAGCTATTGGACAGTACCTCCCCCGTCTCTGAATGCACTCCTACGTGCCTTGTCATGCAGTATATGCAGATATTGTCTACCCGTCTGCAACCATTGAGACCTAGCCTCATCAGTTGGATTAGCCACGTATGCGGCTTTACCGAGGCACACTGGGTCGCCAAAGTGGTCTCCAACAGCGAGGATTCCCTCTTTACAAAGGAAATGGAGGACTTAATACAACCCCTAAGATATGCCTTCATAGTTTCCCATAAGAGGAGCGGAGAAGTGTTTGGGGAATTAATGGTCAAAAACGTCTGAAGTTGATCAGGTATTCGATCATGTGGTACAAATAGTTTCAACCAAAATGGGTGGATTCGCCAACCCTGTCGTGGCTTAGCAGCCATACTACTATTTAATTGGACCAACAACGGGGAATGATCAGACACTGCCCTGGGTAAATAGGATATGGTCTGCAACAAAGAATATGCTTTAGTATTTCCAAAAACATGGTCAATCCTGGACAGAGTATGTCTGTTGGCAGAGTGACAGGAAAAGGTGCGGGCCTCCGGAAACCGGACCCGCCACAAATCCAACCACCCCAATTCACGGATTACTCCGGCCATTGTAGTAGGGCGAGGCAGAGAGGGGGAACCTGGCTCCGCGGAGAACCGATCCAATGCAATATCCATAACTTTGTTAAAGTCACCCAAACATAATGCAATAGCCCCAGGGAATCGGGTCGCAAACTGCGCAGCCTGCTGGAGCACAGCAAGATCAGACGCCGGTGGCAAGTACACACCCAGGATAACATACAGGACAGAGTCAACCCAGGCCTGGACAAAAACGTATCGTCCCTCGGGGTCCCTTACAATGAGGCCTGGCTCCCACCTGAGTCTACGATGCACCAAGATGGACACCCCCCTGGAATAGGAAGTATGTGTAGAGTGAGCCGCCCACTGAACCCATGGCTTCTGAAGTCGCCTGGAATTGTCTGGAACCAAATGAGTTTCCTGAAGGCATATGAGGTGTGGGTCAACCCTCCTAATCTGAGAGAAAACCAACGACCTCTTTCGTGGGCTGCCCAGGCCCCTCACATTCCAAGATAGTACACTAAAGGGCGCCATGGTCGTCTAAGAATGTAATGTAATCATGGCAATTCAGGACCCCAAAAGTGACCCGCCTATGAGTGTGTAGCGCGTGGCTGAGTGAAACACAAAGTGGTGTGCAGCAACCTAAGAACCATATACAAACGAAATGAACCATTACACCCCTAAAGGGTGTGAGACATATTACTGGCATAAACAAACAATATTTGTTAAATTAACCGTGGCTACAATTAACGGGGGAAGAAGTGCACCCACAGTGGTTGGTATACGGGGCACTGTCTTAAAGGTATAGATAATCACTAGGCTAGGAGATATACTATTCAACAGAGCCAGGTTCACATGAGTACATGAGATACACCGGCGCCCCGGGGGTCGCCAGCCCAGGTAACTATAAGGCTACAGGATACTATAATAACAGAACCGCACTTTTCATAAAACTACTTATACAATAAACAAGAGCATCCCGTAATACATAAGTCCCTATGTATGGTCCGATCGGACCCCTCACCACACGCCGTCAGGATCATCGTCTCGGAGATCGAGGAAGAAGAGATAGCCAGTCCTCCACATCCCTCGGTGAAGTAAAGAAAAGGGACCTGCCGTCATGGACGACCCGAAGACGTGCTGGGTAAATCATGGAGTATTGTATAGCCTTTTCTCTCAACCGCCTCTTAACGGCCATGAAGGATGCTCGGGTCTTCTGGAGAGCCGCCGAGAAATCTGGAAACATGGCCACTGCTGCTCCGTTGTACTTAAGCTCGCCGGCCTGGCGCGCAGCCCGCAACGCCGTATCCCGATCCGTGCTGTTAATCAGACGGGCCAACAAGGGTCTGGGAGGTGCGCCCTGAGGCGGCGGCTTAGCCGGAACCCTATGGGCCCGTTCCACTGCAAATATTGCTGAGAAGTGAGCCTCCGGCAGGACATTTTTCAGCCACCCCTCCACAAAGGCCCGAGGATCTTCACCCTCCGCCCGCTCCGGCAGGCCCAGGATACGGAGGTTGTTTCGTCGCAATCTATTCTCCAAGTCATCCGCACGCTGGGTCCACAAACTTGCAGCTCTCTCCAGCTCCTGGAATTTGGCAGAAAGTGGGTTAACAGTGTCCTCTACCTGAGAGACCCGATCCTCCACCTCACACACCCTGCCTCGCAAGGTCTGAAAGTCCTGGCGGAGCAGGCCCAGGTCGATTTTTACCTCCTCAATTTTCCCGGTCAGCGAGGAAGTGCCGGCATGGATCGCCTCCAGTAGCTGTCCAGTAACTTGCTTTAAAGTGGGCTCGGGGTCCTCCTCTGGAAGGGCAGGAGAGGCTGCCTCAAGCGATGGTGATGTAGAAGAGGATGCTGCCCTGGAGAACCCCCTCAGGCGATCAGAGACAGAGGTTGATTGCGGGCGACTCATTTTACAGAGTCGGCGGCCGCTCTTCCTGCGTTCCGTACGGGTGGATATGATGGCAGAGGAGGAGGTGTGATTGTAGCAAGACCAGGCCGGCCCCAGAGGATTATAGACAAGGTCTCTGGCTAATAGCAGTTGCACAGTAGGAGCCTCTATGTCAGGCCACCAGGGCCAATAAGCCAGCCGAGGACAGACAGTAACTCAACAGTCCAATAGTATCGATGGCAACAGACTCTGGATTATAAGCGATGTCTCCAAGAGAGAGCCGTCAGCAGAGTAATGAAATAAATAGATTGCCAGGAGGAACTAAGAGGGAACGGATGGCAACTCAGCGATACAATAGTGCCGATAGCAACAGTCACTGGATTATAAGTAAGGCCTCCAAGAAGGCCAGTAGCGAAGTGATGGAGTAGATAGATTGCCAGGAGGAACTAAAGGAGGACAGATGGTAACTCAACAGTCCAGTAGCACATACAGCAACCGTCACTGGATTATAAGTAAAGCCTTCCAGAGAAGCAGTCAGCAGGACGATAAATCGTACAGAGGCACACACCTTCAATGGGTCAGAGACAGTTGATGGCTGCCACAGATATTGCCTTGCACTACTGCCCAGAGGAGCCAGGGGATGGTCCTATCGTGCCCAGCAGCAAGCAGGAGAGAGGAATGCCAGCTCCCAAACTTCCAGGCAGGGATAGAGGGAACCGTCAGAGATAGGCTCAGCTCGCCAGGAACGCCAGACTCAGCGCCCCCTCATCAGCAGATGGCCAAACCGGTCAGGGTTAAAATGGTCGCCCGCCACGTAAAGAGAGGGGTGACCGCCGTCCGGGTGCCAGCAGGATCAGCGGCCCCAGCGGTGCCTGCACAGCCCAGGCCGGCCCACGAGCGCAGCCCCAGAACAGCAGCTCCACCCCAGCTCCAGGCCACAGCAGCGCGGGACAGAGCCGCTCCGGCAGCGGCGGTGGGAGTGTATGGCCGCCGGCCACGTGTAGCGATCACCGACTACTACCCAACGGAGAAGGACACCGGCAGAACGGGAGCTCTGGAACCAGGAGGAGGGCCTCAGAAGTGCGTTCCAGCGGACAGCGAACCCGGGCACCGGTAAGCAAGGATGGATTTCAGGATGGATGAGCGGCTCTAGCCGGAGCTCCGCTCACATGCGACCGTCCATGTCGCGCGCTAGCCATGCCCCCGCCCACCATCTATCTATCTTAAATCATCTTTCTTTATCTCAGATCTATCCATGTCATCCCATCTATCTACTTCTCTGTCTATCTCGTATCTATCTCTTTCTAGCTATAATATCTATCTCTAACTCTAGCAATGGAAAGCTCATAGGAGCACCGTGCAACCATGTATGGGTGCTAAGTCACAGAGCTCTGACCAAAAAGACCCACCAAGGACATACCAGAAATAGGCAGCTCTCCAAAAATGTGGAAAAACACACTTTGTTGTATTTATTTCATATGTAACGTTTCAGCTCCAAGCTTGAGAAAGGCTCCTGAGCACGGAGCTGAAACATTACACATGGAATAAATATCACTAACACTAGTGTGACCATTCAGGAACTCCGTCCCCCATTCCTTCTCTCCACCGATTCCGGGCGGAAACCCGACGGGCCCCATTATAGTCTATGGGGTCTGTAGGTTTCCGTGGGTAACTGATTTTTAAGTGGATAGGGTTTCTGTTTTTCAAGGCCACCAGCGGACCCAGAGAATGGAAACCTGAACACTAGTGTGAACCTCATGTAAGGGCAGTTTTTTCACATTTTTGGAATGCTGTATCCATCTTTCCATAATATCTATCTATCCATCTTAACTTTGTAATCATCCATCTTATCTATATATCCATCTTCTCTATCACATTTATTGTACCTAATAATCATATTTATTATATGTAATATATTTATGTATTGGATTATCTATAGTAGATCTATTTATCTATATTATTTCTCTCTGTACCTCTCATGCTACAGTATTTCTTACATCTATCTACTTATATCTATCTATCTATCTATCCCATATCTATCTATCTATCTCATATCTATCTATCTATCTATCCCATATCTATCTATCTATCTCATATCTATCTATCTCATATCTATCTATCTTTCTATCTCATATCTATCTATCTATCTATCTCATATCTATCTATCTATCTATCTATCTATCTATCTCATATCTATCTATCTATCTATCTATCTATCTATATCTCATGTCTATCCCATATCTATCTATCTATCTATCTCATATCTATCTATCCCATATCTATCTATCTCATATCTATCTATCTCATATCTATCTATCTATCTATCTATCTATCTATCTACCTATCTCATATCTATCTATCTATCTATCTGCCTATCTATCTATCTATCTATCTATCTTACCTATCAATCTAATATTTATCCATAGTATCTATTTGTCTATTGATCTCATATCTATCTATCTCATATTTATTATCTATCTCTCATATCTATTTATCTCTCATTTATTATCTATCTCATATCTCTATAGTATCTATCATCTATCATATTTACATTATCTATAGTATTTATCTTCTCTCATATCTATCTATCTCATATCTATTTTATATGTATCTCACATATCTATCTATCTATCTATCTCATATCTATCTATCTATCTCATATCTATCTATCTATCTCATATCTATCTATCGCATATCTCACATATCTATCTATCTATCTATCTATCTCATATCTATCTATCTATCTCATATCTATCTATCTATCTCATATCTATCTATCTCATATCTCACATATCTATCTATCTATCTATCTATCTATCTATCTATCTCATATCTCACATATCTATCTCATCTATCTATCTATCTATCTATCTATCTATCTCTCATATCGATCTATCTTTCTATCTATCTATCTCATATCTATCTATCTATCTATCTATCTATCTCATATCTATCTATCTATCTATCTATCTATCTCATATCTATCTATCTATCTATCTATCTATCTATCTATCTATCTATCGTACCTATTTGTCCACCTATGGTATCTATCGTCTATCACATTTACTATATCTATAGTATTTATCGTCCCTTATCTATCTATCTACCTACAGTATCTATTATCTATCCCCCTCATATGTATTTCTATCTACAAAACTATGTACAGATTATCACGCAGGTGTCACATAGAAATGACAATGGCCACCACCATAGTAAATAACATATATATTCACACACATAATATCCATGTGTTTCAGGTTTTACCAATTTGCATCTGATTTGTCATAAAACAACAAACTCCAGAAAATAATTCCTTCCCGAGCTGATTTACATATTAATTGTAAAGTATAGAAATCCCAGCCCGGCTACATTTCAATTTCTTAAATATCAGCGATTTAATAACTGCATCTGAATAATTCCGAGCTTTCTGTGTTTTACTGGGAAATGCTGTGAATTATTACAAGGCTCCGAAAAAACAATCACACAAATACAGGATGAAATAAACAGTAACTGTGAGAAAATATGAGCTTATTACAAGGCGCTGCGCAGCTCGCCCCCTGCTGGTCACTGGCGTTATCAGCAGTGCACATCTCACTCCACAAAGCAGAGGATTTAGGATCTTAAGATTTCATCCAGTTTCTATGATGAGACATTTTTGCATGGTGGGGGATTAGAAAGAACACACATTAAAGGGGATGTCTAGCTCCAGATTCCCAGTCACATCAGGTCTGCGAATTCAACATAAAAACTTCAAAAATGTACTTCTAGAGTACCAATATCCTAATCCCAAATATATACCATATACATACTTATAAGACGTGTAATAATATTTCTCTCTCATAAGATACTCATTGACAAAAGATAAAAGGAAGTATCCAGATAGAAATGTCAGATTGCGGCAAAACTCGCCCTACAGTAATGTCTCAGGCAGATATGTAAATGATTACAGGTGTGGTCTGGTTAGACACTGGCTCTTGCCACAAGAGGGCGTAAAAGTGGTTCTCTTGCTGTGCTATAAAAAGGCCATCAGAGGCTACTTTTGGGTAGTGTACCTCTTGGTAAGAGATCTTTGACTGCTAGACATGTCTGTGCAAATCACTCAAAGACACTTTGCCCAGATGACAAATTTTAAGAGGAGGCAAATCTTTGGACTTAGAGAAGCAGGAAGGGCAGGATGGCTGTTTTGACAAATTGCTCACCATCTAGGTCATTCTGTTAGGACATATTGGGGCAGTAGTTACGTGAGGGCACACACATGGAGAACAGGCCCTGAATGACCCAGGCTGAGGAGTGACATACTGCCCCCTGCTGGTGTGATGATCTGGGGAGCCATCACATAGGACAGTTGGCCACCCCTAGTAGTGATACAAGGACACTAACAGCTCAGTGATATGTACAGGACATCCTCACAGTGTTATATGTGTTGTCTCTCATGGCAGGGCGGACAACTGGCACCAGCCGGATAATGGTCACCCACACGCACGCACACACACATACACGGGTTCACCGGGAATGTCTCCATCAGATTACAGCACGGCCTTGTCCTGTCCAATCACTAGATCACCAATCTACAATTTATTGCACAGCTTCACCAGCCTACAAGTGTGCAGGATCTACAGGCCCAACTATAACATCTGTGGTAAATGTACTGCAGGATACCATACAGATCCTGTATACCTCCATGTCCTGCCGTATCTCATCTTGTATCCAGGCTACAGGCCCAGCTGTAACATCTGTGGTAAATGTACTGCAGGATACCATACAGAACCTGTATACCTCCATGTCCTGCCGTATCTCATCTTGTATCCAGACTACAGGCCCAGCTGTAACATCTGTGGTAAATGTACTGCAGGATACCATACAGATCCTGTATACCTCCATGTCCTGCCGTATCTCATCTTGTATCCAGACTACAGGCCCAGCTGTAACATCTGTGGTAAATGTACTGCAGGATACCATACAGAACCTGTATACCTTCATGTCCTGCCGTATCTCATCTTGTATCCAGGCTACAGTCCTAGCTGTAACATCTGTGGTAAATGTACTGCAGGATACCATACAGAACCTGTATACCTCCATGTCCTGCCGTATCTCCTTCTCGTATCCAGACTACAGGCCCAGCTGTAACATCTGTGGTAAATGTACTGCAGGATACCATACAGAACCTGTATACCTCCATGTCCTGCCGTATCTCATCTTGTATCCAGACTACAGGCCCGGCTGTAACATCTGTGGTAAATGTACTGCAGGATACCATACAGAGCCTGTATACCTCCATGTCCTGCCGTATCTCATCTTGTATCCAGACTACAGGCCCGGCTGTAACATCTGTGGTAAATGTACTGCAGGATACCATACAGAACCTGTATACCTCCATGTCCTGCCGTATCTCATCTTGTATCCAGACTACAGGCCCAGCTGTAACATCTGTGGTAAATGTACTGCAGGATACCATACAGAACCTGTATACCTCCATGTCCTGTTGTATCTCATCTTATATCCAGACTACAGGCCCGGCTGTAACATCTGTGGTAAATGTACTGCAGGATACCATACAGAGCCTGTATACCTCCATGTCCTGCCGTATCTCATCTTGTATCCAGGCTACAGGCCCAGCTGTAACATCTGTGGTAAATGTACTACAGGATACCATACAGATCCTGTATACCTCCATGTCCTGCCGTATCTCATCTTGTATCCAGGCTACAGGTCCAGCTGTAACATCTGTGGTAAATGTACTGCAGGATACCATACAGATCCTGTATACCTCCATGTCCTGCCGTATCTCATCTTGTATCCAGGCTACAGGCCCGGCTGTAACATCTGTGGTAAATGTACTGCAGGATACCATACAGAGCCTGTATACCTCCATGTCCTGCCGTATCTCATCTTGTATCCAGGCTACAGACCCAGCTGCAACATCTGTGGTAAATGTACTGCAGGATACCATACAGAACCTGTATACCTCCATGTCCTGCCCTATCTCATCTTGTATCCAGGCTACAGGCCCAGCTATAACATCTGTGGTAAATGTACTGCAGGATACCATACAGAACCTGTATACCTCCATGTCCTGCCGTATCTCATCTTGTATCCAGGCTACAGGCCCAGCTGTAACATCTGTGGTAAATGTACTGCAGGATACCATACAGAGCCTGTATACCTCCATGTCCTGCCCTATCTCATCTTGTATCCAGACTACAGGCCCAGCTGTAACATCTGTGGTAAATGTACTGCAGGATACCATACAGAACCTGTATACCTCCATGTCCTGTTGTATCTCATCTTATATCCAGACTACAGGCCCGGCTGTAACATCTGTGGTAAATGTACTGCAGGATACCATACAGAGCCTGTATACCTCCATGTCCTGCCGTATCTCATCTTGTATCCAGCCTACAGGCCCAGCTGTAACATCTGTGGTAAATGTACTACAGGATACCATACAGATCCTGTATACCTCCATGTCCTGCCGTATCTCATCTTGTATCCAGGCTACAGGTCCAGCTGTAACATCTGTGGTAAATGTACTGCAGGATACCATACAGATCCTGTATACCTCCATGTCCTGCCGTATCTCATCTTGTATCCAGGCTACAGGCCCGGCTGTAACATCTGTGGTAAATGTACTGCAGGATACCATACAGAACCTGTATACCTCCATGTCCTGCCGTATCTCATCTTGTATCCAGACTACAGGCCCGGCTGTAACATCTGTGGTAAATGTACTGCAGGATACCATACAGAACCTGTATACCTCCATGTCCTGCGGTATCTCATCTTGTATCCAGGCTACAGGCCCAGCTGTAACATCTGTGGTAAATGTACTGCAGGATACCATGCAGAACCTGTATACCTCCATGTCCTGCCGTATCTCATCTTGTATCCAGGCTACAGGCCCAGCTGTAACATCTGTGGTAAATGTACTGCAGGATACCATGCAGAACCTGTATACCTCCATGTCCTGCCGTATCTCATCTTGTATCCAGACTACAGGCCCAGCTGTAACATCTGTGGTAAATGTACTACAGGATACCATACAGATCCTGTATACCTCCATGTCCTGCTGTATCTCATCTTGTATCCAGACTACAGGCCTAGCTGTAACATCTGTGGTAAATGTACTGCAGGATACCATACAGAACCTGTATACCTCCATGTCCTGCCGTATCTCATCTTGTATCCAGACTACAGGCCCGGCTGTAACATCTGTGGTAAATGTACTACAGGATACCATACAGAACCTGTATACCTCCATGTCCTGCCGTATCTCATCTTGTATCCAGACTACAGGCCCAGCTGTTACATCTGTGGTAAATGTACTGCAGGATACCATACAGAACCTGTATACCTCCATGTCCTGCCGTATCTCATCTTGTATCCAGACTACAGGCCTAGCTGTAACATCTGTGGTAAATGTACTGCAGGATACCATACAGAGCCTGTATACCTCCATGTCCTGCCGTATCTCATCTTGTATCCAGACTACAGGCCTAGCTGTAACATCTGTGGTAAATGTACTGCAGGATACCATACAGAACCTGTATACCTCCATGTCCTGCCGTATCTCATCTTGTATCCAGGCTACAGGCCCAGCTGTAACATCTGTGGTAACTGTACTGCAGGATACCACACAGAACCTGTATACCTCCATGTCCTGCCGTATCTCATCTTGTATCCAGGCTACAGGTCCAGCTGTAACATCTGTGGTAAATGTACTGCAGGATACCATACAGAACCTGTATACCTCCATGTCCTGCCGTATCTCATCTTGTATCCAGACTACAGGTCCAGCTGTAACATCTGTGGTAAATGTACTGCAGGATACCATACAGATCCTGTATACCTCCATGTCCTGCGGTATCTTATGTCCAGGATAGAGGTGCCAACAGGGTCCTAGAGCCTGTGCCCACCTGTACAGTTTTCCCCAATAAAATTCACCTTTGGCTTCTCCATATATCATCTTTACATCGTACTGAGAAAGCTTCAGACTAGTACAACAACTTTCTTCTTTCTTGGCGCAGGATTTTTTGTTGTCAATGACTGTATAGATTTCTTTACCACTTACTTATATAGCGCCTGCTTATTCTGTTGCACAGTACAGATAATGTACTGATATCTTGGACACGGAGGTTATTTTGATATGATAAAGGTGGGTCCTCTCTTCAAGTCCCTCATCTCTTGGATAGTGTCTCTTGCTCTGGAGGACCTGATGTGCCCTACATTACACAGACAGCCCATGGATATAATAGGACACAGTGTAATGCTTAATTCCACCTGTGGTGGTGCTGTAGGGTAATTAAACACTTGTTACCAGGTTTTCCTACAGATTACAGCTGATCACTGTGATCCAAGCATGGAAAGACCTTCTGATCCGCTTAGTGTTAATGGACGTTTCTAATAGGTAAGGATTGGAGAACTCTCTTAATAATTGATTCTCAACATTCACTGGTCAATCTACAGATAAGACATATCACCATAGACCTGGCGCTCAGAGCCCCGCACATAGGGACAATGACCTTCAAGGATCTGAACTTTTGCTTTTGTACCAATGTCTCGCAGTCAAGACAATTTCTGTTTTCTGTGTTTTCCTGGGTAAATGTCACCATTCGGTTATTACAGGACAATGACGTCGACCGTAAGGACATTTGTTCTAGTGGGAAAATTAAATGATTGAAAACATTGTAGCCTGAAAATAAAAGATTGAGAGCTAAATGGAGCCCTGCCGGGTCCATCACACTGACACAAAGTATGGCTGGAGAACAAGGTGTACAGGCTGCAGCATTTATAGCTGATCTGTCAGCTTAAAGGGAGCGTATCTGGTCCCCAAGGCCTCCTGAACCAGTAACCGTGCCGTGTACAGGCCTTTAATAGGAGCAGAAACATAACATAACATGGCTGCAAACAGATGCAGCAATGCAGAGGTAATCATTGATATGCAAGTCAGGCTGCAAGTGCACTGGGGGCGGGACCCGATTTGCCAAATTTACCTACAGGCAGCTTTCTTATGGAATCTCCATTCACCATCTCCTTAGCCATGATTGACATTTATAACCTCTGCCTGCACTGCAGTTGCACATAGGCAAATCAGGTCCCGCCCCTCGTGCACTTGCAGGCGAGTTATCTCTGAATTGCTTTATCAGTTTGTGGTCATAAATAGAGATGAGTTAAGTATGCAAAAATTCGATTCAGCAACTTCGCCGAATTTCGCGATATGATTCTATTCGATCTAAAATAAATCGCGGCGAATAACATTCCAAAAACAGCTATTTATTGGCTGCAGAGAGCCGGGGTGGGCGGCAAAATGGCAGAACCCCTTGGATGCGGCAGTCATGTTTGACCACGGCATCCAAGTTGTTAAAACCCCGGATCGGTTATGGAGCAGGGTGTTAGCTCTCAGTTACAGCTGTCAGTTACAGCTCACACCCTGCTCCATAACTGATGGGGGGGATTTAACACCTTGGATGCAGCAGTCAAACATGCCGTGTGCGCTCGCGAAGGGGTTAAAGGGATGTGACATCACAGGGCTGGCTGCTGATTGGCTGCATGCATGGCATTGTGGGTGATCGCGTGTTCCCAGAGTTCCTTGCCCCATGTAGAGCAGCCATTTTGAACTAAATGCGAATCATTACCACGAAGCGTGAGGAAATTTGGATTAGAAGCAAATCGAATATTTCCTGAAATTCGGATCGAATTCCACTTCTGCAGCTTCGACTCGCTCATCTTTAGTCATAAAGCTAAGTTTCTGCTACTATTAAAGAGCCCTACAAGGCACTATTAGTAGCTTGGAAGGCATTTTGGACCTGCTAGACTCCCTTTAATATGAAGTCCTATATATAACATTGTATTAAAGGTACAAATCCATAAAACTGATGGATAAAATGGCACAAAAGTATCATGAAGTTTGGCTACAATGAGCACTGAAAGAATATGGTGCACAGGTACAGATATGGGGCACCTCGTCTGGATATGCAATAGCACTAACTAAAGTCATATATTAGATATTTGCCCACATTTGCAACCTACCCAATATCACAGGATAGGGGTAAGTTGTAAATAGGTGGGGGTCAGACTGCTGGGACCCCATTGATCATGAGCATGGGGATGTAAGGCACTGCAGGTATGCTGACGCTCCATTCATTTCTATGGACTATGGCAACACTTTAGATGAGCGCTGCACTACAGAGATCGCCAGCAGTCCATAGAAACAAATGGAATAATAGCGAGTCTGCGCAACACCGCTTAACTCAGACAGGGGGCAAGGAACCCCCATTCTTGTGAGATGAGGGTCCCAGCAGTCAGACCCAACCAGTCTTCAAATGATCCCCCTGTGCCGTGGACACAGGATTAGTGCACTCATGGGCAAAACCCTTAAAGGATGGGTTCAGCCATATTTTAGGTTTGTGTTCCCCTCCAATCCAAGCACAGGTGAAACATGAAGACATTTCCCTTTAGAAAAGTCTTTATCCTAGATTATCCTCTAGAGGTGAAAGATTACACAATGATGACGCGATGGCCGCAGGTGACCGGATATAATGAGGCGCTCGGTAATCCCGCGCACTGCACACCGAGCACAGAACATTTTTTATCCTGTTTCTTTTGTTTTTGACACACCATTATGGTTGATGTTGGAAACAGAACGGCGCTTTATTGCAGCATTCTGCTATCAAACCCATAGGCTTTAGAAATTGACACAAGACAAATTTCTTCTTTTTTCCCTGCTTTACAATATAAAAAAGCTTCCTGGCTATAATACTGATTCATCATATTCCATTATATCCCATTTTCTGGGCCTGGAGAAAATCAGAATTTAAGGTGGAAGTTTCCCTAACAATGTAATATATGGTGAGAGGAAAAGTGAACAAACGTGAGCAAAAATTCTGTGTTACACTGTCAGTGTTCTTATGTCAAGATTCCATATAACTAAAAACATCTGGTACCTTCTATACTTTATATAACATGTTCTATATCGTAATAACACAGATCTTCTGATCAATTAATCTTATGTGCAGCATACAGTATGTGATAAGGGCCAGATCCCCTATGTGTAATATTCTGAAGAGACAACTCCCCATGCACAAGAATATAAGTACTATAATACTGACCTCTATAGTCAAGAATATAACTACTATAATACTGCTCCTATGTACAAGAATATAACTACTATAATACTGCTCCTATGTGCAAGAATATAACTACTATAATACTGCTCCTATGTACAAGAATATAACTACTAGAATACTGCTCCTATGTAAAAGAATATAACTACTATAATACTGCTCCTATGTACAAGAATATAACTACTATAATACTACCTCCTATGTACAAGAATATAACTACTATAATACTACCTCCTATGTACAAGAATATAACTACTATAATACTACCTCCTATGTACAAGAATATAACTACTAGAATACTGCTCCTATGTACAAGAATATAACTACTAGAATACTGCTCCTATGTACAAGAATATAACTACTAGAATACTGCTCCTATGTACAAGAATATAACTACTATAATACTGCTCCTATGTACAAGAATATAACTACTATAATACTACCTCCTATGTACAAGAATATAACTACTATAATACTGCTCCTATGTACAAGAATATAACTACTATAATACTGCTCCCTATGTACAAGAATATAACTACTAGAATACTGCTCCTATGTACAAGAATATAACTACTATAATACTGCTCCTATGTACAAGAATATAACTACTATAATAATGCCTCCTATGTACAAGAATATAACTACTATAATACTGCTCCTATGTACAAGAATATAACTACTATAATACTGCCCCTATGTACAAGAATATAACTACTATAATACTGCTCCTATGTACAAGGATATAACTACTATAATACTACTCCTATGTACAAGAATATAACTACTATAATACTGCTCCTATGTACAAGGATATAACTACTATAATACTACTCCTATGTACAAGAAAAAAACTACTATAATACTACTCCTATGTACAAGAATATAACTACTATAATACTGCTCCTATGTACAAGGATATAACTACTATAATACTACTCCTATGTACAAGAATATAACTACTATAATACTGCCCCTATGTACAATAATATAACTACTATAATACTACTCCTATGTACAAGAATATAACTACTATAATACTGCTCCTATGTACAAGGATATAGCTACTATAATACTACTCCTATGTACAAGAATATAACTACTATAATACTGCCCCTATGTACAAGAATATAACTACTATAATACTACCTCCTATGTACAAGAATATAACTACTATAATACTGCTCCTATGTACAAGAATATAACTACTATAATACTGCTCCTATGTACAAGAATATAACTACTATAATACTACCTCCTATGTACAAGAATATAACTACTATAATACTGCCCCTATGTACAAGAATATAACTACTATAATACTGCTCCTATGTACAAGAATATAACTACTATAATACTGCCCCCTATGTACAAGAATATAACTACTATAATACTGTTCCTATGTACAAGAATATAACTACTATAATACTACTCCTATGTACAAGAATATAACTACTATAATACTGCTCCTATGTACAAGAATATAACTACTATAATACTGCTCCTATGTACAAGAATATAACTACTATAATACTGCTCCTATGTACAAGAATATAACTACTATAATACTACCTCCTATGTACAAGAATATAACTACTATAATACTGCCTCCTAGCTGTGAGGTTGTGTTTCTGTAGCTCTCCTGAGTCGCCTGATGTCTGGAGAAAGCCCAGAGCGGGGCCACCCTGGGTGGGGCAGCTCCCCTAGCAAGGCCCAGGCTCCAAGGCCTACTCTGGGAAACAATTACCAGACAACTGAGAAAGTGGATGAAAATCCCAAAGTTTCTAGGAATGGAAGTAATGTCCAGTGTGTGAGCAGTCCCAGTGCAAGTCAAGATGGGAAGAAAGTTATTGCAAAGAAAGCAGTAGCAGAAGCAAGCAGAGGTACGGTGCAACAACCTACCAAAGTAATTGTGCAGCATCCAGACAGATTACCTGAATGTAAGAAGAAGCAAGCCGTGCAGCCTGTGCAGACGCCATTACAGGTTACAGGTGTCCCGTCCACTCCACCCTCCTGCAGACAGAGGAGAACGTCCCTGGAGAAACAGACCATGCTGGAGAACATGCAGCGGCCTGTACTGGTGCGGTCTGAGCGGACAAGATCTGGCAGTGGAAACTGCAAAACTGTAGTGAAGCCTGTGGATGAGACCAAAGAGAGACCAGCAGGGAGGCCTCATGGTACCAGTAGTGCGGTCACTAGTAACAAACTGGGACATAGTCCCCAACCTGGAGATTGTGGCCCCATGGCAGTGACAACAGCCGCAGCAGGCCAGAAGTCACAGGCTACACCGACCAGAAGCCATACTGTTAGTAACCAGCCTGCAAAACTACCTAATAATGCACAGAGTGTTACAATGGCGGAGCGAGCACCTGAACTGCGCCTGGCAGACGAGATCCCAGCACTGGTCAAGAGACTGGAGACATTAAAGGCGGGTAAAATATATCTGCAGAGACAGATTGACTGTGCCTACAAAATAAGGGCTGCTAAACCTTGGTTAGAGGAAGGAGTGGACAAGAAGCTGAGCGCACTGGCGAAAGAGCTCGCCGATGTCGTACAGGAGACCGAGACTGTACTGGAGCAAATGGGACCGGTGGGAGAATCGTACAGAAACCAGCAGCGATTCCAGGAATACCGGAAGTCACCATCATCTCGCTCTAGGTCTGAACCCTCTCAAGATGGCGGCCAGCAGTCCCATGCAAAACCTATTCTGCAGCCAGCAAGTTTCCCTTTTAAGGAAGGGAATTTGTATGGGGAAGGAGCAGCTAATGCCAAGCCACAGCAAAGACCTGCAGCAGTTCCTGGCAAGGCACCACAAGTCCCAGCAACCAGCACTTTACAGCAAGATCATGGACCCCTGCCTGAAGTAGCATCTGTGCAGACACCACAAGTCCCAGGAGGCAGGTCATCTCAGCAGGACTGTGCACTGTTACCTGAAGGTACTGGGGTAGTAGCACATTTGGGGTCTCAGGTTGTGAGTGTGTGGGACAGTCTGGACTCTGCTGTGCAAGTCACCAATAGTGACTATAATAACATTGTGGACTCTGCTGTACAGGACTCTGCTGCCACTGACTATCCATCTAATATGTCTGATATTATAGATAATCCTGTATATAATAATGGTGCAGCAGGGGAAAGTGTTTCTCATTCTGGGGGGGATCCTTCACCATCTATGACATTAGACCCCTCTACAGTCCAGTCTCTGGACTCTGCTGATATTGCAGACATAGAGGTTGATGGTGGGGCGGACACAGCACAGTCCAATGTACAGGACTTTCCCCCTCTAGATACTCACATAGTAACAGAACCTCGTAGTGCAGGTGCTCAGCAGCCCACACAGCGCCCACAGACACGCCAAGATGGCGGATCTGGCCATACCTCCTCTGGGAATGCCTGGAGCCGCGGTGCTCCTTCTTTTACATCGAGCACGAACTATACAGGCCAGGCTTTCAAGAGGAGGAATGTAGTCAGGTTTAGGCACAGAGGTGCCAAGGAAGATCTGCCTGATAGAAGGTTTGTGGTCAGAGGGCTCCTATGTACCCAGATGGGCTTCCTGCCGACTGACATCCTGGCAGTGATAAACCTTCCTGACCGCCAGGGGTATGATGTCAGCTTTAAGCTGATGTCTGATCTGGACCGTTTCTGGGCTAATGTCACCAGGTTCAGAGATACTGAGGGTTGGAATAAGTTCAGCTTCATCCCCATCTCTAGGCCAGATACGGCAAGTGTCACCATTGTATTCTGGAATGAAGCCGTTCCCCCTCAGGACATTGTCATCTGGCTCAGGAGACACTGTGACCTCATGTCCGATCTAACTAAGAATAGGGATGAAGACGGGATCTGGACTGGTGGGTGGAAGGTCCTGGTTAAGTTGCGTCAGAACAACAACGTAACCCAACATCTGCCCAACTCATTTTTTATTGGCCGAGAGAAAGGCATCTGCTTCTATGCAGGTCAGCCCTGCAGATGCTTTAGGTGTGGGAAGGCCGGTCATATAGCGAGTGTGTGCACCATGGTAAAATGCAACTTGTGTAATGAAATGGGCCACGTGAGCGCTACCTGCAAAAACATTAGATGTAATCTGTGTGGTAAGATGGGTCACCCTCACAGGGATTGTCCTGATGCTTGGCACAACATCCGTAGGGATATCCCTGATGAGGACTTGCTGGCAGCGGCTGATGACATACAGGAGGAGGAGGAGGCGCTGTTGTCAGGGTCAGTAGTCACTGAGTCAGAGCCCCAAACAGATACAGGTGATACCACCCAGGGCCAAGCCCAGTCAGGACCCATTGAGGCGACCATGAAGGTTGTTGACCAAGTTGTACAACCCTCAGTGGCCATCTCTTCTCCTGCCCCAACACCCACCAGTACTAAGAGAAGAAAGAAAGATAGATCCAGCCGTAAGCCTGAGGGTGAGTGGACCACTGTAAAAAAACCAACTAGGATGAGAATAGGTAGCACGGGTAATGTCACAGCAACGGCAAATAGATTCTATATTCTATCAGAGTCAGACGGAGAAGAGGAACTAGACAGGAAGATCCAACAAATGATGGCAGAGTACGATGAGGAACCAGAGGGCGATCCTCCTACTAAAAGGAGACCCCGCCGAGCTGAGGTGCAGTCTGAATCAGACATGGAAACAGTAGGTCACCAGGATAGCTCTGATTCAGATCTGTGATGGAGGGAAGTGGATCTAGTTTTAAGTCTGATCTATTTACTTTTACCGTATGTTCTTTACATTTTCTTCTCCAACAGGTGTGGACTCTTTAGGTTGATTTTGCGTTAATTATTTTCTTGTTTGATTCTTCTTTGTACATACAAAATGTCTGAAATTACTGGAAGTTTTTTTGTTTAATTGTATTTATGTTTGTTTTTACTTTAATAAAAATTGCCTCCTATGTACAAGAATATAACTACTATAATACCGCTCCTATGTACAAGAATATAACTACTATAATACTGCTCCTATGTACAAGAATATAACTACTATAATACTGCTCCTATGTACAAGAATATAACTACTATAATACTGCTCCTATGTACAAGAATATAACTACTATAATACTACCTCCTATGTACAAGAATATAACTACTATAATACTTCTCCTATGTACAAGAATATAACTACTATAATACTGCCTGCTATGTACAAGAATATAACTACTATAATACCGCTCCTATGTACAAGAATATAACTACTATAATACTGCTCCTATGTACAAGAATATAACTACTATAATACTGCTCCTATGTACAAGAATATAACTACTATAATACTGCTCCTATGTACAAGAATATAACTACTATAATACTACCTCCTATGTACAAGAATATAACTACTATAATACTGCTCCTATGTACAAGAATATAACTACTATAATACTACTTCCTATGTACAAGAATATAACTACTATAATGCTGCCCCTATGTACAAGAATATAACTACTATAATACTGCTCCTATGTACAAGAATATAACTACTATAATACTGCCTCCTATGTACAAGAATATAACTACTATAATACTGCTCCTATGTACAAGAATATAACTACTATAATACTGCTCCTATGTACAAGAATATAACTACTATAATACTACTTCCTATGTACAAGAATATAACTACTATAATACTGCCTCCTATGTACAAGAATGTAACTACTATAATACTGCCTCCTATGTACAAGAATATAACTACTATAATACTGCCTCCTATGTACAAGAATATAACTACTATAATACTGCTCCTATGTACAAGAATATAACTACTATAATACTGCTCCTATGTACAAGAATATAACTACTATAATACTACTTCCTATGTACAAGAATATAACTACTATAATACTACTCCTATGTACAAGAATATAACTGCTATAATGCTGCTCCTATGTACAAGAATATAACTACTATAATACTGCCTCCAATGTACAAGAATATAACTACTATAATACTGCCTCCTATGTACAAGAATATAACTACTATAATACTGCCTCCTATGTACAAGAATATAACTACTATAATGCTGCTCCTATGTACAAGAATATAACTGCTATAATGCTGCTCCTATGTACAAGAATATAACTACTATAATACTGCCTCCAATGTACAAGAATATAACTACTATAATACTGCCTCCTATGTACAAGAATATAACTACTATAATACTGCCTCCTATGTACAAGAATATAACTACTATAATACTGCCTCCTATGTACAAGAATGTAACTACTATAATACTGCTCCTATGTACAAGAATATAACTACTATAATACTGCCCCTATCTACAATACAACTACTATAATACTTTTTTCTTTTTTAAATTTTTGTTTTTTTTTTTTTTTTAGATTTTTTTAGGGATTTGTTAGACACTTATAATAAAATCCTCGGGTCTCTGCATTGCTGTCCACCATGAATCACAGGATGTTTTAAGAGTCAGGAATGCTCTAAATAAAGCCACTTGAAGGCACGATAGCTTTAAATATAACTCATGGTGAATGCGGCGCACACATCACGATAGCCATACTCCGCTTCTATTGTATGGTTTATGCTTTAAGAGTCTTCCATGATCCTTAAGCAGAAAGCAGACAAATCTCCAGTATGTATTAGGACTTACATTATTCACTTAGCATGACCACAGAATGGAGTGAAGGACTCAGAACTGGTTACAATGTAACAATGAGATGTCCAGTATGAACACATGAAATTCTTAAAAGGAACAGCTTCACAAAATTTGGGAAAAGTTTGGATATTTCTCTCTAGTTTTTACAGGATTGTGTTATGAGTCATTATTTACTGTATTGTAGATTAAATTTTATATAGAAGATTAGAAAAACTAAATATAGAGCAGGCTATCCAAGGACTATATTATCTAATAGTGGTCGCCATCCTGTGTCTCTTCTTCTGTTGCAAAATGGCAGCTCCTAGCCTTCTTGGAGATATAACTTCGCTAATCCTGAAGGTTGAAAACCACTACTCTGTATTACTGAGCCATAGAGGATCCATGTGCCGCCATATGGCGACACTATACAGATGCGACCTTCCTTACCTTTCCTCTTGGCTAGTCATGTCCAGATATGTGTCTCACAAGATGACTGGCTTTTCAAAACAGTAAGATATTGCATCACAAAGTGATATTCCATATGTGTCCATGTGCAGCCTCCCGGTGGTTGTGTTTGTGTACTGCCGCCTGTCATTGTTTTTGCCAGCATGCTCTAATATTGTATTGAGCTGAGAAACTGGAGTCTTTGACCAATTTGGAGCGAAGATAAGGCTGGACATTTTATTTTCTGCATCATTAGCCTTACTTTCTGCACTCATGAAGCTCATAATGTAATGTCCAGGGGCGTAACTAAGGTATTACAGGCCCCCACACAGTAATAGTGCCACCTTTTGTGCCTCAGCAGACCACACAGAATCCCTCCTGCTGACCAACTCCTCTTTTTGAATTAAAAGGTTAATGTCTCCTTCTGACAGTGGAAGGCTGTGTATCATATATCTCCTTTCCCTGTCCAACTCCAGTGCACCAGAGGGACGGTGGTGGCTGTGACCACTCTGCCAGTGCTTATAGGCCTCCTAAGGCACCTGGGTTCACTGCCCTTGCTAAAGTTATGCTCCTGGTAATGTCCTCTAATAAGGTTATCTGACTTTCTATAAAATTGGCCGCAGAATGTGCACATTAATGGCTATACTGCCGCTGATTTTATAGAATTTTAAGGAGGCTGGGGGAAAACGTGGGTCCTATAGGAAACCTGTGAGAACATACAGGTTGGATTTCAATCCAAGTTGAGAGATGGGAGAACCTCACGGGATTTGTTTCATGAATATTCGTGAGGTTTGTCAGGTTAGTTTTGGACCAAAGCAACATCAAGTGGAGACCCAGGAAGCAAAATAAACACCAATATTCACCTTCCTTAACCTCTCCTGGACCCCCTCGCGGTTCTCTTTGGTTGTCCTCTGACCTCCTTTGTGATGGCACGGGCCCTCGTCATTGGCGTGACTCCCTGCTGTCTTCGGCACTCCTGCCTGACGCCCAATCACAGGACTACTGAGTCCTGTGATTGGGACTCAGCAGTCACGTGGCGTTGCGACACTTGCGTCTATGCATCATGACGCCACGTGACTCTGAGGTCCAATCAGCAGCCCCTGATGTCAGCCAAAATCATAATCATATTGTTAGTGGGAAGTGGTTTAAAGGGAAGTGACCTAAATAATTGCCATTAATTGTAATCAAGGTAAAATGTCGATAGTGGTCATAATCCCCCAGCCCTAGTATCTAGTTTGGCCAAATCCAAAATTTTGGGGAAAATTCATAACAAATCCAGTTGGTTATGAACCAGATTGCAGATCTCTACCCAAGATCCTGCAAATCATGGTGCAAGTGTAGATAGTAAGTATTTAGGGAGGACACAGTCCTGTGTGACATCACAAAATGTATTACTCAAGCACTAAAAATCTTGGTCTATATGGGAGAAGTGGAGCGTCGTGATGTCTATGCAGAGCGACGGCGTTCCAGCAGCTCATTACAAGTCCGTTACTAATATTATTGTGGTTTTCTGCCGTTATCTGATTTTCCACCATCCACTCAGTTTCACAAAACAATCAATAAACTTCATGTAATTGACCTTAATTGATGTCGTTATAGAAAATAATGTAAATTCTTAATTGAAAAATAAAATGCTGAGCACATCGCAACTCCAAGGCAGAATCCTGGTAAACTCTTAAAGGGAACTTCAGAATTTATGCACATAAATTATAATAAAATATTCCGCAGCTTCCTTATATACTTTATGCCTAAAATTCTGACAAATTTCAAGATCTCTGTAATCAAGATCTCTAGAGGAGGACCGTGTGACTACTATGGGGGGCGTAGACAAGTGTGGGCTCCTCCCTGAATGGCTTACACATGCATAATGCTTAGCTAAAGCTGCCACTAGGGGGAGCTCAGCGCATATAGATTTAGACAGTATTTTAGCATAACCAAATGACTATATATTGAGCTCCCCCTAGTGGTGGTTGCAGGTAGACAGAATTTAGAAGGTAAGAAATGGGTATGAAGCTCTGCCTGTGTGTCCAGGCTTCTTACCTGACGGGGTTGCTAGTCAGGGAGACTCTTAGGGACTCCAAGCAGTTCAGGAGTTTTTCATCTGTTATCCCGGATCGCAGTTCATGCACATATTCTTGGGAGGACAGTGTGCACTCGTGCTTATTGTTCTTCAGGCCGCCCTATGGAAATACAAGGATATATGGTCAGGTTAAATAGGGTGCAGAAATGTAAATTATTAGACCTATTAGAGTATAAAATTTGTCAGCCTAGATCCCCTCCTCTGCTGTGCCTTATATGTTGATTCTTTGAGGGTATTTGGGTATTATTTGGACATGTGGATACTATGTGGGTGGTATATGGCAGTATTATGCAGGCTCTATAAGACAGCCTATCTTTGGGGTATTATATCCTGGAACTATATGAGTGGTATATGGTAGTATTTATTGCCTTGGCACTATAAGGCAGTATTATGCAGGCTCTATAAGACAGCCTATTATCTGGGTATTATATGGGTGGTATATGGTAATATTGTCTTGGCACTATATGGCAGTATTATGCAGGCTCTATAAGATAATGGCTAATAATAATGCTAAAACATGGTGGAAATATAAGGGAAATCGGGATTGTAGACCCAATATCATATTGATATTAGCATGTATATTACAGAAGTAACACATACCTACCAGGACATACATATACCTGTGCTTATTGGAAATATTGTATATTTCATGTATAGACACAAACATACAGACCTTTATATACATACTGTATATTAGACATTTATACATATACTGTACATTAGACTCATACATATACCATATAAGACCTTTATACACATACTATATATTAGACCTTTATACAACTAATGTATACTAGACCTGTATACACATGCTGTATATTAGACCTTTATGTACTGTATATTAGACCTGTATATACCTAATGTATACTAGACCTGTATACACATGCTGTATATTAGACCTTTATGTACTGTATATTAGACCTGTATACACATGCTATATATTAGACCTGTATACACATGCTGTATATTAGACCTTTATGTACTGTATATTAGACCTGTATACACATGCTGTATATTAGACCTTTATGTACTGTATATTAGACCTGTATACACATGCTATATATTAGACCTGTATACAGATGCTGTATATTAGACCTTTATGTACTGTATATTAGACCTGTATACACATGCTATATATTAGACCTGTATACACATGCTGTATATTAGACCTTTATGTACTGTATATTAGACCTGTATACACATGCTATATATTAGACCTGTATACACATGCTATATATTAGACCTGTATACACATGCTGTATATTAGACCTGTATACACATGCTGTATATTAGACCTTTATGTACTGTATATTAGACCTGTATACACATGCTGTATATTAGACCTTTATGTACTGTATATTAGACCTGTATACACATGCTGTATATTAGACCTTTATGTACTGTATATTAGACCTGTATACACATGCTGTATATTAGACTTTCATACACATGCTATATATTAGACCTGTATACACATGCTGTATATTAGACCTTTATGAACTGTATATTAGACCTGTATACACATGCTGTATATTAGACCTTTATGTACTGTATATTAGACCTGTATACACATGCTGTATATTAGACCTTTATGTACTGTATATTAGACCTGTATACACATGCTGTATATTAGACCTTTATGTACTGTATATTAGACCTGTATACACATGCTGTATATTAGACCTTTATGTACTGTATATTAGACCTGTATACACATGCTGTATATTAGACTTTCATACACATGCTGTATATTAGACCTTTGTGTACTGTATATTAGACCTGTATACACATGCTGTATATTAGACCTTTATGTACTGTATATTAGACCTGTATACACATGCTGTATATTAGACCTTTGTGTACTGTATATTAGACCTGTATACACATGCTATATATTAGACCTGTATACACATGCTGTATATTAGACCTTTATGTACTGTATATTAGACTTTCATACACATGCTGTATATTAGACCTTTATGAACTGTATATTAGACCTGTATACACATGCTGTATATTAGACCTTTATGTACTGTATATTAGACCTGTATACACATGCTGTATATTAGACCTTTATGTACTGTATATTAGACCTGTATACACATGTTGTATATTAGACTTTCATACACATACTTTATACTTGACCTCCTAGAAGAGACCCAGATGTCCAGTGAAATAGACACAAGATATAACATGTACACAGGAAGATTGCAAAGTCCCATATAAAGTCAAGACTTGAAGGACACCCCGGGCACACTCAGATCAGTCACAGACCTTCTCTGCTGATCAGAAGTTTACTCTGGTGCCTCCAGGAGTCATCATGAGCTACCCCCGAGACCCTGCTAATTCCTTGGCCTTACAGAGTAAATCCTTCGATATCAAACTCAATGATCCGTACACGAAACGAGAGAAAAGAAATTATCTACAATGAAGGCAGAATCCAGGAGTGACCTGAAGTCATTACCCTGTGTATCTTCCAGGGGGCAACCTGGCCCATGACTTGGGGTACTAGGCAAGTCCTGCTGCTACACAGTAACAGAAACCAGAGTTTATTATATAGCGCCATCATATTCCACAGCGCTGTACAGAGAATGTCACTGATCACATCAGTTCCTGTGGGACTCAGTCTAAATTCTGTTTATCAGACACAGACACTAGGATCAATTACCAGTAAGTCAGTTAACCCCTTGTGTCTAATCAATCCATAGCGCTCAATGACTGCTATGTAGGCTGCAAAAGAGAAAACAGAGGCCGTTGTCTTCTGTCCGCAGTGTACCCCCCCCTAGTGGTGGCTGTATATATCTGAGTGCAGTGGTGGCTGTATAAATCCATATGCGGGGAGCTCCCCCTAGTGCTGGCTGCACATATCTATAGGCAGTGAGCTCCCCCTAGTAATGACTGTGTATATCTACAGGCAATGTGCTCCCAGTAGTGGTGGCTGTAAATATCTGTATGCAGTGTGCCTCCTAGTGGTGCCTGAATATATGTGTGCAGTGAGCACTCTCTAGTGGTAGCTGTATATATCTGTTTGCAGTGAGCTCACCCTAGTGGTGGCTGTATATATCTGTATGCAGTGTGCTCCCACTAATGGTGGCTGTATATATCTGTATGCAGTGTGCTCCCACTAGCGGTGGCTGTATATATCTGTGTGCAGTGTTCTCCCCTAGTGGTTTCTGTATATATCTGTTTGCAGTGAGCTCACCCTAGTGGTGGCTGTATATATCTGTATGCAGTGTGCTCCCCTAGTGGTTTCTGTATTTATCTGTATGCAGTGTGCTCCCACTAGTGGTGGCTGTATATATCTGTATGCAGTGTGCTCCCACTAGTGGTGGCTGTATATATCTGTATGCAGTGTGTTCCCACTAGTGGTGGCTGTATATATCTGTATGCAGTGTGCTCCCACTAGTGGTAGCTGTATATATCTGTTTGCAGTGAGCTCACCCTAGTGGTGGCTGTATATATCTGTATGCAGTGTGCTCCCACTAGTGGTGGCTGTATATATCTGTATGCAGTGTGCTCCCACTAGTGGTGGCTGTATATATCTGTATGCAGTGTGCTCCCACTAGTGGTGGCTGTATATATCTGTATGCAGTGTGTTCCCACTAGTGGTGGCTGTATATATCTGTATGCAGTGTGCTCCCACTAGTGGTGGCTGTATATATCTGTATGCAGTGTGCTCCCACTAGTGGTAGCTGTATATATCTGTTTGCAGTGAGCTCACCCTAGTGGTGGCTGTATATATCTGTATGCAGTGTGCTCCCACTAGTGGTGGCTGTATATATCTGTATGCAGTGTGCTCCCACTAGTGGTGGCTGTATATATCTGTATGCAGTGAGTGCTCTCTAGTGGTAGCTGTATAGATCTATATGCAGTGTGCTCCCACTAGCGGTGGCTGCATATATCTGTATGCAGTGTGCTCCCCTAGTGGTGGCTGTATATATCTGTATGCAGTGTGCTCCCACTAGTGGTGGCTGTATATATCTGTATGCAGTGTACTCCCACTAGCGGTGGCTGTATAATCTGTATGCAGTGAGTGCTCTCTAGTGGTAGCTGTATAGATCTATATGCAGTGTGCTCCCACTAGCGGTGGCTGTATATATCTGTATGCAGTGTGCTCCCCTAGTGGTGGCTGTATATATCTGAATGCAGTGTGCTCCCACTAGCGGTGGCTGTATATATCTGTATGCAGTGTGCTCCCACTAGCGGTGGCTGTATATATCTGTATGCAGTGTGCTCCCCCTAGTGGTGGTTGTATAGATCTATATGCAGTGAGCTCCCCATAGCGGTGGCTGTATATATCTGTATGCAGTGTGCTCCCACTAGCGGTGGCTGTATATATCTGTATGCAGTGTGCTCCCACTAGTGGTGGCTGTATATATCTGTGTGCAGTGAGTGTTCTCTAGTGGTAGCTGTATAGATCTATATGCAGTGAGCTCCTCCTAGTGTAGGCTGTATATATCTGTATGCAGTGTGCTCCCTAGTGGTAGCTGTATATATCTGTATGCAGTGTGCTCCCCTAGTGGTAGCTGTATAGATCTATATGCAGTGAGCTCCTCCTAGTGTAGGCTGTATATATCTGTATGCAGTGTGCTCCCTAGTGGTGGCTGTATATATCTGTTTGCAGTGAGCTCACCCTAGTGGTGGCTGTATATATCTGTATGCAGTGTGCTCCCACTAGTGGTGGCTGTATATATCTGTATGCAGTGTGCTCCCACTAGTGATGGCTGTATATATCTGTATGCAGTGTGCTCCCACTAGTGGTGGCTGTATATATCTGTATGCAGTGTGCTCCCACTAGTGATGGCTGTATATATCTGTATGCAGTGTACTCCCACTAGCGGTGGCTGTATAATCTGTATGCAGTGAGTGCTCTCTAGTGGTAGCTGTATAGATCTATATGCAGTGTGCTCCCACTAGCGGTGGCTGTATATATCTGTATGCAGTGTGCTCCCCTAGTGGTGGCTGTATATATCTGAATGCAGTGTGCTCCCACTAGCGGTGGCTGTATATATCTGTATGCAGTGTGCTCCCACTAGCGGTGGCTGTATATATCTGTATGCAGTGAGCTCCCCCTAGTGTAGGCTGTATATATCTGTATGCAGTGTGCTCCCTAGTGGTAGCTGTATATATCTGTATGCAGTGTGCTCCCCTAGTGGTGACTGTATATATCTATATGCAGTGAGCTCCTCCTGGTGTAGGATGTATATATTTGTATGCAGTGAGCTCCCCCTAGTGGTGGTTATATACACCTGCATGCAATTAGCTCTTCCTAGTGGCTGCAGCCAATGAGAATTTATCCTTCGCAGGGGATTTGGAGAAGTATACACAGCTGGGATCCATAAAAATACTATATTAAGGGACTGATCAATACAGAAGGCTAAAGGAAGCCAAAGGTTTACTAGATGGACCCACGACCCTATGACCCTTAAGGATGGTCACCCCAGGAAATCTCTGGCTTGGTCTCCTGGTGAGGATTTTTCTCTGATGATGGAGCTGCGGCGGCTGCGGCGATCTGCCGGTTTTCCTTGTCTTATAAAACATGCAGCGAGTTCTCACATATTGTGTAATAAATTATTCAGGTCATTTACATGTTTCCAGAATCCGGCGCTAAACTTATCAAAGTGCGAGTCATTTATTAATAAGATCGGCGGCGATGAGTGACAACGTAATAAAGACATTGCCATATCTGTCATACCGCAGCTCACATTACATCTGGAGGTGCAAACCACTGATCTGCTGAAAATGGACAATTATAATATAGGGGAGGGGTGGCGGCTGTGAATATATATTATATACTGATCAGCCAGAACATTAAATCCACCCGCCTAACACTGAAGCTGACCCATCAAGGCCTGGACTCTACAAGCCCCCTGTAGGTGTCCTCAGTGATCTGGTACCAAGTGATCAATTGGATTGGGATCTGGAGAATTTGGATCCCAGACACTACCTTGATCTCCTGGTCATGTTCATCAGACCATTCCTTGCAGGGCACAAGGGGCCACTGCCATCAGGGGCGGCACTGCCATCAGGGGTACTTGGTCTATACAATATTTAGGTAGGTGATATGTATCACATCCACATGATGGAAGGACCTGAGGTTTCCAGGAGAACATTGCCCAGAGAGAATTCTGAACGGAGCTCTGGTTGTGACTGGAGTATAAAACATAATTTGACTTAAGAGCAATATCTTGAAGCAGAATTCTGGAGCGGAGTATACACAGGAAACACAGGATTTATATGGCAGTTAAAGTCTGAATGCAGCTCTGGTTGTAACTAGAGAATAAAAAGCAAAAATACTGGAGTGTAAAACACGATGTAAAGGCTGGATATGTTCTGCATCCTGCACATCATGTCAATTGATTTCTGAGTGCAGCTCTGGTTGTGACTGGAGTAGGAAACATTATATTGAGGTTTATTTAGGATGCTAACGTGTCCTGGTTCTCCTCAGGGCAGGAAGAGGTTAACGCTTGGTAAGTTGAGCGGCATTGCTGATGAGATGTCACAATAATTACATTTGCTTTTATCGGGGATGTGACGGCGGCGTGCATTATGTATCGCACATTCCTGCCAAAAATTATTTCATAAACAGATTTAAATTAGAAAGATCCGAACAATTCTACAACCAGCTCCATCCAAGAACAAACTTCTCCAGATCTGGCAGCTCCTCCGGGAAACTCAGGAACAAAAAGAAAAGTGAGGAGGCGAAATCCATCCAAAAAGATCTCACAAACCAACCGGAGGGCAATAAAGACAACACGGGCGACTCAGGCTGAGGCTTCACGTTGCGGAAACGCGGCTTTTTTTGTTGCAGATTTTGCTGCGATTTTTTGAGCCAAAGCCAGGAATGGCTATAGAAGAAATGGGAAATATCCAGGAAGTTCTTATACTTCTATCTTCTGCTCAATTCACTCCTTTGAATCAAAATACTGCAACAAAATCTGCAAAAAAAAAAAAAAAAAGCTGCGTTTCTGCAACGTGGGGCCTCAGCCTAAATCAAATAAAAAGGTCAATGGTTACAAAAGATGAAGCACTGCCTGTGTCTTCTTGAAGTTAGATAGATAGATAGATAGATAGATAGATAGATAGATAGATAGATAGACAGACACATAATTAACCCTTTCATTGTACTCGAAGAGGCAAGGATCAGAGCCGTCATCTCCGCAGGAACGTGCGTCTCCTTTACCTGGGCGTCCGTATACAATTGCGTCCAGTAGGTTACAATAATTTGCGCTCTATTCAATAGGGCCATTGTACAATAATAGCCTAATTATTATTAACATCCTGCTCTGAAATATAACAAACGAAGGAACGGGAAAATGGCCGCTTAATAATGGAAGTCTTAATTAGCTTCCCTGCGTGAGATTAATGAAAATTACCAGTGCGCCCATTTGATCTTTACAAAAATACCAGTAATAATCCGGAGGCCGGCAATTAGCGTATATTATGGCGCTGCGCAGGTAAGTGAGCGCGAGGCAGCGGCGGCGTCTTCCCGGAGCCTCGTTAGGACACAAGTGATTGCTGTGCCAAAGATTCTTACATCTCGGCGCGGCAGGACAAAGGGTCAGGGGTTGTCCGGGAGGACGCGGAGAATCTCACCCAGCTCCTTCCTCCTGCAATAAAATCCAGCTTTAAACTCAAAGATCCCCCCATAATGCCAGGAAATTGGGCTTTAAATCTTGGCTGCGTCCATTTTGGTGTCCTGGCGTGAATAAGTCAAGGCTCCGCCGCTCTACCTCTTCTGTATATTCATGGTTATTTACAAGCCGAAAACTCATTTTATCTGAAATCAGATATTAACAGTTTGTGTTCTGATCTGTAATAAAGGACAGCTTTTACCACAGTGGCATGTCATTAGTCCATGCTTTACACTGCAGCTCCACACTATTAGAACAGTAATAATGAGTGACTACAGGTTAGCTGCAATATCTATCGGAGTCTGCATTAAATGTGATACCCAAATATTGTCTCATCAAATTCTCAAGCTAATACTCAGTTTTACTCACTGCTTTATACAGAATCTCTGATCTATTAGAGTGCAACTATGATCGTGACCATTGCCTGATCAAATGATCGGTGACCACAGCATCAGTGACCACATGATCGGTGACCACAGCCTAACCACATGATCGGTGACCACAGCCTAACCACATGATCGGTGACCACAGCCTAACCACATGATCGGTGACCACAGCCTAACCACATGATCGGTGACCACAGCCTGACCACATGATCGGTAACCACAGCCTGACCACATGATCGGTAACCACAGCCTGACCACATGATCGGTGACCACAGCCTAACCACATGATCGGTGACCACAGCCTAACCACATGATCGGTGACCACAGCCTAACCACATGATCAGTAACCACAGCCTGACCACATGATCGGTAACCACAGCCTGACCACATGATCGGTGACCACAGCCTAACCACATGATCGGTGACCACAGCCTAACCACATGATCGTGACCACAGCCTAACCACATGATCGGTAACCACAGCCTAACCACCTAACCACATGATTGGTAACCACAGCCTGACCACATGATCGGCAACCACAGGCTGACCACATGATCGGCGACCACAGGTTGACCACATGATCGGCGACCACAGGCTGACCACATGATCGGTGACCACAGGCTGACCACATGATCGGTGACCACAGGCTACAGTGTTTGTTGGAGTCGGTGGTAGTCAGAAATCCAATTCCTGATTTATTATTGACTCAGATCGCTTCTCTGTCAATCTTCCATGCTTTACACTACAGCTCTGCACCATTAGAGCATAGGTTTAGCTGTGTTGACTATTGGAGCCCGTGGTAGTCTCAGATCCACCATCTTATTTAGGGCTCAGATTGTAGGTCTGTCAGGCTTTCAAGTTTAACACTACAGGTCTGCACTATTTGGGTACAGAGATTTCTACATTGACTATTGGAGTCAGTGGTAGTTTTACAAAATTTTGGCGGCCACTAGGGGAAGCTCACTGCATTGGGATTCATACAGCTCCCATTAATCTTAATAAGAAGTGTGTGTGCCGTGAGCTCCCTCTAGTGGAGACAGAATTGTATCACTTATTGTCTTTACAGGGAATTTGGAGCTCTGTATTATAAAATTGGAGCTCCAAGCACTATAAGAATGTTATAAAAGGCACAGAATTTTGTATGTTCCTTTGTAAGTGTCCCCAAAAAAACCCTAAATGATATGGTAATGTAGCAAAAGTGAGGAGGACACAGAGGATACAAGAGACACTCCACTGTTCTCCTGAGCAGATGTATCTAATGTGAACAGGCCTCTCACTTTCTTATGCAAATGCGTTCTATGGAAATCTGCTGACATATGGCCCGGGAAAGGAACATTTACGAAAATTAGATATTTAAAGTAAAATTTAAAAAAAAAAAAAAATCTTAAGTGAAATAAGCTGGAGATAATTGAAACTTCGTGACAGGAGACAGGGAAACAAAACTTGCAAATTGATTTCTGATGGTAAACATCTACTATTAGCTCTTAAACAGATGCCGCCGCGTCAAAAAGCTGCAAATGACAAGTTCATTACCATAAAAAGTTAAATCATAACTACATTGTAAGAGAAGGAAGCAATTCTCTCCTTTAATTAAAGGGACTGTACTGAATTAGAAAACAGGCTTCTTTGTTTTCCAGAAATAGCGCCACCCCTGTCCATAGGTCAAGTTTGGCATTGCATGTCAGCTTCACTGAGCTGCAATAATGCAATACTTTAGTCAAAACAGATAACATTGTGTACAGAGCAGCATCTGCGGGGGTGGTACATGGCACAAGATCCGCCCCATGTTATGCACCACCTCCTAGGAGTCTGCCCTTGACTTAACCGCAGATCAATTTGCCCAGAAGATTTCTTTTACTTTGCCCTGATGACTCAGGATCTGCAGGGGTGGTACATGACACTGGAACCACCCCATGTTAAGCCCCACCCCCTAGGAGCCTGCACTAGGCATAACACTGTGGATCAACTTGCCTGGAAGATTCCTTATATTTTGCATTGGAGACTAAGAAAATCAATATCACCACTAGGGGGAGCTTAACTGCTTACAGAATACAGAGCTCAGTGTATGAATAGTATACAGAGAGCTCCACTACTGATGCCAGATTTTTACCATTAATTTATGCTTGTGCAGAGTGTTTGGAGCTTTGTGTCAGAAAAATCTTACAGTGCTATATGTTTACTTTACTCGCTGCAACTTTGTAGTAAACCTTGAAACCTCGATTTTCAGCTCCTTACAGGAGGTGACTGCTGCAAAGAATTCCTACAAGAATTGCCAACTGTCGGTCTATTATTAGGCTTAGTGGCTAAAGTAAAAATTGCAGGATATAGTATTATATTTTAAAATATAGTGACATGGAAATTAAAAAAAAAAAAAATCATGAAAAATTGTTAAACAATATGTTTAGTAAATAGGAGATTTTTTTGGTGACATGTTCCCTTTAAACATGCCAGTCCCGGGCACACTGTACCATTGCATTTAGTGTACTGCACGCAGCTGTCTCTGCGTTACAATGTAACAATACAACCATAGTCACAGAGCGGAGTCCCTGACACAATGTTTCTGGATGTGATTAAGCATCTTGTATCTAATCTGTCTCTCCCGGATTACAGGAATCTCACACCCGACGCCATCAGAGGTGTCACCTATTGTTTTCTAATCAGCTCGCCCGATCCTCAGACGCTTCTTCTCTCTTCTCTTCGTATACGCCGAGTCTCCTTAATGTACAAGTCGTTGATCTGCCAAGAAAGCTTCAGGCAGACGCAGTTTATTTATTTCACGAGTTGGCACTTCTGAAATGCTGATTTAGACAAAAAGACTATTTTTTTCTATAAAGTGGGAAATGAAGACAATGGGATGAATATTCTAAGAGAAGGAGATTTCTTATTCTTGGTAATAGGGGAGTCGATCCCGAAAATGGAGAAACTTTAACTGCAACCCGGCGTAAAGATTGAGGGGAATGTCACAATTACCAGTTTACAGGTAGAGAGTCAGGAAAGCAACATGGACTCCTTGACAGAAGAAGAAACCTTAAGGCGGCCGCGCGTTTATCATAGGTAGCTGAAAGCTAATCCTTTCAACCTCCCACACACATCCACACTCGGCTGACAACTATACAATTGGGACAGTTATTCCTATTGATCCTCCCATCCCTCCACATGCATGCTGAACCAATAGTTATTCCTCGAACCACTGTCATATACATGCATACACGGTCAGCAGCTATCTCTCCATATACATACACACTCAGCCAACAGCTGTTCCTCTTGATACACTCATTAACATGGATACTTGATCGTACAACTATTCTTCCCCATACCCCCCTGTATACATGTACAGTGAACAGCTATTCTTCTATCTCATATTCAGTACATGCACACCCAGTCTATAGCTGTTCCTCCGTATACTCTATACACATGTACAGTCAGCCACTAGCTATTTCTTCTCACCTTCATCCTCAAGCCATCTCAGCTCAGTCAACAGTAGAGATGGGCAAACTGAATTATTATGAGCCAGGTTTGACCAAAATATTCCAAATTGTTCAATTTTTAACAAATTCAAATAATTGGCAATTCATCTTGCATGAACTAAAATGGCCACCGCGGCATGCATTGCGGTAAATTATTATACTGACCCCAGATTATAATAGGTGGAGGCCAAAGGGAGGTTAAAAAAAAAATAAAACACATTTCTACTGCCCTTCCCTCACCTCTTCTGGGCCTCGCCGCGGCGTCCGGCACTCTCCTGGCGACATGCGCAGAGAGTCACTGCTGAGGCCTGTGATTGGGCACATAACCACGGGCACATGAAGAGACCAAAAGAGAGCAGCGAACGCCACAAGGAGGCCTCCACCTATTATACTTTGGGTTCTCTTCAGTATAATAATTTCACTTCTGGTTCTATCCAAACTTGTTCGACCAAAAACAAATCAGGGTCCCGAGCCACCCAAACCCGAAACAAATCTTGGGAAGTTCACCCATCTCTAGTCAACAGTTACTCATTTCAATCCCCCCTATACTCATGCAAGTTTGGCTGAGCACTGTTCCTCTCAATTACATGCGCACACTTGGCTCACTGCTATTCCTTTGGACTCCTCCATATATGTGCACACCGAGCTGACTGTTATTCCTCACAATACCCCCATATACATGCACGATTGGCTGACAGCCATTCCTCCTGACCCCCATATTCATGCATGCTTTGCTCAGCTGATATTTAGGAGCACCTTTGGGCATAGATACTGCATATATCTTAGGCACCCCCCCTGGGGGTTTTATTCTGGTTTCTCATTGGGCCATGTGACCTGTCCAGAATTTCCTCCCTCAAAGGGAACGTGACCAAACAAAGGAAAATGGAAGCAATCACGGCTCTAGAGGACCTCTACAATATGTAGATAAAGAGAGTCGTAAGCAAGCACAAGGCCTAATATCAAAACCTAGGAGCCCCAATGTAACCTAGCTGTGGCCCCTTTTGTCTAGGTACACCACCAGTCCATAGACATAACTTCTTACAATAGTACGTAGATACACATCCGGTACATCTGAGGTCATGCCTTTGCTAACAATCCTCTGCCGTCTGCCCATGCCTGTCCGACTTGGAGGTAAGAAAATCAAAAAGCCGTAGAATTACATTAGGATCTGGAGCGCCCACTCTGTGTCTTTTCATTCCAATCAGGTATGGAATAAAAGCCACCTAAGAGAAAGGGGATCAAGAGGTTAGAGGATAATGGAAAAATAAAATATAAAAAAAAATGTGAATATTTCAAAAACTCTCCTGTCTGGAGCTCGTCGAGCAGGAATAGAAATCCTGCGTTATTTTTGGTATGAATCCCATAGTTACACAAGGCGCTCTTTCAGCCAGAAGGTCACTTCGCTTAATGATTTTCACTTAAACATAAAGAACTTTCTTTCAATTACCGACCTCAGCTGGAAGTGCTTGGTAAAAAGAAGAACTTGCTTGAACTTTTTTTTTCCTTAAAAACGGAGGACAATATACAGGAAAAGTGAAATGTTCTTGATGTACACCTTACACAAAGCTAAAGAAGGAATCGCCACATGAAATGTACAGGTAATTAAAATCTCCATCAATTCCGTTGCCTTAAATGCTACAACGTTACCAGTGCTAAAATGATACAGCCAATCGCGTTTACAAGCTACAGTTGATCCAGAAAAACAAATTTATTACCCCTAAAACCAAATAGACAAAATAAAATTTCCATCTGCCTCTACTGGTGGCAAATACAACACCAGACTAGGTCAAAAGGACCATCAGGGGTCAAAAATTCTGAGGGTGTCCCCTATAATTTTCACCCGCCCCCTACTGGTGGCAAATACAACACCAGACTAGGATTCCTTAGGACCACCAGGGGTCAAAAATTCTAAGGATTTCCCATATAATTGCATCCAAATCTTTGTTATTATTATCAACATGCACACAGGACAGATCAGGGAAGACTCATTCAGGCAACAGCTTTCCTCCCAACTCCACCCATACACATGCATGCTGGGCTTGGTTGAGCATTGTGTTCTCTCAATGGGGAGAGAGGAGTAAGTGGCCAGAAACCTCTAGCAATGAACTGTTGGAGAAGACTTTGGATGCCGTCATACATACAAGAGAGTTGGTGAGTCCCACCAAAATCGGTGGGTTTGGCCAACTTCGCTCTTAGGTGTACATACAACTATAGGTTATTTGTGAGTTTCACATAAGAAAAATTAGATTGGACCTTGTAACTAGTTTGCAAGTTGTGCCATTGGTGCATTTACAATCTACTGGATTGACAGAGTCTAATAATGCCCATACGTTGATTCAAGATGGCGGTCTAGATGATGTGTCAACGACTGCTCAACGACAGCTGAAGCTATAAGTATAAATCTTAACTTATAAGACATCAATCTGCTCTTATGTAACGGCGCCAAAGGAATTGTGTGGTTTGCAGGTGAGGAGCAAAACTGCCGAGGTTGCACCAGAACCTCATGAATATGCTGATGAGACGCAGCTGTCTGACCGTCCAAGCTGCCGGGAGGAAAAAAAAAAAATCAGAAACAAAAATGTTGCACCTGAAAATTAATGGAAATTTAACTGCACAATCTGTTGTGAAGGATTTTATTTTTTTTTTTTTACAAAAAAAAAAAAAAAAAAAAAAGACACTCATAAGATGACATGTGTGCTCTGAAATGTGCTTCATCGACTTTCCTGGGGAGACAAGTCTACAATTCAAGGCATAATTATAAAGAGATAAAACATGAAAAATGTGACAAGGACAACAGCGGCTCCAAATGTGCGCATCATATGTGGTGATCGGCCCTGATCGCAAGAGACAAAAAGTATCAAATAGAAGTAAAGCTGCCTAAACACAACCCTCATTCATCTAATAGTAGAACATGAGGTGTAAAGACCATATGGGTCAAGTGAAGTCAACTGAAAAGTCTAAGAACAAGGAGTGTAAATATTCTCTGCTCCCACAGGATCCGAGAAAACCACCATCTTGGCATTAATTCTAAGACATTTTCCAATGTGTAGCCTCCCTCACCTAAGACTGGAAGAGTATCTGAAGTCCGGAGAATGCTTTATTTTAAGAAAATGTCTGATCACGATTTGATAAAATTCACAAAGTTGAGCTCAGTTATTTAAGCTTTGGTGACATCACATGTCCCCACCTATGAGGAGCCGATCCATACAGAGAATTTCTAAAACTTAGAGACATTGGGGCACATTTATTAATACTCTCGAACTTTGCATGGTGTTAAACTACAAATCCCATTTGTAGTTTTAGACATATCTATGAATCTGTCGTACGGACCTTCAAAAATATGGAGGATTTCTAGAAGCTCCAAAGTTCTGAGTCAAATACCATCTGACTAAAAGTGTCGAGTTTCTCCACAAGACAAATATTCGCCGCAAAACATAGACAAAATCTGACCTTGGCTTGGTTACTGGATTTCTCTACTGTCTCGCCCCTTGGATTTCTTGCCTGGTTATTATTGTTCTGCTCCTGGCCCGCTTTCTGACTATAATTCTGACTACTTACAACCCTTATTTATGCTCCCTGTGGACGACGACCTGGGAAAGTCCATACCTCCTTGAAGTAAGGGGAGATGCCTTCAACTTTGTACCCCAGTCTAGCCATTGTTGACCGACTGTGGTTTAGAGGACCCTCTTCTTTAGTGAGGATTTAGAATCCAGTATAAGAAAAAGAAACTCTGATCACTATAAATATATATATGTTATGCAATGAATCAGCCCAAAATGTAGGACCTAAATATAACACAGGGTTGAAAGAAACTTTTTGACTTTGGGGATCAATGCTCCATTATACGGCATCAAAAATACATCATAGCTGGGTGGGATGTTCTGCCTCATCATTTTGCCTTGTTTCATTCTAACTATTTAACCCTTTATTTGGTAGATTAGGCCAAGTTCTTCAGGGTCATTCCCAGTGAAGGGTCTAGCTAAGAAACTAGGGCATGTTTAGAGGAAGTAACTGCAGCCTTCGTGCTCTTGTTTTTCCACTCTGCACTAAATTTTGCTTCGGCGCCATATCCTGTGAGAGAAAGCTGTTCTCTTTCATAACTCCTGACTTGAGACGGAGCGGCTGACACAGAAGGAGGTGAACAGAGACGACTATTTCTGAACCAGTTGCTAAGACCGCAGTCTTTTAGCCTGTCAATCACGGGATGATAACTCATCACTTGGGATGATTCCAGCCAAGCATTACTTTAAACGAAGAAGAAAGATCATCTGATATAGATCCGAGGTCGTCCCCGAGTCTCCAAATAACATCGCCAGTAATTAATGGCTGCAAATTCTGTGATTCCACCGCTAAACCCATTGAATCGGTGGCCTCTTGTCTGTAAGAAGATTACAGTGTCAGGATTTTATTAGGATCATACGGACCGGTGACCCAGGCCCCAACGGGACAAGATGATCCCTATTCAATCTCACTGGTGAAATTATGATGAAGATACAGAATAACACGAGCTCCGGCCAAGAGATATGGATTATTTTATACATTCCTACAAAATTTAGATCAATAAAGATATCAGTACAGTTACATGAAGGTGGTGGCTAAAACTGCTCCTTCTTATTCGTATATGAGAGTGCAGCTCTGAAGTATAACTCAGGATCAGTACAGGATAAGTAATGTAATGTATGTACACAGTGACTGTACCAGCAGAATAGTGAGCGCAGCTCTGGAGCATAATACAGGATGTAACTCAGGATCAGTACAGGATAAGTAATGTACTGTATGTACACAGTGACTGCACCAGCAGAATAGTGAGCGCAGCTCTGGAGTATAATACAGGATGTAACTCAGGATCAGTACAGGATAAGTAATGTAATGTATGTACACAGTGACTACACCAGCAGAATAGTGAGTGCAGCTCTGGAGTATAATACAGGATGTAACTCAGGATCAGTATAGGATAAGTAATGTAATGTATGTACACAGTGACCGCACCAGCAGAATAGTGAGTGCAGCTCTGGAGTATAATACAGGATGTAACTCAGGATCAGTATAGGATAAGTAATGTAATGTATGTACACAGTGACTGCACCAGCAGAATAGTGAGTGCAGCTCTGGAGTATAATACAGGATGTAATGCGGGAGCAGTACAGGATAAGTAATGTAATGTATGTACACAGTGACTGTACCAGCAGAATAGTGAGCGCGGCTCTGGAGTATAATACAGGATGTAACTCAGGATCAGTACAGGATAAGTAATGTAATGTATGTACACAGTGACTGTACCAGCAGAATAGTGAGTGCAGCTCTGGAGTATAATACAGGATGTAACTCAGGAACAGTACAGGATAAGTAATGTAATGTATGTACACAGTGACTGTACCAGCAGAATAGTGAGTGCAGCTCTGGAGTATAATACAGGATGTAACTCAGGAACAGTACAGGATAAGTAATGTAATGTATATACACAGTGACTGTACCAGCAGAATAGTGAGTGCAGCTCTGGAGTATATTACAGGATGTAACTCAGGATCAGTACAGGATAAGTAATGTAATGTATGTACACAGTGACTGCACCAGCAGAATAGTGAGCGCAGCTCTGGAGTATAATACAGGATGTAACTCAGGATCAGTACAGGATAAGTAATGTAATGTATGTACACAGTGACTGTATCAGCAGAATAGTGAGCGCAGCTCTGGAGTATAATACAGGATGTAACTCAGGAACAGTACAGGATAAGTAATGTAATGTATGTACACAGTGACTGTATCAGCAGAATAGTGAGTGCAGCTCTGGAGTATAATACAGGATGTAATGCGGGAGCAGTACAGGATAAGTAATGTAATGTATGTACACAGTGACTGTACCAGCAGAATAGTGAGCGCGGCTCTGGAGTATAATACAGGATGTAACTCAGGATCAGTACAGGATAAGTAATGTAATGTATGTACACAGTGACTGTACCAGCAAAATAGTGAGTGCAGCTCTGGAGTATAATACAGGATGTAACTCAGGAACAGTACAGGATAAGTAATGTAATGTATGTACACAGTGACTGCACCAACAGAATAGTGAGTGCAGCTCTGGAGTATATTACAGGATGTAACTCAGGATCAGTACAGGATAAGTAATGTAATGTATGTACACAGGGACTGTACCAGCAGAATAGTGAGTGCAGCTCTGGGGTATAATACAGGATGTAACTCAGGATCAGTACAGGATAAGTAATGTAATGTATGTACACAGTGACTGTACCAGCAGAATAGTGAGCGCAGCTCTGGAGTATAATACAGGATGTAACTCAGGATCAGTACAGGATAAGTAATGTAATGTATGTACACAGTGACTGTACCAGCAGAATAGTGAGTGCAGCTCTGGAGTATAATATAGGATGTAACTCAGGATAAGTAATGTAATGTATGTACACAATGACACAGCTGTTTATATAAATTTGCACATATAGTTTAGAGTTATGTAAGTTATAGATAAGTGAATTGGCCACCCGGCACATACAGTGAATTTTCCGTCTTCCTTTCAGCGCTTTTACAACAATTCTCTTTCTACTAATTATGAAGTTTAGAAGTTTTGCCCACTTGCCAAAATGTAGGGCTGCCATGATCCAAATATAACCCCCATGGATGGCGTCTGCACCTGTTTACTATAATGATCAGGCTCCTCTTGTTGTGAGACAATGGTCTTTCTTGTGCGCAGCAAGCGGCGGCGGTCCTGAGCGCGTCCCCAGGAACGCTGCCGATGCAGCTTTTAACAAACACACTAAATCATCGTTGAAATAGAAATTACCATAATTCTCATTTATGATATTTAATTTCTCCCTCTGTAGAACGGAGCAAGAATTGCAATTAAGGGACCATTCTGCAAGACAGAGCAGGACACAGAAATTGCTCTCTGCGTTCGGGCTGCAATCAAAAACCTAATAACATCCTCGCCTTCCATTTTCCAGCAGCACATCGCACTCGCCGAATGCTGGAAAAATGACAAAAACAGAATTATTCCTAAATAGTGATGTGGATGGTTAAAAGCGTCGATCAGCCGACCACAATTCATCACATTAGTCTCATTACAGGGGTCAAAACAGACATGAAAGACTGTCTGGAGAAGACAATCCCAGGACATACGGACATAGGGGCTCCCCATTATAAGCCATAGTGATTGGCCCCAAAGTTCAGTGGCCTCAATGGCTCTCCTGAAATATTAAATAAACATATTGTGGTGCAGATTTGGTGTAAGACCCTTCCTTGCACCAAACATGCCCCACAACCCCCGTTCTGCGCCTCTGCCTCATTGTGGGATTACGGGAGGAGCGCTGATGTATGAAGAGGCCGGAGCATATGAAAAGCCAGTTTTAATAAATCTGCTCCTAAAATTCTGTGTTATAAAACAACGTCCTGTTCCACAAAATAAAATATTTTTGTCACAAATTATTTGGCTGATTCCTGCTCATAATATATACAATTGTCACCCTAGTTGCAGAGGTTTGTTGTGAGCGCACAACATTTATTCTGTAATTCTGTGAGCACAAAAATTGTGTGTGACAACGGAAATTTTAACATAAAATTGTATATTGTGTTACAGAATGACATCTTATACTCAAAACTAGGTTTCGCGACAGAACATGAATTCTGTACGCACAAAATGAGCAACATCACTAAAATGTATTTTGTGTTCACAAAAATAAGTTCTGTGATCACAAAATCAATTCTGTGAACATAAAACATATTTTTTTAACCATTAAATGGATATTGGGATCACAAACGTCAATTGTGTGTCGAACAAAATGAATTTTATGACCACTAAACACAAAACTACTGGGGGGAAATTCTTATCCCATTTATACCAGTTGTTTGGCGTAGATGGGTGATAATGTGGCTTGTGTCTCTTTCTTGCGCAAAAAATGCGACACACCCCATCCATGAATGTGGGAGGATAGGGGTGGGCCGGGGGACATCGACTGACATCAGTTTTCTGATATACATGAAATCTACACCAGTTCCTGACACGCCATTCTTTATAAAACTGCCCCAATGTGGACACACTGAACCCCATAATTCCAACACGCCGACTACAACTTCACTTGTGTGAACACTGTCTCAGGTGTGTTACCCTATGCCCCTTCCCTCTGGGTTGCCCCCAATTTAAGGCAGGCACAACCCCGGAAGAACCCGACCATTGACCATTCATAGACCCCACTGTTAAATGTTGGACTTTTGGTGGTGGCTGTTTATGAGGTTGGATGGGCTGAAGAGGGGAGTGGGATCCATGGGCCTACCTGCCACTTACATCAAGAGGAGACCCCACAAGACCATAACAGGTCCAAGAATATCCCTTATCCTGTTGGTTCTCAATGGGAAGGTTTGGGTAAAGGGCTCCGCACTTTCTAGTTACACCTCTGTTTGCTCATGTACTTAGCTCATAGAAGATTGTCTAAACTGGATCCAATTGTAGCAAACCCTCACCTGTGAGAAGTTGTATTTTTTTTATTGTATGGAGATGAGATTGTGTTCTCCAGGTTGATGAAGTTAACTGGTCTTATGGCTTTACATATGGCCACCTCATGCGCTCCTAAGGGCCAGGTGCCTTTAACAAATCCATAGCTCCTGCTAATTTTTGCAATGAATGAAGTGGAACTTGTCAGAGTGGAGGACGGTACTTATTCCTTCACTTCTGAAGAGCAGACAGAGGACTAAGTGTCGCTGATGTAACCTCAATCAGGAAGAAGAGCCGTGGCGGCTGATCCTCGTAGCGCCGCACCGCAGACAGAATGATGTTTAGCAACAGAGGAAATGGATTTAAGTGCCATGGCGGAGAATAAGAAAGTTTTATTCAATTTCTCTGTCAACATGTTCAAAGAAAATCATTATATTTATATGAGAAACAAAAAAGCCCTTCATCCTCCCCATGACATGATAACAGACGTCTGCGCTTCCTGCGCCCGGCGCGTGCACAGCACAGAGCGGCTATTGTCGCCACAAATAGTACACGGTGACAGGTTATTAAGAGGCCCCAGAGATAATGTGTAATGTCTGTAAACGGGGGATAGAGTCATCCAAATAGGGAAAAAAATAAGGATTTCTAAATGTACTGCTACTATGTATACCTTTATATCACTGCCATTATGTAAACCTTTATATCACCACCACTATGTATACCTTTATATCACTGCTGTAGTATGTACTTTTATATCACCGCCACTATGTACACCTTTATATCACTGCTATAGTTTACACCTTTATATCACCGGTACTATGTATACCTTTAGACTACTGTTCAAAAGTTTAAGGTAATTTAGAAATTTCCTTATTTTTGAAAGAAAAGCATTTTTTTTTCAATGAAGATAATGTTAAATGAATCAGAAATACACTCTATACATTGTTAATGTGGTAAATGACTATTCTAGCTGCAAACATCTGGTTTTTAATGCAATATCTACATAGGTGTATAGAGGCCATTTCCAGCAACCATCACTCCAGTGTTCTAATGGTACATTGTGTTTGCTAACTGTGTAAGAAGGCTAATGGATGTTTAGAAAACCCTTGTGCAAGTATGTTAGCACAGCTGAAAACAGTTTTGCTGGTTAGAGAAGCTATAAAACTGACCTTCCTTTGAGCTAGTTGAGAATCTGGAGCATTACATTTGTTGGTTCGATTAAACTATCAAAATGGCCAGAAAAAGAGAACTTTCATGTGAAACTCGACAGTCTATTCTTGTTCTTAGAAATGAAGGCTATTCCATGCAAGAAATTGCCAAGAAACTGAAGATTTCCTACAACGGTGTGTACTACTCCCTTCAGAGGACAGCACAAACAGGCTCTAACCAGAGTAGAAAGAGAAGTGGGAGGCCGCGCTGCACAACTGAGCAACAAGACAAGTACATTAGAGTCTCTAGTCTGAGAAATCGGCGCCTCACAGGTCCTCAACTGGCAGCTTCATTAAATAGTACCCGCAAAACGCCAGTGTCAGCGTCTACAGTGAAGAGGCGACTCAGGGATGCCGGCCTTCAGGGCAGAGTGGCCAAGAAAAAGCCATATCTGAGACTGGCTAATAAAAGGAAAAGATTAATATGGGCAAAAGAACACAGACATTGGACAGAGGAAGATTGGAAAAAAAGAGTTATGGACAGACGAATCCAAGTTTGAGGTGTTTGGATCAAACAGAAAAACATTTGTGAGACGCAGAACAACTGAAAAGATGCTGGAAGACGCCTGACGCCATCTGTCAGCATGGTGGAGGGAATGGGATGGTCTGGGGTTGCTTTGGTGCTGGTAAAGTGGGAGATTTGTACAAGGTAAAAGGGATTTGGAATAAGGAAGGCTATCACTCCATTATGCACCACCATGCCATACCCTGTGGACAGCGCTCGATTAGAGCCAATTTCATCCTACAACAGGACAATGACTCAAATCACCTCCAAATTATACAAGAACTATTTAGGGAAGAAGCCGGCAGCTGGTATTCTATATGGGAGCAGCTTGACCGTACGGTACGCAAAAAGTGCCCAACAAGCCAATCCAACTTGTGGGAGGGGCTTCTGGAAGCATGGCGGGAAATGTCTCCAGATGACCTCAGCAAATTAACCGCTAGAATGCCAAAGGTCTGCAATGCTGTAACTGCTGTAAATGGAGCATTCTGTGACCAAAGCAAAGTCTGAAGGAGAAAATTATTATTTCAAATAAAAATCATTATTTCTAACCTTGTCAATGTCTTGACCATATTTTCTATTCATTTTGCAACTCATTTGATAAATAAAAGTGTGAGTTTTCATGGAAAACACAAAATTGTCTGGGTGACCCCAAACTTTTGAACGGTAGTGTATATCACCGCTATGGTTTATACCTTTATATCACTGCTACTATATAGACTCCTTTATATCACTGCTACTATGTGTACCTTTATATATATTTACCATTATGGCCACATACTGTATCACTGCCACTATAACTACATGTTACCACTACTAAGACTCCCCTTATATCTACATGTTACTGCTACTATATTTCTCATTATATCTATTATGGCTACTATGTATACACTGTATCTAGGTATTACCACTCTTACGTACAGTAGAACGTTATATCTACATATTACTACCACTAGGTCTCCCCTTCTATTGACATATTACTGCTATTATATCTATCCTTTATCTACATAAATACTGCCACTATGTCTACCCTTCAGTCTACATATTCGGCATGTTACCATAGTACAGAGGAAACTGGTATTATACATTGCACATGGCAGGTACGGGCCTTGTTAATGCTTTTGAACTTGGCCCGGGACTTCAGGTTACACCTATATGCCGTACTTGTCCCCTCTGCACATTATTATAGGTCACTTCTGATGTCAGATTGGCCTACCAGAGTAATAGGGGATCCTCCGGTGGGCTCAGGAACCAACACCATGATGGTCCAGCAGAAGACACCCAAATATGAAGGGCACTGTGGTCTATTTCCTGGGGGTTGTTGGAGGGAGGGCCCTGATTTTATCTGGTCGGCCCAAGGAACCTCAGTCACTTCTCCACCACAAGATAGCGGGGCCCTTAGAAGATGGGGATTTCATTGCAACTTGAACAACCCCAGGAGCTACACCACAAAAACCAAGACCAGCCCTCAGTGAGAGAGAACCATAACTAGAAGACGGTGAACCGTGTGGCGGTGAATTTCCTAGATCTCGTCTTATTTACTCTTCTCTGCCTGAGATCTAAGGGGAGAAAAACTGAGCAACATCAACACCTTCCAGTTTATATTAAGTTGTGTGATTGACAGGAATATATTGGAACTTCACGCTTTCTGTGAATCACGATGCCGGCGGACTATTAATGAGACGTCTGAAGTTACTGACAGGGAAAACACACAATTAAATCTCCTTAATGGCTTTTCACAAAAATAAGAAATAAAAACACATCAGGTGCTGAAGACGCTTTCCGGGAGGATTTTAGTTTTAAGATTTATTTTTTTCACACTTCATATTGATCTGTTGAGTTAGAGACAGGAGATATCCCCAGGCAGTCTGTGTATGGTCACCCAGTCATGTAGGGTGGGGGGCTGGCTGTAGTCAGGGGTGCACCTTCCACGAGGCGACCTAAGGCAATGGCCTCAGGCAGCAACTCATGGAATTAACTGGGGGGCAGCGTTCTTCTTTTAATCGGTGCTACTTATTGTGTTATTGCAGAAGTAGTGGCCGATAATTTTAACTCACCTGTCCACGCTCCTGTCCTGCCTCCTCTAGGCGGCGCTGCACATCACACGGCTGAAGAATACCAGGACGCTACGTACAGCATCCTTACATTCTTCAGTATTGGCTACCGCACACCCTGGAGGCAGCAGCGGAGGGCGGTCTGGACAGGTGAGTACAAATTATCGGCCACTACCTATAACACAATAGGTAGCAGACTAACATATACTGGGGAGGGTCATATACTCTTTGTGTGTGTGGGGGGGTTATATACCTGGTGTTGGTGGTTGTGTGTGTCTGTGAGTCGGGGGTGGGATAAAAGGGTGTCATATCATATACTGTGTGGGGGGTATAAAAAGAGGGTCAAACTGTTGGGGCCAAAAAATGGGGTCATATACTGTGGGGGGGGGGCCATAAAAAGCGGGGGACAAGAAAAGGTAGTCATATACTGTGAGAGACAGAAAAAAAGGGGGTCATATACAAAAGTGATGGTCCAGATAAAGGGGGTTATATAGCACGTGGGGAGCCAAAAAAAGTGAGTTATATATTGTGTGCAGGGCCAGAAAAAGGGGGTCATGTATTGTGTGGTGGGGGTGATATACTATGTGGGAGTCAAATAAGGGTTTTTTTTATCTGCCAATGGAGGGGGTGTCCTAATTAGGGGGGCTCTTTCGCGTAACCAAAGATAGCTGGGTTGGGTATCTTTTTTGGGGGGCGGGGGCACCTTTCTAGAGTTCGTCTCAGGCAGCAGAGAGGCTAGCTTCACTCCAGGCTGTAGTTGTACCGAGGGGCTCAGTGCCTGCAGGGCCCAGTAAACTCATAAAGGACAGTACACAATAAACTATCACATTTTTGAATAGAAGCCGGGAGCAAATTTGTACTGTACAAACCCATCGTAACTGTTCAAGGATACCCAAGGCTGTTCTATTACTTGACAACCTGGGCATAACTAGAGTACAAAGGTAATAGGCATAGCAGATGCTCTGGATCCCTGTGCTGGGTCCTGTGACATCACAGTGTGAATGATCCCTGTACTGTGACATCACTGTGTGTATTATCCTGTACTGTGACATCACTGTGAGTATTATCCCTGTACTGTGACATCACTGTGTGTATTATCCCTGTACTGTGACATCACTGTGTGTATTATCCCTGTACTGTGACATCACTGTGTGTATTATCCCTGTACTGTGACATCACTGTGTGCATGATCCCTGTACTGTGACATCACTGTGTGTATTATCCCTGTACTGTGACATCACTGTGTGCATGATCCTTGTACTGTGACATCACTGTGTGTATTATCACTGTACTGTGACATCACTGTGTGTATTATCCCTGTACTGTGACATCACTGTGTGCATGATCCCTGTACTGTGACATCACTGTGTGCATGATCCCTGTACTGTGACATCACTGTGTGTATTATCCCTGTACTGTGACATCACTGTGTGCATGATCCTTGTACTGTGACATCACTGTGTGTATTATCACTGTACTGTGACATCACTGTGTGTATTATCCCTGTACTGTGACATCACTGTGTGCATGATCCCTGTACTGTGACATCACTGTGTGTATTATCCCTGTACTGTGACATCACTGTGTGTATTATCTCTGTACTGTGACATCCCTGTGTGTATTATCCCTGTACTGTGACATCACTGTGTGTATTATCTCTGTACTGTGACATCACTGTGTGTATTATCCATGTACTGTGACATCACTGTGTATATTATCTGTACTGTGACATCACTGTGTGTATTATCCCTGTACTGTGACATCACTGTGTGTATTATCCCTGTACTGTGACATCACTGTGTGTATTATCCCTGTACTGTGACATCACTGTGTGCATGATCCCTGTACTGTGACATCACTGTGTGTATTATCCCTGTACTGTGACATCACTGTGTGTATTATCTCTGTTCTGTGACATCACTGTGTGTATTATCCCTGTACTGTGACATCACTGTGTGTATTATCCCTGTACTGTGACATCACTGTGTATATTATCCCTGTACTGTGACATCACTGTGTGTATTATCCCTGTACTGTGACATCACTGTGTGTATTATCCCTGTACTGTGACATCACTGTGTATATTATCTGTACTGTGACATCACTGTGTGCATGATCCCTGTACTGTGACATTACTGTGTGTATTATCCCTGTATTGTGACATTACTGTGTGTATGATCCCTGTACTGTGACATCACTGTGTGTATTATCTTTGCATTCTGTATATAGCTGTATATATTTTGCACCATTGTTACATACTTTTGTGCATGATTTCTGTGCTCTATCATTACAGTGTGTATTCTCTCCTTTTTCCTGAAAAATGGCCATGGGAATTCGCTATAACCCAGCACAAATTCACTGCTGATCATAGGCAATATATGATTGTATTTATGAGCACTATATGGTAGTAGTACTGTATATGGACTATTGTCAATGCATGGTGATATTGTGCGGGCACTGTTTGGAGTAGTTATCTGGATTAATGTTGCAGCATTTGTGTGCAATATATGGTAGTAGTATACATGGACCTTACATTGAGTATTTTTGCCACTGTATTGTGTGGACAATGTATGGAAGTATTATTATTTGGCACTGCATGTTAGTAATATTGTGGATTATTAATGCATTTTTTCAGGAAGTTGTCCAGATCCCAATTTCTATAAAATCATCCGTGCTATTAAATAACCAGGCTACGGTCACCTACGAAGCTGCTATTTTCATCTCTCTCAGTATCCCAAATTACCGAGCTCCAGTATTCGATCCATCTCCGTACAAGGATCCAACCTAGACAAACTGCATTTTCCCCGACATGCACTTTTTCGAAAACTTCTAAAATCACATTATTGAGATCAAAAGAGAAATGGTGAAAATTAAATTACTCTCTGTTCCAAGCTCTGTCCCAGATTAGCAGCGGCGCCTTCTCCTATATATCTATATTACAGCTGAACTTTCAGGATTTCTGCATTTCCTCCGCCGTCATTAAACGCGTTAAGCTCTGCGGATAAAATCTATTCCTGTTGTAAACTTTGTTGATAATTGGCAAAAGACAAATCCTAACCTCGGCGTACAACATCCCTGCAGATACTGGCCCGCCATGAGCGCATACATCTAGAAATTATCTCGCTTTTTTTTTTTTTTTTCTTTTTTGCTGACAATAGGAGCAGATGGAGGCACGTTCATAAAAATGAAATATTGCCGCTCACTTTAAAAAGCAGCTAAACAATTAAATCCAGACTCACGGTGTCAGTCGGAAAAGAAAATGAAGGTGTCAGGATGGATGGGGCGCGGGAGGTGGGGGGGTTACAATTTTTGGAACTTTTTTTTTTTTTTTTTTTTTGATGAAAATGCAAAGACTCTGCTCTGTGCAAAAATGCAAAACTAGGACTCGGCAACTCTGGTCCAAATTTCCATCTCTAATGGCTCCATTACTCTTATTTGAAAGTCTGGGCGACCTCTGAAGTTCCCGGCATGTGGTGAGGTCGTACTGCGATGACATCACAGAACTCAGCAGAAGATCATAGAGGAAGCATTCTGCCGCCGGTTCCCTGACGGATGGCCGCGGTTTGCTTGTCTCAGCACATGCTACAACTTGTTTATGGAGTTTGTCTTCGGAGTTGAACGCATTTAATGAAAGCAGCGGAACTATAAAAGCCTCAACGTGCAGCTGTAACAAAGCCGAGCGCTGGATTTACATCGGCGCCGAGAGAGATTAAGGAGGAACATTCGAGAAGAAACTCAAAAAGTTGACTGGAATTATTCAGCCGGATCCGTCACATGGAGCTGTATGGAGCCCGGGTCTTGTCTAAATCTTTTCAATGAGAGAACACATCTGTGAAATGTGCTACCAGGTCCAAAATGCCTCCTGAAAAAAAATATTGGCTTGTAGGGGACTTTTAGAGGCAATGAAGTAATGCAGAGATGATCATCTTTTTAGGGGGTTGCAAATCAGTCTGTAAGTGCATTGGTGGGACCACACTGATAAGACTCTTGTGTTATGTGACGCGCCTGGGTAAGGGCCATGAGGATGGACGCAAAACTCAGGGAAGGTCACCTCTGCAACCACCATCACTGCAACACTGTGCCAATAGGGGGAGTCAACCAGTAGCCTAACAACACCCCCCTGTCGCCAGGCTAAGCCTCACGGTGGTGGCAGACATCACGCAGAATTGCACCATGCAATTTGTACCAAAATTTTCCATTTCTAATTCCGTCCCTATTCCTCAGAGTTTCCATTATTTACATTCATTGGGATGAATTTCTTAAGTCTGAAGATTCTTACACCAGTCTTATTAATGGATTCCCCAACAGGCACACAAAACCAGGACATGTAGGTGATCTCAAATCTACACCAGTCTGACATGAGTTATAGTAAATCTGGCAGACCAGGGCGCCTCGCGCCTAGATTCCCAACCTGATTCGCTTATTGTCTAAAATAAGTGGCAAGTTCTGCGCAAAGGCTGAGATACGCCACAGTGCGACAAGGCAGTTCTTTGACCACTTTGTAGGCACATCCACCTTGATAAATGTGGGGCATTGCTTTCCATTTGTGGGCTGTATCTGTATTTTAGCCTGATGCTAAAGACTACAGTTCCCAGAATGCAACATACCAGGGCAAATGTATCCCAACAATTTATTCAGCTCAATAAGTTTGCCGCTGCACACAAGTACAAGTGCTACATCCATGGAGCAAGGAGTCTTCTGTGATTTTGCATGGTCATCGGGGCCAGCGGATTTTCGAGTCCCCTGCATGTTAGGTCACGGCTGACGTCCTGTACTTAGAAGGAAAGGAATGCAAGAAGCAAACCTTGAGGCCATCATGCATCATGTGGTTATTGTGGTCATAATCGCAAACACATCATCTCAAGCCTTTCTTCTTGGTAACAATATGACTGATAGATGGGGAGAACCTACAGATGAGAGGCGAGACCCTAAGACTGTTACCCCTATTTAGCCAAGACTGGATGCTGCATACATGACTGCTGTTCCTTTAAAAGGGTACATATAAAATTCTGGAAAATGTACAATAAATCTTCCTCCACCTGTAAGAGACTGCACTAAAAACAACATGTGCTGCTTGTACAGGTACAGTATAGGACTGGTAACAGTGTATTACTGCCCCTATTGTAGCAAGCCCTGCATCTGTGTGAGCAGGATCAGGGCAGGATGGATCTTATAGTGTTTCAATTCACTGACAGCAAGCACAAATCTTGAACAAAACACCTATATTCGAAAATCAAATAACTTTCCAACTTTCCATAGAATTCATTGTATTCCTTTATTTCCTATTCTCGATCCCGGATTGGCATATTACCCATAGTGCAGAGGGAACGAGCTTATAAACAGCACCCGGACACCTCTATTTACAGCACCACATAAAGAAGCAAAAATTATGACGTCTTTAGCCTTTGGCATGAAAATAAACGGCATTCTCCTGAACTACATTTATCCGAAGAAGCCTTGAAAGTAGCAAAAATACAATGTGACTGCGAGTAACAAGCAATATCCCGGCCCCGGCTGCGGATAAAGCAGGTTATCAATCTTTCAAAGGTTCGGTATATAAAAGGTGGAAGAGCGCAGCGCTCAAAACATAAAATAGGATATTGCCACTTGCTCCAGAAGATATTCCCTAATACAACAAGGCACATATTGAATAACACACTGTCTGCCGCCACGGAATCTGGTTTACTCTCCTTGTAGCAATTCAGAGGAAGAGGAAACACAATTTGTCAGGAGACAGAGAAAAGTTACAGAACGCAGAGACGTCCACGAATGAAGGGTGGGAACGAAATGGGGGAAGACTATCTAGAACCTGACATTACCTTGAGGAGTAAATCAGGATGATATAGCAAAAGACAGAGAGAGATACTGTAGATAGATAGATAGATAGATAGATAGATAGATAGAATCCAAATAAAGGCTGCACCGGTTATATACATAGGGTGCCAGCCCCTGGGCACAGGATATAGACCAAATAATTATCCAACAAGCATGCTAAAGTCGTAAAGAAAAAGTGTGGGCACTTATACAAGGCTAGAGATAGGCTTATGTATATGGGCTGAGTTGCATTACAATGTTCTGCGACTGCAGCGGTTGAGGTGTGTATCCCGAGGTTCTTCAGCAGCTGAGATATGTATTCTGAGATTCTGCAGCAGCTGAGATGTGTATTATGAGGTTCTGCAGCAGCTGAGATGTGTATTATGAGATTCTGCAGGAGCTGAGGTGTATATTGTGAGGTCTCTGCAGCAGCGGAGGTGTAAATTGTGAGGTTCTGCAGCAGCTGAGGTGTGTATTATGAGATTCTGCAGGAGCTGAGGTGTATATTGTGAGGTTCTGCAGCAGCTGAGGTGTGTATTATGAGATTCTGCAGGAGCTGAGGTGTATATTGTGAGGTTCTGCAGCAGCTGAGGTGTGTATTATGAGGTTCTGCATGAGATGAGGTATGTAGTAAGATTCTGTAGCAACTGAGGTGTGTATTATGATGTTCTGCAGCAGCTGAGGTGTGTATTACAATGTTCTGCAGCAGCTGAGGTGTGTATTATGAGGTTCTGCATTAGCTGAGGTGTATATTATGAGGTTCTGCAGCAGCTGAGGTGCGTATTATGATGCTCTATATGAGCTGCCACAAAGAATGATAAAAGGCTCAGTTCACATGGGGGGTTTTTTGTTGCAGGTTTGTGAGCCAAAGCTAGGACTGGATCCAAATACCAGGAAAAATATAAAAGGAAAGACTCCTGTGTTTGGCACAAAAAAACTGCCACAAAACGTGCATGTGTGACTCAAGCCCTGTGCACACTGCAAGCTCTGCATGTCAGTCAGTCTGTGGTCCTCACAGAAGTGATTTGTGACAGACTGTTTCCCCATAGAGAGATGAGCGGTGACTGTGCCATGCCGCTGATCTCTATATACTCATCAGGTTCTGATCTCAGCATAGAATGTTTATACAGTTGGATACTTTATCTGTGTATTCTATAAACAATGATACAAAGTAACCAAATCTAACAATACAAAGGAACTCATTCCTATATATATTATTGTATATATTTCTAGGTATGACGGAGCCGTTTAGGTGCCAGTGCACACACAGCACTGCTGAGGACAATGTCTCTTCACCATCTAGACAGCTGACAGAGCTATTACATGTCTGTCACTGACTTTCTTCCCATCATACAGAAATCTCTGGCAGATTTTGGAGTCGTTCTGTAAAAGTGAATTAGTGATGAACCCGCCGCTGCCCCCCCTTTTTGCTGCCATCATTAGAGTTTCCCTTCTGCCTCCTCTTCTCAGCATATATCCCGCCAGCAGTACAGTGAGAAGAAGCAGAGAACGAGGCGCGAAGTATCAGAGGCCACATTTTGAAGATGAAATACCTTCCCTGGAAAAATTGCCGTAAGGTGGGAGAACAACTTGCTGACCCATTATCAAAGCCCGATCTGCATGATGGACGTGGCTCCCGCCCTGTTTTCACGGCAAATTGTCTAAACCATAAAACAATTTGCAAAGCCATTCACGCCTGCGGCATAACGAACGTCAGTGCGGATGAACTGTGAATATATAGGGAATATTGTCTGATGAAAGCAGATATAGACTGTACCAGGGGAAGAGGGGGGCACCGGAAAATCAGCACTCCATCCAAAGTAGACAGACAGGAGGCTTCTGGGAAAGCTGAGTAACAAGTAACCAAGTCCTGACAACCAGAAAATTGCTGCAATTATCAAGTTGTCATACTTGCCCCTAGGCTTGATATCCAATGACACATGCCTCACTCTACAGATGCCATTCAGGGACCGGGAAAAGCTGAATTTTATTAATACTAGACGTCACCCAGCCACCTGTGAAACTGATATATGGCTCAAGAGAATGACCCCCCCCTAAGTATATGTTCACACATGTAGGATTTGCATATTGCAATTGTAAAATCCCACTGACCTGCATGGGATACAAACTAAGAATGTCCCCCTGTCTGTTACAAAGTATCAGTCACCAATTTAGTTACATTTTCCATTATTAGGCCACACAACATGAAAACTGACACAGCTGTGATGTCCTGCAGGTTGACAGCTCGGCCCAGTCTCTGCCCATAGTCCACAGGGGCCGCCACATACAGTATAACCCGGGGTAAGTGAGGCCGATTGGCTTTCAGTCCTCATCAGTCATACATCAGTCACTCTGATTGACCCTTCATTACAATGCTACGCAAGCCGTCATTAACCTGAGAGACTGGGGCAGGGTTATCACAGCGGGAACAATGAAGATTTATATAAATAGGAACAATAGACAATAAAAAGTTTATACCACGGACAGTGTCATGAAAGCTGTAATTATGATAGGAATGTTCATGGCGTGACGCCAGGAGACGAAAGTAAATCCAAAGACAGAAAAATAAAAGAAAGACAAAAACAGAAGAAACCAGAGCAAAAGAAAGGAAATTAGAGGAAGCAGAAGAATCAGAAGACAAGAAAGCAGAAGAAACAAAAGCAAAAGAAAGGACATTAGAGGAAGTAGAGGAAATAGGAAGAAGAGAAAGCAGAAGAAAAGAGAAAATGAAAGAAGTAGAAGGAAAAAAAAAGGAGAATTAATGAAAGAAGAGGAAATAGAAGAAAGGAAAAAAGAGAAAGGAAAAGAAATAAGATGAGAAAGGAGAAGAAAGGAAAGAATAGAAAGAAGGAAGGAAAGAGAATAAGTAGTAGAAAGGAAAGAAATGGAAGCAGAAAAAGAGGAAAGAAAGAAAGAAAGAAAGAAAGAAAGAAAGAAAGAAAGAAAGAAAGAAAGAAAGAAAGAAAGGAAGGAGAACTTAGAGGGAAAAAGAAAATGAAGATGTAAAAGGGAAGAAGGAGAGAGAAGACAAAAAAAAAATTAAACAGAACCAAGAACAAGAAAGACAGAAGTAGTAAGAAGGACAAAGGAGGAAGAAGAAGAAGAGGAAGAAGAAGAAAGAAGATCTCCTCAAAATGTCAATTTTTGTAAACAGTAGCCACCACACTTTTCCTGATTCCGGAAAATTATCCAAATAGATACATTGTTTTGCCAAGTTCAATGACCAGAAATTTGAGCAGGTGAGAAAGATAAAGCCGTGAGATGTATTTATCTTACTCCGGTAAATTATCCAAGTCATAGAGAATCTTCTGTAAATGTAGACCCCTGAGCCTCATCATCTTCGTCTCGTCTTCTATTTCCTTTGTTCCACTTGTTTTATAGCAGAGGATAATGGAACTTCTGTCTACCATCCTGCTTGTACAAGTACCCACCTCAGTCAATGGCTCTGGTAATGACCCAGGCATCATATGTGTGTATGTATGTGTGGATGTATGTATGGGTGGAGGGGTCTATGGAGGGGAGGGTCTAGGTCAGATTATATCTATCATAAATTATTATTCCTAATTGTAATCAGGGCTCCAGAGAGAGACAGCTAATCTAATGTGTATGTTGGCCATTCAAAAGGTGGCATTTCATACCTTCATCATCCCTTGAAAACTTGTTGTATCCCTTTAAGGACCAGCCTTATACTATATGTATCTATAACTGAAATTATACATTTTCTGTGAAATAGAGTTCGTAAAAAGTTTGGCATGAGGCAGCGCGGAGGTTACAACCGGCAGACAATGGAGCCCGGGTGGATGTTTATCTTTTGCCAAGTTGGTAGGAAAAATGCCAAGAAAGAACTTGACGGTGTCTCGTACAGAACAGCCTTGAGTTTAGTCAGAACATGAAACAATAAATTAGAGGCGGTAATTTACATTCATTGCAGGTTTATATTCAGAGAAGGTTTGCCCCAGGGTTACTCCGGCGAACATCCCAGCAAACAAGAACACCGGGCTCTCCATATTAGAACTAGCAGGTAACAATACTTATACCTTTGTAATGAGGGAACATTTACATAATTACTTCTCATTTCATCTCACACGTGAGGCCGACAACTTCTGAGTTTCACAGGATTTCAGTCAATGGCTTACACTGGTGGCAGAAAAGACTTCATCAACTTATTATTATAAAGTAACGAGAAATCCGTCCAGTCAAAATATCCAGATACCTATGTCTATAGGGGGCAGTATTATAGTAGTTATATTCTTGTACATAGGAGCAGTATTATAGTAGTTATATTCTTGTACATAGCAGGTAGTATTATAGTAGTTATATTCTTGTACATAGGAGTAGTATTATAGTAGTTATATTCTTGTACATAGGAGGTAGTATTATAGTAGTTATATTCTCGTACATAGGAGCAGTATTATAGTAGTTATATTCTTGTACATAGGAGTAGTATTATAGTAGTTATATTCTTGTACATAGGGGCAGTATTATAGTAGTTATATTCTTGTACATAGGAGCAGTATTATAGTAGTTATATTCTTGTACATAGGGGCAGTATTATAGTAGTTATATTCTTGTACATAGGAGCAGTATTATAGTAGTTATATTCTTGTACATAGGAGCAGTATTATAGTAGTTATATTCTTGTACACAGGAGGCAGTATTATAGTAGTTATATTCTTGTACACAGGAGGCAGTATTATAGTAGTTATATTCTTGTACATGGGGCAGTATTATAGTAGTTATATTCTTGTACATAGGGGGCAGGATTATAGTATATTCTTGTACATAGGAGTAGTATTATAGTAGTTATATTTTTGTACATAGGGGTAGTATTATAGTAGTTATATTCTTGTACATAGGAGCAGTATTATAGTAGTTATATTCTTGTACATAGGAGTAGTATTATAGTAGTTATATTCTTGTACATAGGAGCAGTATTATAGTAGTTATATTCTTGTACATAGCAGCAGCATTATAGTAGTTATATTCTTGTACATAGGAGCAGTATTATAGTAGTTATATTCTTGTACATAGGGGCAGTATTATAGTAGTTATATTCTTGTACATAGGAGGTAGTATTATAGTAGTTACAGTCATATGAAAAAGTTTGGGCACCCCTATTAATCTTAATCATTTTTAGTTCTAAATATTTGGGTGTTTGCAACAGCCATTTCAATTTGATATATCTAATAACTGATGGACACAGTAATATTTCAGGATTGAAATGAGGTTTATTGTACTAACAGAAAATGTGCAATACACATTAAACCAAAATTTGACCGATGCAAAAATTTGGGTACCCTTATCATTGTATTGATTTGAATACTCCTAACTACTTTTTACTGACTTACTGAAGCACAAAATTGGTTTTGTAACCTCACTGAGCTTTGAACTTCCTAGCCAGGTGTATCCAATCATGAGAAAAGGTATTTAAGGTGGCCAATTGCAAGTTGTTCTCCTATTTGAATCTCCTCTGAAGAGTGGCATCATGGGCTCCTCAAAACAACTCTCAAATGATCTGAAAACAAAGATTGTTCAACATAGTTGTTCAGGGGAAGGATACAAAAAGTTGTCTCAGAGATTTAACCTGTCAGTTTCCACTGTGAGGAACATAGTAAGGAAATGGAAGACCACAGGGACAGTTCTTGTTAAGCCCAGAAGTGGCAGGCCAAGAAAAATATCAGAAAGGCAGAGAAGAAGAATGGTGAGAACAGTCAAGGACAATCCACAGACCACCTCCAAAGAGCTCAGCATCATCTTGCTGCAGATGGTGTCACTGTGCATCGGTCAACAATACAGCACACTTTGCACAAGGAGAAGCTGTATGGGAGAGTGATGCGAAAGAAGCCGTTTCTGAAAGCACGCCACAAACAGAGTCGCCTGAGGTATGCAAAAGCACATTTGGACAAGCCAGCTTCATTTTGGAAGAAGGTCCTGTGGACTGATGAAACAAAGATTGAGTTGTTTGGTCATACAAAAAGGCGTTATGCATGGCGTCCAAAAAACACAGCATTCCAAGAAAAACACTTGCTGCCCACTGTAAAATTTGGTGGAGGTTCCATCATGCTTTGGGGCTGTGTGGCCAATGCCGGCACCGGGAATCTTGTTAAAGTTGAAAGTCGCATGGATTCAACTCAGTATCAGCAGATTCTTGAGAATAATGTACAAGAATCAGTGACGAATTTGAAGTTACGCCGGGGATGGATATTTCAGCAAGACAATGATCCAAATCTACTCAGGCATTCATGCAGAGGAACAATTACAATGTTCTGGAATGGCCATCCCAGTCCCCAGACCTGAATATCATTGAACATCTGTGGGATAATTTGAAGCGGGCTGTCCATGCTCGGCGACCATCAAACTTAACTGAACTGGAATTGTTTTGTAAAGAGGAATGGTCAAAAATACCTTCATCCAGGATCCAGGAACTGATTAAAAGCTACAGGAAGCGACTAGAGGCTGTTATTTTTGCAAAAGGAGGATCTACTAAATATTAATGTCACTTTTCTGTTGAGGTGCCCATACTTTTGCACCGGTCAAATTTTGGTTTAATGCATATTGCACATTTTCTGTTAGTACAATAAACCTCATTTCAATCCTGAAATATTACTGTGTCCATCAGTTATTAGATATATCAAATTGAAATGGCTGTTGCAAACACCCAAATATTTAGAACTAAAAATGATTAAGATTAATAGGGGTGCCCAAACTTTTTCATATGACTGTATAGTCTTGTACATAGGAGCAGTATTATAGTAGTTATATTCTTGTACATAGGAGCAGTATTATAGTAGTTATATTCTTGTACATAGGAGCAGTATTATAGTAGTTATAGTCTTGTACATAGGAGCAGTATTATAGTAGTTATATTCTTGTACATAGGAGCAGTATTATAGTAGTTATATTCTTGTACATAGGAGGTAGTATTATAGTAGTTATAGTCTTGTACATAGGGGCAGTATTATAGTAGTTATATTCTTGTACATATGAGCAGTATTATAGTAGTTATATTCTTGTACATAGGGAGCAGTATTATAGTAGTTATATTCTTGTACATATGAGCAGTATTATAGTAGTTATATTCTTGTACATAGGAGCAGTATTATAGTAGTTATATTCTTGTATATAGGAGGTAGTATTATAGTAGTTATATTCTTGTACATAGGAGCAGTATTATAGTAGTTATATTCTTGTACATAGGAGGTAGTATTATAGTAGTTATATTCTTGTACATAGGAGGTAGTATTATAGTAGTTATAGTCTTGTACATAGGAGCAGTATTATAGTAGTTATATTCTTGTACATAGGAGGTAGTATTATAGTAGTTATATTCTTGTATATAGGAGCAGTATTATAGTAGTTATATTCTTGTATATAGGAGCAGTATTATAGTAGTTATATTCTTGTACATAGGAGCAGTATTATAGTAGTTATATTCTTGTACATAGGAGGTAGTATTATAGTAGTTATATTATTGTACATAGGAGCAGTATTATAGTAGTTATATTCTTGTACATAGGAGCAGTATTATAGTAGTTATATTCTTGTACATAGAAGCAGTATTATAGTAGTTATATTCTTGTATACAGGGGCAGTATTATAGTAGTTATATTCTTGTACATAGGAGCAGTATTATAGTAGTTATATTCTTGTACATAGGAGCAGTATTATAGTAGTTATATTCTTGTACATACGAGGCAGTATTATAGTAGTTATATTCTTGTACATAGGAGCAGTATTATAGTAGTTATATTCTTGTACATAGGAGCATTATTATAGTAGTTATATTCTTGTACATAGGAGGTAGTATTATAGTAGTTATATTCTTGTACATAGGAGCAGTATTATAGTAGTTATATTCTTGTACATAGGAGCAGTATTATAGTAGTTATATTCTTGTACATAGAAGCAGTACTATAGTAGTTATATTCTTGTATACAGGGGCAGTATTATAGTAGTTATATTCTTGTACATAGGAGCAGTATTATAGTAGTTATATTCTTGTACATAGGAGCAGTATTATAGTAGTTATATTCTTGTACATACGAGGCAGTATTATAGTAGTTATATTCTTGTACATAGGAGCAGTATTATAGTAGTTATATTCTTGTACATAGGAGCATTATTATAGTAGTTATATTCTTGTACATAGGAGGTAGTATTATAGTAGTTATATTCTTGTACATAGGAGCAGTATTATAGTAGTTATATTCTTGTACATAGGAGTAGTATTATAGTAGTTATATTCTTGTACATAGGAGCAGTATTATAGTAGTTATATTCTTGTACATACGAGGCAGTATTATAGTAGTTATATTCTTGTACATAGGAGCAGTATTATAGTTGATATATTCTTATATCTACAGAATACATCAGTCTAACGCTGGGATCTGTGGTAAATTTGCCTTATCCTATGCGGTAGGAGCTGTCAACTTGCAGCTAAGTTCATAAACAAACAAATCCCATATATGAATCATGTCCATACGAGCTTTCTGGGTGGTATAGCAGGGGTCACCATGCTCCTAAGTGGATCTACATTATGTATAGAACAAATAGGATTGTACAAGGTGGATATCTGCCGTACACTGTACTCTGCTCTCTTAGGACACAGTTACGATCAGAGACTTATTTGGTGGGGTTGCCTTACCCAATATGTTGGGTTATTACAAGATTCAGCAGCAGACAACCCATGTAAGACTGAGCACAATGATGAGCACTTGGGTTTAGGACTTTTGTTCTTCAGATTTATGCAATGACCCATAGATATTTACCGCTCATGTTTGGTGACTTCTGATGTGCCAGTCTAATACTAGTGCGGCAGGTAATATAAAGCTTACCAGTAACTTTCGTCCCACCTGACCTACCAAATGTCCTGGACTCGGTGGGACAGTCCCAGATTTCAGGTGTTGTCCCGCTGGGCGGTGGGAGGCATGTCCCAGATTCAACCCTATCTGTGTCCAGAGTACCCTGTTCAGCCCCTGTGTCTGCATGGGGATCACAATGAAGGGGATATTATACAGTGAGGGCCACAATGAAGGAGACATTATACTGTGTGGGGGCCGCCACAACTGAAAATTTATCCTGCATGGGGCAAGAGGGTATTTATACAATGTGGAGGCCACAAGGAGGAATTTATACTGTTTAGGAATCACAACCACAAGGGGGGGATATACTGCATGGGGACCACAATGAGGGGGACATTATACTGTAGGGGCAACAATGAGGGAGATATTATACTGTGTAGGGACCACAAGGGGGAAATTATACTGTGTGAGGACCACAGGGGGCATTATACGGATACATGATACCATGTCAAGGCCACTAAAAAGGGTATTATACTGTGTGCAGAACAATGGAACATGGTTGGAAATGGTCACAACTGGGGGCATGGCTTATGATCCCTAAATTTGCCATCACGTGCAGATTTTGTCCTTCCTTGCACCCTCTGGGCAGTATGTACCCCTATATATGTACACAATGAATAGGCACATGTACCATTTAAGATCCTGGGCTAACTGAACGTCCACCCAAGTGCCCTGGTCGGAAAGAACACACCGGACGTCACCCAGCTCTCCTAGGCTTCTGAACATCAAGAGACAAAAACGTAACAAAAAAAACAACAATCTCCTACTTAAGTTAAAGTTTTAGGAGAATAACCTAATAATTTTTCCATCAATATTAATGCAGTGGGAGGTTCAGACACATCCGTAGATCTATAAACGCACATAGTTCACAGTCGCCATTTCGGAGGTCAGGCATTTTGGGGCAGCGCCAGCAGTGGATGTTACGATCAGCGGGGGCCTCATTTCTTACATGCTGGCTCTGGGTGCGCTGGATAATTAATGAGAACAGCGAGGGACATGTCGCTTCTTGTCCCACTACTGCGTGACGATGAGCGGCCGGAGCCTGATGTCACCCTGCTGGGGCGAGACGTGGCGCGGCTTCCTTCATGTAAATCCCTGGTGTGAGCCGAGCTCCCCAGCGGCTCCATTATCTCACTTTATTTCTTTCACACAACAGCTTCAATTAGTTTTCTGTGAACGTCGGGCCCAGGATTAACCCCTTGCAGACCAGGCCAAGTTTGGACAAATTTTTGCATCCCGGCTCTTATTACTTTGTGTCTTTAGGTTGCTGTAGCTGCTGGAGACTTCTTTACTATACTCTATTTAGCAGACTACATGCCACGTGATTGAGGAGTCCACAATGATCAAACGCCAAGATGAAGACCATGTCACAGGCCGTTGGAGTTGTATAAAGTAACTTTAATATAGACAACATGTCATCGGGCACAAACATGCAGCAACATCCATTATGCATAGGACCATATGGTAAAAATATGTATATACGGCACAGTACTGTATACTGGCTGACTGCACTGGAAAGAGCAGTAGCCTACAGTCCTGTCCAGGTACATATAATGTAGGTATACTGCTACACAGCATCTCAGATGTCATAAGGCCAGCATTGTATCTATAGGGCCCTGTGAACCTGTTTACTGATTGTACACACTGAATGCAGTGCGAACAGAGCCTAAGGCTGGCGGTAGACTGTATATTTCTTTTTTTTCCAGGAAATCCCTTTAATATCACAAGGCAATACATAATACAGTTGATAGATTCTGCAAGTTCTTAAACAGATACAGTTGATAATTATGTGGGATAATGCTGCAAAAATGGGTCAGATGGGTGTATACTGGTGTTATACCCAGGACGTAGGTGTGACTGTACCTCAGCCCTCCCCCTATACTGTATTTATGGTCAGTGGGCGATACAGTAGCGAGGAGCACACCTTCACATTCTACTAGGCACCGATGGCCACATGGAATCTACAGGGGCAAATTCATGGGAAGACTTTTCGGAAAATATTGGCACAGAGTGGTTAGTTGACTTGCAGACGGCCCGAGGGCAGGATGCAGGCAGTAGGTTGGGAAGACAGACTGAGTGGAGACTGAACACCGGTACTCAGAGAGACCTAGAAGACAGGTCTGAGTACAGAGATGTGTGCAACAGTAGCGTGGAGCCCGGCAGGCGGACGATGGCCACCACGAAGAGGAGACGGTTATGCTAGCAGTGTGACGAGCCATGTAAAGGAGAGGGAGACCCCCCTTGCACAGACTCGATGACTGAAGGACTAAATGTTATCATACTGTATGTGTTAGTTTACGCTTATTGACTGCGATTCGTTCTACGCCATCAGTAAACCATGGTTGTCATTACTATGTCCATTCCCTGCACATTACAGTATCATCACTCAGGTGTATATAGCGTATACCCAGGCCCATCCATCCTCTATTCTCAATTCACCACCCTATCAGCAGCCTTGTAACTATAACAGAGCTGACTTATGTCTGGATTAGTACACAAGGGAATAGCACTTGTAAACTAGGACAGAGATGTCCACATGACAGCCCATATAAATGCCCCTCCGCCTATAGGGTATTCATTTATTGCAATGTTATAGACGGCCTGTAAGAAAGGTACAATATTGCTTCTGTTCTTTCCTCAAGTCTGAGACATTATCAGCATTTCTTTGCCTCCATATTTTCCCGTCCCCGGCCTCGGAGCGGTTGTGTGAAGTGACTTGTAAGCACGCTGTGAGTGATATTTAAGATGGAAATTATTCCTCCCCTAAAACTATTTGATAGTCCCCTTCTTTCAGTGCTGCAGCCGAACGCCAGAATAAAGATGCCCCGGTTACTGCCGCAGATAAGAAAGACACTGAAGTGGATTCTGCCCAAATTCACAGACTCTGAAATTAGGTTCTGAAGAAAGTCAACAGTGTGGCTGTGATCTGAGGATATAATCCAGCAAGAGGGAGGAAAATATCCCGATGTGGAGAAGTCCTGATTGTAATGACACAGAGGCTGTGATGGCTGCAGCCGGGGCAGAGCATTGTCAATGTAAGGCTGGACAGACAGGAGATTTGCCAGTTCTTCCAGGAGGTCATCCCTTTTTCTGGGTGCCTCAAAGACATTCCAGACAGTTGGCAAGTATGCTTGAACCATGACCCTGGAATGCCCCAACCTGCCTAGTATGGGCAATGCTTTTATAAGCCCCACCCCTTTGTCGAGATTGTCCCAAATTTTCAGAGACAATCCTGGAACAATCAGGACTGTTGGTAAGTATACGAATGTTGGTATACATCAGGAGCTTGCCCCAAAATATACACAGAATGGAGGTCAATAACATGATGGGAACTTTAAGATGCCATTAAAGGGGTTGTCCCGGACTCCGATATTCAGTCTCTCTTTTCTCAGGTCTATGACATCACATCCACTGGTCACATGGCCAGGGCGCAACTCCAATTTAAATGAAGGGACTGAGCTTCAATACCAAGCACAGCCACTATCCAATATACAACACTGTGCTTGGTAAGTAGTGCAGAGGCCGCAGCGGTCAGGATCATAGCCCTGGACAACCCCTTTAATAATAGAATTACTTTCACCATATGGACATACCATTCTCTTCCTGTACAGACAGGAAGTTACATAGTGGCCAAGGTCACTTCCTCCATCACCAACAGATTCTGAAGAACCCCCGGGAAGTCTGACTATGATAATAATAATTCGGATTAACCAGTCAGGGCTTCATTAAATTGCCCAGATATACTCAGAGGATTTCCTCAAAGCGGTGAAGAATATTAATTTTCTTGGACCTCTGTACAACCCGTTACAGTCCATATTCTTATCAAGATATTTCAGTCTTGCTTTACGCAGTAACCTGCAACCTTAACCAGGAAATCGGGAGGATTACATCTGTCGGCTGAGTCCCTGATATAATTAACACCAAATGCATATAAATCCGGTTAGAGGTATATGTCATGGGGGAAATGCGATATGAGAAATACCTGACCTATCTTTATTACATTCGGTTAGCCCATACAGCGCTCTGGAGATTCCACAATTGCATATCAATCATCCACCGTCTTGTGAGATAAACCTATTTCGTGTTGCTTATCAAAGCTCGTCAGATTAAAGCCGGTTCCCTTTGGTGGTGGGGAATGTTTTACGGATTGTTCTGGGTTTTCGACACCTTTAAAACTGATTAACTGATATTAGAATACTGGGAAAAAAACTTATTGAATTATAAAGTGGAGACGTCTTCCCTTCGCCATCGTGCCACCTCGGTAGGGAGCCGGGGACTTGTTCCTTAGTCTCTTTCTTGCATAGATTTTGTGGTTGGTGGTTTTACACAAAGACCTTGGGGCAGACCCGACTGCCACAGAACTGATTAAGCAATCAGAAAGATCACGGTGCAGAACTAATGCTCCCATGGTGCCCGGACTAGTCTTAGTCTACCAGTCAACTCTGGGTTCCTCAGAACCTGAACTTCACGCTGAGTCTTTCGAGACCTCTGTGCAGTGGTGGCTTGTTCAACGCAGACCTGCTAAGCATTAATGAAGAATATTCTTTACATGGATATCAACAGAACCTTGGAGGGCTTGACTGATACTCAATTGGATCTGGTCTGGTGGCACGAAAGACCCATAAATTGACTATGGATGAATATACGGTAGGACAAAAGTTGTCCATTTTTAGGGCCTTCATTTCCTTAGGTATCACCAAGCACCAATGACTACCAGTGGGCAGGATAGTTCTGTGACTTTTAGCTCATGACCCTATTTTCTATAAAATGTCATATCCTACGTATATCTGGAAGAGGATCCACATCAAAAATTTGAGTATTCGGGCCCTATAGTGCCCACATAATACTGCCATATACTGTAGTTCCTATATAGTATCGTCCTGTAGTTTCCACATAAAACCACCATATGTTCTAGTTCCAATATAATGCTTCCATATACTGTAGTTCCCATATAATAACGCCATATATTGTAGTTTTCACATAATACTACAGTTCACGCTTAATATTGCAATATACTGTACATCCCATAGGATAGTGCCATATAGTGTACATCCCACATGATAATGCCATACAGTGCAGTACCTTCATAATACCGCTATATATTGTAGTTTCCACATAATACTGCCATATAGATCCCAAATACTGTTACAATATATTAATTTAATAATATCTGATGCCAGTACATAATACTAGGTAGTTTTAGTTTGCTCCTAAGGTTCCCATCTTGAGGAAGGAGGGCCTCTAGGAAATGGGAAAAACCTTGGGCTAGTGTCATTTTTGCCACAACCTAAAACTAACCCAGGTGAGAGGCTGGTAGTAGGGGTGAGTACTGCACGTTAGAAAGGGAGCTATGGCTGCCGCCGTGTATGGAGATAGAGGCTGTCACTGTATATGGGGATTATGGCTGTCACTGTATATAGAGGATATGGCTGTCACTGTATATAGAGGATATGGCTGTCACTGTATATAGAGGATATGGCTGTCGCTGTATATGGTTATATGGGGGATATGGCTGCCATTGTATATGGGGATAACGGCTCTCACTGTATATGGGGTATATGGCTTTCACTGTATATGGGGGATATGGCTGTCACTGTATATGGGGGATATGGCTGTCACTCTATATGGGGGATATGGCGGTCACTGTATATGGGGGATATGGCTGTCCCTGTATATGGGGGATATGGCTGTCCCTGTATATGGGGGATATGGCTGTCCCTGTATATGGGGGATATGGCTGTCCCTGTATATGGGGGATATGGCTGTCCCTGTATATGGGGGATATGGCTGTCCCTGTATATGGGGGATATGGCTGTCCCTGTATATGGGGGATATGGCTGTCACTCTATATGGGGGATATGGCTGTCACTCTATATGGGGGATATGGTGGTCACTGTATATGGGGGATATGGCTTTCACTGTATATAAAAGCTATGGAAATCCTTAAATCCGGTACCGACTAATCCAAAAACATCCCTTAATCTGGTACAGAACTGCAAATAATCCAAGTTCCAGGAAACCCAAAGCAGAAAACATATCATGGGACGCCTCCTATAAAGATCAACAGAATTATCATCATCTGATAATCCAGAATATTTGATAATCTGGCACATATCCGGTTCCACTACTACTGGATTACAGGAATCTTCCACACCGTGCCATTCCTTTCAATGTCTTGTGTCTTATTTGACTCTTGTGAGTAAAAACCATCTTTAACCTGAGGACTAATGATTATAAAGCGCCGGCAGCCGACAGCAAGGAGGAAGGAACGTCACCAAGGAACGGATTATAGACATTAGTCCTGCACCAATAATTATCACAGACTGTCAGCCACAACATAACAACATTACTCCTGCCAGAGCGAAACGCGCCCGCATCCCCAACCCGTAACCTTCCACCCAAAACCAATTAGATTTATCTAAAATATTCCCAACCCGGGGAATTGACTCCATAAAGTGCCGACACTTGTATAATGTCACAAAGTGATTGTTTAGATTATAATCTAACAGTAACCCTATTACATTCCCCCCGGATCTGTGTCATAAAGGGGAAATGCGATTACCACAGGATTTCTTCCATCGGCATTATAAAGTGCGCGCCGTATCTGATATTTCTAGCTTATGTGTTTGCTTGTGGTGAGGGTTTTGTCAGCTGGAAGAAACCAAAAGCTTAAAAGGGGTCTCCAGGATGCATTACTTTTTTGTTATCTTATTCTTTCTCCTTCCATACAGTGTCCACTGAATGCAAGTGCGGCTCCATGAAAATACTGCAGAGGAGCTCAGCGCCATACGTGGACATTTACCAAAGTGTAAATCACCAAAGTATGCTCCAAACAGACACTCAGCAATAGGGAATACGGGCAGATTTTAGCTCGGAATTGTGAGTGCAGCTCTGGGTTATAATAAAGGGGGATCAGTACAGGATAAGTAATGTAATGTATGTACACAGTGACTGCACCAGCAGAATAGTGAGTGCAGCTCTGGAGTATAATACAGGATATAACTCAGGATCAGTACAGGATAAGTAATGTAATGTATGTACACAGTGACTGCACCAGCAGAATAGTGAGCGCAGCTCTGGGGTATAATACAGGATGTAACTCAGGGTCAGTACAGGATAAGTAATGTAATGTATGTACACAGTGACTGTACCAGCAGAATAGTGAGCGCAGCTCTGGAGTATAATACAGGATGTAACTCAGGATCAGTACAGGATAAGTAATGTAATGTATGTACACAGTGACTGCACCAGCAGAATAGTGAGCGCAGCTCTGGAGTATAATACAGGATGTAACTCAGGATCAGTACAGGATAAGTAATGTAATGTATGTACACAGTGACTGCACCAGCAGAATAGTGAGTGCAGCTCTGGAGTATAATACAGGATGTAACTCAGGATCAGTACAGGATAAGTAATGTAATGTATGTACACAGTGACTGTACCAGCAGAATAGTGAGCGCAGCTCTGGAGTATAATACAGGATGTAACTCAGGATCAGTACAGGATAAGTAATGTAATGTATGTACACAGTGACTGCACCAGCAGAATAGTGAGCGCAGCTCTGGAGTATAATACAGGATGTAACTCAGGATCAGTACAGGATAAGTAATGTAATGTATGTACACAGTGACTGTACCAGCAGAATAGTGAGCGCAGCTCTGGAGTATAATACAGGATGTAACTCAGGATCAGTACAGGATAAGTAATGTAATGTATGTACACAGTGACTGTACCAGCAGAATAGTGAGCGCAGCTCTGGAGTATAATACAGGATGTAACTCAGGATCAGTACAGGATAAGTAATGTAATGTATGTACACAGTGACTGTACCAGCAGAATAGTGAGCGCAGCTCTGGAGTATAATACAGGATGTAACTCAGGATCAGTACAGGATAAGTAATGTAATGTATGTACACAGTGACTGCACCAGCAGAATAGTGAGTGCAGCTCTGGAGTATAATACAGGATGTAACTCAGGATCAGTACAGGATAAGTAATGTAATGTATATACAGTACATTTTATGTTATTATTTCAATAAACTATACATTATATATGTGATATGTTGTAGTCGGAGTATTTTTGTGATACTGAGTGTAGATCACAGTAACTCGAGGAATGACATATGACGATTATAAGACAGATTTGTGTAATTGGAGTTATTGATACTATTGGATAGCTGCAATAACACAAACATCATTTCCATGTTTTTAGGGGATCCCCAATCCCCCCTTCCCCCTCTGAACAGCCATCTGGAGTCTCACGTCAGGTCTAGGACTTTTCACACCATTATAAAGGATCATTGATTTCTTCTCATTTTCGGAGCCACTTTCCTTATGAATCTCGCGCTGCACTAATTGGTCCATAATAGAGCGCATTCACTTGGAGGTGTCTCAGTTACAATGATTTATTGTCAGGATTATTGCATTTGTTGGAACAAGATTTTATGCAAATCACCAGGACCGCACTTGTTGTGGCGGGGAGACGACTGCTTTGCATTCTGCTCAGTCCTGGAGTCCGGTCTGTCCTGCCAACTCAAACACAAATTTGTCTTATCTTGTATCATAAACCACATTTACAGATCGAGACAGAAAGTCATCATTATCGAAGCATGGAGAGGACTAGAAAAGGATTGAAAGAGCGCGAGGTTATAGACCCCATTGTCCATCTTGGTCATGCTGATGGCCCAGCCATAGACTGGAGTAGGACTTGGGGACTTTTCTTATAGTGATTATTGGGGTCTTGGCTCATGGACCAACTATACAGACCTTCCAAATTTGGTCAAAATTTATGAGTTCAGAATCTGCTGTTCTGATAATGGTCGGACATGCGAATGAAGAGTTTATTATAGATCATCTATAAAATATTAGGTCACCCTGGTGGCAACAGCCGTTTTAGTGTTGTCCTCGGTGCCACTGATACAGGTACATTAACAGGGTATTTGTATTTGAGGAGTGTGGCCCATATAAAAAGGGTGTGACTAAATATATTCATACTCCATCTATTTATAGGCTCCAGACAAACCCTCAACTCCTATATAAGTATCAGACTCTAGAACTGACCTCTAACCAGATCAGACCCAACTATTAATTTCAGACCCCTGGACAACTCCATAATTTATTCAGCACCCCAAGACAGACCTGCAATTTATATTCATACCCCAGAGCAGGATATATTAAGAGCAGATGCCAAACGGTCCCTCTATTTATTCAGAACTTCAATTCAAATATCAGACCCCAGACCATATATCTAATATCATACCCCAGACCGTATCCCTAACTAATATCAGACCCCAGACCATATATCTAATATCAGACCCCAGACCATATCCCTAAATAATATCAGACCCCAGACCATATCTCTTGCTAATATCAGACCCCAGACCATATCGCTACTCCGCTCTGGTCTTATTCGCTCTTCACACAATCGTCTCCAAGACTTCTCCCGTGCATCCCCCATAGTCTGGAACTTATTACCAAGACACATAAGACTGACCCCCACAATCACGAGCTTCAAGAAGGCCCTGAAGACTCACCTATTCAGGAAGGCCTACAACCTCCAATAACACTACTGTCACCACACCGCCATCTGTACAACCCCCAATAACACTACTGTCACCGCCATCTGTACAACCTCCAATAACACTACTGTCACCGCCACCTGTACAACCTCCAATAACACTACTGTCACCACACCGCCATCTGTACAGCCTCTACCCTCACCTTCTGTCTCTATCCCTCTCCCTCATAGATTGTAAGCCCTTGCGGGCAGGGCCCTCTATCCCACTGTGCCAGTGATCACTGCTAGTATTATCTGTTTTGTATATCTGGTGTACTGTATGTAAATCCGCAAATGTAAAGCACCATGGAATTAATATAATAATGTACAGAGCACCATGGAATATAATAATGTACAGAGCACCATGGAATTACTATAATAATGTACAGAGCACCATGGAATTAATATAATAATGTACAGAGCACCATGGAATTAATATAATAATGTACAGCACATGGGATTAATATAATAATGTACAGCACCATGGGATTAATATAATAATGTACAGAACACCATGGAATTAATATAATAATGTACAGCACCATGGAATTACTATAATAATGTACAGAGCACCATGGGATTAATATAATAATGTACAGCACCATGGAATTAATATAATAATGTACAACACCATGGGATTACTATAATAATGTACAGAGCACCATGGAATTAATATAATAATGTACAGAGCACCATGGGATTAATATAATAATGTACAGAGTACCATGGGATTAATATAATAATGTACAGAGCACCATGGAAGTAATATAATAATGTACAGAGCACCATGGGATTACTATAATGTACAGCACATGGGATTAATATAATAATGTACAGCACCATGGAATTATATAATAATGTACAGCACATGGAATTAATATAATAATGTACAGCACCATGGGAATAATATAATAATGTACAGAGCACCATGGAATTAATATAATAATGTCCAGCACCATGGGATTAATATAATAATGTACAGAGCACCATGGAAGTAATATAATAATGTACAGAGCACCATGGAATTAATATAATAATGTACAGAGCACCATGGAATTAATATAATAATGTACAGAACACCATGGGATTAATATAATAATGTACAGCACATGGAAGTAATATAATAATGTACAGAGCACCATGGAATTAATATAATAATGTACAGAGCACCATGGAATTAATATAATAATGTACAGAGTACCATGGAATTAATATAATAATGTACAGAGCACCATGGAATTAATATAATAATGTCCATCACCATGGAATTAATATAATAATGTACAGCACCATGGAATTAATGGTGCTATATAAACAATAATAAAATAGTAATAAAATAAAATAATAAAGTAATAAAATACTACTACTAATAATAATAATAATCCCTAACTAATATCAGACCCCAGACCAAATCCCTACATTAAATATCAGACCCCCAAACCAGACCCCAGACCAGACCCCTAGATTAATATCAGATCCCTACATTAATATCAGACCCCAGACCAAATCCCTATATTAATATCAGACCCCTAGATTAATATCAGATCCCTACATTAATATCAGACCCCAGACCAAATCCCTATATTAATATCAGACCCCTAGATTAATATCAGATCCCTACATTGATATCAGATCCCAGACTAGATCTCTACATTAATATCACACCACAGATAATATCCTTTGACACATCATTGCCTTTGCAGACATCTCCGTCTCCAGTAATTCTTCCTATAGGAGAGAGACCTTTCTAAGAGTCGCCGGGTCTGGCCCGGGAGCAGAACCCCATTTGTTGCTGTAATTGGTTAATAATAGCCGCCAGATATGTTGCCGCTTTCTGCCTCGGATGATGTATACGATGTTTTATCAAAGTTTTGGAAGGAGATTTCATGTATATACCTCATCCATCCTCACCTGCCAATACGAGTGTGGGCCGGCGGCCAGAAGCTTCCTATTTGCATTCCATTTATCTGATCGCTTTATGAATGGGAGAGATCCAGCGGTGAACACTTAACCAGTTCCCTCCCATGGAACAGAAGACCGCTGCAATGATTTGCAGGGGAGCAAGTGCGAATCTGGTACACCTCAATAGTGCTTTATATCAATGCAAGGTGCCTGACACATGAAGCCATGGTCACCAGTGGGGAGATCATCTTCAACCAGTTACTTGTCTGCTCAGTGAAACCTTGTCTACAAATGTAGCAAAGTTAACCTTGACTTTCTTCTATCTGCGCTACTTGACTTTCATGATATCTTATCACAGAAGACAACAAAAGTCATTGAAAGCCAAATAAAATCCACTGAGAATTAGCAAGTTTTGGTTTATTATTAGGTTTAGTGGCTAGAGTGAAAAGTGTGGACTGTGACAGAAATAAAAACTTGGTTTAACAAATAGATCATTTTCTTGAAGTAATTATGTTTTAATTTTAGTTTTATTCAGCCACCTGGTGGCTGAAGGTGGTGGTGCAACTGTAACAGCAAAACGTCCTGTAGTTTACAGCATAACTATGGTATGAAGGCGTAATAATTCCAATTAAAAGGCACACCTGTAGTTTTTCTTTTATTGTTTTTCAGTCCTCTTTGCCTATTTTCCAGGATTTTAGCATAAGAGGGGACAATGAAGGTGACGGGCGGGTTTTGAGCCCCCCGGGTACGTCCGTAATATGTGGCACTTTTCATCTGCTCATATAATCATGTAATGTGACTTACTTTGGTTTTAATCGTATCTAAAAGCAGGAGGCTTGTGACTCAGCTCGGGTGACTCTTCTGCATTTATTCATCACGTCTAAAAGCCGTAAAGTTCATTACAGGCGATCATATTTTATATATGGAATGATCAGAAATTTATGGGCACTTAGTCTTGCATGAGCAATATTTTCTACTTCTAGGGACATGCTCGAGTTAAGAAGCAGCCACCAGTAGAGTCTTATTCACTGGGGATGGAGCCGCCACCTCATATCCTTTCATGGCCGGTAACCTTTACACTTGTGTGTTCGGGTTTTACTTAATTCATCCCAAAGATGGTTCTTTATGGGGTCAAGACAATGGAGGTGATATTAGCAGTACCTGGGGTAGATACTGCAACATTGGGCTCATCCGCAGCCTCAGGACACAGGGTGGCGCTGCCCTAGGATGTAGATTGTACATGTAGTGGTGACCGCACTGGACACGTCACACTATTGGTCTACTCTGAGGGCTGATACCAAAGGATGTGGGGTCCGAATACAAGTGAAAACATTTTGTGAGCATTTCCTTTGTGTTTTTTCTAGGGTCTGAGATTTTTAGAGTCTGGAGAAAAGATGGGTCTCTATAAATGGAAAGTCTGTAAAAAAAACTGGTCTGGTTTCTGTATAGCTGGGGGTCTTGTCTGGGGTCCTTATAGATTGAAGGTCTGGTCTATAGTCTGTATACAAGGTGGAGGACTGTATAGATGGGGGTCTACAGTTTGTATAAGGACCTGAATTGGGGTCTATGTAGATGAGGGGGGGGGCAGTCTGGTCTGGGGTCCAGTCTAGAGTCTGTATAGAAGGCTGCGGTTTGTATAGATAGAAGGGTTTGGTCTGGGGTCTCTAAAGATGGGGGTTGGGGTCTAGACTGTGTATAAAGGACTGGGTGGGGGTCTGTATAGATGGAGGAGTCTAGTCTGGGGATCTGTGCCTATGGGGGCCTTGTGTGGGGTCTGTATGGATGGGAAGGTCTAGGGGTTTGTATAGATTGGGATTCTGGTCTAGGGTCTGTGTAGATGGGAAGTGTGATCTGGGGTCTAAATAAAAATCTGCTCTGGGATCTGTATAGATTGGAAGTCTGGTCTGAGGTCTGTATAAAAGGCTAAGTTGTGTATAAATGGAGGTTTGGGGTCCGTATAGATGGGAAGTGTGATCTGGGGTCTGTATAAAAATCTGCTCTGGGGCTGTATGGTTGGTTGGACTAGTCTGGGGCTGTATGGATGGTTGGACTAGTCTGGGGCTGTATGGATGGTTGGACTAGTCTGGGGTTTGTATGGATGGGTAGGTCTGGCCTAGTGCCTATATAAAAGGCGGAGGTCTGCATATATGGTGGGTCTATAAAAAAAAAAGGCTGAGGTCTATATAGATGGCGAGTCTGGTCTGGGGGTTGTATAGATGGGAAGTGTGATCTGGGGTCTGTATATAAATCTGCTCTGGGGATATATGGATAGGAGGTTTGGTCTGGGGCTGGTATGGATGGAGATCTGGTCTGGCCAAGCCAAGATGGTCATTGCTGACTAATAAGAAAAAATTATGAAAATTCTCCTTTTTATAATGCTTTTACTTTATTCTGTAGTTGATCTTAGGAACCATCAGTCGCAGGACATAAATACATTGGTAAAAAGAAAAAAGAAAAACTGAAAGCAGAATTTCGATGGTGCCGTAGCCCTGAGGATAGGTCACTAAGATAACATCACAAGGAACGCAGACACAAATCCTCTTCCCACAGGATGCAGATGACAACTTCAAACTCTTCAAAATTCTTTATCAAATTATAAGATAGTAAAATAAACCTTGATTAAAATGAAGGATCTTAAAATTAATAGTTTTAGTAGTTTTCCTTTAAAACAAGAAGCTGCAGAACCACTTATGACCACAGGGTGGTGCTGTAGAGTCCACAATGTAATATATGTATTATACTGGAATCATTTATAGTTCCATAACTACACCAGGACTCTGTGTAACCTTACAGCAAATCTCAGATCAGATGACATGGAAATAGTTTGGATTTTCAATAATAGAAGGAAATTTAAAAAAAAAATAAAAAAAATTAAATTGAGATGTACATCATAAAACAATACTGAATGCATCAAAAATATGTTGCGTGCATGACAATTACGGATTATAATCTCTAAAAAGTTGTATCTATACAAGGATATGAATTGTGCTTATGTAACGTATTGCCCTTTAAATTAACCATTTGAGTCTAAGTACCACTAACATGATTATTATTGAATGATGCAATAGAGGGTCTTGTTTTTTCCTTCCATTTCTCTGGATCCCACTAGAACTAGGTTTGATTTTCCTTTAGTGCCAGTTATTAAACATTGGATGTCTCGGTGCCAACATTGCCAACATTCCAAATTAAAAGGCAGAACACGGCCAAATGGAGGGATATGCCAGAGAGACTCCGCTGCACAGATGTGCCAGCCTGCATAAATTTACTTTTCACCTCACACTGACCCAGACTGTAAGAACATGTTCTGCTCCTCCTCTTCATCTCACGTCCCAGCCTGTCACATCACCTCCTGCCCTCACCCAGGCAGGGGCGGTGAATGTCCCCGGTGATACATGGATCAGCTCACTGTCCTCCTTGGCATACTGAATACTTTGCAGACCTGGAGCTACCACTGATGGGATTGTAGGAAACTAAAAAATTCTATAGACAAAGAAAAACGTCTAAAAACTGCTGAATAACACTAAAATAGAAATCGGATCTGCAACTTTTGGAAAAAAAAAATCCCTCTAACAGGGAAGCATACAACATATATTTTCAAATATTACACATATATATATATTTTTTTTTAAATATTATATAAAAGTTATAGGAAAGTGTCTTTATTTCTGTTCGTTCATCCACTTTGACACTTGCAGAGTTGGTGCTTTTCAGTATTTGTCTCCATAGATTTAAAGGGATTGTCCAGGATGACTTTTTCCATAAACAGAGCCGCGGCTGTTCACATGTTGTGCTTGGTATTGCCGATCAGCCTAGTTTCCTTCAATTCGTAAACCAGTGTGGCGCAGTTTTTGGAAGAAGGCAGCCATGTTTTTGCAATCCTAGACAACCTTTTTAAAGGATAATTCTTATTTCTAGGCATTTACCATAGATCTTTACATTCCTGAAGGGCATGACTTAGATCAGGGTTGTCCAACCTTTTCTGTCTCAGGGCATTTGGGGGGGAAATAACAATTTCCTTGGGGCAACCCTACCAAATGACAAAAAAAGGACTCCGGTAACACAGCAGGAAGGCGTGCGGCCATCTTCCAAGGCACCCCTTCTTGGGAATCATTGATTTAGAAGATTATCTATTGTCTTCCTCGAAGTCGTTGCTGTCCATGGCAATATGAAGTCATAAATAACCCAGCATAGGAAATACTTTAACTGTGTCTTCAGTATTTCCTATATGAGTTGGTCATAACAGGTGTAACCACTTGCCGTGGACAGCACAGGCTTCAGCTGCAACCTAGCAGAGGACACCAGATGAGCTCTCCAATGAAACCATTCAGAAGGAACAAAGCAGTAATGCTAGGCTCACACTAGCGTTCGGGTTTCCGTTCTTTGGGTCGACTTGGGGACCTGAAACACACAAACCCTATCCGCTTAAAAAGTGGTTACCCGCAGAACTTTTCTCTCCAAATATTTTAAGCAGAATGGGGGAAGGAATGTCCAAACGCTATTGTGTCCGCAGCCTAAACTTTACATTTTCTCTTAGAGTTACCTAAACAGCATGATTCCAGAGTCCATCAGTTTTCTTCTTTGGGTATGTATCTGAAGCCTGTGCTGACCATGGCAACTTGGAATACTGGTAGGAATGCCGCACACCACTCAGCATACAGTAGAATGGGATATACTCCAGTTGTATCATTAGCATTTGATGTATTTTCCATACAAATTATAGGTTGGTCATAGCAGTAGGACTCAGCTGCTATGGACGTCACAGGCTTCAGATGTGGCTTGGAAGAGCTTGGCATAGGATCTCCTGTATGAGGACATTCAGGAGGAACATTGAGCATTATATATTCTTCAATAGTTACCTAACCAGCACAATTCTGGAAATCATCTGTCTTTTACAAGTTTGCATCTGAAGCCTGTGATGTCCATGGCAACATGAAATCAAGATACAGGTGCATCTCAATAAATTAGAATATCTTTGAAACGTTCCTTCATTTCAGTAATTCAGTAATACAATCCATAATCAGCGTCTTCCATGATTGTGTGTCCTACTGAACCAGACTGAGGGACCATGTAAAGGCTTAGGAAACCTTGGCAGGTGACACTGAATTTACAAGACTGAACTGAACTTACAATATTCTCATTTTCTTAGATTTGGGTTTTCATTCCCTGTAATCCATAATCAACATTTACAGAAATAAAACCCTTGAAATAGAAGACTCTGTGTGTAAAGAATCTAGAAAATATAGGAGGTCACTTTATTAATGTAATTACTGAAAGAAATAAACGTTTCAAAGATATTCTAATTTGTTGAGATGCCCCTGTAGGTTTGTCATAAACCACTCAGGATAAGAAACTGACTATCATTAGCAGTTTGAATATACAAATATTTTTTCTAAGCAACCATGCTTGGCTGCCATGGACGTCACAGGCTTCAGCTGTGACCTAAATAGGAAATCAGAAGTTCTCCTAAATGGGATGAACCAAGGATTCCAAGGATGACAACCATTTTTTGACTCCTTGAATGGCTCTCCAGAAACTCTAACATTGATCCCATGTCAAGAAAAGGGACAGTTGATTCTGGGCCCCAAAAGTCCACCAAAAACACATGTCCAATAGGGGCTTATTTACCAGTCTACTTTCTGCTATGGACAGTTCTTATGGGCAGATATGGACACAAAGAGGTCTTCCGCTAGGATCAGATCCATGGGAAAACCTGGCAATAATGTGCTGAATTTCCCTGCAGCGCCACTACAGGGGAAATTCAGCATTACACGTTGTCTATTCAAGTCATCAGGTTGTTTGTGTAATCCAGGACAGGATAGGTCCTCCAGGGACAGAGAGACACTCTTCATAACCACTCTGCGCTTCGGGCAGAAGAGGCGCACAAAGGCAGGCCAGTCCAGCATTGCCCTCTTCTACTTCTTGGCCATCAGTGAAGGACTAGATTACAGTAGGTGAATCATAATGCTCATATCTGGTGACCTCCATTCAATGAAAGCCCTGCAACCAGCTTAAGCGTTAGGGGTGTATGTCATACGGTCATCTATAGGGCACCCACCATCCATGATCCAACTTATGACTAATATCTGACCTGTGACTAAAACAGCACACTCTCCTGCCCCGGATGAGAAAGTACTCATTAACTGCACTTTATTCTACTGCATTATTCTAGATCATTACAAATTGTTCTCCAGGATTCATAGCTTTTTCCTCCGCAGAAAAAAATTCCCAGGAGGCCGAGCACTAAGGCGCTAATCTTATTATATTTAACATGAAGGTTTTCAGAGCAGCTCCTTGTAATAAAATAGGGGCTGGCATTATAAATCCGGACTAGGTTTTTTTCTAAACTTTTTTATAGATATTTTTTTCTAATGAAATAACGTTAAAATGCAGCTCGCTGATGTCAGGAAGATGTATTTCCCCAGCTAATATTCCAGACGAATAACAGCAATTTAATTTTTAAAAGTGGTTGTGTGTGGTGGATGCAAAGTGGAGAAATAAATAAGCCATCTTGGCATTTCAAATTGATGGAATGTCACAAACATCGTATTACCGAAAGGTTGTTCAAACACGCCACATGCTATTTAGTTTTAAACTCCCATTATATTTTTTTTTTTCCTTTTTTGAGTTTTAGGACTGCTTTTTTTTTTATTTTTCCATATTTTGGCTTTTTGCTTCTTTATTTTTATTTTTTGCTTATTTATTTTTTTTGTCCTTTTGCTTTTTTTTACCCTTTACATTAAAAAGGGTATTTTTCCTTATTTATTTCTTCCCTTTTTTATTATTTTTTTGCTTAATTTTTTTTTTTGTTGTCTCTTTACCTTATTTTATCCTTTTCATTTTGTATGTCTTTGCTTTTTTATTTTTCCCGGTTTAGTTTTTTTTTTTTTTTGCTTAATTTTATTTTTGTTTTTTTGTTTTATTACATCTTTTTTAAAGGTCTTTTTTTTCCTTTTTAGCTTTTATTTATTTTTTTTTTTCCCAAGTTACACTAAATTTACACTAGCGTTTGGCTCTCCGTCGTTTGGTTAGCATGGGGACCCGAACGACAGAGAGCCTGTCCGCTAAAAAAGCGGTTACTCACAGACCCCATAGACTATAATGGGGTCCTCATGGGGTTTTTTTTGCTTACTTTTATTTTTTTTTTATCTTTTTGCAGGGTTTTTTTTTTTTGCTTATTTTTATATTTTTTAGGGTTTTTTTCGTCTTTTTTTTTTTTTTTTTTTTTTTCCTCTTTTTAGCTTTTATTTTTATTTATTTTTTTTTTTTTCCCAAGTAATGCTAGGTTCACATTAGCATTCAGCCCCGCATGGGGACCTGAAAGACGAAGAGCCTGTCTGCTAAAAAAAGCATAGACTATAAAGGATGGGGGGTATCCACCCATCAGCTTTCTGATTTCCTTGAGGACTTTTCTCTTCGCGAATTTTAGGCGGAGTTTCCAACGGAGACTCCAACGCAGATGTGAACCTAGCCTTAAACAGATAGACTAGAAATAAAATATTATCCCAGTCTGTACTTCGCAAAGCCTTATTTATTTTTTACTATTGGCAGAATTTTGTGTAAGTTGCATCTAAAAAAAAAAATATCAGAATTAGGCAATTACTGTACATAGCAAGTATTACAAGTTGGAAGCAGCGCCTGTAATATGGATATTAATAATTGTACATTTTCCTGGAACGCTTGTTTTTTTCTTCCTTGGAATATTTTTGTTATAATTAGGATTTATTTCTATATATTTTACATGAAATGCTTAGCAATGTGCACTACAGCAGGATTTAAGACCAAATTTAATTTCTTTGTATATTTGTATCAGTAATGGAAGTGAGAAGGATGTTAGACAGGGAAATGCTGACTCCGGGTGACAGTATACATAGAGTATTAAAGCAATAGGCATTACACTAATATATGTATATATATATATATATATATATATATATATATATATATATATATTCTATGCTATCATATCAATACTGAAGTAGAGGTAGAAATATTGCAATATGAGATATATACAGTAGGTAGATAGACAATATGCGACAGACAGATAGCTAGGAGATAGATAGATAGATATGGGATAGATAGATATGGGATAGATAGATAGATAGATAGATAGATAGATAGATAGATAGATAGATAGATAGATAGGTTAGATACATATGTCTCTTCTATCTCTCTTATATTATCTATGTATCTACCTATTGTATTTATCTTATATCTATCTCATATAGTGATCTTTCTCTCTTTTTTTGTATAGACAGATTATATGAAGTGGATGGATGGATGGATAGATAGATAAAATCCACATTACTTATACCACCCCTGACTTCCTAGGGTGTTCTAAGTGTACAGAAGGATACTGTTGGTCTTTAATGGATTCTATAATGTGTTCCTATTATTTTGGGACACTGTACATTGGTTCCCACACTGGGATCTGTAGTGGGGTGTCAGGGGGTCTGCAGACCGGTTCACTCTATAGAGAGAAGCCCATAGCTGATTTTATTTCCTATATTTACTGTGGGGCATCTTTCAGCTATGTCTCTGATTGGTCCATCTTATAAGTGAGGGCCCCGCAGGGAAATGTACTGTAAATATCAATAGCCGCATCTTCCAGAAACTACGGACTTCAGTATACACTACATACAGGCGTGTACTTCTTAGGGACATCATGTTCATTCACCTTCTATAAAATGGGGAGGGGGTAATATTAACCCATACATTACTGGCTAATGCACTTTCCAGGTTTTAATTGGTCTTGGTTGCAGATTATGATGATGTTGGGGCCCTGATGGATAATTTGGGGGGAGCTGGGGTCATAGGTGCTCTCCTTCTGAGCCGATAAGTCCTTGATTCTAATGAATCTTAGGTTAATTAAGTTAATGAACCCTAATGCTAATTATATATTAATGAGAGCACTATTACTTTATATAGAAGAATGCCATGACCCGGCCAATTATGAAGACAACAATGTAGACAATTCTTCAGGATTCTCATCCCTCAGCAGGCACATACAACATCTACTATTCATACTGGATCTAGTTCTCTGCCTATGTTGGATGTTTTTATGCAGAGTTCATTGTATTCCAGTTTCTTACTCAATTATCAGAAAATTTCCCAAGATGCCCAGTGCAAAAAAATGGAACTGGAGCCAATAAATTTTAATTCTAGTCTAAAAGAGGCACATAAAGACCTTAGATCAACAATATTCCCCCCATTTTCTGTTCCTTTGCAAGTGTCCCAATCATTGAGTACAAGAATATATTCTGTAGCAAAACGGATCATGACAGCAGCAGAAGACAGGTGTGCTTACCTTGTGGGGAAAAGTGACCTGTCTACTCATGTGATGATGTCAGTGACAACAGGGATATATATGACAGGGCAGTGTCATCATGTGAGGAAGTGAAAGGAGACAAGTGGAGGGTCACAGGCTGAGAGTTGCATGGGGAAAGTGCAGAGTTTCCTGGAGTACAGAGCATTTCAGGTGGGCAGTGTGATGATCTTGTAGGAGGCAGTGACCTGTCCAAAGACGTGATGATGTTAGAGCACGACTGAATGGGATGAGGGCAGAGTAAAGGAGTAAGGATGGAAGCTAGGAGGAAAATCACAGACTTGGAGTTATATAGTAAAGAGAACAACATCCATATAGCAGCAGAATATGTCAGAAGAGAGGTGTACTGATTTTGTAAGGGGCAGTGACCTATCCACTCATGTGATGATGTAAGTGAGGATAGGGCTACATGGTAGAAGGACAGAGTCATGGCGTGAGGAAAGGAATAGAGAGAGTCACAGACTGGGAGTCACATAGTGGCGACAGCAATGTCCTCCTAACAGCCAAGAATTAGGGTGCTGAACTTGTAGGGGGCAGTGTTTTGTCCACTCCTATGATGATGCTAGTGGGGACAAAGCAGCCTGGGATGGGGCACTGACAAGGGGTAAGAATGAGAATGACAATAAATGTCAGGTCACAGACTGGTAGGGCGCTCTGGAGCACCGTTTTTATGCAGATGAGTGTGCTGAACTTGGTGGGGGGCAGTGACCTACCCAGTGCTATGATGATGTTAAGGAGGGCAGGGCTGCATGGGACAAGGGCAGAGTTACGGTGTGAGGAAAGAAATGGAGACAATTGACAAGTTACAGCCCGGGAGATATATATTACAGGGAGCTTTGGAGTATTTCAGAAGAGCAGTGTGCTGATCTTGTAGGAGAAAGTGCCCTGTCCACTTAGGATATCATTATATTACTATGAAATCACATATCATACAATCTAAAACTCTTGTTATTATGTTATCCACAACACAACATAATCCATGACAAAGCTTTTGATTATTTATATGAAACTTTTTTCTACTTCTTTGTTTTATTCCCCACCAGATTATGTTACACTATGGAACAAATACACAATATAACTGTATTAGCTCAACATATAGTAGATAGGTGCGAATCGCTTTGATCATATGTACAGTACATGTCAAGCTGGAGGCAAATAAAATACAAGAGCCATCAAACCAATAGAGAAGGATGGGTGTCCCCTACGGGGTGTTTTTGATCTGTCAGACGTCAGATCTTCGCAAACCTTTGTTTTATGGATCTGTTTTCCCTCAAGTTTATTCTGTTTGCTTGTAAACCCCATGTACATATCCAGACATCAATGTAGCCAGCAGGGATCTCATACTATCCACTCTTCCTATGGTGAGGCATGGAGTACATAGAACGTACATCTCTTGAATGTGCTGTCCCTCGCAGCTACCTCGTACATCAAAGGAGAAAGCCACATTGGGGTCTTACACTACACAGGTCATGAAGTCACAGTTGACCTACATGTTGGTCAAAATAGGTCTACCCAGTGGTCAAGAGTCAAGACGAACAAGCTATTGTTAATGGGAAAGGAGGAGGCTTTCCGGGAATTATATGAAGTCAACAACTTCTATTTTGAGTAATTTGGAATCTAATCTTAGAAGACCAATTAGTTTAGTATCTCAAAGCAGATAGAGCTGTTAAGAATAAGGCTGGTGGCACGTCAGACTCTCATGTAGATACATAATGTGCTATATCATCGAGTATGTACCCCAGAAATCAGCAAACAAGATCTGAGCAGAAGAGGCAGAAATTGACCTAAAAATGTTTATTGATTGAACTAAATTGAGGACCAAAATTATGAGAATTTAACAGCTCAGAGATGGGTTCGAATGGGAATCAGTACAGAAACTGTATGTACACAGTGACTGCACCAGCAGAATAGTGAGCGCAGCTCTGGAGTATAATACAGGATGTAACTCAGGATCAGTACAGGATAAGTAATGTAATGTATGTACACAGTGACTGCACCAGCAGAATAGTGAGCGCAGCTCTGGAGTATAATACAGGATGTAACTCAGGATCAGTACAGGATAAGTAATGTAATGTATGTACACAGTTACTGTACCAGCAGAATAGTGAGCGCAGCTCTGGAGTATAATACAGGATGTAACTCAGGATCAGTACAGGATAAGTAATGTAATGTATGTACACAGTGACTGTACCAGCAGAATAGTGAGTGCAGCTCTGGAGTATAATACAGGATATAACTCAGGATCAGTACAGGATAAGTAATGTATGTACACTGTGACTGCACCAGCAGAATAGTGAGCGCAGCTCTGGAGTATAATACAGGATGTAACTCAGGATCAGTACGGGATAAGTAATGTAATGTATGTACACAGTGACTGTACCAGCAGAATAGTGAGCGCAGCTCTGGAGTATAATACAGGATGTAACTCAGGATCAGTACAGGATAAGTAATGTAATGTATGTACACAGTGACTGCACCAGCAGAATAGTGAGCGCAGCTCTGGAGTATAATACAGGATGTAACTCAGGATCAGTACAGGATAAGTAATGTAATGTATGTACACTGTGACTGCACCAGCAGAATAGTGAGCACAGCTCTGGAGTATAATACAGGATGTAACTCAGGATCAGTACGGGATAAGTAATGTAATGTATGTACACTGTGACTGCACCAGCAGAATAGTGAGTGCAGCTCTGAAGTATAATACAAGATGTAACTCAGGATCAGAAGTGAAGGACATGTTTTAATTTTGGGCTTTGTTAGACTATATCATGGATATCAGAGTTTGATCTGGTTTGGAACTGATCATGTTTCACATGTTAAATTAACAAATATAAAAATAAAGAGAAGTAACAATAATCCAAATGTTTCCATCTCTCTGAAGTGCAACAATCCCTACAATGTAACACTCCTGATAAATTATCCTGTGTGTCTTGATATGTTGTCATCTCAGGATTCTTCCCACACAGCGCTACAGATTATCGAAGGACCAACACAAATGCATAAAGCATCAACTCTGAAGGCCATCGCTTTAAGCAGACTTCTCAGTGTTGACAAAATGAAGTCTGAGATCCAAACATCCGACCATTAATTCCATCTCCCACTGTCATTTCTTCCACAATTAAAAGGATGAAAAGTATCTGAATAGCAACAAGGGGACACTAATGAACAACGACCGATCGAAAAAATAAATCTTAAGACTACGTGCAAATCAATATGGAGCTCGAAGGTGTGGAATCAAACTGCAGGCCGATCGATTCGATCACTTTTTAAGTTTACTGAGCTACTGTCATTAGGGGAGGACAAAGAAGGGGATGGCTAAAGGGAGCGCATGCCAAAATTATACCAAAAATAGCAGCAACAGCAGAACGTGTAATTACAGGTCCCAAAGTCTAATGTCCTTACTATAATATATCTGACATTAAGCTGTCATTCCACAACCGTTTCCCAAACTACTACAGTCACAATTACCAAGTCCTAAAGTGTCCTGTTACATACATATACATGTCCATAGGAGCAGTATTATAGTAGCTATATTATTATATATAGGGGGTAGTATTTTCGTAGTTATATTCTTGTACATAGGAGGTAGTATTATAGTAGTTATATTCTTGTACATAGGAGCAGTATTATAGTAGTTATATTCTTGTACATAGGAGCAGTATTATAGTAGTTATATTCTTGTACATAGGAGCAGTATTATAGTAGTTATATTCTTGTACATAGGAGCAGTATTATAGTAGTTATATTCTTGTACATAGGGGGCAGTATTATAGTAGTTATATTCTTGTACATAGGAGCAGTATTATAGTAGTTATATTCTTGTACATAGGAGCAGTATTATAGTAGTTATAGTCTTGTACATAGGGGCAGTATTATAGTAGTTATATTCTTGTACATAGGAGCAGTATTATAGTAGTTATATTCTTGTACATAGGAGCAGTATTATAGTAGTTATATTCTTGTACATAGGAGCAGTATTATAGTAGTTATATTCTTGTACATAGGAGGTAGTATTATAGTAGTTATATTCTTGTACATAGGAGCAGTATTATAGTAGTTATATTCTTGTACATAGGAGCAGTATTATAGTAGTTATATTCTTGTACATAGGAGGCAGTATTATAGTAGTTATATTCTTGTACATAGGGGCAGTATTATAGTATATATTCTTGTACATGGGGGGCAGTATTATAATAGTTATATTCTTTTACATAGGGGGCAGTATTATAGTGTTATATTCTTGTACATAGGAGGTAGTATTTTCGTAGTTATATTCTTGTACATAGGAGTAGTATTATAGTAGTTATATTCTTGTACATAGGAGCAGTATTATAGTAGTTATATTCTTGTACATAGCAGCAGTATTATAGTAGTTATATTCTTGTACATAGGAGCAGTATTATAGTAGTTATATTCTTGTACATAGGAGCAGTATTATAATAGTTATATTCTTGTACATAGCAGCAGTATTATAGTAGTTATATTCTTGTACATAGGAGCAGTATTATAGTAGTTATATTCTTGTACATAGGAGCAGTATTATAGTAGTTATATTCTTGTACATAGGAGCAGTATTATAATAGTTATATTCTTGTACATAGCAGCAGTATTATAGTAGTTATATTCTTGTACATAGGAGCAGTATTATAGTAGTTATATTCTTGTACATAGCAGCAGTATTATAGAAGTTATATTCTTGTACATAGGAGCAGTATTATATTAGTTATATTCTAGTACATAGGAGGTAGTATTATAGTAGTTATATTCTTGTAGCAGGAGCAGTATTATAGTAGTTATATTCTTGTACATAGGAGCAGTATTATAGTAGTTATATTCTTGTACATAGGAGGTAGTATTATGCTAGTTATATTCTTGTACATAGGAGCAGTATTATAGTAGTTATATTCTTGTACATAGGAGCAGTATTATAGTAGTATTATTCTTATACATAGGAGGTAGTATTATAGCAGTTATATTCTTGTACATAGCAGCAGTATTATAGTAGTTATATTCTTGTACATAGGGGCAGTATTATAGTAGTTATATTCTTGTACATAGGAGGCAGTATTATAGTAGTTATATTCTTGTACATATCAGCAGTATTATAGTAGTTATATTCTTGTCCATAGGAGCAGTATTATAGTAGTTATATTCTTGTACACAGGAGCAGTATTATAGTAGTTATATTCTTGTACATAGCAGCAGTATTATAGTAGTTATATTCTTGTCCATAGGAGCAGTATTATAGTAGTTATATTCTTGTACACAGGAGCAGTATTATAGTAGTTATATTCTTGTACATAGAGGCAGTATTATAGTAGTTATATTCTTCTACATAGGAGCAGTATTATAGAAGTTATATTCTTGTACATAGGAGCAGTATTATATTAGTTATATTCTAGTACATAGGAGGTAGTATTATAGTAGTTATATTCTTGTAGCATAGGAGCAGTATTATAGTAGTTATATTCTTGTACATAGGAGCAGTATTATAGTAGTTATATTCTTGTACATAGGAGGTAGTATTATGGTAGTTATATTCTTGTACATAGCAGCAGTATTATAGTAGTTATATTCTTGTACATAGGGGGGGGGGAAGAGGGGGAAAATAATAAAAGAAAAATTCTTGAAAAAAAAAGCAGTATTATAGTAGTTATATTCTTGTCCATAGGAGCAGTATTATAGTAGTTATATTCTTGTACACAGGAGCAGGGGGATTATAGTGTTTTTCTTGCACAGGAGCAGTATTATAGTAGTTATATTCTTGTACATAGAAGCAGTATTATAGTAGTTATATTCTTGTACATAGGAGCAGTATTATAGTAGTTATATTCTTGTAAGTATATAGGGGCAGAGATTCCATTTTACAGGTCTTCCAGGAGTCTTATTTCTCTGCTCTCTCATCTCTCTCCTGTTTTTTTGACCCAAGTAAATAAAACATTGGGGATATTGAGTGTAGATTACTCGGCTCTGCCCAGGGCTAGATGGTAAGTTGTTATAGTAGAAATCTCTGTCCTCTAGGTTTGCAATGGAGAAGAGTCCTGCTCCTTCCATCGCTCTAGTTAATGTCATGGAAAAAAAAAACCCCTATGAGAATCCTTTCCTGCTATAATTCTGTATTGTGTATAATGAGCTCTCTCCGCCCTTACAGACACATACAGTAGATTTGCTTTCTGATTTTGTCATTAATTTCTATGATCAATGTCCCTTTAAGTCAGATCCACAATTCGCCTCGTATATAAAGGAACCTCATCAATATGTCAATATTCCAGGAGACACATATCTATGTTGTGCACTAGGCAAATTCAATTAACATGGTAGTGAGTTACTGTGGATCTGGACTAATAGGGATTTCTCATTGAAGTGCAAATAAGTGGATTATTTTCACATGTCTATGAGCGCATGTTGAAAGCGCGCTCCATGGGGCAACATTTGCTGTTTGTTAAGCTCTGGCTGCAGATAGCAAAAAGTGACTGATCCTTTGAAATGCATTTATGTGGATGTTTAATTGGGGGTTTCCTACTGGATATCTCAAAGCCAATGGGTGCAGGCAGCAGTCGGCACCTTTAGCATTACCCTGCAAAAATTGTATATATTTTTGTGAAAAATACTAAATTGGGAGCAGTCTTATGGGCTTGCCATGAGACTTTGGTCTTGTATAGTAAATGATGGCATTGGTCACATCAGATGTAGGGGAAGCAGCCAGCCCTGAAATCCCAACCTTCCTTTTGTGAGTCCTTCATTCCTCCAGTCTTTGAACCCAACATGCCTTCCTTATCTGGAGATGAATGGCACAAACTAACCAACTTTGAAAAAATATCTGATACTCTGTATGGAGTTGTTTCTGCTATGTGTCTATGTGCTGCCACCCAGTGGTTGTGATGTGTGCTGCAGCCTGTTGAGGGTTTGGCTAGTATGTTGCAATATTGTACTGAATTTGTATCACGAGAAGTTGGAGTCCTTAACCAAATTTGTTGAAAGGTAAGAGTGTGTATCTGATGCCACTACCAATGGTTTCAATGATCTGGTGTACAGGATTTCCACCAGCTCATGTTACTGCTGACCTCTTAAGGAGCCATTTGGGCCACTAGGACTGGTATTACGTTGTATACAAGAACCCCAGCTTACACCTTGTGACCGACGCTCCGATCTGCATCAGTCAGACTAAGCGTAGAATTTACTTAAACAAAACCTATATCCCAAAATTGCCTCGTAAGAATGAAACACTGCGGCCGATAAGAAAGCACAAAGAAGTGAGGAGGTAATATTATCTGCACTTCTTAAAATATGTAAATTGTAATGGAGACATTTCCAGATATGTCAGCCTCATATCTCATATTTAAACAACCTGAGAGGAGTCTTTTGTGATCTGCCACGTTCTCTGAACTGGCAGCTAATTCCGCGACTCTGCATATTTATCGTATATTATCGCACATTCCGAATTGGAAATGATATCTGTTTTGGCGCCGCATATCAGCCGTCCTATATTTCACCTTCTTAATATTTGTAAAATTTAACAATAAATGACGTGCATCACCAGCAACGCGCAAAATCTGCGAACTGACTGAGAAATTCCCAAAGATCTTTTGGATTATTTTTCTTAGGATTTGTATTTTATCTAATATTAGATTTTCTTACATTTGGGGATTTGGTCTGGGGTCTGAACTGTGGGATGAAATGAATACATGCAATTAGTCTGGGGTCTGATCCTAACATAGGGGTTTTGTATTTGGTTCAGAAATAATGTAGGGCTCTGGTTTAGGGTCCGATAGTAATACAGAGGTATTGTGTAGAATCCGATATAATATAGGGCTCTGGTTTAGGGTCTGATAGTAATACAGAGCTATGATGTGGGGTCTGATATAATATAGGAGTCTGGTTTAGGGTCTGATAGTAATACAGAGCTATGATGTGGGGTCTAATATAATATAGGGATCTGGTTTAGGGTCTGATAGTAATACAGAGCTATGATGTGGGGTCTGATATAATATAGGAGTCTGGTTTAGGGTCTGATAGTAATACATAGCTATGATGTGGGGTCTGATATAATATAGGGGTCTGGTTTAGGACTGGATAGTAATACAGAGCTATGATGTGGGGTCTGTTATAATATAGGAGTCTGGTTTAGGACCGGATAGTAATACAGCGCTATGGTGTGGGGTCTGATATAATATAGGGGTCTGGTTTAGGACCAGATAGTAATACAGAGCTATGATGTGGGGTCTGATATAATATAGGAGTCTGGTTTAGGACCGGATAGTAATACAGCGCTATGATGTGGGGTCTGATATAATATAGGGGTCTGGTTTAGGACCAGATAGTAATACAGAGCTATGATGTGGGGTCTGATATAATATAGGGCTCTGGTTTAGGACCGGATAGTAATACAGAGCTATGATGTGGGGTCTGATATAATATAGGGGTCTGGTTTAGGGTCTGATAATAATACAGCGCTATGATGTGGGGTCTGATATAATATAGGAGTCTGGTTTAGAACCGGATAGTAATACAGAGGTATTGTGTAGAATCCGATATAATATAGGGGTCTGGTTTAGGACCGGATAGTAACACAGAGCTATGGTGTGGGGTCTGATATAATATAGGGGTCTGAAATAATAAAGGGATATGGTCTGAGGTCGGATATTAATACAGTCTGGTCTTATAGAACTGCCACTGTCCTCACATTAGTGGATAGGTCACTACTTCTTCTGAAATACTCTGTGCTGCTGTGGGAACACTGCAAGTTGCCTAATCTTGCTCCGTGACCTATAACTCTACTTTATAACACTACCTCTTCACACACCCCTGTTCTGAAATACTCTGCGCCGCTGGGGGATAATTAACCTTTTGTTTCAGATACTTTTTAAATCATGTAAAGTTGCATACATTTCCAATATTCATGAAATTACAAAAATTCAGCATTTTCTGTATGTACATGTATAACGCCTGTATAGCTATGTGCGGTGACAAGTCCATAGCTGTTTGTAAAGTTTGGCGCAGCCGTCGCTTGCAGTGTGTGAGGACTTGTCTGCTTTGTGCGAACATTATGCTGACAATGTGAGATCTTTGCACTTTTTGTTATGCCGTCTTTCCTCGATACTGCGGCGGTGAATTATCAGGATAACACATTAGCTGTTACATTGTGACGCTGATCGGCTGAGGTTTGTGTTACTGTTTTGGCCACCATTGTTGATGTGACAGGCAGTCGCTTGCAGCTCTGTGCACATACACTCTCCAGGATCCATTACTGCAGCTCCTGTATATCAGTGTACACAGGGGCGTAGCTATAGGGGGGGCAGCGCTAGCAGTTGTTATCTGGCTCAGGACTCTGAGGGTGTCGCAAAAGTCCTTCTGCCACCTAAAATAAAGCAGTATTCTAAATGTCAAATTGTCACAATGGTTTCTGCTTCTCAAAGGGGCAACCCACTTGTTATGTAACCCAATAGGTCTACAGACTGTTGTCGCCCAATGCAGGCAAAGACTATGGGCTCCCAATACAGAGACAGGCTATTGTCACCTAACACATGCACGGACTGTTGTCACACAGTACAGACATGGACAGGGCTGCTTTAACTATAGGGCCAACAGTCCATCTGCACCGGGCCCTATGGTAGCAGGGGCCCCCTTAACTGTCGCAGATCGAGTGGGACAGTCCCATATTTCGGGTGCTGTCCCACTGTCTTCGGCTGGGGATGTATGTGGCTGGGATGAGCGTTGAGACATTATAGCCAGAGCCTGCAGGTACGGGGAATGAGGTCAGGTGAGTATCAAGCAGAAACCCAGAAGACGCAGCCCCTGCCCACATCTGTCAATGTCACAGTGCACAGTAACACACAGAGGGGATGGTTTAACAATTCATTCACTTTTATGGGGAGCATGCATGTTTAGTAAAATGGACATGTGAGGATAGGAAGTGAGGCCACTTGAAGAATCCTCATGGGAAATGCTGATTTTTTTTTTAAAGGAGTTTTCCTTTAAATGTTGTTGCACAAAACTCTCTTTAGGGCCTATAGGTGGCAGCAAAGAGTCAGTGACAGTAAACTGCACGTGATATCCTATAAGGCTGGGTTCACACCAGTGTTGGTGTCTCTGCAGGTGATCAGTATCTGTCATGCGTTGACATTAGAACGGGGCGTTGATTTCAATGGGTTTTTAAAACCATCCGCCGGTGAACTTTTCGAGCATTTCTGCCGTGTATCCGCTCTTTTGGGCAGTCGGACTTGTTCCATCGCCAAAAACACAAATGGACACTTTTTTGACAGATACCCATTGACAGTTCTGGCCATTCATGTCCGTTTTTTGATGAATCCATTGGGCAGACACCGGGCGCAGATATGAAAACAGCGTAAGAAAGATAGGGTCAGGACTCCGATGTCACATCTGAATTCCTTTCAGGGTGTAATATATGATAAATGAAGACCCTGCATCACCCTCCTATATTACTGGATCTTAGTCTCTTACATTTATTCCGGCCATATTTATTGTTGAACAGCTTTCCAAAGACCCTGAATACTGTATTTTTATCCACTAACATTAATTTCCTCTTTCTCACCAACTGTTGCTTTTGTGTCAGTCTTCACTGCAGTCCTGGCATTCTATTCATTGCATGAAAAAAAAAAATAGATATATAAGTCCATGGTGGAAAGACTGTGATTGGAGTATGTTGTTTCTTGGAGGAGGCTGCAGTCGTCTCAGGGAGTGACAACAGCTCAGATTAAACGCAAGGAAGATGCTGAAGCATTAAGAAGCCTTTAGAGCACATGGAAGCGGAATAAAATAGGTAGAGACCATATGGCCCGGAGCAGATGTTCCTCAGCAGTGAGAGTCACGGGCATGATCAGTTACCCCCTGAAGGTGTTAAAGTGCGGCTCAGAGGACAATCAATGACTGGCGTAAGGGCGGCTCTAGGTATTCAGCTGTCTGTAGATATGACAGACGTCGGTGACTGGGGCAACGATCAACAATCCTTAAAGGGATTGACCAGCCCCAAATAGTGTTTTCATACCAAAGTCATCAGTATCTTATTTGTAGGTTTCTAGAAGTCTCCGGGTGCTGGAAGCTGCTGAAATAGACGGAGCGTGTTTACAAGTTATTCAAGTAATAGGAACAACGCAGCAGCCCTGTCCAATGTATAGTGGTGGCCCCCGGAATCTGCAGCGACCCTCCTATTACTTAAATAGGAGCAGCATTGTCCTTCACCTGGAGCTGATCTGTGCAGGGTCTGGATGTTGGACCCCCACAGATTACATACTGATGACCTATTTAGTGCGTCGGAAATCCCCTTTAATTTAGGTATCATTGTAAGTTGTGCAAGAGGGCAGGAGAAAAATCCGGAAACAGAGCGCAATGTTCTGCAGAGCTGCAGTCATCCCATCATCGATAAGTCAGTTCTGAGTCTTGTTCACATGAGAGAGAGAAATGTGCAATTGGATAGATCTGGATCCTGAATCCTGTGAAGCATCGCCGGGTCAATAATAAACAACGTACAAGGAGGCGACAGTGCGAACGTACAGGCGGAAATCATAAACTTACATATTCAGGCCCACAGTCTAAGCGAGGGTCTTAATTCTAATACAAACCCTATATAATACAAGGAGATCTGCATATGCATTACACAGCAGCACAGAGTGTTTCAGGAGATTGGAGTGTGATGGTCCTGTAATGATGGTTAGTAGAGCACTGTACAGAGGAGACTGTAGGGTGACCATTATATAACACAATGCCAGGCTCAGCCTCCAGAACCTTCTCTCTCAGCCTCTTTCCGGTCATGATTGAGTTGACTTTGACATGCAACATTGTAACAAAGGTCCACATTAGATACAATGTAACCATATACAGTCACATTACACAGTGTAACATCTCATCCATACTGTATCTGTTTATAGCAATATCCAGATATACAAGGGAGCTCTGACTGTCTCCATTATGGGGAGGGGGTGCCCAGACTACCTCGAATTGAAAAGGGGGGGGGGGGGCGCTATGACTACCTACATTGTAAAGGTGTAGTGCCCTGACTACCTCCATTGAAGGGAGGGGGGGAGGGCGCTATGACTACCCCCCATTACGGGGGCCACCCAGACTACCTCCATTATGGGGGTTCCCTGACTACCTATATTATGAGGGGGCGCTGACTACCTACATTAAGGGGGTGCCCTGACTACCTACATTAAGGGGGTTCCCTGACTACCTCCATTATGAGGGGGGTGTCTTTACTACCTCCATTACAGGGGGTTCCTTGACAAGTCATTGTTATGGACTCTTTACGGGTTTTATGCCCCTAAATTAGTTGCCATTAAAAAATGTAGGGGAGGTTTAATAAAGCCTTGTGATATGTACTAATATGTGATGTACAGATGAGCAGTGACTGTACACAGCGCCCCCTGGCTTCTGCATATTGTGCTGCCAATTAACCCATTGTTAGCAGACAGTGCAGTGAGTGCAGGACTGGGTTCATAGGTCACTTATAGATCCTACACCATGGCACCACCCTAGGCAGTGTCGGAGGTTTACTATTCTTACCATGGCCAAATCTATAAATATGTAAATAATATCAAAGTATGAATATAATATATCAAACAGAAGGGACCTATCCAGAGCGAAATGCGAATCCCAGCCATAGGACAGTATCTGTCTCCCCCTGCTGGTGGTCAGTGGCATTGAAGATTAGTTTGCAATCCATTGACTAACAGACCCTAAAACCATACAATGCTTAAAAATCACCCATAGTATTAATAAAGGAGGTGACAGTGCAGCAGAGGGCCCCAAGGACAGTACATGGGCCCCGGATGGCATCATAGCAAACCTCTCCAAGGGCCAAGTCAATAGAGAGTATAGAGATTCTGTCCCCACCTTGTGGGCTGTATATATAGCATACATGCCAGAGACATGGCAGGAAGCTCCTGGGTCCCTGGATCTATACCTAATATAGTACTAATCTGCTTATATAGGACAGAGACCGCCATACTGTTATTCCTTAGTTATACCACATACTACTGATTCTTGGGATATGTGGCTAATAGTGACAATGTATAGAGCCTGGGTCATAAGAGGCGGAAAGCTCTGGAAAGGACGCCATTATATGGAGACCAGTCAGCCAATCAGCATTACTAGGAACACTCCCCCAGTGCTGATTGGCTGGGAGCAGCTCTCGTACAAGGCTCCGCCTCTATGTCCTTTCCAGTTGGGTGCAACCATGATATACAGAGAAGCTGGAGACACAGTCAGACCCTGTAGTGGTTATAGGCAGACCCCCTACTTAGATAAATCCCCCTTTATATTGTCCTTGTCCCTGGTTAGATACTCCAGCAAGACATCTATAGAGATGGATCCCCTGCTCGAGCCCCCTCTGTCAACCCCTCTTAAAGAGCCTGTATACACATATATACATACAGTAAGTGCCCACAACAGGTAATTGGGGTCGGGGTAGATCAGAGATGTCCCCTCTATCTCAGCATTGATCCCACTACATTGACCTGAGCTGTTCATATGGAAGCGCCCCGCTATATGTAACTTCTCCATGGACCCCTTATCTATTGCCCTGGTGATCTTCATATCAGTACAGAGATCACCAGCATCCAGTTAGCCAACTCTTGATATAATTGGTATTGAAGATCTATAGTGGGAGCTCCGTCATTATTTATATAGCACCAACCTATACCACAGGGCCGTACAACATGAAAAGGTTTCCTAGTTAAGGTTTGATGGCCGGCTGCGGAGGGAACGACATGTATTGATCCTGCAGTCTGACTGCGCCGCTCAATGTCACCAGGTATACAGCCCGGCTCCTGCTACATTCTCCATATATATATATTTTGGTATGTGAATATAATATACATGTGTGTACTGGGATTTACACTTCTCTTTTCTTAATTCACTTCATGGTGTTAATTGACAATAAGAAACAATTAACCTTTCTATTTCGGAAAGTGTTCTTATTTTTTCCACACCTGCCTAAAACTTTTGTGCATGACTGTCTTTATTTATCCATATTCTCCCCAGTATTTCGCCAGAATCCTTTATGACACCTGATCTAGCGTCCTGTGATCTCTCTTAATAAATCAGTATAACATTATAACAAATTCAGGGAAAGCCTGACAAGTCATCCTGATACTTGTAGTACTTAAATCAACATAATACTGACATAATTGGATAAAACATAACCAGGACACAATCTCATATTAAACATATAGTGACATTTCATTCATTTCCATTATTGTAAAAGAGACCTCATAGAGCTATAAATAACATGATGACATAGAGTTCATATCAATGTAATGTCCTGTATAGAGACCACAGTATTTAGTCCGCCTATATAATAACATGGATGAAAATGATGATACATTGTAACAGGAGATCCACATTAACATATATTACCATAGGGGCTGCTATACCGCCTCTGGCCAGTAGGTGGACCATCTCATTACCAATAGGACACGTATTGATTAAGGCAGCACATCATCATCATCATCATCATCATCATCATCATCACCATACTGAAGTATCCACTGACTGAGCATGTGGACTCCAACCACTGGCAAACTACTACTCCCAGCACTCCCTGATTATTTTTATAATATCTAAACACGACAGCATTGGCTAAACACATTGGTAAATATAAGAGTTAATCTACTTAATATGGGGCCACTAATCATATAGACCCGTGTTGGCGAACCTATGGCACGCAGAGCCCTCTCAGTTGGCACCTGCGCTAATGCACATACAGCTGAAAGCTGTCCGTGCCGGACCTCTGCTTACACTGACTGCAGAGTGAGACCTCTGCCCCGACGCCAGCGCGATGACGCAAGTCATCAGCGCCTGCGATCAGAAGAAGAACGTGGACGCTCTTCGTGGGACTGCAGCCATATTGGGTAAGTAGCATAAACTACTATGTGGGAGCCACTGTGGAGCATATAATACTGATGGGGGGACCAAAATGGAGCATATAATACTGTGTGGGGGCCACTGTGGAGCATATAATACCATGTGGGGGCCACTGTGGAGCATATAATACCATGTGGGGGCCACTGTGGAGCGTATAATATCATGTGCGGGCTCACTGTGGAGCATACTATCATGTGTGGGCTACTTTGGAGCGAATTGTATTGTCTGGGGGCCACTGTGGAGTGCATTGTACTGTGTGGGGGCCATTCACTATTTATATCACACAGTATCTGTTTTATAGCAGACATGTGATATTATTACAGGCTGTAATAACATTGCATCATCACTATAAAACAAATCCTGGTTAATTTAAGGTTAAATTGCCATGTTGGCACTTTGTGATAATTTAGTGGGTTTTGGGTTGCAGTTTGGGCACTCGGTCTCTAAAAGGTTCGCCATCACTGATATAGACTCTGCTCCCCATATATAATAAATGAAGGGAAAACATCTGCAACTTTATAATATACTACTACTCCCAACATGCCCTGAGAGCTCGCACTTTGAAGTGTTTTCCTAACATATACATATGGAGACCATCATCTGTTTCGATTCCTGACCTTTAAGGTCCAAAATGAATGAGGATGAGCTGCAATACCAAGCACAGCCACTATACAATATATGGCACTGTGCTTGGCTATCTGTGAAGAGGCTGCTGCGCTCAACCAAATGCTGTGGTCTCTTCAAACAGCTGATCGGCAGAGAGCCCCAATGCTGGACCTCCTCTGATCTTCGATAGGAGAGGTCATTAATTAATAAACCTGGAAAACCCCTTTAAGGCTGAGGCCCCACGTTGCGGAAATGCAGCATTTTTTGTTGCAGATTTTTCTGTGTTTTTTTGAGCCAAAGTCAGGAGTGGATTTAAGAGAAGGGAAATGTGTAAGAACTTCCTTTATATTTCCCATTCATTTCAAGCCACTCCTGACTTTATCTCAAAAAACTGAAGCAAAATCTGCAACAAAATGCTGCATTTCTGCACCGTGGGGCCTCGGCCTAACTCATAACTAGCCAGACCAGTGACACCCATCCATAGGTAGCCGTTTCAGGGTTCTTGCTCCCGGTCAGTATAGAGCAGCACTAGTTGGCTGGGTGGGATGCCTGAATAAATCCATTCATAGACATCAATCAGAGATCTTCAGTATTTTTTAGGAAATTATAGTAAATTATGCAGAATTTTTTTATAATGAAAAGTTTATTAGATCAGAAAACCTTTTTGTAGTTGCAGCCTTCGTTTAGGTATAGAGTCATGATGGAGACCAAACATCTCGCCCATAGGGCAGCATTGCCAACATGAATTAAAGGGAGTCTGTCACCAGGACCCAGCATATCAACCCAGCCCCGCAGATAGATAGGTTAGGGTCACCTGAATCCAACAGTGTTTTCCCCTTGTGAATCGGTGCCTCCGTTGCAGAGATGCTGCCTTTTTTTGGAGCAATGAGGGCGTTGCCATTGCTCCAAAGAGAGAAGTGGCAACTCCTTTGCTGCTCCAAATAGCTCATTTGCATATTGTCAAAAAACGGGGCTCCAATTGATAAGGGGAAATCACTGTTTGATTCAGGGGACCCTAACCTATCTGTCTGCGGGGCTGGGGTGATACGCTGGTTCTGGTGACAGACCCCATGTAATGACAGTAGTAGAATGAATGGGTTATTACTCACCGCGGCTTTACTCCCAGTTATCTGCATGCAGGGTCAGCGGAGAGAGGGATTAGAGAGTGGAGAGAATAAAGACAGCACAGTTAGTAGCACATTCCGGCAGGTAGGTGCACTGTACAGTACGGCTGCGTTCACACGCTACGACTTCTGTGACCAATCCTTTAATATCCATTGCATATACTGGATGTGTTTCCCATAGATTGTAATGGTGACCACTAGAAATTGAATACAATTTATGGCGCCAAAGCGTGCACAAATTACAGAGTGGTCAATATTCTAAAGCAAAAAGGTAATAATGGGATGTGATTGGAGCCAGTAGCGCAGCGTGTGACCTCCGCCTTACTCATAGTTAATTCTAGTGGTTACTGCTCTACACACAAAATTATCAATCGACAAACACTCGTCCACTGCAGGCCCATGCCGTATCACGTGGGCGGTGAACACACAGTCAAGATGGAGGCGGACATGCATTATACAGACAGGAAGGACTCGGACCGTCCATCGGAACGGTTATTCACAGGCAAACAGTCACGGCAAAACCAACAAGCAGTAGTGAGTGGCTGATAACACCAGACAACAGCACTCCTGTCAGGCGTGGAAACTGTTAAAAAAAAAACTCTTGCCATTGATATGTTTTATTAATAAAGTAATTTGTTACCGAAATAAGATTGTTACAATAATAGGAAGAAAGGAACAATGTTGCCAATGATATGTGGGGTGATATGGTATGTAAGACATGGGGTGATCATTGTAGGGCAATACAGTATGGAAGACATGGGGGGGATCATTGGGGGATGATCCAGTATGGAGGACATGGGGTGATCATTGGGGGATGATCCAATATGGAGGACATGGGGGGATCATTGGGGATGATCCAATATGGAAGACATGGGGTGATCATTGGGGATGATCCAATATGGAGGACATGGGGTGATCATTGGGGATGATCCAATATGGAGGACATGGGGTGATCATTGGGGATGATCCAATATGGAGGACATGGGGTGATCATTGGGGATGATCCAATATGGAGGACATGGGGTGATCATTGGGGATGATCCAATATGAAGGACATGGGGTGATCATTGGGGATGATCCAATATGGAGGACATGGGGTGATCATTGGGGATGATCCAATATGGAGGTCATGGGGTGATCATTGGGGATGATCCAATATGGAGGACATGGGGTGATCATTGGGGATGATCCAATATGGAGGACATGGGGTGATCATTGGGGATGATCCAATATGGAGGACATGGGGGTGATCATTGGGGATGATCCAATATGGAGGACATGGGGTGATCATTGGGGATGATCCAATATGAAGGACATGGGGTGATCATTGGGGATGATCCAATATGGAGGACATGGGGTGATCATTGGGGATGGTCCAGTATGAAGGAAATAGGTTGATGATTGGGGGTTGATACAGTGGGGTGATCACTAGGGGATCATACAGTATGGAGGACATAGGGGAATCATTGTGGGTGATTCAGTGTGGAGGACATGGGGTTATCATTAAGGGTAACAGTATATGTAGGACATAGGGTGATGATTGGGGGCGATCCAGTATGGAGGACATGGTGTGATCACATGGGGTCCTGCAGTATGGAGGACATCGGGGGTTCTTCAGGGTTACTGATATATACCACATTAACCAGTCAAATCCGTCAATAGGAGTGGAGACTTCACCCCACCACTTCCTATCTGACAAGTCGCCCCAATGATGACCTTATGACATGGGGTCCTCCTGGATTCTTTATAACACCCATGTAATTGCTGGGAAAAGCAACTGCTGTGTATTCACTGAATACACAAAGCATTACATGGTGGCTAAAGATGTAGCAGAGCTGAATCTGTCATTGAACTGTTATCTTATGAGCATCATTACAACTCAGTGCAGCAAATTTAGCACCTAACCATATATTTTACTCTGTGATATTGCAATATGCTTTTAGAAATTAGAAGCAAGTGAAATGACAAAGTCGCGACTACTACACCTGGAAGACCTAGTTGTAGAAGGTATCTGCTATTGATACCATGATCCAGGAGGCCGAGCCCAGCAGAGCTGTACAGCAGATGCGAGAGGTCAAGCCATGCCCATCATGCCTTCAGCACGGCCACACATCAACCTATTGTATGTGCCAGCCCTACATACACATGACATAGCAGAGCCTGAAGAGCGCACTGGCAAAAAGAAGAAACCAGTTATATCTCTGCCCATTAACCTGATGAAGTTACATTACTATTCACACTCTGCTTTATCTTCATCCGGCGAGGAGTCTTCATTTCACAGAATTACTAATCTTTTGCCTGTAGGTTACTGAACGAGAGAAGAAAACCCAACACACACAGTACCTAACCCCAGAGGTCGGCGCTTTCTGGGCTGCCAGGAACAAACAGGCAAATAAATAAATAAATGAACAAGATAACGGATTAATTGTGAGGCCTTAATAAAACCTTCAACAAACGCTCTGGAGGATGACGGTCGCTGCCGCCGCCGCTCTCACAATTTGTTTTTTTTTTCTTATCAGCTGGAACAGATTTTTGCCTGTGGTCACTGGAAGGGGTTTGTGCAGAAATGACGGATTCTCTGTTATCCCGAGCTCCCGTGTTACCGGCTTGTCTGCTTACTGGACCAAGATGGAAGCTGAATGTGACACCAGAGGACAATGCCAGGGACAAAGTCTTAGGGTTAAGGCTGGTATTTCTTGGTTATCGAAGGGATTGATCGGGAGGTTGGGTGGTTGGTTATGTAGTTGAAATTGTTGGTGGTTGTTTAGTTGTCAGGTTGTGTGTTTGGTTAGGTTGTTGATTGGTTGTGTTAGAGGTTGTTAAGTTGGCAGGTTGTGATTGATTAGTTGGCTATTTGATTGGTTGTGTCAGAGGTTGATTAGTTGTGTGGTTGGTTAGTTGGCTGCCGGATAGGTTGTGTGGATGGTTATGTAATTGATTGTGTTGGTGGTTGTTCAGTCGGCAGGTTGTGTGGTTGGTTAGTTGGATGATAGGTTGTGTGTTTGGTTACATTGTTGGTTAGTTGTGTTGGTGGTTGTCCTGCTGGCAGGTTGTGGTTGATTAGTTGGCTATTTGATTGGTTGTGTTTAGTTGTAAAATTGTGTGGTTGTTTTTTGGTGAGCCTAATAGGTTGTTGGGTGTTTTGTTATGTAGTTGGTCACGTTGGTGGTTGTTTAGGTGACAGGTTGTGCCATTGGTTAGTTGATGTCTATTAGGTTGTGTGTTTGGTTATGTAGATGGCTGGTTATGTCGGTGGTTGTTCAGTTGGCATTTTGTGTGATTTTATGGTTGGTTAATTGCATGGTTGGCGGAGTAGTTGATTGGTTGTGTGGTTGAGTTAAGGTTGGTGGATTGTGTGGTAGGTTGTATAATTGGTTGCTTGTGTGGTTGACCACGTGGCTTATTAGGTTGTGCGATTGGTTGGCTCATTATGTAATTGATTGGTTAGTTGGTTCGTTGTATAGCTGGTTGTGTGGTTAATTTAAGGTAGGTCGATAAGATGTGGAATTGTATAGCTGTTGAGTATTGTGGCTGATCTTTGGATGGTTGGCTGGTTGGTTAAGTGTTTAGCTGGTTGTGTGGTAGGATTAAGGTTATAGTAGTTGATAGGGTGAGTGGTTGGTTTGGTTGGCTGGTAAACCTGGCCATAGATGTAATAATATGACAAGATGAATCACATTCCATGGGATAAATAGTTTGATGGGGAGAATATTTTATGTCCCCAGAAAAGTGTTAATTTTTACATTTTCTGTGGCCATCTGTAATTTTGTGGTTGCCATGGGTGATAAGATTGTAGTGAGATGATCTCAAGAAAAGACTTTCTATGAGCCGATATCTCGTGCCATTATGTGTCCCATGGTCTGTTTATTGCACATTAAGATCAACCAGACTATGGCAAACATCTAGCAGGGCGCAGCTTTAGACTCCAGAAATTTAGAGGGTCTACCAATACTAATAAAACGCAATAAAGTTCAACAACCTTATGATACATATTTAGTATTTCATCTCCTTACTATTTTCAATATATAGGCTTGCTGTCAGAGAATGGAAACATTGTTGCTTTTGCCACTCTCCTAGAATAGTAGATGTCAGGAGAAAGAGGATTAGGCATGTTGGATTTGAGCATGCCTGATCCTTTTGTTCTTAAAGGAGAAAAGTCACTGAAGCATGTGCAAATGGTCATTGAGAATAAATGAATGCTTGGGGGGAGGGGATAACAGTTGTCAAATGAATGACATCTACTGAAAATATTGGACCACCATAAGTTAAAATGTGGAATCCAGGTTGATCCATTATACCCAAAGCATTATATCTAACAGATTTAGAAGCAAAACAACTTACATTCACTGACAGCAAACAGAGATCTTGAAAATAGTAAAAATAAAAATCAACACACAAAGTTTATTAGAAAGTTGCAGAACTTTTGATGTATAGATGTTTAGTGTGGGAAACACAGAATTACACTTTGCAATAAGGAGCGGGAGTCGCCATGTGCACGAAGTGCGGTATTAAATATTAAAGGGGTCGCCATCAGCAGATCCTTACTCAGAGGTACCTTCACCATTCGCTGCACTTTGTTTGATAAACTGGGAAATTTCTGCAGCAGAATCCAATGGATAAACTCTGGATTTTGGAGTCTTATTGGTTTCACGTTATGAAAGTGTCACAGATTGCGAAGGAGCGGCGAGACGGCGGCTACATTATAATGAGACCATTCATTCACAGTCCAAGGAATTATAGGGGAATTATGGTGGACAAGACTCTGTAGCTCATGAGAGGAAATGGCAACAATGAAACAATAGAATAAAAGTAAAAATGCAATAAACTGATAAATCAATAGAAGTACGTTAGTCATGTGCATCATGTTGTACATTTCCTTGGAGGAAGACATATTTAGACTTTGTAAATCATAAAGGGCCACCAGCCCAAATTATCAGCCAATGTCTCTTAACTCTCCCATTTTTCTTACTCTCTCTGCCATCTCTGTCTCTTCCATAAATCCCTCTCCCTCAATCATCTCTCTCTTCCATCACACTCCCTCCCATCTCTCTCTCCCAATCTATATAGGCATAAAGCCACCAGGTAGTTCTTAATATAACAAAGTAGCGACTGGGGTGCAGGGGTTACAACTTATATGTCTGATAACAGAGAACAACTGATTGAAGTCAACTCTCCAAAAAAAAAAGTAAAGTTAATACCAGACTCTGTCCACTAAGACCAATGTAATGAGACAACATACCGATTTGGCAGTAGCAGATATGTATTGGACCACCATCTCGTGCTTCCTTGCCAGATCTTTCTGCCGCAGCGGTGCCTTCTTCTCCTCATTCAGATTCATATCTTCCTATAAGTAAAAGATCACATGAAAGAAATCAGTATATACCAGGCACATCATGTACTTAGGTCTTCAGTTCTGATTATATAGACGCCACCACATACTCATCGCCCTGACACATCTGCTCAGCTCCAGGGTGGACAGTATAGCTTAATCTTTGCCTTAAAGAAGATGCTAATATCTACAACATCCTGCGCTGATAAACCCAGCAGATACATAGCCGGCCAGCAGAGTGCCCATTACTGCAGCCTTCAGAGCCAACACCCTCTAAGGCAAAGCTTATGTAGTGAGGAGTGGAAGGATTTATTCCCCAAGAAGTAACAAATCAACTGGAGAGTTCTGATCCCAAACCTTGAGGTTTACTTTGGATCTGGGATAAAGGGGATCGGAGCTTCACATTCACATATGACACACTTTATATAAAAATATGTATATATGAGATAGAGATAGATAGATAGATAGATAGATAGATAGATAGATAGATAGATATGGGATAGATAGATAGATAGATAGATAGATATGAGATAGATAGATATGAGATAGATAGATATGAGATAGATAGATAGATAGATAGATAGATAGATAGATAGATAGATAGATATGAGATAGATAGATATGAGATAGATAGATATGAGATAGATAGATAGATAGATAGATAGATAGATAGCTAGATAGATAGGATAGATAGATAGATAGATAGATAGATAGATAGATAGATAGATAGATAGATATGAGATAGATAGGATATAGATAGATAGATAGATGGATGGATAGAGACGTTCCTGTCCCACTGTCACTTCTCTCCACCATACACAATGTGATACATGAATCCCAGTAAATAATACAATAAATATGGGCTCTCTAGGATTATTAGGATGATGACATTAGTTTGTTGTGTAAATGATATAATATTGCATAGCTGTAACATTGTATAATATATACATCACTATAGAAGCAGAAGACTCCTTTTCTCGGTCCCTATACAATACATGAGGGCACACATAGTATATAGAGTCAGCAGTAGGGCTGGGCTGTTACAGTGTATCAGTGGAGCTCCGGGGTGTGTCGTGTACATGGTAACCGCTCAGTTATCACTCATTTCCCACAATGACTTGCGAGTACGGCTCTAATAATAAATAATAATATAAGCATGGGGTCGGACATCTCCCACATGAGCCTGTTATTGGCACATAGTGAGATCTGGAGAATTCTACAGAGATAAATTCCCTCTCCCGGCTGCGTCTTGGTGAGGCTCTTGTCACATCTGTTAGAAGAAACACGCCTGCATGCTCACTGGGTCGAGAATGTGTCACCATCGTAGCATATTGTGCGGAATTTCACGTAAGCCGATCATGACGCACGGTGATGTGACGCTCAGTGGGACAGCAGGAGACGTGACTGTCGAGTTTACATGAAATCCACACGTCTTCTGATGGTCCCTGCGTGTGTCCACTGCTTGCCTGCGGCACTTGCTTGTCAGGCTACATCTGGAGGGAAAATGCTCAACGAATCAACTTTGTGTAAAGTTTTCAATCAAGTTGAAAAAAAAGTGTATTGATGTGATAATCCATCTGTGGGCTCCTGGGGCCAAAACAAGGATTTAGGCCAATCCAGCTTGGTCCCAGTGGTCTCCAACCTGTAATTTCTTATTTGCAATTACAACTCCTAGCAGGACTTGAGAAGGCATGCTATGAGTTGGAGTTTCACAACATTTGGAGACTACTACAGCTGGATCATGGAGCTGTGGTGGTGACTTGACTATATGATCAGCTGGGAATTGTTGGACTATGGACTGGTGGGAACGTTGGCCAACAATATATGTGGTAAGATACAGATTTCAGTATGCTGGAAAGTGGTTTGGCTTAGGGCCACTCCTAAGGGAACTTTCTAAGTTCACCCTTTAACTCTGAACTTCGATACAGGTCGCTCCATCTTGGAGTGGTCCTGATGTTTAAGACAACTGAACAGGCTTTTAGGGACTATGGTGCACCAAGATCAGGCAAAAGCAGAGTATGAGTACAGTCCAAGGTCAGGGCTGGCAGCACAGGTGCAGTGGTCGATAACAGGCCAGGTCAGCAATAGTCAGAGTGGTGTGATAGTTCAGTAGACAGGGAACGAAGTCAGGAACATAAGCTAGGGTCATACAAAGTAAACCTATCAATACTACACAGATACACCATTGCAGGATGCTAGAGAACTAGGAACCTTTACTCAGGCAGGGTGTGGCAGGTGAAGCAGACTCTATACTTGCAAATTGACAGAGCTAAGTTGGGGAAGCATTACTGGCATGCACTCTGCCCCTTTGCAAAACAGGAAGGAAATACACAAGCTCCCTTTGGGCACACCAAGCAGCAAAATCAGGAAGTGCACATGCATGGTACTATGGAGGAGCAGAGAACGGGTAGTGTGTACAAAAGGTAACTTGGTGGCCAAGTCTCCTGGGAGATGCAGTACACTGGTGGATGCGAACCTACAGTCCACATGATAAGTGTCATGTCCCTAGAGTGTATCAGCCACCAAGACTCTAAGTGGAGCAGCGGCATGAATGCACAAATGTCATTCCATACAAGCAGGAGAACAGGGACTGCTCTAATACTCAGTGGGGGTTCCATTGGTAAAACCCCACCAGAGATCAGCACTGTGTATAGGTAATGGTCAAGAAGATGTTCAAGGAGTAATGCCAGAGATAGGTAGAGCCCAAGGCATGAACCAAAGAGAAAGATATCCATCTTAATGTTGGAATGGTCCACCAACAGCTACCGTCAGTCTACAGCAGAAGAATTTCAATAGCCAAGATGTCAATGATTGGTCAGACCTGGTGAAATCTTAGGACATGGAGCCTGTGAGGCAAAGGAGATGGTCAAGCAAAAATATTACCAAAAATTTCCAGACCAGGAATTCCTGGTCATGGCAAAATCTACCATGCCCAGTAGTGGTATGGTACATTTACCTAGTAGACGCCTACAACTAGGTTTCAACCTTCTCATTTTTGGTTTTTGTTACACAACCCACATAACAGTTTGTACAATGTTTCCCTGACTATATCGCAGTGCTCAGTAACACTAGCTCATGAATAATAGGCATTGCAGGAGCCCGGAGTAAACAGGCGGAATGGAAAAATGCCAATTATGTTATTATTTGTGCACGCCTGTTTAAGAGCGAGGAAAATGTTTTATAATTTGTTTTAATTGTATCTAATATCTTCCATCTATTTACACTTATCGCTGCATTAGGAGATATATTTAGCCGCGCTTTTGTTCTTTGTTAATAGGATATGACTCCATCTATTCAGACTAAGTGTAGGGTTGTGAAAAAAAACAAAGATCACAGTTTTAGGATCATAAACTCGCTTAGGAAATTATAGCCCCAAACTAATCACATAATGACCTCCTCTAATGTACAATGTATTAAACCTCATTGTGTTCATTGACAGTATGGAAGCTTCCTGCAGCCATGCTACTGTCCACCAGATGCCATACATGCACAAGGGAGGGATGGAACAATATGGAGGCAAAGTGCAGAGACTGGTGATGGCCAGGTGGTACTTACAGGAAGATGGGGGATCTAATGCTACAGTATAACCTTATAAACAAAAATAAGAATCTCAATGGAGGAGAATATATACAAAGAAAAGGAGGAGATGAGGGAAGCAGAAGACTGGGGAAAGCAAAAATGTACAAAGAGAGAGGAGAGGGCCAAAGCAATAGCTATACTTACTAGGTGAAGAAGATAGAAGAGCAGAAAATAGTGGTCAGGAAAGAAGAAAAATGAGAAGATGGTAAGACATAAAGAGTGAAGATGGACAAAGAGTAAGAAAGTAAGAAGGGCAGAAAGAGGAAGTAGGCATAGCAAAAAAAAATAAGGGACAAATGATGGATAAGATGAATGAAAGGAGAAGATGGGAAAACGTAAGAGAAGACAAGAGGAGATGTACAGAAGAATAGACATCAACAAGCTGGAGGAGAGAAAATGGGAAGGTGAAAAGATGAAAGGAGATGGAAAAATGGAGAAAAGCCCCGAAAAGGGATAGCAGAATAGCAGGAAGAAACAAGAAGAAAGGAGGGAAGAATGAGGATGATGGATGAAAAGGGAGGGGAGGGTGGTAGAGTCTAGAAGGCCAAGGGAAGAAAGATTGTGAGGGAGATGATGGAAAAGGAATGAAGAAGTGAAGGACGGAGGGGAAAAAAAGGAAGGAAGGAAGGAAGGAAGGAAGGAAGGAAGGAAGGAAGGAAGAAAAGAATAAATAATAAAAAAATTAGGAAGACCTTAGCAAAAAGGAAAACAGAGAAAGAGTTGGCAAAAAGGAAAATAGAAAAAAGATTAAAAGGGGAAGGGAATTATGGAAGAAAAATGGAAGAATAATGGAAGATGGGAAAAGGAGGAAGGAAGAGAGAAGGTGGGAATGAAAGAGTAATGAATGGAAGGAACAAAGAAAAAACAGTGAGGAATGAAGGAAGGAAGAAAGAAAGAAGGTAAGAATAAGAGAAGCAAAGGAAGAGAAGGAGGAAAGGAGGGAAAAAGGGAAGAAAAGAAGAGGAAGGAAGAATGGAAGACAAAGGGAAAAAAATAAAGCAATGAGAAAGGAAAGAAGTAAAGAAAAAAAGAAGGAAGAGAAGATGAGAGGAAGGAAGAACGGAAGACAGAAGAAAAAACTAAGCAAGGATGAAGAGAGGAAAGAAGGAAAAAAGGAAGGAAGAGAGGAAGAAAATGTAGGAAAAAAGAAGGGAGGAAGAGTGGACAAAAGAAGAAAAAGAAATGGAAGAAAAAAGAAAGCCACAAAGAAGAAAAAGGGAAGCAGAAAGAGACAGTGGGATAATTAAATCGAATGGAGACTGTGAGAAATGAGGAGATATTAGAAAAGGAATCAAAGGAGAAGACTAAGTCTGAAGACGAAGAAAGTGGAAGAAATAATGAAGCCAATTATAAGCAAATAATGGAGCTATAATAATGAGTGGGAATTCTCCTGTATCTGCACTCAGGGTACTGAATGGGAATCTGATGTAAATGATCGTGGATACAAGGAATATCAATTACTGGCTTTTTAATAACTTTATGATTTATTGTGGGACGTGCAGCGATAATGGAATTTATGATGATGGTTTAGCAGCCATTTACATACAAAAAAAGTTTCACTATAATTAGTTGTTTTATTATAAGTGACTCTGTTGTAATAACAGGGACATGAATGCCATTCTATAGTAGAGATCAGCCCGAGTGTCACCAGCGGCCAGTCACAAAGACGACACAAACACTCTTTGTTACCAGGACCCTCTCACTACAATACTTCTATTTTTCTACCAAAACAAATTGTAATTAATCATTTGCATCAGTTTACAAAAAATTTAAAATATTCAGTAAAGAAATAATAATTTTTATAAAAATGTAAAGGTTAAAAAAAATTTATATATATATGTAAAATAAAATTAGCGTTTGTACTCTGCATGACAAATAAGGGGAGGGATTTAATCGATTCATTTATACCATATTTTCTGAAATAGATGGGTAATAATGTGGCGCATCTTTGGCAGAAGGACTTTCTGCCAATCTGACTGGCCTAGACTCCCATTCTGGTGCACGGGTGTGTAAATGATTTTTTAAGAAGTCAGAGCCAGTAACAGGAGCTATTACTTGAATAGGAGCGGCGCTCTACACTCTTTTCGCCAACTAGCAGCTTCTGCCACCCGGACGCTGCTAGAACTGCTGATCTGTGCAGGATCTGAGTGTCAATAGATTGTATGCTGATGACCTATTCTGTGGATAGAACATCACTATGAAAAATCAGTTTGGGTATGGAAAACCCCTTTATTAAATATGCAGCATTTACATTCTGCTTTTAAAGTTTTAATTTAGCAGAGTCACATAAAGAACAAAACTACTGAATAATCACAAAATTAGGGTTTTTTTGTGAATATTCAAATTTAAAAAAATCCCTTAATATTTTAGAGTAAAAACTGGCCACATTTTTACACACAACAGTCTGACATTTTTTGTTTTTCACAACTTGTTTTTCAGCTTTGCTGTGTAGACTTGGGCAGAGTCTGCAGGGACATCTCATTATTATTAATATGATAGGGGTAGGCGAATGACCATTCTGTTTTATTGCTGGGAGCTTTCAAAAGGTAGAAGAGCCTCATGATACAAAGACCCTATAGGCAGCTCCCCTGTCACTACATGTTGTTTATCAATGAATGGAAGATGCATTCATCTAGTGACATAAAGAGAGTTTTTATGGCATTAAAACATTTATGACCTATCCTTAGACCATGTCAAAAATATCAGGTCAGTAGGTGTCCGACACCTGCACCCCCACCAATCAGCTCTTTGAAACAAACAGTCTCATAAGTGCTGAGGCTTCTCCATTATTTACCAAACACAGCGCTGTACACTGCATTGTGGCTGTGCTTGGAATTGCACCACATTTACTTCCGGTATGAAAAATGTTTTTCAAAATAAAATATAAAAAGAGTCAATATATTATATATTCTTTCAATATCTTTTATCTTCGTAAATGTTTCTCTTAAGTTGAAGTTGACCTCGTGGACAGAGCAGCAAATGCGACCCCAATTTACAGGGGCCCTTTATTTGCTCTGTATGACAAGAAATAACAACTTCTCATTAAGAGAAAATGCTATTTAAGATATTCGTTTAAGAAAATCACCAAACTGGTTTAACTAGAGACTGTAAATTGAGTTCTGTTCCAGAAGACAATAGTTGTATCCCTGAAAACCCCAAATCACCTGATGTAGCAATTTTTATAATGTTTTTGAAAACTAAAAAAAAAAAAAAATACAAACTTGAAATACAATATAAACTTCAGCAGTCCCATATGAACATTTTGGAAACTTACCATCATCTTCTCAAAAAGATCCATGATTTCTTTCTCAGACAGATTCAACGAGCGCTCATCAAAAAGTTGTTGTGGAGCTGGGAATTCTACTATGGTAGCCTGCGAGTCTGTGGCATGCTGAATGAGCGGCTTTTCTTTTTTTACCCCTGATTTCCTGAAACTTGTAAGTCGGTCCCGCTAAAAGCAAAATGAATAATATTAATACATTTTTTTGCTGTGTTCATCACTGCATAAAGACTGAATACTCAAATATTTTCTAAAATAGGAGACAAAGAAAAAAGTTAGAAATATTATATTACCATAATTTCTTCTGTATTCCATTAGAACATATAAAAATTAATACATTCCATACATAAGAATATAACTTTTATAATACTGTCCCTATGTGCAAGAATATAACTACTATAATACTGCCACTATGTACAAGAATATAACTACTATAATACTGCTCCTATGTACAAGAATATAACTACTATAATACCGCTCCTATATACAAGAATGTAACTACTATAATACTGCCCCTATGTACAAGAATATAATTACTATAATACTGCTCCCTATGTACAAGAATATAACTACTATAATACTGCTCCTATGTACAAGAATATAACTACTATAATACTACCTCCTATGTACAAGAATATAACTACTATAATACTACTCCTATGTACAAGAATATAACTACTATAATACTGCCCCCTATGTACAAGAATATAACTACTATAATACTGCCCCCTATGTACAAGAATATAACTACTATAATACTGCCCCTATGTACAAGAATATAACTACTATAATACTGCTCCTATGTACAAGAATATAACTACTATAATACTGCTCCTATGTACAAGAATATAACTACTGTAATACTACCTCCTATGTACAAGAATATAACTACTATAATACTACCTCCTATGTACAAGAATATAACTACTATAATACTGCTCCTATGTACAAGAATATAACTACTATAATACTGCCCCTATGTACAAGAATATAACTACTATAATACTGCTCCTATGTACAAGAATATAACTACTATAATACTACTCCTATGTACAAGAATATAACTACTATAATACTACCTCCTATGTACAAGAATATAACTACAGTAATACTGCTCCTATGTACAAGAATATAACTACTATAATACTGCCCCCTATGTACAAGAATATAAATACTATAATACTACCTATGTACAAGAATATAACTACTGTAATACTGCTCCTATGTACAAGAATATAACTACTATAATACTGCCACTATGTACAAGAATATAACTACTATAATACTACCTCCTATGTACAAGAATATAACTACTATAATACTGCTCCTATGTACAAGAATATAACTACTATAATACTACCTACTATGTACAAGAATATAACTACTATAATACTACCTCCTATGTACAAGAATATAACTACAATAATACTGCTCCTATGTACAAGAATATAACTACTATAATACTGCTCCTATGTACAAGAATATAAATACTATAATACTACCTCCTATGTACAAGAATATAACTACTATAATACTACCTCCTATGTACAAGAATATAACTACTATAATACTACCTCTTAGGTACAAGAATATAACTACTATAATACTGCTCCTATGTACAAGAATATAACTACTATAATACTACCTCCTATGTACAAGAATATAACTACTATAATACTGCTCCTATGTACAAGACTATAACTACTATAATACTGCCACTATGTACAAGAATATAACTACTATAATACTGCTCCTATGTACAAGAATATAACTACTATAATACTACCTCCTATGTACAAGAATATAACTACTATAATACTGCTCCTATGTACAAGAATATAACTACTATAATACTACCTCCTATGTACAAGAATATAACTACTATAATACTACCTCCTATGTACAAGAATATAACTACTATAATACTGCTCCTATGTACAAGAATATAACTACTATAATACTGCTCCTATGTACAAGAATATAACTACTATAATACTACCTCCTATGTACAAGAATATAACTACTATAATACTGCCTCCTATGTACAAGAATATAACTACTATAATACTGCCCCCTATGTAGAAAAATATAACTAGTATTATTCTGCTCCTATAGATGGGAATACAGGATGTGTAGGAGAAATATAAGGCTGAGTACAGAGAAGACAGAAAAGCCGGTGATTAGAACAAGTGTAGAATGTTAAGCAGAGGAAATGGAGGACGCAGTGATATAAAATAACATGTAATTTTGCTCTGAGTTGCTTGGGTTCAGCTCGTTGTAAATATCCCTGAAATCGAATGCGGCTATAAACAGCTACAGTGTCCCATTAGAAGTAATGGGAAAAGAATAGGCTCATTAGTGTGTGGAGGAGCCGCACATCATGACATGCTAATGATGAGATAATTAACATGTCAGAGTACAGCAAGAGATCCACAAGTGTGTGTGCAGCAGTGATGGCGGCGGGTGAGACGAGCGTCCTTGATCTCTTGACTTTTACTTAGTTAAACATTTATTCCATTTGCGTTGTCACTCACTTATGGCTTTTAAAGTTCTGGATAAATCATGGCTGGAGAATCGTTTCCTTCTCTTATAGGTGATTGCAAGAGATATTTTTTTAATATATTTTTTGTACTTTGAAAAAAAAAAAAAAATTACACAACCTAATTGTAACAAACATGCAGTCCCTTTAATGAGGTTCATTAAAGAAGGCTCCAATTATATAGGAAATTTGGGTGGTTTTTACATTACTGCATTGTTAACTCTTTCACTGCCAAGTGCTTGTGTCAAACTTACATTGATTCCACCAGCAGAATAGTGAGTGCAGCTCTGGAGTATAATACAGGATGTAACTCAGGATCGGTACAGGATAAGTAATGTAATGTATGTACACAGTGACTGCACCAGCAGAATAGTGAGTGCAGCTCTGGAGTATAATACAGGATGTAACTCAGGATCAGTACAGGATAAGTAATGTAATGTATGTACACAGTGACTGCACCAGCAGAATAGTGAGCGCAGTTCTGGAGTATAATACAGAATATAACTCAGGATCAGTACAGGATAAGTAATGTAATGTATGTACACAGTGACTGTACCAGCAGAATAGTGAGCGCAGCTCTGGAGTATAATACAGGATGTAACTCAGGATCAGTACAGGATAAGTAATGTAATGTATGTACACAGTGACTACACCAGCAGAATAGTGAGTGCAGCTCTGGAGTATAATACCAGATGTAACTCAGGATCAGTACAGGATAAGTAATGTAATGTATGTACACAGTGACTGTACCAGCAGAATAGTGAGCGCAGCTCTGGAGTATAATATAGGATGTAACTCAGGATCAGTACAGGATAAGTAATGTACTGTATGTACACAGTGACTGTACCAGCAGAATAGTGAGTGCAGCTCTGGAGTATAATACAGGATGCAACTCAGGATCAGTACAGGATAAGTAATGTAATGTATGTACACAGTGACTGTACCAGCAGAATAGTGAGTGCAGCTCTGGAGTATAATACAGGAGGTAACTCAGGATCAGTACAGGATAAGTAATGTATGTACACTGTGACTGCACCAGCAGAATAGTGAGCGCAGCTCTGGAGTATATAATACAGGATCAGTATAGGATAAGTAATGTAATGTATGTACACAGTGACTGCACCAGCAGAATAGTGAGTGCAGCTCTGGAGTATAATACAGGATGTAACTCAGGATCAGTACAGGATAAGTAATGTAATGTATATACACAGTGACTGTACCTGCAGAATAGTGAGTGCAGCTCTGGAGTATAATACAGGATGTAACTCAGGATCAGTACAGGACAAGTAATGTAATGTATGTACACAGTGACTGCACCAGCAGAATAGTGAGTGCAGCTCTGGAGTATAATACAGGATGTAGCTCAGGATCAGTACAGGATAAGTAATGTAATGTATGTACACAGTGACTGCACCAGCAGAATAGTGAGTGCAGCTCTGGAGTATAATACAGGAGGTAACTCAGGATCAGTACAGGATAAGTAATGTAATGTATGTACACTGTGACTGCACCAGCAGAATAGTGAGCGCAGCTCTGGAGTATATAATACAGGATCAGTACAGGATAAGTAATTTTATTTATGTTCACAGTAATCCAACTTTTTGAGTTTACCATCACCAAAATCACTTTGTAATCACTTACTTTATTTGCTGTTGTATGACTTTGTGAACATGATTTTTTGACATGACATTTTTTGGTCAATGTGTGATTTGCTGTTGATAAAAAAAAAAATCTAATTTTAATTCATATGCAAATTAGCTGAGATGTGACCGCACCTGTCAGACACCTGTTTTATGCCTGTAGGCACTGCTCAGCATCACCCACTCACATAAAGACTGTCAAGTTCCAATGGGCAGGTGACCATAGCAGATCACAGATTCTCCAGGTGTGGCCCCATCACTGTGTCACCAAACAGCTAATTTGCATACAGATTAAAAGATGGACTTTCTTGACAGTTCTGATGCACAGTCACACTATGTGTTCACTATGTCAATAACCGGCTCTAAAAGAGTGTATAAGATGTTAAGAAGAGAGTGTTGTTAGGCTAGGGCTGCACGGAGACTTTAGCCGTGACCAAAGATTGAGGAGTTGCCCTACAATTCCTTTACTAATGTTTGATCTTCTTGTGACTAGAAGTCGTGTTTGCGGCACCCTAGGAGTCACAAAACAACTTTATTAGCTAACATGAGTTACTCAGCAATCTTTGGTTGTGCAATGGGAGTCACCGTCAAAGTCATCGCGTAGCCCTAGCCTTAAGGTGATCTTTGCGCTAGGTCGGTGTGCTCGCTGTGTGGAAACCACTGGGTCAGTCAAGGCACAAGCCGACACAGATCTCATCTTTGTGTCATCCATGACATGTTACCCCGGCCCCGAAACATGCGCAGGAACATTTACAGGGTCCTACAATTTTTTTTTCTAACTTTTTCCATATTTTATCTTTTCTCTGTAATTTCCAGCCATGTGTTAAATTATGCAACACAGTAGTTTATCTGCGTCTGGTCCATGGCAGAGAAAATCGTTCTGACAAGGAGGGATGTAGGTGAACTACATAATGGGGATATATGGGTACACGGCCATCTGCTGCCAAGTGGTGATCTGCAGTAGTTTTTTTTTGTTTTTTTTTGGGGGGGGGGGGGGGTTTAGGTGAGAATTGTGTAAAAAAATTTTAAGAGATATGACATTACATTTACTTTTTCCAGACTATGTACAGTATGTTTTGTGGGTACAGTTTGGCCATTGCATATGTCATATCTTGTTTTACTCTTCATCTGTGGAATCTTTTGCTATTACGGATCAGGTGAGAATAGATTTAGGTCACTATAGGTGTGATCAGGATTTCCTGACATCTTTGCCATTCATAAGGTCTGTGATCTTTGGGTGACATCATCAGGTTTTTACCCATTCAGGCCAGGCCCATATGTTGCTGGTAGTGTGACCAATATGACCCTCCGCGATCATTACAGTGTGGGACCCCATTTCCCTAGTCGCTAGACAGCAGGCAAGAGGAGCTTACATGGATCGGTAGTGAAGTAGGCCTCAACTGATCTAGTCAAAGTCTATGGCGCTGATGAGCATAGCCCAGCACTGTGGATAGGGGGTGATTTTTAAAGGGGTATGCTGGTCTGAAGCAAGGTTGTCCCGGGCTATGATACTGATTGCTGTGGCCTCTTGACTACTTACCAAGCACAGCGCCATACATTGTATAGTGGGTGTTCTTGGTGTTGCACCTCAGTCCTGTTGAGCTGCAGTATGGCCATGTGACCAATGGGCATGATAATACTGATTGAGAAGAGGAAATGGAGCTCGATATCCTAGACCTAGACAACCCTTTTAAGAATGTGAATAATTTTGTCCATCAGGAATTTTATTTATGTTTTTATCCTTCACCCCATTTAATGAGTTATGGGAAACTTTGTTTTTTGCATTACTTGATGTATTATTAGTCAGGGGCATAACTTGAGGGGGTGCAGAGGATTCTGGAGCTTTAGGGGAAATCAGGCCCACAAGCGAGGGGGGCAAAAGGTCACCCTCAATATACTAGGGCTGATTAAACTTCCCTGATTTCTGATTCCTTTTAGGTCTGTACATTATAAATATATTTCCCCTGCTTACTGGTGCACTGGAGTGAGAAGATTTAGAATACACAGCCTTCCACTTCCAAAAAGAAGAACATTAACCCTTTAAAGGGAAAAATAGCAGTTGGTCAGCAGCATATAGTCAAGGAGGGATTCTGTGGGGGGTGGTTGTAGCACAAGGGATGGTGAAGTTGTGAGAAAGTCTTCATGGTGGCCTGGGCTGGATAGAGAAGGAAAGAGAAATGAAAATACTGCTAAAATGTGCTGGTAAGACATGGCTGAAAGGGGGGCCCAATTTGAGTTTTTGCACCAGAGCCCATGAGCTTTTAGCTACGCCCCTGGGTAAAGCAGTTATATCTTATCAGATTTTTTTTTTTCAAATGCAATGACTATGACCTATATAAAGAAAGAATAAGCACAAAATATGGTTTAGCCATGACAAATGGAGGGATCTAGATCAGCGGATATTAGAAGTGCCATTAATAATGGTGATTTTATCAATCCATACAAGAACACAAACATCAGATCACAGAACATTGGGACAAAACTGGATTAGTATTTTCCATTGAGGCAAAAAATCAGAACATGCATTTTGAGGCAATTAGATAAAATTAGGAGCTGGAGGATTTCATAGAGTTATGAATTATTATGATCAACATCCCAAAAGCATGAAGAATTAAGAATGGACAGTGCGGATTATGAGCGTGCGAGTAATCATCCCCTCGCAGGCCGCAAGCAAGTCATGCGCATGCAACATGATCATTGTTGGTGAAGGCTTAGTAATGGAACATGCAACGTCCACCACCGCTCAACAGCATCTTACCATGTCGTCTGCCAACGTTTTTATATGAATGTTCTATAAAAGCCAACAAAAAAAAGGAAAGAAATAATCAATGTGGAAAAAAGGAAAATCAAATCAATGGAAAAATCAATGGAAATTTGACATAAAACCAGGAATGGACACAAAAGGGTTGGTCTTAGGAATGTAAAACAATTTGTAACCCTGTGGGTTGGACCTCATGGACTGCCAAATGGTGGGTCATCCTCTACGGCCTGGTTGGCAGAACCCTATCAGGGTTGGTACATGCTCTACCAGACATGGAAGCCACCTCTTGGTTCTACTGACTGGTGCCCCCTCCAGGGTCACACATTGTTGGGCTTTCCAAATAAGAATTCTAATAAAATCAACTAATAAATTTAACAATTATTTGCAAAATATGTAATTTAAATTTATTTTTCCTTTGCGTTCCATTCTACACCCTGGTTTATGATCAGTTGACATCTTTGTAATAATAATACATCTCATTTACATAAAAGGGTTGTCTGATTTTTTCCAAAACCTTTTTATGACCAGGAATACCCAAAAATAAGCCAATGACCTTTTTTTTTTTCTTAGCCCTAGTCGTGATCTGTGATCTACAGGTCAGTAACGTGTTTATTTCCCCTGCAGCGCCACCACAGAAGTAATAAGGAATTACATGTTGATCCGTGCAATGTTTTAACATGCCCGATCCTCTGGAAGGACGATGAGGCTATTAGGATCTGTTCTGACTAAGTAATGCACCTTCATCAACTCCACAGTCTTTGCATTCCTCAATAGGCGCTGCTCCACCGATTCTGACACAATTGAAATTTTTTCTCTAGCACCCACCATTCCTGAGCAACCAGTGCAGTTATATAAGACATCCAATATGCTAATTAGGCTCTCTACTGTCAGGTGGGTGGTCCTTGATTGTAGCATATTGGGTGCTAAAGCTAGCAGAAATGAGAAAGATGAAGGTGGTGAAAGGTCCTCTTTAAAGTTAGTTTTTTTTTTTTTTTTTAACCAGACAACCCCTTTAATATCAGAATAGATCAGAGATTCACTTTTACTATACACAAGTCAAGTCAGATTTTTTAATGCACTGTGAAAATGAAAAGGTAAAGATAAAACCATAAATTATTCATGGCATATTTATACATGAATTAAAATGACAAACCAGGCAGTGGGGGCATGGTGTTTCTATGGAGATATATCATCATCATCATCATTATTAACACCATGTCTATTAGCAGGGAAAGTGCTGATACATTGTAACATAACATAATACATGGCTGCAGCTGAGACCCCTATATACAGACGTCGTGTCCTTCCTTACCTCTCCTCGTGGCTGGACAAACAGGTTTTTGTAATATTCGGTCACAAAGTGATATGCTAGTGTCTATGTGCAGCCATCTAGAGGTCAGGTTGTGAATTGCAGTCTAAGAAGAATTTTGTTATCCATGAACACAACAAAGTATAAAAGTTGAGGCTGCATTTTGATGATTATAGAGCAGATCATATCCTGCTCCGGAATTTCATCCAAGTGCATTCCGCTATAAAATCTTCTCCCATCGGCCTGCATACTCGGTCAACTACATGAGGCCTAACCAAATTTAAGATAAGGTATAGGTGGACACATCTATTAGAAAAATACTTAATATTTTTACTGTACAGGAGTCATTGATGTAGAGCAATATACACTGTATATATTTGGTACTTTTTTATGTTTATTATTATAAATGGATTATTCCATCGCTTCCCATCCAGTCATTGACCCATTGGTATCACCTAAAGCAGAGGGCCATGGACCAGTACCGGGCATTGAGCCGACTCAGTCACTGGGGCCTCTGTACGCTACTAGGTGTTGGCTGATGCTGTGTGTAATATATGGCAAAACATGCAGCATACGAGCATCGGTCGACACCTGGTAAATGTCCACAGGACCCATTTTTGGGAGTGATTTGCTGGTGAAGGCTATAACAGGAGATCATTTTCCACTTACCTGGTTATTAATGCAGCTCCTGGGATCTGTTCTTGCACACAGGACGTGTGCATCTTCTATTCTACTCCTGGAAACGTCACTATGGTACCAGTGGGACCCGGGAGCAGAATAGAAGATGCACATATCCTGTGTGCAAGAACAGGTCCCAGGAGCTGCAGTAATAACCAGGTAATTCTAATGTAATTGTAATTATAGTAATATTACCTGTGTCTATAGGGGGAGACAAGTACCTTGGGGTGGGCATTATTAGGGTACTACTACTGTAATAGTGCCTCCTACAGGTAACATTCCCCCCCAACACACATAGGTAATATTACCTGTGGGGGGGCTTTACTAGGGCCCTATTACAGTAATAATGCCCCACCAATTAACAACATTACCTGTGTGTGTGTGTGTGTGTGTGTGTGTGTGTCGTGGGGAACCATTACCTGTGGGAGGACACTATTAGGGAACTATTACAGTAATAGTGCCCCCTTAGGGAGCCGTCCATACCACCAATAGGTTATTCATGATATGGAGGGAGATCTCCCTTATTAGTATAGAGAAATGTAATAATTAAATATGCATGTTATTGTGTTTTCTTATGAGCCGCCCAAACCCCGCCCTGCCACCGAAAACCCCGCCCCCAAACACCCCCTGCTGGACCACTGGAAAATTGGCTTCCATGAAAACGGTCCTTGGTACAAAAAAGGTTGGGGAACGCAGAACTAAAGAAAGAATCGAAAGGATCAGCTTGCTGCTTTGCACATTTAATGGAAATCGGTGCCTGTACAATATTTAGCCATTTGCATCATCAAATATGGAAAGACACTAACAAAGCCCAATAAAGACAGTAATGTGGATTAGAGATAAAAGGCGAGATAATAATAAAACAATATTTCTGATTAAGCAGATCAGGGATTAGAATAAACCCACAGGTGGCGTTCATCTCACAGACGCAAATGGGAATCTGCTACCGGGATGTTATTTGATAATTTGATAGCACTTACAATTAATTTAGACAAGACTCTCCTAAATCATGTTCGCCTAGTAAAATAGTCATATTACTTAAAATATACAACATAATTTGATAAGTAGGGAAAGTCGATCCGTTCTACAATTGGCGTTAATTGACTCTTTCTTAATTATGTCACAATAAATTCAATTTTGTAATTTCACAGAACATTAAATTATACTTTAATCATACAGAACTATATTATACGAATTTGCTTCAATTACCATTAAAGTACACGGTTAAACCTTGTATACAACCAAATAGAACTACACAAAAAAAAAGTTAATTCTTTTATTGCGCCGTCGTAATGTCAATCACCACTGCAGAGATTTTCAGCCAAGATTATAAAGTTGCTGCATTTTTTTTGTATTATTTATTTTGTATTGTACTTCTTGTTTTGTATTATTTTGCACTTTTTTGTTTATTTTCCATTTTATTCAACTAACTGTCAATTTCACTTTTTTTTTTTATTCACAATTGTATTTTCACAATTGAGGCTAAAATGAATGCCCAGCTTTAAAGAGGACCTTTCACCCCCTCTACCCATTCAAGTTCTTAGCATCTATTAATAGCTGCTGTTCCACTGATGCCAACACAATTGGAATATTTTATCTAGCCCCCACCATTCCTTAGCAATCAGTGCTGTTAGTTTTGGTGCCCCATATACTATTTAGGCTCTGTACTGTCAGGAGGGCGGGGTCACACAGGAGCTGAAAGGGGTGTGATTCAGAGATCCAATCAGAGGCAGCCAGTGTCAAAGCTCAGAATCGCCACCCTTGTTGGCGCCTACCTGACTCCACCTGACAGTACAGAGCCTAAATAGTATATGGGACACCAAAACTAAACAGCATTGATTGCTCAGGAAAGGTGTGGGCTACAGAAAAAAATCCAACTGTGCTGGAATCATTGGAGAAGTGTTTATTACTTGATGTAAGAAACTGGACTTGTTGGCGGTGGTGAAAGGTTCACTTTAAAAGAGCAGCAATAGTTCATTTATAAAAAAAAAAAAAAAAAAAAAAAAACACAACAACTTTGCTTTATATTCAGTTATCTCCCTAATATCTGCCTGCAGGATCTATGTAGTTGTTCAGAAAGCACCTTAAAACATGAAAAAAATCCTTTAAAGTAAAAATAGCAACGGCACGGAGGAGGGGGATGGAGCTGCAGAAGGGAGAAGACATTGGACTGGCTCAGAACAGAGCACAAGCACCGTTAATAGCAGCCATGAAGAGAGAAAATATTACATTTTCATACAACAGGAATTTAGAAAAAGATTTTAAGACACTGGTGGGGGCACAGTTGGTGATGTATTTACAGGGCTTTCTAGGAAAGAAACCAAGTACCCTTGGTGCTCCATTTGGTCAGTGAGTTTCACATCCTCTCTATTGCCAACAGTCACCAGGTTGGAAGTACAGATGCTCAGGTGACTGCTGCAGCCAATCACTGGCCTCAGTGTTCATCATCTGGTGATGTATCAGCAGTGACATCAACAGGACCTAATAGGTCTGTAAGCATAAAATAAAATAAAAATAGGTGACCACTGAGGTTAGCAATTCGTTGCAGCATCACCTGAGAACAGAGGATCTATTTGGCTAATTTTTACTGCTAAAAAAAAAAAAAACAAAAAAACATTTTTCATACTATAAGACGCACCAGACCATAAGACGCACTTAGGTATTAGTGGAGGCAAATAGGGGAAAAAAAATTTTGAAGCAAAAAAAAATGTGGTAAAATATTTAATATATGGGAGTTTTTCAACAGCTGTAAGGCCACATTGATAGGTGTCCCTGGAACTGTACAGGGATGTATAGGGCGTTTTTTTTTTTTTGCGGGGCCAGGCATACTTTTTAGTTATACCACTTTGGGTAATGTCTATTGCTTTGATCACTTTTTATTCAAATCAAAGGCGAAACAGCAAAAAAAAAAAGCAGAGTCCAGCACTTTTGACTTTTTTTTTTCCCCGCTATGGCGGTTACACTACGAGAAAAATATTTTTATAAGTTTGTAGACCGGGCATTTTTGGACACAGGGATACCTAATGTGTATGTGTTTCACAGTAATTTTATACTGTTATATGTATTCTAGGGAAAGGGGGTGATTTAGACCTTTTATTTTTACTTATTTTTAACTTATTTTTTACTATTTTATTAGCAAGTCCCATAGACTGAAATACAAATGTACTGCGGTCTATGGAAGATTCTGTACATTATTATTGCAGCTGGTCATAGACTGCAATAGTAATTTATTCTAGCGGAGACCCGGTAGCTATGGAGACCGCTCTGCAGCAGAGCGGTCGCCAAAATCTTCACTGACCCGGCACCTGCCGTAACAGCATGGCAGATGCCGGGAAGTTCACACCACGCTCCTCCCACTGCAGGAAGCCAGCGGCGGAAGGAGTGGGGTGAAGCTGCAACCCCGCTCCTCTGCGCTGCGCCACCCACCCGCCTAAACACCTTCACATTCGGACTATAACACGCACTACCATTTTCCTCCCAAATTTTGGGGGAAAAAAGTGTGTCTTATAGTCCAAAAAATATAATTTTTTTTTTTTTTTTTTTTTTTTACCCCCTACGGGGCTTGAACCTGTGATATTTAGATTGCTTATGCAGTCCATGATAAAATCCCTATATAACTATTGAATCCTGCCAAACAGTGGCATAACTAGGAATGGCTGGGCCCCAAGGCGAACATTTGACATGGGGTCCCCCCCCCGAACCGCTGACCCCCAACCCCTCCTCCCTGAACGGGCAACTCCCCCCCCCCCCGCACAAACCGCATTCCTGAGCACACTATTATGCACCATAGTGGCCCCTGCACACAGTATTATGCCCCATAGTGGCCCCTGCACACAGTATTATGCAGCATAGTAGCCCCTGCACACAGTTTTATACCCCATAGTGGCCCCTGCACACAGTAGTATGCCCCATTGTGGACCAACCATGAACGATTATTATACTCTGGGGTCTTTTCAGACCCCAGAGTATAATGATCGGAGACCCAGGGGAGGATACAAACATAAAAAAACATTGCTACTTAACCCTTCCTCGCTCCGATGCACTCCGGTGCGCTACTTCGTCCATCTTCAATGTTGGACCAGATCTCGCGTGATGCAGGCTGGCGTCGCGACGCATAATGACATCGGCTGACATCTGGGACGTCACCAAACAGGCCTGAAGCCTGTCGGAGCGTAGGAGGGGTAAGTAACATTTTTTTTTATGTTCGCTCTCCTCCTCTGGGCCCTTGATCGTTATACTCCGGGGACTGAAAAGACCCCAGAGTATAATGAAAGCAGTGATTGTGGGGTTCGCGGTAGCGGCTGCCACAGGGCTCTCGGCCCCTTAATGTCTCGGGCCCGGTGGCAGCCGCTACCGCTGCTACCCCGGTATTTACGCCCCCTCTCTCGCTACATGGGAGCCATACCAGCATTAAATGTAAGTCAGGAGGAATGGCGTTAGGTGGGAGGGAGGGGGTAGTGGAGGTCCTAAAAAGAAATACTGTCCAGGATCAAAGAGGACGACTCTGATCGCAGGCATTACTGCCACATTTAAAGACCCTACTAGTACTAGTACAATTATGGTACATGTCAGGAAGGGATGACCTTCCTCTATTAGCTGCTATCACTAGGGACTCTGCATTTTCTCTACACAACATTCATTAAGATCAATGGATACCAAAGACCTTGACCTTGGTCAAAAGTGGGGGTTCTCAAATAAAGCATTGCATGACTTCCATGCATCAATGTGGTCTATGTAACGCATGGATTCACACAATGTTTTAGAACAAAGTCACTTAAGCTAAGGCTTTGACTAGAGCAAAGAGGGGCCCCAGCAAGGGGACCTGTATTACAAGTATCTCTGCATGACCTGATAGAAAATATCAGGTTTACATATAAGGGCATGTTCCGAGCTATGGTAGAGCTTCTACCATATTCTAGATCACGTCATATTTTAATAAGATTAAATATAATTTACACAAAAATTAAAGTATATTTGACTGTACAGAGCATTCAGCTATAGGGCATATAATACGTGGGTCTAGGGAGGAAAAAATAAAAAAAAAAATTCTCCAAATACAAAGCAGGTCAAAGTAAAGCAAAGGATTTGACATTTTGAGAGAGTAATGAAAGGAAATCATTAATGGCAAGTACATGCGGTGCGTGACCTTACTGCGCAGAGAGCACCGGTGCGATGGTGGCAACAATGCTTCTCATAACTAGAAAATTGTCTCTGATTGTTTTAATAACAGGACAAGTTCAGGCGGCTACAAAGTATCAGCGGCCGCTCATTATCAAAGCTTCAAGATGTTCTGTCAATTATCTAAAGTGCCTGATTTGAAAGTCAAATTCTTCACAGTGTCATAAAACTGACCTCGATTTCAGCCATTCTGATGAAAAAGGAAAGTAGAATAAAACCTGTTTATCACCAAGAGGAAATTCTAGACGTAGATAAAACACTGAGACAAGTACAATAAAGAGGCCATCCAGTCACTGGCTATAATGACATCACTGGAGCAGAAAATATCCCTAAAGAAAGGATAAGATGTAAAGAATAGGTAAAAGTAAATCTCTTATTCTGTCTTCTTAGTTCAGTGTTGCCCCCTGCAGAGTAAGAAGATAAATAAGGGAATGGAGAGTACACTCTTGTAGTAAAGAGAATGGGTGACCCTTATGAAAACATTTGTAACCTCATATAATTACTCATGTATTACAGCTCTCTATATAACTAGACTGCTCCTATGTACAAGAATATAACTACTATAATACTGCCATATATGTACAAGAATATAACTACTATAATACTGCCTCCTATGTACAAGAATATAACTACTATAATACTACTATGTACAAGAATATAACTACTATACTACTGCCCTATGTACAAGAATATAACTACTATAATACTGCTCCTATGTACAAGAATATAACTACTATAATACTGCCATATATGTACAATAATATAACTACTATAATACTGCTCCTATGTACAAGAATATAACTACTATAATACTGCTCCTATGTACAAGAATATAACTACTATAATACTGCTCCTATGTACAAGAATATAACTACTATAATACTGCTCCTATGTACAAGAATATAACTACTATAATACTGCTGCTATGTACAAGTATATAACTACTATAATACTACCTCCTATGTACAAGAATATAACTACTATAATACTGCTCCTATGTACAAGAATATAACTACTATAATACTGCTCCTATGTACAAGAATATAACTACTATAATACTGCTCCTATGTACAAGAATATAACTACTATAATACTGCTCCTATGTACAAGAATATATCTACTATAATACTGCCTCCTATGTACAAGAATATAACTACTATAATAGTACCCCTATGTACAAGAATATAACTACTATAATACTGCTCCTATGTACAAGAATATAACTACTATAATACTGCTCCTATGTACAAGAATATAACTACTATAATACTGCTCCTATATACAAGAATATAACTACTATAATACTGCCATATATGTACAAGAATATAACTACTATAATACTGCCCCCTATGTACAAGAATATAACTACTATAATACTGCTCCTATGTACAAGAATATAACTACTATAATACTGCTCCTATGTACAAGAATATAACTACTATAATACTGCTCCTATGTACAAGAATATAACTACTATAATACTGCTCCTATGTACAAGAATATAACTACTATAATACTACTCCTATGTACAAGAATATAACTACTATAATACTACTCCTATGTACAAGAATATAACTACTATAATACTGCTCCTATGTACAAGAATATAACTACTATAATACTGCTCCTATGTACAAGAATATAACTACTATAATACTGCTCCTATGTACAAGAATATAACTACTATAATACTGCTCCTATGTACAAGAATATAACTACTATAATACTGCCCCCTATGTACAAGAATATAACTACTATAATAATGTCCCCTATGTACAAGAATATAACTACTATAATACTGCCCTTATGTATAAGAATATAACTACTATAATACTGCTCCTATGTACAAAAATATAACTACTATAATACTGCTCCTATGTACAATAATATAACTACTATAATACTACTCCTATGTACAAGAATATAACTACTATAATACTACTCCTATGTACAAGAATATAACTACTATAATACTGCTCCTATGTACAATAATATAACTACTATAATACTACTCCTATGTACAAGAATATAACTACTATAATACTACTCCTATGTACAAGAATATAACTACTATAATACTACCTCCTATGTACAAGAATATAACTACTATAATACTGCTCCCTATGCACAAGAATATAACTACTATAATACTGCCCCCTATGTACAAGAATATAACTACTATAATACTTCCCCCTATGTACAAGAATATAACTACTATAATACTGCTCCTATGTACAAGAATATAACTACTATAATAGTACCCCTATGTACAAGAATATAACTACTATAATACTGCCCCCTATGTACAAGAATATAACTACTATAATACTGCTCCTATGTACAAGAACATAGCTATGACAATACTGGCTCTTATTGTACTGTATGTACAAGACTATTATAATACTGACCCCTATGGGCAGAAATATAACTTCTAACATCTCCCTGGAAACAAGTATAAAGTATCCTAACAGGTAAGGAAATTTGACTGTACTGTTTCTTTAATTACTATGATCATTGCTTATTATTCATTTCAGCATTTTCTATGTGAGGGTAACTGGGTCAGTGTAAGAAGTAAGTATGACATTTCTCTACTCCTAAGCAGTTACTATAAATTAATTATTCATTTATACTTTTGAATTTGATGTAATCTCTTCTGCATTAACCATCATCTCGCTCTGATGTGCAAAAAACGACCCAAGGTCCCCGAGAACTGGTGCAATTTAGATCTAACCTCAATAACACAGGAGCTAATTACAATGCAAATATCATTAGTAAATGAAAATTAAGGTTTAATTTTCTCAATCAAGTAAAAATTAACAAAAACCAGCACGATAACACAGAGTCTCTCAAGACGATCCGTGAGCAATAATGTCAGAGAATCCTGGATCCAATTATTCCAGGACTCTACACCTTAGAGTTTCTAAAAACTCATATTTTGCAAATTGGGATTTGGCAAAAAATTCCATTAATGAACAATGTGATTCGTCTTGGAAATTTAAATTTTTTTTGCTTTGTTTTTATATTCAATTACATAGTGATAATATAAAAAAGAACTGTAGGGTTGAGATTGTCTCCTGCTGGGTCCCTGTCTGTGCCAGACTTGCTGTATTTTAAGTTTATACCTAGAGATGAGCGAAGTATTCAAAAATTCGATTTGGCATTTTCGCGATATGATTTTATTCGATCTGAATTAATTTGCGGTGAATAAACAGCTATTTCCTGTCTGCAGAGAGCCGGGGTGGGCGGCAAAATGGCGGAAGCCCTTGGATGCTGCGGTCATGTCTCTCTCTCTCTCTCTCCAGAACGGACAACTTTTATTCATGTGGAAGGATCTGCTAACAAGCAAAGACACGCCTACCCAATCACATCACTAGAGAACATCATGTGACCGTCTGATGTCACAAAGGTCCTTACTAAATATTCTTTACCATTAAGCATCAGGAAATCCGGATTCCATGTGAATCGAAGATTTCCTGAAATTCGGATCGAATTCCACTTCTGCAGCTTCGATTGTCCCCTTTAAACCTATTTTATGTCCATATATCACAATCCGTGTGATAAGATTTTGGTTCTACATTACTTATTAAGCTTCAGGTTTTCATGGATCCTCAGGGGTGGAGCATTGCGTAGCTCAGACCCACTTTTAACCATAAATCCACAGTACTAAAAATTAGAGAAGAGAACCTTGAGAGACAAGTTTTGTGAATATATTTCACTTCAGGCCCCAGAGTATAAGTGGAGGCCCCGGGGATAGATTTCTTGTGTTGGTGAGTCACATCAGAGGATCGCTTCTTGTCAAGGGCCCAATATTACTTTTGCTATGGACCCTCACTACTTGCTGCACACTCCTGTAAGATGACATTTTCATTAATTTCTCTATGCCAGTCTTAAACTACATTATTATCCAAAGTGAGGGTTCAATTTGGCATCGGTACTCTCTACACCTCAAAAACAGTCCCCCCAAAATAGGTAAATTCTAGAATTTTTTTTTGGTTACGTTTTTTGAAGCTGAAATAAAACTTATCTTCAGCCAATTGTGCAATGGACAGCGAGGAACATGTCAAGATTGCATCAAAGTATCCCTGTGTGAATGCGAAACGCCAGCGTATTCTGCTTCCATCTCCGTTAAAATGGAAACCTTTAATTGTGCACTGTCCGACCACAGTCCAAGAAAATTCTGCTTACACAACAGGTAATTATGGACAGAGGGAACCTATGCTGCTACCATGGCCATACTGCACAATGCAGAGAGAATCATCTTTTCATGGATATATAAGTCAGTCTGTAAGGGTGCTGGGAGTGGGGCCTGACTTGCCTACAGGCATTTGCAAGTACCCAACGCCTGCGCTTTAGCTACGACTGACATGTTTAGCCTCTACCTGCATCACTGATGTGCGTAGACAAATCAGGCCCCTCCCCCCAGTGCACTTGCAGGCAGATTTGCATATCCATAAAGAAGATCCTTATCTGTGCATTGCTGCATATATAGGTGGCCAAAAATTTATGTTTTTGCTCCTATTAAAACATGGCACTATTATTTGTTAAGGAGCTATTTTGGACTTGACAGCATCCCTTTAAAGTCAACCAACATTTGCCTGGCCTTATCCGAAGAATGCCGCATGCTCACAATGCCAAGCCCCTTACTGACATGGGCACTAAACGTACTGGCCATGTCCCTATTTTGGGCCAAGTCACATACAAAATTGTCTGCACTCTCGGCAACGTTAGAGATTTGCCTGCTCTTCCAACAGTCCAGGAGGTCCTCAATTTCTTCAGGAGCATCCAGGAATGTTGGCAAAGATGTTTAAAGTACAGAAGCAGCTGTCCCCTCTACTATACCATACATCCAAATTAGGGGCCACAAATTCCACCCTATTTATATAAATTGGTTAAAGGGAAATGCTCTTGGTCCCCGACACCTGCAGCATCACCAGCAGCTGACTGAGCCGAGATTCCTGTAAACAGCAGACAAGGATGGAAATGGCCAGTCACAGATAAACTACAGATACTAAAGACACCAAAGTACCAGATATTAGGGACCGAGGCAACAGACTCCTGAAACCAAAGACTGGATCCAAAAATCACTTCACATTGAATATGAATAAACTGGTTCATAACAAGCCCGGTTCATTATGAATTTTCCAAAAATCTCAGGTTCCTTGCCAGAAAAATAATAAATAAAATCATACTTACCTTCCTTCATCGCTCCTGGTGCTCCTTCATGGGCGCCTTTACTCCTCTTCAAGCCTTCTGGAATTTTTTTTTGACTGAACTTCAGTGGCCATATGGGACACAACAATGTCATGAAGCTTTGACACAATTGAGGGAGCCCAGTAGAGGTAGAGGAAGGACTCTAGAGTAGAGTATGGCTGCTTATTCTTTTTTTTTTCGACATCCCCTTCTCTTCTTACACTCTGGGTCTGAATAGACCCCAGAATATAACAACACTCCAATTTGGATCAAACAAGTTCAGCGTGGGTGAAACGAATCTTGCGAGGTTCGCCTATCTCTACTGCACCCTATAAATCTGCATACCAGGGTCAGTTAAGGGCCGGTTCACATCTGCGTTTGGTTTCCGTACAGGGGAGTCCGCTTGGGGACCCCCTGAATGGAAACCTATACGCAGAGAGAAGCAGTTTACATAAGGAAACCTGCAGACCCCATAGACTATAATGGGATCTGTGTGGTTTCCGCTCAGTCTCCGCACGAAACATACGGAGAGGGAAGTGCTGCTTGCAGAACTTCTCTCCGCATGTTTCGTGTGGAGACCGAGCGGAAACCACATGGACCCCATTATAGTCTATGGGGTCCGCAGATTTCCTTATGTAAATCGCTTCTTTCTGCGCATAGGTTTCCGTTCAGGTGGTCCCCAAGTGGACTCCCCTGTACGGAAACCAAACGCAGATGTGAACTGGCCCTAACTCGGGATTGGGAGGTTTTGACCCAAAAACAGCTGCAGGCATCTCACCACCTAGACTACCCCTTAAAGAGGTTTCCATACTCTATAGCAAAAGTGTGGGACAACCTAACATATAGGTGGCACAATCTAGCTCTGAAGTATCGCCATGACTTTATCTATCCCCGATATGCCCTTACATTATGGAAGGCAACAAATGCCGATGACCACAACCACCTTCTACGTGAACAGAATATTAAGACTTCTCTCAGGCTTTGTTGTTCTACTAGGGTTAAGCTTAGAAAATCCACAAATGTAAACCTGGATCTAAAAGATACAAAGAAAATAAACCTCAAATAAATGTTTGTATGAAAGTTAAGAAGCAATTTATATAATTACTCGCAGATCATTCTAAGGCTTTTGTGGTTTTCATTCCGACCAACCTCAAAAAAAACAAAAACATTTTTTTTCTCACCTTCTTTACTTTGACAAGAAGAATAAAATGTTTCCTGAAATAGACTAAACAGCGGAGAACTTTGGGCCAGAAATACTTTGTCAGCTGTGAAATATTCCCCCCTTTATACAATGGCTGCGAGCCCCCCCCTATAGTGACAGGGCTCAGGTGGTGGCACCATCTTCTCAGGCTACCCAGGGAATTTCAGATAATTATGTAGCTTTATATCTTATAAGAGAGGCTTCTGAGAAAGGAGTCAGACGGCGATGGCGGCGGGGTAGGAGAATGTATAAACAGAAAATACGCTAGATATACAGAGTAGAAGATGTAAAGGTTGCACAGCGGCCCCTCTGTAAACAATCCAAGGCCATCTGTTTACGTGATACCATATACATTTTGGGCCTTGGCCCAGCGATTTGTTAGACTGATATGTAACAGGTGGCAAATGTTTATCAGAGATGTAGCTGCTAATCCGTAATTAAGAATTTAATGCAATCTAATTACTATCTATATACAGTGTTGTGCAAAAATTATAGGCAGGTGTGGGGGAAATGCCGCAAATTAAGAATATTAAAAAAAAAATTGTTTAAAACGTTTTAATAGTTTATCTTTGTCAATTAACACAATGAATATATACATACACCATATGGTCAAAGCAGACTAAAGCTAAGGCTTTAGAATTTTTCATTTTTGCTTTCCCTATCTCATAAATCTATGGGAAAAATGAAATTTCTGCGATGGTTTTTTTCCACAATGTATGGATGAGATTATGCAAAATCTCATTCACTTGTACTAAATCTCATTGGTACTAGAACATGCAGGGCTTATTTCTGTTGTGGTTCCGTAACAGCCATAAACGCAGTATTGCAATCTTTGGTGTGGTTCACACTTTTTTGAAGCCACACTTGGCTCAAAAAATTGCGCAAAATGTGTAACAACATGTAAAGGAGATTTACTAAGTAGAATGCGCATGATGTGTGGGGTCTGCTGGGACTTCCTGCTAAGAGAGGGGAAGAGAGAGCTATCTCCTTGACAGTCTGGACACAAAACTTTGTGTCTTCAAAGGTTAAGTGTTGCAAAGTTTGGTATGATACATGCAGATCTCCTATACAGCAAAAAACCCCTATGAAATAATTACAAAAAGTTGAAGTAGCGGATACAGTAGCAAAGTTATGCATTTGCTATAACAACGTATAAACTTTTCACTCCATTGAGTCTTGACAAATTCTTTAACATCTGGGGTGTCCTGTCATACAGAGAACAAATCAAAGATAGATTAACAAGTACAAACAGATTTATGTATCCACGGGACACCGCCGAATGTGTCACATTATACAAATGTTATCTTTTTCAGAAGTAAAATGGCTCAGCTTTCTTATATCAAGGAACATTCAACCCGCTGTTCGGCGACATGTAAGCAGCCTTCAGGAGGCTCGACAGACACCTGTATCTCAGCCACCGATAGATACATCCTTCTCTATGCCATTTCCTTACAGAAGACCAGGTGCCTTCTCTGAGCGGAGTCCCTTATGGATTTATGGATATTAGGTAGATGAGGTTCATTAGCAGCTGCTTCTCGATATGAGGAGCATCAGGTTTATTTGGGAAGAATGACAAGACCTGAAGACAACCGTGTAATCACTTAGCACAGGAGCTCGTACTGGCGGCATAAGAAGATGCAAAACTTCTACAACTTTCGTAAAGCATAAAAATTGACTGTTCATCTTGAGCTCTGTGAAGACGGAGTCTGAGCCTTTCATGGTGGTGTAGTTGAGAAGATTCTTTGATGTTTAATCTCCAGCGCTCAGATGTGTCCACCCTTTCCTTACCTTAAATTTAGTTAAGATCTACAATCTCTCATCAAAACAATTCGATACAATATTGTGACTAAGGATAGCCATACATAAAACACATATAGCATATCACTTTGTGACACAATATCAAAAAAACGTATTGTCTTGAAATGCTTGCTCTCTCGCAAAACACATATCTGCAGCATATCCCAGAAAGAGGAAAGGTAAGTGAGATCACATCTGTATGCCACTATATTGATGTACAGTGGTATAAGTCACCCATAACGTCCAATTTTAGGTTAACCCTCTTTATAGAAAAATGAAGTCTGCCTTGCTTTTCCAAACAGTTGGAATATGTGCTGTGTAAGTATGTGAGCCAGAGGGCGCTGTTGAGCGACCCAGGCCAGACCAGAAAAGGCTCTCAGCCACGCCTTTGGGTGGTGGCACGTAACTCCAGAGGGGCTGGAGCATCCTGCAGGGAGCAGGAGATGGTGGTGGACCAGCTAGGACAGAGAGAGAGGCTCTGTCCCAAAAGGGCTGGGGTCCACAGGGGTGGACCAGCTAGGACAGAGAGAGAGGCTCTGTCCCAAAAGGGCTGGCGTCCACAGGGGTGGACCAGCTAGGACAGAGAGATAGGCTCTGTCCCAGAGGGCTGGCGTCCACAGAGGACTGTTGTTGGAGCTGAGCAATAGTCAGGACAGTTAGGGGCTCAAGGAGTGAGTTAGGCCCTAACTGTGGCCTAGGTTTTTTTGTTGTTTTGTTATGTTGCAGTTAAGCTGAATAAAGCCACTTTTATTTACACTTGGACCGTCTGAACGCTATCTTTCCGGCGCCCAGTACCACGAACCACCGCTGTCCGGACCAGGAGTCAGCCGCCATTTTGAGTTTAATTCCCCAAATTATCACAGCTGTTTGATGTTTATGTCAGGAGCTTTTCCTTCTGAATACACCAAACAGTCTTAAATGATGTATTTATACAGTTTAAAGGGGTTTTCTGGTCTCCAGGTCAATTTTGATACAGATTACTTATCCCCAGAATCGGTGAACGGTGTAGGATTGATAGGGATCCAACACCCAGACTCTGCACCAATCAGCTGATCCATTCGGTCAACCCAACACAATGGTAGTCTTGTCGCTCAAGGAACATTGCAAGACACAATACTGCTGCTAAAGATACATCTTTCTAAAGAGTAAGCTCAGAATTAGGCCCTCATTTTTATACCTATTCTTGGGGCTTGTTTCAAAATGATGCCCATCGAAGTCAGAAAGTGACCCAAAGCATAGATCCATGCATGAAGTAGTTTTTGGGTCTAAGTAATTTGTCGCCAATCGGGGGGCAAAATAAAAGGGTGATCTACAAAATGAGTTCCCTCATAAAAGTTGCAAATCGAGAAACAAACCTTGGATATCCTCCCAATGCAAAATTTCTAAGAAATGTCAATGAATTCACATCTTCCTGTATTAAAAAAGTCAAACAGGAAGTGATCATAGAAATCCTATTTAGAAATACAATAAATTTTAATCATGACACAATAAATTACACAAATTTCTATTATTTCTCAGGAATTGTTTTTATCCACTGCCATCAGTGACCAAGATTGGTAAGAAGGACTCATGACGTCAACCTACAGGATCTGGAAGGACTCGCTCCTTTGCTGTGACAGGAAATACTTGTTTATTTGAAGTGGGTGTGTAAAGTGAAACAAGAAGTTCCCAAATTACAGAACGCCAAAGGAATGTACCAAAGGGGCTCATGAGAGACGATCACTTCAAGAATTACGTTAGCAATTCCACTCACTTCGGTGTTCACACAAGGACTAGGTGAAGATCATGGACTATAAATGTTACTGGTTCTACTACTTTTGAGATACTGTAGAGGTGTACTATCAGAATTATTACGAGGACAGGGGCTGCAACTGGATAAACTATTTTGGGACACGAAACGTGGTTGTGCTTTCCAATCCTCCAATCTAATGAAGGAAACCATACAATAGATCTCGTAGCCATTACAAGTTTTGTGCCTTCTTCTCAAAAAGTTGCATCAAAGTTTCAGCTTCATAATAAAATAATGCATAATAATATTATATTATTTATATATCACCAACATATTCCATAGCACTTTACAAATCAGAGGGGATATAAGCAGACAATATCAGACATTGGGAGTGCAGGACGTGCTCGCAATAGTCGAATATTTATTTTCATAGACATCCAATCATTGGCTTTCCTCCTGAATTGGAGTAACTTTCCTGCTCCTGTCCTACTCTAGGTTCACACCTGCGTTCAGGTTTCTGTTCTTTGGGTGCACTTGGGGACCCAAAAAGAGAAATCCAATCCTCTTAAAATGCGGTTACCTTCGTAACCTACTTGACGGACTTTTCTCTCCGCATTTTTCAAGAGGAGTGTGGATGGAATCCCCAAATGGTGTTCAAGTGCAGATATGAACCTAGTCTGACCATGGCTGTCAGAGTTAGGATATGGAAAAATAGAGTCCATGGTTGGCCTACTGACCTGGGGAAAACAAGTCCCAATTCAGACTGTCTAGAGAGTGGAAAATTGTGTTGTAAGGGGACCCCATAGCAAAACTTAAAATGGGCCCAACTCCTGTATGTAAGTTTTTGGACTACCATTAGTTCCCAATGGAAATTGTATAATAAAATCAAGTGAAGATATTGACTCACTGGGTCAATAACAGACTTGGCTTAGGGCTAAACGAGGGAGTGAGGTGTTGTTCCTTATCCCATTGGGAGGATATGGATTTCACTAAAGGAAATCCCCAAGTTGCTACCCACATAGCAGTCAGTTATCAAATCCTGTAGCCTGTGCAGGCTTATGTAAAAGTACCAAGGCAGTGGAGAAGAACTGTATATAGATTATGTAGAGATTGGTTAGGAGTGGTGGACAGTGAGAGGTCAGGACAGGCAGCAGACAAGACGACAAGGTCCAGGACACAAGTTGGGCTTATGCTATACACAGTAAGAACCAAATCACACCTTTACACATCCAGAAAACAGAAAAACCTTACAGCTCAGGCACAGAGTGATGGGGAAAGATTCCTAACAAAAAGGGGAAGAAGACACCAGACCACTGTAGGCGTAAGCCAAGGACTGGAACCAAAAGATAAATTGTGACTAAGTGCTGGCCGGACAGAAGACAGGCTCGTGAATTGCAGACTTAATAGATGCAGACAGTTCATGGTCTTCTCTTTTTGCTGGATATAAGCGTTTATCTACTCCATACATCTCCTCACCTGAGAACATTATTTTTACTTTACATCATGTACCACTTGTTTATTGTAATGAACTGAGCCCCAAATGTGTCCTGGGGATGGAACGAGCAGAATGCATATTCCGGATGACCTCTCAGCAAGTGATTTAGTCAATGGCGCAGATAATGTCATACATCCACCTGCACTAATGTATCCTTCATTGCCTCTATAACAACCATGGAACATGCTCCGTTATCCAAGGCCCGAGGACAAGTGTGCAAATGCATGAGAGAACAACGGCTATTGAAATGTAAGATACAGTAGTTCTACGCCTCTCAGTAACTCTGGAGTTGGTGGCCGCCTGCCAATATCCTGTAGTGGTAGCAGATTTATTGTGATGGAAAAATAACTCAAAGAAAGAAGATGAGAGGCAAGAATCCCCTCCTGGCTATTGTTCATTGGACCTTCAAGATGAATGGATGTACCCTACAGTCTACTCTTAATAAGCGGTTCATTCTCAAGTATTGAATGTCCAATGTCTTATATTTTGGAGCAAGAAGACAAGTCAAGGAACGTGACCAGTAAAAATGTGGCTGGCACTATATAAATTAAAAAAAGTTTGTCCTTTTCTGGGAGGTCCCATTGCAGTCAGCTGACTACAAATTGCAATTCAAGCTGCTACAAATATGAAGCCTTACTTAGAGCCCATCGCTACTAAAAAGTGGCTAAAGGTGGTCATATGCCTTTAAAAGCTATTAGTAGAATTGCTCATTTGGCCAAGAGTTAATCCTCTCAATGCCCACAGGCACATGTGTGTTCAGTGCAACCAAGGGTACGTGTGATTTTAAATTGGGGATGGAGATCAAGTCTCTGCCAGACAACTCTGAAAATGGCTTATATCCCTTGAGAGCAAGCCAATAGTCTATGGCCACCTTAAAGGGATTATCCAGGACTAGAATACTGAGCTCCATTTCCTTTTTGCTCAGGCAATGACATCACATCCATTGGTCAGGGTCACATGGCCATGATGAAGATCAGTCCTATTCAAATGAGCGGAGCTGAGCTGCAATACCAAGTATAACCATGGGCAGCACGGTGGCTCAGTGGTTAGCACTGCAGCCTTGCAGCGCTGGAGTCCTGGGTTCGAATCCTGCCAAGGACAACATCTGCAAGGAGTTTGTATGTTCTCTGTGGGTTTCCTCCGGGTACTCTGGTTTCACCCCACACTCCAAAGACATACTGATAGGGAATGTAGATTGTGAGCCCTATATGGGACAGTGACTGTCAATGTCTGTAAAGCGCTGCGGAATATGATGGCGCTATATAAGTAAGCATAATAAATAAATAAACCACTATACAATTTACAACCCTGTGCATTATGTACAATCTGCTCATCTTCCCCTGCTCTATACCCAGCAGATAGGACTGAATTTAGAGGGTGACATCAGTCCACCTTAAATAAAGTTCAGTTTACATTTCAAATAAATATACAGGGTAATTCTATACATCCAGCAGAAATGTGTATAGTCCTGGTCTCTACTGATTGAAAAAATAAAGACATAGCATTGCATTATATGGTCAGAGCTTAAAGCGGTATTCCCATGAACATTATCATATCTATATTTGTAGATAATTAAAAGTTAAACATTTTTGCAAATATAAGTAGTTAAAAATTCTGCAGAGTTTTAAAGATTTTCTCTAACTATCTTAGTGGTGACAGCCTGTTGTCTTGATCAGTCGCCAATGGATACGACCACAAGTGCAGAAACTTTCTATGGTCTTGGGTTGTCAGGAACCCAGCCATGATTTCCTTATTGTAGCTGGGTTATCAGAAAGGTTCTGCATTCATGGTCTTATCTAGAGATGAGCGAGATTTTAAAAAATTTGATTTGGCAACTTCGCCAAATTTTCCGATACGATTCTCTTCGATCTGAATTAATTTGCGGCGAATAAAGAGCTATTTCCTGTCTACAGAGAGCCAGGGAGGGCGTGTGGGCGGCAAAATGGTGGAAGCCCTTGGATGCCGCAGTCATATGTCTCTCTCTCTCTCTCTCCAGCACGGACAACTTTTATTCATGTGGAAGGATCTGCTAATAAGCAAAGACACGACTCCCCAATCACATCACTAGAGAATATCTTGTGACCGTCTGATGTCACAAAGGTCCTTACTAAATATTCCTTACCGTGAAGCATCAGGAAATCCGGATTCCATGCGAATCGAAGACTTCCTGAAATTCGGATCGAATTCCACTTCTGCAGCTTTGATTCGCTCATCTCTAGTCATATCCACTGGCAGCCAATAAAGACAACAACTTGTGACCTCAAGATATTTAGAGAAAACCTTTAAAATTCTGCAAAATGTTTAATTACTTATATTTTCAAAAATGTTTAACTTTTAATTAATCTACAAATTTAAAAATGGTTATCTTCATGGGAATACCCCTTTAATTGGGTTTTCCCAATAATTCAGTAAAGTTCACCATGAGAAATATATCTAATAATTTATCACCTGTCAGGTCCCTTTAAAGGGGTTTTCTGGGCCTCCAAAATGAGCCTAGAGCAGAGAAGGAGCTAAAATGAAAATAAGTTACACTTGTTCTTCACCCCTATGTCCTGTGAAAGGGCCCCCGATTGTCTCCGGTTCTGGTGATACAGTCATGAAGTCAACATTACACCTACCGGCCAATCATTGGCTTCAACAATCACATGTGGTAATCAGGTAGGTCATTATTGCAGAGGTTCATTCACGTGAAAGATTACACATGTGACTACTACACGTGACCAATACGGCCATAGATGTGACCACTGAAGCCAGGCACCGGGCCCTCTACCAGGACAGTGGGGTGAAGGAAAGAGTGTATCTTATCATTTGGACAACCTTTTTAAGGGAAAATTTCTATGTCTAGAACAGTTGTAACATATATAGCAAAGGACAAGTGTTCTTCCATAGGACTACTTTAGCAAACATAACTCTTCTGCCTTACTAAAAATCCAGATCACTCTCTAAATTAAAAGAAACACCAACTTAAGTCAGAATTCTGATTCCAGTTGCGGTCGGCAATTTCTTTCCATTTTCAAGGGGCATAAACAGATTCATTTGGTTACGACCCAACAGTATTCTCAGAGACTTGTTTGATGTTCAAAGACGGCAATTATGGATAAAAAGTTTCTAATCTCTGTAGGAAGTGTTATAAATCTACGCCGATCCCGGGGTCCCCAGTGCCAGGCGCAGCGTGCACAGGAGTTGACTCTCTGATATCTTCATGGCAGCCTTGTAAAAATAAAAAAAAAAACCCACAAGGAAGCAGCGCATTAACCCTTTGGCTGTAATGATAGAAGCATTTCACACTTTATCCTATTAACTTCTAAGTGTTTATGAGCAGAGACGTTTTCTGGATTCTTGGATGCGATGCCAAGTCTTATGCCCGCTATCAGCATGAACAACATAACGTACATGGAGCAAGATGCTACTGGCGAATGCCCAAAATTCCTCGTCTGCTGCTCAGTGGGTAACAAACTTTAGTTTTGCAACATTTATTTCATAGAGTGGAACTGGGGCAAAGGGGAAGGTCTGGTGTTCCAATTCCTGGCACAGGTAACCACGTGTTTCGAGCCATGCCATGAGCCTTTTGCCTATAGAAGGTCGATGGTCATGACCTCACACAAGTTGTAGTCACATGACAAGTCCCAAACATTACATGACTGTGGATGATATTGGTTGGCGCCGATCTAGCCTAAATTTGGTGTAACAGATTTTGTAGTTGCTTCCAATTTTGTGTAACACACAATCAGCATATAATAAAGGGTTCTGCAACCTCCCTCTCAATTATCAAGATCTATCAAGATCTGCTGGTAATCTCAAAAGGTGGACCAGACACCATTAGGGTCAATGGGTTGTGGACTGTCTGAGTTACCAAACCGGTTTGACAAGGCAAGAGGATGGTCAGGTCAAGGCAGATGGTTGAATCAGGTGGCAACGATTCAAGAGTCAGGAACAAGCAATAGGTCAGGATAAATGGCAAGGTTTCAGAGGATAGGTGCAAGCCAAAGTATCAGGCAGGATAGGAAAATAGGAAAAGCCGAGGGTTAGGAACAGTCAAACAACAGACACACCTAAAGTCAGTCTAGTGTACTAGAACGTTATCGCTCAGGAGCACGACAGAGGGCAGACTTAAATAGGAAAGAGCCAGCAGGGATTGGGCAGGGATACAAATATTGGTGTACAAGCTGGACCTTTTAGAGATTGAGAAAGCTGGTGAGCACACTCTACAGGCGGCACTGACAGCAGAGGGAGAAGAAGATGACACCAGCCAAGAGCTAGGAAGAACAAAGCACTGGGATGTTGTGAGATAGGTGAGACAGCATTACAGATACTTCTTACAGTTTATTTACAATTGTTCCACCAGCAGCTATTCCTCCCAACCATTCCATACACATGCATGCTTGGCGTAGATTAAAGGGAGTCTATCATTCGCAAAAACACTTTTAAGCTAATGGCACGTTGGAATGGCCTTTAACAAGGCCATTCTTCTCCTAAATTTCCTTTTTTTCTTCTCCCAGACGATTCCAAGATAATTTGTTTCTTTATGTATGTAAATGAGCTCCACGGAGCACCTGGGGCGTTCCTCCTCTTCTGCGAGCGCCCACCTCGTCATCGCTCATCACCGCCCCTTAGTCCATTGCGGTGACTCCTCTCTTGGTCTTCTTTCTTCTCAGTTCTTGCCGGCAGCACTGTACAGCAGTGAATTCTCACACATGCGCAATCGGCTGTCACTTCGGGCCGCCATGACGGTGGTCTGTCACAAGAGCATACTGTGGCAGAGCCAACTGCCCATGTGCACAGCGCTGCATACAAAGACTTAGAAGAAAGAAGATACAGAGAAGACCAAGAGGGGAGTCACCGCAATGGACGAAGGGGCGGTGAGAAGCGATGACGCGATGGGTGCTCGCAGAAGAGAAGGAACGCCCTGGGTGCTCCTTTACATACATGAAGAAACAAATCTTAAAATCGGCTGGGAGAAGAAAACAAGGAAAGGTAGGAGAAGAATGGCCTTTTTAAAGGCCATTCCAACATGCCATTAGCTTAAAAGTGGCTATGCGAATGATAGACTCCCTTTAAGCTTCCTCCAGACTTCTCAAATTACAGCTCATCTTCCCTGAGTTGGGACACCCCTATAGACATTAGATGGTTGCCCGATCTCACCAGAATCTCCTGGTTAAACAGAAATTCATTTATTGTATAGCTTTAGGTATACCAGAAGGGGTGGGTAGGGTTGAAGGGGCTATGTTTCATGAAGAAACCTCTGCCTATCAGCTGTCATGGCTATGGTAATCTGCAGATTGCCAGAACACAGTAATCATTGTCCAGTTCCCCTGCAATGCCACCACAGGAGAAATGAAGCATTACTAGGTGGTCTTTGATCTTAATAGCCTGTCTGTCAGGTCCTCATGGTTGTGTCAGGTCCTTCAGAGAGAGAAACCCTCATGCATTAACTTAGTTTCTAAAACTAGATTTCTAAAACAGATAGCAACTTGAAAATTGCATAAAATGAAGTGTCTTCCCCTTTACTTGCCTTTAAGTACAACATATCCTGAGATGTATGGCACGAGATGTAGGTAACGCAACAGATTCCATATATTGTAGAACTGATCACAATTCACAAAAGGTTAACTTCTGTTCTCCGGAGGGTTTCTCTACTTGTACAGGACGCTTTAGTCTTACTACATGTGTATTATTACAGTCGGGACAGAGAGCTTTGCTATTGTATCTGCGCTAATACAAGACATATGTGTAAATCACAGTCCAGACCTCCAGGACAGGCACAGAACACACCGCCACTTGCACAATACTGGTTGCTGGGGATTAAACTGAGAATTTCTATAAAAGTCCATAGAAAATGCAGAATTGGCTGGACTTCAGTTTCTATGTTGTTGTTCTCATATTTAACCCTTGATATTATGAGGTGTGAGGGACAAAGGGAAGTTTTTTCTACTTGGCATGTTCTCTGTAGGATGATGGCTTGGAGGGTTTCTTTACATACACAAGAATCACAGAGACAGATATCTGGCGAGATAACTTTAGATTTTTACTTCTTTGCCTCTTCATCTACCACTAATCCTTTTATATCGTACTGGGATTACATTCAGGCCAGTGCCAGTGGCCAGTTAAAGGGGTTATGTCACAAAAATTATTCTAGGATCAATTGCTGATTGGGAAGGGTCTACTGTTAGACTTTACATCCCTATGGACCAAATGTCACCAGAGCCCTAGATGGCCACAGGTTTAACTTTTTGTTGTCTTTCCCAAAAGGAACATTCAAGTTTAATTATATGTATAAGATTGATGCTACCAGTTTTTCATACATTGCTGTTGGGCAGGCACTTGGTCTATATTACTTCTTCTCTAGTGTACTCTGGACTTTTCTACAGGAAGATTGCCAGGTCACTACTGCTCACAGTGGTCCAGGTATTGTTGGCACCTAGTAAGGGCCAGAAGAACATCACTGCTCAGCACCAAGGGGTCAGGCAGAATTCTAGTGAGGGACAGGTTAAGGGGTCAGGGCAGTTGTGAAGGTACAAAGGATAGCCAAGATCAGCAACAAAGATAACAGGCAGGAGCGAGGTCAGGAACAAATTTTTTTCAAAAATTCATGGAACCCTATTGCTCAGATGCCCGTGAAAGGGCACAGCAACCCAAAATAGCCCAAGGTGCTCATGGATTAACTTGGGACACATTAGTAGGTGCACATGCTGGCCCTTCAAGAGAGCAAGGTAGCTGGGGCATGCACCCTACATGAGCAGAAGAATTCAGCGAAGAAAGGGTGCACAGAGGAGACGTGTGCACCTGTCTGAGCCAGAATATGAAAGTGATAAGGAGGCAGAGGAGCGTCATAGGGTAAGAGCACATGATGGCAGCCATGAGTTGATGGTGTTACAAGTGGCTCAATGAGTAGCATTGCTTCCTTGCAACTCTGGGGTCCTGGGTTCAAATCCAACAAAGGGCCACATGCATGACCAGTCACGCTCCATTCCTTTGCTGGTGTGAAACACCTTTTTCTTATGACCAGCAGGGATCCCAGCTATAAACAGGTAAACCTTGCGAGATTCATTTTGAGAACATTCACAAGACTCACCCGTCAGTTTAGTCTTGCACAGAACTTGTTCGCTCTTAAACGGAACTGCTACTATTATGCTATGGGGTTTCTTATATAATAAGCAAAGGCCCAGGGGAGAGGCATGGAGATATATACACTTTCCCCCACCTCTCCAGTGCTCCCTTGCAGAGTTCAGCGTTTCATTGTGGTCCTCTTTGGTTGTCTTCCAGCCTCCAGGGCCTTAGCAGTGATCCAGGGCTGCTGATGTCACACCGGAGGCTGTAAGAGGCCCGGAGGTGGTCAAAGAAGATCATGATGGAGCACCAGGCACCACGTGAGAGCACAGGACAGGTGAGTGAAGGGGTGTATAGGTGTTTATTATGTTTCCACACCTCATAATTAAACCTTATAATGGTGATTCATTAGTGATGAATCCAAAAAAAATCTCAAGTTTGGTTGAACTTGAGATATTTTGGTAAATTAGTAACAATCCTGGCTCATTATGAACCAGTTTGTTTATTTCTGGTATCGGACCTTCATGATCAGTAAGGCTGGGTTCACATCTGCATTGTAAAATCCGCACGGTTTCAAAACATTATATAGTCAATGGGGTCCAACGGTCTTCATATGTAACCACTATTGTAGTGGTCTGGCTCTCTGTCGTTTGGGTCCTCCAACAGATCCGAACGACAAGCCCGACGCTAGTGTGAACCTAGCCCAAGTTATCCATGGGATACGGGGTAGCTTGAAATAACTTGAATAGCCCTTTTATTGGGAGAAAAAGTGTGTGTGTGTGTGTGTGTGTGTGTGTGTGTGTGTACACACCTTTAAAATAAACAACATCTCATGCAATGTGCACAAAAACAAGCAAAAAACCACTAACAATTGGCCGCTCTACTAAAAATCAGCAGCTTATAACAATTCAGCTTCAGTAAATTCAGGAAGCTCGGCGACATCAACAATTACGGGGAATGTTTATGGAATTTGTATTATATTAGTTGCTGCATCTTTGTAATTTGCAGCAAATAAAAGGTAAAATTTTTCTTATAATAATAATAATAATAATAGTATTTTTAAAAATAACAAGCAGCACTTCCATTCATTGACCAGGAACACTCCGTCCCTACGTGAATTCTTCCACTTCACGTCTTAAACCACATAAGTAATCTCTCATCCACACAGCTTATTGGAAAGTAAATGTCTGCGCCGGCTTCAAGTCCTAGGAATGCAGCCCCAGAACAACATGTAATACACAGAAAATACAGCCTAAATCCAAGCCAAACAAGAGGAACAGACTGGAAACATTTATAGACAGAAGAAGGAAAACCAAAATAAAGAGCAAAAACATTGTCTGGATCCCGGATAATTATAGAACGGAGGGTCAGCAGATGAAATAGGGGACACAGCAGGAGCAGGCAGAGTTGTGTGTGTCATTTGAAGGCACTTCTTAAGAGGATCTTTCACCACCTGCACCAACTCCAACTTTATGCATGCTTCACGGATTCTGACGCAGTTGGAATTTGTTCTCTAGCCCCCTCAACCCCATTACTGAGCAATCATTTCTGTTAGTTTCATCATCTAAGATGCCAATTGGCTCACTATGAAGTGGGCGGCTCTTGTATTGGAGCAGACCGCCCACCTGACAGAGCCTAATTAGCTTATTGGGCGCTGAAACTAACAGCACTAATTGCTCAGGAATGGTGGGGCTAGAGAAAAAAAATCCAACTGTGCTGGAATCAGTGGAGCCTATTAGAGAATACAAAGAGTTGGAGTCCTCTTTAAGGAACATTCTGAACAAAACTGATACAATGTGTACAGAGTTCAGAAGTTTAACCTCTATCCTAGGGTCATGCTCCACCCCTCAGACTCTGCACTAGGTATAACACATTATCAGCTTGGATTGTTTATGTATGATGATGTTACCTGCAAATCACAAAGTCAGCTCTGCCACATGAGTTTGCAGATGGAAGGCTACATACTAGGTTAAAGCATGATTGAGTTGATAGTCTACATATCATTATACCTGGCAAAAATCCAACGAACCTTCAGATGTTTAAAGGGAAACCTGAAAATCAGGTTTATACAGAGGAAGATGGGATATCAATACGTGCAAGTGTGTTTGGTTTCTACGTCTTCTGCTACTAAAAGGTGCAGGTCTATTTGTATATTTCATGCCATAGCCTTCCTCCAATATTAAAGGTATCTTCCATCCAGTCATTATAGTGCAGAGGACTTGGTTGCGTCCACATACAGGACTCCATATGGTGGACTGTCACATTAACTAGAACATACAGTGCCCAAATAACAGTGTCACACATTGGCCACACAACAATTCCATATAGTTCCCTAAATAATAGTGCTATACACTGCCAAAACTGTATAATACTGTCTCATGCCAACAACAAGAATGTAAAAGTAAGTTAAAAACCACCACACAATGCCCAATAGTCCAACAATGGCCATTCTGGCCAACAAAAAGGTAATATGTATGGCCAGCTTAAGGCCTTACACATCAGACGGCTGTTCCCATATGTTAGACACCTCTGGCTGCAACTTCTTTCCCTTGAGATTGCAACGATTGAGTACGTTAAGCTCCAACTGCTCGATCCTTTTTGTCTACCGACATCTGCCATTGGGTGAAAGTTGGGACACCACCATACACATTAGATGGTCAGCCGCACCCACTAAAATAAACAGGTTCAGCCAACATTCATCTTACATGCATGGACAGCTTGAGGTCAACCCGGTCTACTATTTTGACCCCTGTCACATACAGTATAGTCCTAATTTCAATAGCATCATCACATATATGGACAAGTCACTGCCCCCGCCAAGGTCAGCACACTCCTCTTCTGAAATACTCTGTGTTGCTCCCACTCTCCACGGCCTCTTACTCATTTCTATTTCCTTCTTCATATTTTGGACACTGATAATTCTCTGTCATCAAAAATTATTTTTCAAAACAAGGACATTTTTGATTTCAGTGTAAACAGGTAGATCCTCCTGGCAGGGCTTGTGTAATCGTCACGTGTTGGACAAAACATGTTTAGGGAGATGAATGAGCCAAGCCTCTGATTCACAAGCTTTTATTAGAACATTTCATGCACAGCAATTTGACAATATCCTATTACTGACATTATTATCTATTCTTGCCCAATATCTCCGGGTGGTTTTGGGTGTGACAAGTTATTGTTTCAATATAAACCATGCTGTAAATTAGAAAACAAAGCCAACAGTGTCTACCAGGGTTCAGCCAATTCATGGTTATATCACTGATATTACCAGGTTGTCAATGGGAAAGTTTTAGTGGAGAGCACAAACCCAAGGGAATCTTTCCATTGACCGAAGCAGAAGATACTCCAACAATGGAAGGCTAAGGGGTTGTTCACGCATACTCTACCATCCAATCGGACATCCCAATCTTACATATAGGACACTATGCATTGGCTGGTGCCATGAGCAGTAACACATGGTGGACTGCCACAATAAACATACCAACCAGGGTGAAGAGCCCCCAACTTGACATTGGGTGGTCAGATTGACAAGTCAACTGCCTAAGCCCAAGGAAAGGTACAAGGCCCATCAATTAGAACAAGAGCCATTCCCACTCGCAGGTCATAGTACAGTTGCTTCAGCAAGCCGGTCACCCAGCATGACTGGGGAGGATGTCTGGACAACTCTGTTAACCTTCCATGATCTGATTTGCATGTTAATCAAAATGATAACAAAAATCCAAATTGTCCAAAATCAGAAAAATATTCATACCCCTCAAATGTGGAAGCTGGAGAAGGTGTTTAAAGATGATATAGATGGAAAGGAGGACAAGCAAGTGAACATTTGACCAAATCAAGACAAACCAAACAAATTGAAGTTAACAGAACCACCCTGAAGCTTTATCTTCTTCACAACATTGTAAGAAGATCCAACGTTTTGGCCGTTGATATTTGGGACAGGAGACAATCACAGAGATCATAAAACGGTCAAGAAACATCAAAAGACAGGATAAGCTGGAAAAACCCTTTCGTATGACCATCCATGATCCAACCCAACTGGATGGCACCATGTATAATGAACTATGCCATACATTTGAAATGAGCATGCAAGTTCATGGTGGAGTCAGGAGGAATAATTGCAAGTTGAACAACTGTTAAGTCAACAACAACCATCACTTGCAAGCCAATCAAAACATGCATGCTTCATATTCCTCTGGAGTGGAGACTTAACTCTTGTATAAACAAAGGATTGGTCATGCTGCAATCCAACATGACCGATCTACCTTTATACCAAGCATCAGATATCAAGGGAGAGTGGGGGGAACCTCCATGAACATCAAACTAGACAGATGGACAGTCGATCAGCAGGTTTGGCATTCATCAGGTAAGATGATCACATGTTCTACAAACACAATGTTCACGTTCTCTCTCCTGATTCTTTCTACTGGTTGATACTCCCTTGTAAGTTTATCACAGGTTGTGGATAGAATTCAGACTGTGGAGAGTTTATTTCTTACACCAGTTTCTGCGGTGATAACTTGAGCCCCAAATTCAGCACAAGTCCAATTAGCTTAGCGGGAGGCGCTGGTGAAGGCGGTTGGGATCTATATATATCTATATGTAAGATTTAAACTGCTAGTTCTAAGGTTTTCTAGTCTTTGCTCTCAAACAACAAATCTTCCAAGTTATTTTGTGATCTCTCCTCAACCCTAGGCAGACTTTCCAAACAATTGTCATCTGATGATAGGATTCTTTCACGCTGCAGATTCCTAGAGCAATTTTCCCATCCCATCTGTGGAACCAAGAAGTGAGAAACCCACTGGTCTATTTACAGCGCATGACCTCAGCGCGCCACATCACAAATTATTTCACAAGCCTCCTAGAATATCCTGTTACATAATGCTGGAAAAGTAGTTGTGTGCTTAACTGTTCACAATCAGGGGCCATGAATATTATAGTAGCTATGGGGCAGAATTAAGGATGTAGCTATATAAGCAAAGGTAGCCCCCTGCCCCACACGAGCGGAACTAGTGCCAGGCGAACGTCTCGGTGTTGTTTCATGTAGGGTTCTGCCAGTTCGGTTTCAAAATTTGTTTCAATCCAAATAAATTCATTGTGAATCTACAGTATAGTGACCCTAACATTATATAGGGCTGCTATACAAATAGTGAACAAAGCAGCCCTAACATTTGGTAGGGTCACTATACAGTATTCAAATCTCCACACACGGCTAAATCTCCTCAATGTGAACCAGCACCTCCAAAACCTACCCCATAATAAAGGCGTTTTATAGGTAAAGTTTCTAGTTAAAAAGGTTGTTAAGGGAGTTAAATTTACCTTAATTCATGACGGACCCAGGGGTCGCAACCAACCCTCGGTCTCCTCTCCTGATCTCACAAGTCATGTCTTATGCTATAGATGTCAGGATCACCCCCTTAATTGATATATATATATTTGTAAAATAAGCCACAGACAACATCCCGTATCCCGGGAGAGCAGCCACAGGAAATCCCATCTCTCCCATCTCCCTCCTTCTCTAATAGGACTGGAGTAACCTCTAGGAATAATCCATGAATATTAGGAAGTTGCTCAGAAAATAATTCCCATCTGTAGAAAAAAAAAAAGGGCTGCAAAGAAAAAGCTTCACTTTACAATAATTAGAAACATGGAGTATATCAGTGAAGTTTGTACAACACGTTCCCTGTAGTCACATTATTCATCGTGAGGTCTTGGGGATGAATCATACGGCCTGTGACTAACTCTGAGATCTGTCTAATCCCGAGTCAGAAAACAAGCAAATGCTGAGAGCGATCAATCACCGTAAAGGGCAAGAAAATGAGTGTAATATTATATCATATAATAACCAGCGATCATCATCAATACATCAACGGGGAGGAAAAAGTCACACTACAGAGTATACAAGACTGGGCCCCCCCTAACTCCTCTCCTCTCCTCCCCCCCCCCCCCCCCCCGGGCCCCATTTTTATTATTTTTTTCCTTTTAAAAAGGGGCCCGTTTTTTAATATTTTTTTTCTTTTACATAGGGGCCGTATTATAGTAGTTTTTTTCTTTTACATAAGAGGCAGTTTTATAATAGTTTTTTTCTTCTACATAAGAGCAGTATTATAGTAGTTTTTTTCTTGTACATAGGAGCAGTATTATAGTAGTTATATTCTTCTACATAGGAGCAGTATTATAGTAGTTATATTCTTGTACATATAAGGTAGTATTATAGTAGTTATATTCTTGTACATAGGAGCAGTATTATAGTAGTTATATTCTTTTACATAGGGGCAGTATTATAGTAGTTAAATTCTTGTACATAGGAGCAGTATTATAGTAGTTATATTCTTGTATATAGGAGCAGTATTATAGTAGTTATATTCTTGTACATAGGGGCAGTATTATAGTAGTTATATTCTTGTACAAAACAAAAATATTATAGTAGTTATATTTTTTTACATAGGAGCGGCATTATAGTAGTTATATTCTTGTACATAGGAGGTAGTATTATAGTAGTTATATTCTTGTACATAGAGCAGTATTATAGTAGTTATATTCTTGTATAAAGGAGCAGTATTATAGTAGTTATATTCTTGTACATGGGGGGCAGTATTATAGTAGTTATATTCTTGTACATAGGGCAGTATTATAGTAGTTATATTCTTGTACATAGGAGTAGTATTATAGTAGTTATAATCTTGTACATAGGAGCAGTATTATAGTAGTTATATTCTTGTACATAGGAGCAGCATTATAGTAGTTATATTCTTGTACATAGGAGCAGTATTATAGTAGTTATATTCTTGTACATAGGAGTAGTATTATAGTAGTTATAATCTTGTACATAGGAGCAGTATTATAGTAGTTATATTCTTGTACATAGGAGCATCATTATAGTAGTTATATTCTTGTACATAGGAGCAGTATTATAGTAGTTATATTCCTGTACATAGGAGGCAGTATTATAGTAGTTATATTCTTGTACATAGAAGCAGTATTATAGTAGTTATATTCTTGTACATAGGGGCAGTATTATAGTAGTTATATTCTTGTACATAGGGTCAGTATTATAGTAGTTATATTCTTGTACATAGGAGCAGTATTATAGTAGTTATATTCTTGTACATAGGAGCAGTATTATAGTTATATTCTTGTACATAGGGGCAGTATTATAGTAGTTATATTCTTGTACATAGGGTCAGTATTATAGTAGTTATATTCTTGTACATAGGGTCAGTATTATAGTAGTTATATTCTTGTATATAGGAGCAGTATTATAGTAGTTATATTCTTGTACATAGGGGCAGTATTATAGTAGTTATATTCTTGTACATAGGAGTAGTATTATAGTAGTTATAATCTTGTACATAGGAGCAGTATTATAGTAGTTATATTCTTGTACATAGGAGCAGCATTATAGTAGTTATATTCTTGTACATAGGAGCAGTATTATAGTAGTTATATTCTTGTACATAGGAGGCAGTATTATAGTAGTTATATTCTTGTACATAGAAGCAGTATTATAGTAGTTATATTCTTGTACATAGGGGCAGTATTATAGTAGTTATATTCTTGTACATAGGGTCAGTATTATAGTAGTTATATTCTTGTACATAGGAGCAGTATTATAGTAGTTATATTCTTGTACATAGGAGCAGTATTATAGTTATATTCTTAAAAAAAAGGAGAAAAATATTATTATTTTTATATTAAAAAAAAAAAAATATTATTATATTATTTTTTTTTTTTTAAAAAAAAAAAATATTTTATAAAAAAAAAAAATTTTTTTTTTTTTTTTTTTTTTCTCCTTTTTTTTTTTCCCCTACACCCATTTCAAAAAAGGCCCCCGGGCCCCTTTTGCATTTTTTTTTTTGGGGGGGGGGATTACTGGGTCGGGATAAATAGACTTTCTGGAAACGACAATCCATAATTGTGGCATTTTTCAAAGGAATTCCTCCCTGATGACAGAATTTTCTCAGGTCCTATGTGGAGGGCAGGAAGGAGAGAAGTTGTGAGACATTTCTTTCTGCTCGATCATTGTTCAACTGTTAAGGAACTTGGTTGAACAGGAAAAACAGAAGTATCGCGGCTTCCTGTCTAACGACTTATATTGAGGTTAGCAAATAAAATGCCATCGTCTAGCGGCTCATTATTATAAGCAAACAATGGCATCTGGAACACAGTCTGCGCTACTGAAATCTACGTTGAACTGAAGACCTTGGGCCTGGTAATTGTAAGCTCTTAAGTACTAGCCCAAACATTGAAATTACAGTCCTGATAGTGAAGTATCTTGTATTGTGCTTAATTCCGCTTATAATGGCTGAGTCACATAACCCAATATGATGTCATCAGCGACAGACCAAGGTATCGAGAGCACTAGGCTAAACAATGGGTGCAGCCCATTGCGAAAAGGTGAACTGAGTGCGAAAATAATGGCATATAAATAAATAATACCGCCATACACTGTCTAAGCACCAATGATATAGAAGACCTCCATAACATCGGTTCAGAGGAGAATATCACACACAATGGACATACATACAGTGGGGCAGCAGATATCGCATGTAATAAGCTCAGATCCACAGCTCAGCAATAAAGTATCACACATAAGCTTAGATACACCGCTCAGCTGACAAGTATCACAGACAGTAAGCTTATATGCCCAGCTCAGCTGACAAATATCACACACTAGGCTTAGATACACTTACTCAGAAGCATGCTACTCCTGCTTTTATAGTGATTTTATTTTCCCTGAGCGTGTATCACACATAAGCTTAGATATGCAGCACAGCAGACAGGTATCATGCATAGTAGGCTTAGATACACTGGCTGAGGAGCACACTTACCCTGTAGGTTACTTTGCAATGAAATTTGGAATAATTACATTAAAAAAAAAAAAGTAGCGATATTGGCCCCCTGAGAGAGTATCACACAGAATTGGCTTAGATACACAGAAACACACGACAGATGACAAAGTCGGCTCTTCGGCAATGTTAACAGTTGGCAAAATTTTTCGAGCTTGCAAAATAAACTCTATTGCAGTTGATGTGCAAATATTCACCATTAAGGGTTAAATTATTCAGACTATAGATTATTATTGTGATATTTTTTCATTTTCTAGTATTTGACACCCCATTTTTATACAGTGACCCGCACAGTTAAGAGCCGTCTGTAATTCTAAGCGCAGACAGGTCAGCGAGGAACGTTTCCAAGACCCTGCAAAGTTGGAGAAAAATTTACAAGCGACTCAGGCTTTCGGTGCCAAGGACATGGAGAGACGAGAGAATTGGTGTCAGTGAGCTGCAAACTTTACACAAAGACAAGAAAATGTAGCTTGGAAATCAGCCATCTCAGCGAGGCAATAACAGGCCGGAGAGGGGCGGACGGAGGAGAGATGGATTTGGCACCAATTTGATCTACCATAGGCCGGGAGAAAATGTAGACAGATCACCCAATAAAAAAATGATTCAGTGCGTCGCAAGGTAGAGCGGAGCGCGGCGGCCGTGGTGGAGGCAGATAAGGGACGCTATCTGTCAGATGTCTGCCAGATCACTGGGGAGCGATACCTATCACAAATGCTTTACAAATCACTCCTGTTGTTCGAGGCGGCATGGCGGAAACAGAAAATATAACTCTGCCATCTACCATATTTCATGGAATCACATGGATGAAAATATCGACAGGGAAGGAAAAAAAAAAATTAGAAAAATGTAAAAAAATAAAAGAGATTTTGAAAAGCGTTTCAGCATTTGATATCTTGTTCTAATGTCCCTTAAGAGATCCTGTAGTGAAAAATGACATTCACCGCCAGATTGTGCTAAGCAGGCCCACAAATCATCCGCTAAATAACCCGCCATAACCCTTCACACTCATCTGGCAGAGTCATTTTCTCTGCATTGGACAAACTTTCTATTTCTTCTGCTCATGATTTTACTAGAGGAACGGAGTACGGTATTATAGTAGAAAGAGGAAACTTCTAATATATGGCAGGATTAGAAATACTAAAATAAAGAACTACAAAGTTTACATATCAACATGCCAAAAGTAACTTACTACTACATACATGACTAGCTAGAAATATTGGGTTCCAATAGCCCAATATATGGCAGAAATAAAGAGCTGAAGATATTTTAAGGAATATTATAGTACTTTTACATAGGGAGAAGTATTATCGTAGTTACAGTGCCTTGCGAAAGTATTCGGCCCCCTTGAACTTTTCAACCTTTTGCCCCATTTCAGCCTTCAAACATAAGGATATAAAATTTTAATTTTTTGGTGAAGAATCAACAACAAGTGGGACACAATCGTGAAGTGGAACGAAATTTATTGGTTATTTTAAACTTTTGTAAAAAATAAAAAACTGAAAAGTGGGGCGTGCAATATTATTCGGCCCCTTTACTTTCAGTGCAGCAAACTCACTCCAGAAGTTCAGTGAGGATCTCTGAATGATCCAATGTTGTCCTAAATGACTGATGATGATAAATATAATCCACCTGTGTGTATTCAGTCTCCGTATAAATGCACCTGCTCTGTGATAGTCTCAGGGTTCTGTTTAAAGCGCAGAGAGCATCATGAAGACCAAGGAACACACCAGGCAGGTCCGTGATACTGTTGTGGAGAAGTTTAAAGCCGGATTTGGATACAAAAAGATTTCCCAAACTTTAAGCATCCCAAGGAGCACTGTGCAAGCGATCATATTGAAATGGAAGGAGTATCAGACCACTGCAAATCTACCAAGACCCGGCCGTCCCTCTAAACTTTCATCTCAGACAAGGAGAAGACTGATCAGAGATGCAGCCAAGAGGTCCATGATCACTCTGGATGAACTGCAGAGATCTACAGCTGAGGTGGGAGAGTCTGTCCATAGGACAACAATCAGTCGTACACTGCACAAATCTGGCCTTTATGGAAGAGTGGCAAGAAGAAAGCCATTTCTCAAAGATATCCATAAAAAGTCTCCTTTAAAGTTTGCCACAAGCCACCTGGGAGACACCAAACATGTGGAAGAAGGTGCTCTGGTCAGATGAAACCAAAATCCAACTTTTTGGCCACAATGCAAAACGATATGTTTGGCGTAAAAGCAACACAGCTCATCCCCCTGAACACACCATCCCCACTGTCACACATGGTGGGGGCAGCATCATGGTTTGGGCCTGCTTTTCTTCAGCAGGGACAGGGAAGATGGTTAAAATTGATGGGAAGATGGATGGAGCCAAATACAGGACCATTCTGGAAGAAAACCTGTTGGAGTCTGCAAAAGACCTGAGACTGGGACGGAGATTTATCTTCCAACAAGACAATGATCCCAAACATAAAGCAAAATCTACAATGGAATGGTTCACAAATAAACGTATCCAGGTGTTAGAATGGCCAAGTCAAAGTCCAGACCTGAATCCAATCGAGAATCTGTGGAAAGAGCTGAAAACTGCTGTTCACAAACGCTCTCCATCCAATCTCACTGAGCTCCAGCTGTTTTCCAAGGAAGAATGGGCAAGAATTTCAGTCTCTCCATGTGCAAAACTGATAGAGACAACCCCAAGCGACTTGCAGGTGTAATCGCAGCAAAAGGTGGCGCTACAAAGTATTAACTTAAGGGGACCGAATAATTTGGCACGCCCCACTTTTCAGTTTTTTATTTTTTACAAAAGTTTAAAATATCCAATAAAATTTCGTTCCACTTCACGATTGTGTCCCACTTGTTGTTGATTCTTCACCAAAAAATTAAAATTTTATATCCTTATGTTTGAAGCCTGAAATGTGGCAAAAGGTTGAAAAGTTCAAGGGGGCCGAATACTTTCGCAAGGCACTGTATATTCTTGTACATAGGAGCAGTATTATAGTAGTTATATTCTTGTACATAGGAGCAGTATTATAGTAGTTATATTCTTGTACATAGGGGCAGTATTATAGTAGTTATATTCTTGTACATTGGAGTAGTATTATAGTAGTTCTATTCTTGTACATAGGAGCAGTATTATAGTAGTTCTATTCTTGTACATAGGAGCAGTATTATAGTAGTTATATTCTTGTACATAGGAGTAGTATTATAGTAATTATATTCTTGTACATAGGAGCAGTATTATATTAGTTATATTCTTGTATATTGGAGTAGTATTATAGTAGTTATATTCTTGTACATAGGAGCAGTATTATAGTAGTTATATTCTTGTACATAGGGGGCAGTATTATAGTAGTCATATTCTTGTACATAGGAGTAGTATTATAGTAGTTATATTCTTGTACATAGGAGCAGCATTATAGTAGTTATATTCTTGTACATAGGAGCAGTATTATAGTAGTTATATTCTTGTACATAGGGGGCAGTATTATAGTAGTTATATTCTTGTACATAGGAGCAGTATTATAGTAGTTATATTCTTGTACATAGGAGCAGTATTATAGTAGTTATATTCTTGTACATAGGAGCAGTATTATAGTAGTTATATTCTTGTACATAGGAGCAGTATTATAGTAGTTATATTATTGTATATACTGCAGTATTATAGTAGTTATATTCTTGTACATAGGGGGCAGTATTATAGTAGTTATATTCTTGTACACAGGAGCAGTATTATAGTAGTTATATTCTTGTACATAGGAGGTAGTATTATAGTAGTTATATTCTTGTACATAGGAGCAGTATTATAGTAGTTATATTCTTGTACATAGGAGTAGTATTATAGTAGTTATATTATTGTACATAGGAGTAGTATTATAGTAGTTATATTATTGTACATAGGAGCAGTATTATAGTAGTTATATTATTGTATATACTGCAGAATTATAGTAGTTATATTCTTGTATATAGGAGCAGTATTAAGTAGAGGCAGTATTATAATAGTTACACTTTGTGGTAATCTTCCAAGGGAAAAGATAGATCCATTGCACTGCTGATTTTAGCTCACAGAGGATTGTAGTTTTAACAAACCCTCAGCTGCGAGACCTTTTCGGCTTGGATGTATTTTTAACCCCTGAGTTTTAACATTAATGAGCCACCTGTGAGGGACATCTCAGACTCCAAATTCCACTGTACAGTCATGGCCAAAAGTTTTGAGAATGATACAAATATTAATTTTTACAAAGTCTACTGCTTCAGTTTTTCTAATGGCAATTTGCATATACTCCAGAATGTTATAAAGAGTGATCAGCTTAACAGAAATTACTTGCAAAGTCAATATTTGCCTAGAAAATGAACTTTATCCCCCAAAACACATTTCAACATCATTGCAACCCTGCCTTAAAAGGACCACCTAACATCGTTTCAGTGATTGCTCCATTAACACAGGTGTGGGTGTTGATGAGGACAGGGCTGGAGATCAATCTGTCATGATTAATTAAGAATGACACCACTGGACACTTTAAAAGGAGGCTGGTGCTTGCCATCATTGTTTCTCTTCTGTTAACCATGGTTATCTCTAAAGAAACACGTGCAGTCATCATTGCACTGCACAAAAATGGCCTAACTGGGAAGAGTATTGCAGCTAGAAAGATTGCACCCCAGTCAACAATCTATCGCATCATCAAGAACTTCAAGGAGAGAGGTTCCATTGATGCCAAAAAGGCTCCAGGGCGCCCAAGAAAGACCAGCAAGCGGCAGGACCGTCTCTTAAAAGTGTTTCAGCTGCGGGATGGGGCTACCAGCAGTGTAGAGCTTGCTGAGGAATGGCAGCAGGCAGGTGTGAGTGCATCTGCACGCACTGTGAGGCGGAGACTCTTGGAGCAAGGCCTGGTCTCAAGGAGGGCAGCAAAGAAGCCACTTCTCTCCAGAAAAAACATCAGGGACAGACTGATATTCTGCAAAAGGTACAGGGAGTGGACTGCTGAGGACTGGGGGAAAGTCATTTTCTCTGATGAATCCCCTTTTCGATTGTTTGGAACATCTGGAAAACAGCTTATTCGGAGAAGAAGAGGTGAGCGCTACCACCAGTCTTGTCTCATGCCAACTGTAAAGCATCCTGAAACCATTCATGTGTGGGGTTGCTTCTCAGCCAAGGGAATCGGCTCTCTCATAGTCTTGCCTAAAAACACAGCCATGAATAAAGAATGGTACCAGAATGTCCTCCAAGAGCAACTTCTCCCACCCGTCCAAGAGCAGTTTGGCGCTCAACAATGCCTTTTCCAGCATGATGGAGCACCTTGCCATAAAGCAAAGGTGATAACTAAATGGCTCAGGGAACAAAACATAGAGATTTTGGGTCCATGGCCTGGAAACTCCCCAGATCTTAATCCCATTGAGAACTTGTGGTCAATCATCAAGAGACGGGTGGACAAACAAAAACCAACAAATTCAGACAAAATGAAAGCATTGATTCTGCAAGAATGGACTGCTATCAGTCAGGATTTGGTCCAGAAGTTGATTGAGAGCATGCCAGGGAGAATTGCAGAGGTCCTGAAGAAGAAGGGTCAACACTGCAAATATTGACTTGCTGCATTAACTCATTCTAACTGTCAATATAAGCTTCTGTTACTCATAATATGAATGCAATTCTATTTCTGTATGTGATAAAAACATCTGACAAACACACATAAAAACCAGAGGGCAGCAGATCATGTGAAAATATAATATTTGTGTAATTCTCAAAACTTTTGGCCATGACTGTACACTGGTAATAGAAGACCAACAGAATTGTGAATACAGTTCAGGTTGTGACCGTTTTGTCAAGTCACTTAAAATATAGCACAAAAGTAAAGCAATATATTGTCTAATTCAGAAAACTGCTAATTACAGGTGCAAATATACATTCATTATTTTCTGCATTTTTCCTGCTTACAACCAAAGCTGCTGTGAAAATGCTTTTAGTTTCAGATACCGATTTATCTCCACCCAGTTGTCAGACATGATGTTATAGATCAGCTCTGTAGCTCCCACAATGCACTGCTGTCCGGTAAAAGGTGAAAAGCATAGACTGTAGATGTGACTGCAGCTTCAGCTGTGATTGGAGTTTCAAATTACCTAATTCAAGATTAAATTGAGGTTAATACAAGACAGTCACAATATGAACGCAGCTCTGAATGTGACTGGAGTAGAAGATATTAAAGAAAGATTTTTTATTTATTTTTTTTGTAAAAAAAGCTAATAAATTTGTCAAATGTCTAATTATGCAAAAATAAAAAAATGCAACAATGTGTTCAGTTTTCATCTTTCTGCCAAGCTCAACGGAAATACCTGCCCAGTCTCCAAAAACTGAAAAACATCTTACACGTTTTATCAAATTAAAAACCACGTCCTCTGTGCGACTGGTGACTCAATTTCTGAGCGCACGCCGTGCCGCAGAACCAAATTGAATCTGAAAACTGGCAGGACAGGAAATCCTTGGTGGCAAACACATTGTTATATCTTTAGGAGGCGCGCGGCCCGGCGGGGTCTCATCATCACTTGTAAAACAGAGAACTTATAAAAACAATTTCAGGATTTCATCCTCCGCTGCGCTCACAGACTCGCCACGTACCTGGGTCTGCTGTATATAAACAGACAGAAGACGCTTTACCACCACATTCATACATCAAGTAACTCTGTTATCAATTTGCTTTATTTATCTAATAATGATCTCTAGTCACATCCAGAGCTGCATTCAAAATTTTATTAGTGTGTTCTGATCTCCTAGACATCTGAAGTTCTCATGCCTCACATCCAGAACTTTTTAACTTCTCTGTTCACAAAGCGATCTGACGACTATGATTTGGAAGAGATATAATGCATTAAAAACATATTTGGGGTTAGAATAAAAAATTAACAAAACAAATTTTTTTTGAGGGGGGGGGGGTTCTTTGTTTTTTTTTTGTTTTTTTTATTGTTCACCAAGCAGTATAAATGACTTTAAGTTTATTTATTTATTTAACATTTTGCTACGATTGCAAAAAAAAATAAATAAATAAATAAAAAAATTGTTTTCCGTCGCTACATTCTAAGAGCCATAAATTTTTATTTTTTCAATTGATCGAGCTGTGCAATGGCATCTTTTTTCATGGGATGTGCTGTAGTTTTCATCAGTACTCTTTTTAGGGCGCAGATAACTTTTTTTTTTTTTTTTTTTATAACGATTAGGCTAAGGCCCCACGTAGCGGGCCGCAGCAAAAAAAGTGCTGCGGGAAAAACCACGGTTTTTCCCGCAATCCATTTTACAGAAAGTCCACATAGGTTTCTCATTTTTTGCTTCAATTATACCTATAGGCAAACTGCCGTTTCCGTAGGTATAATTGACATGTTGCGATTTCCAAAACCACAATGGTTTTGGAAATTACAGCGTGTCCGCTGTGGGTATTTTTCCACAATGTGTGGATGGGAGTCGTCGCGGTTTACGCCACGTGGAGCCTCGGCCTTATTCCAATTTTGGGAGCGAGTAACAAAAACAATCTTTAGAGTTGTTTAAGCCAGAGACCTGGTGTAAAACACAAAAAAAACTTCCCCTTTGAGTTACACCACATCTTTCACTCCACTCACCTCCAGAGCTGCATTCACAATTGTGCTCTCTCACGTTTACCTATTAACATCGTCTTAGATGTCAGTCACACCCAGAGCTGCAATTACAATTCTGCCGACATGTTATGATCCTTTACACATCTTGAGCCACATTTTATCTAATCAGGAGCTGCATTTAGATTTTTCCCGATGTCTAGAGATCTTTCCACATCTTGAATTGCCTCAAGTCTTTGACTCCAGACACATCCAAAACTTCATTGAGAATTCTGCCGGCTTGTGTGGAATCTACTACTTATCTTGACAGCTTAATGCTTTATACTCCAGTCACATCCAAAGCTGCATTTAGAATACTGCTCGCTGCTACTTGTAATGCACCAGGCATACCCCTTACATCTTAGCGCATTGCATATGGAAGTTCAAGTGTTTTTGAGGAAAACACACTGTAAAGAAACAGACATGTGCCTATGGATCCATATTATTAAACCATAGCATGTGGAATAGTCATGTGATTGACACCAGAGGCTAAATAAAGCAAACAAATAAATAAAAAAATAAAATTTAGGAAAAAATATTTAAAAGATAAAAAAATATATATATATGTAAAAGAAATAGCAAAAATTTAATTGGTCAATAAAATGTTTCTATGCATTGTCACAGGTTGACTCCTTATGGCTGATTCCTATATGTAGACGTCTCTATAATTACATAAGAATTTGGCACCAGTTGCGTTTGGCTCGGTGACGGGTTTTCAATGGCTCATATAGAAGACATTACTGACTGTTCTCACGGCACAATGACCATTTGGCTTGTACAGGGCATTATCTTAAAGGGAAATTACAAGGAAGGAAACAATAATGAGGATTTTGATAACAAGTATACATTGTCTTCGATCAAGGTATCTGGCAAGAACTCTACAGTTCTGATACCTGCAGGGATGACTTAATGGTTCATATAATGGGGAGGCCCTTTAAAATTTGCATTTATACTGTATATGAAGTGACTGAGATGACAATATGCAATGGTTTGGTTTTGGATCCCCTTCTATATGTTATACCATATATATATGTAGAGTCACTGTCGTTTCGACAACGTTGCATAAATCAGTATTACAGGCTATTATAAAAAAAACTTTGTAATACATCTTATCAGAGGAAAATGCTCCTCTCTCTTCTTATTAGGTGTTTTTTCTCCTACTCCCCCTTTCTCTCCTAAACTGACTTTCACTCTGAAATCTCTGATATGTCCATTACAAGATCGCAGGAGCGAGAGGGAGCTAAGGAAGACTGAAGCACAAGCAGTTTAAGCTGGTGCTAAATAGGAAGTTTCTCTTACAGCCCAAGTACTTTATACCCATAGCTAAATGTCAGTACTTCTCTATAAATGCCCTGAACAATACTGGGACTAATTCTGAATGAAATGAAGTTATGGAGTAGTTTATCCTCTATTTATTGTGGGCATGATATTACAGTTAGTCCCCAGCCATCAGCTCAAGGAAAACTGCAAACTAAAAATAAAGACTTCAGAGAAAAAAACTGCGGGCTATAAGTCATGTAATGGCCAAAAATATTATTAAATCCTCATGTACACACACACACACACACACACACACACATACACACGACAACTTTCCTTGAAAAGGCACCAGAAACTGCAGTTATACAGATAAGCAGCAATCTTGTTGCTCCAAAAAATGCTAATTTGCATACTGACAAAAACAGTAATATCTCAGCAATGGAGGTTCCAATTCACAAGGGGAGACCACCATCTGGTTCTGGTGACACTAACCTATCTATCTGCAGGACTGGGGTGATATGCTGGTTCTGGTGACACTAACCTATCTGCAGGGCTGTGGTGATATGCTGGTTCTGGTGACACTAACCTATCTATCTGCAGGGCTGGAGTTATATGCTGGGGTCTGGAGACACTAACCTATCTATCTGCAGGACTGGAGTGATATGCTGGGGTCTGGAGACACTAACCTATCTATCTGCAGAGCTGGGTCTGGTGACATTAACCTATCTATCTGCAGGGCTGGGGTGATATGCTGGTTCTGGGGACACTAACCTATCTATCTGCAGGACTGGGGTGATTAGCTGGTTCTGGTGACAGTAACCTATCTATCTGCAGGGCTGGGGTGATATGCTGGGTCTGGAGACACTAACCTATCTATCTGCAGGGCTGGGTTGATATGCTGGTTCTGGTGACACTAACCTATCTATCTGCAGGGCTGGAGTTATATGCTGGGGTCTGGAGACACTAACCTATCTATCTGCAGGACTGGAGTGATATGCTGGGGTCTGGAGACACTAACCTATCTATCTGCAGAGCTGGGTCTGGTGACATTAACCTATCTATCTACAGGGCTGGGGTGATATGCTGGTTCTGGGGACACTAACCTATCTATCTGCAGGACTGGGGTGATATGCTGGGTCTGGTGACACTAACCTATCTGCAGGGCTGGAGTGATATGCTGGGTCTGGTGACACTAACCTATCTATCTGCAGGGCTGGGGTGATATGCTGGTTCTGGGGACACTAACCTATCTATCTGCAGGACTGGGGTGATATGCTGGTTCTGGTGACACTAACCTATCTATCTGCGGGGCTGGGGTGATATGCTGGTTCTGGTGACACTAACCTATCTGCAGGGCTGGAGTGATATGCTGGGTCTGGTGACACTAACCTATCTATCTGCAGGGCTGGGGTGATATGCTGGTTCTGGGGACACTAACCTATCTATCTGCAGGACTGGGGTGATATGCTGGTTCTGGTGACACTAACCTATCTATCTGCGGGGCTGGGGTGATATGCTGGTTCTGGTGACACTAACCTATCTATCTGCAGGGCTGGAGTGATATGCTGGGGTCTGGAGACACTAACCTATCTATCTGCAGGACTGGGGTGATATGCTGGTTCTGGTGACAGTAACCTATCTATCTGCAGGACTGGGGTGATATGCTGGTTCTGGTGACACTAACCTATCTATCTGCAGGACTGGGGTGATTAGCTGGTTCTGGTGACAGTAACCTATCTATCTGCAGGGCTGGAGTGATATGCTGGGTCTGGTGACATTAACCTATCTATCTGCAGGGCTGGGGTGATATGCTGGTTCTGGTGACACTAACCTATCTATCTGCAGGGCTGGGGTGATATGCTGGTTCTGGTGACACTAACCTATCTATCTACAGGGCTGGGGTGATATGCTGGTTCTGGGGACATTAACCTATCTATCTGCAGGACTGGGGTGATATGCTGGGTCTGGTGACATTAACCTATCTATCTGCAGGGATGGGGTGATATGCTGGGTCTGGTGACACTAACCTATCTATCTGCAGGGCTGGGGTGATATGCTGGTTCTGGTGACACTAACCTATCTACAGGGGCATCTCAATAAATTAGAATATCGTTGAAACGTTTATTTCTTTCAGTAATTAAATTAAAAAGTGACCTCCTATATTTTCTAGATTCTTTACACACAGAGTCTTCTATTTCAAGTGTTTTATTTCTGTAAATGTTGATTATGGATTACAGGTAATGAAAACCCAAATCTAAGAAAATTAGAATATTGTAAAAAAGTTCAGTCTTGTAAATTCAGTGTCACCTGCCAAGGTTTCCTAAGCCTTTAAATGGTCCCTGAGTCTGGTTCAGTAGGACACACAATCATGGAAGGCGCTGATTATGGATTGTATTACTGAATTACTGAAATGAATGAACGTTTCAAAAATATTCTAATTTATTGAGATGCACCTGTATCTGCAGGGCTGGGGTGATATGCTGGTTCTGGTGACACTCCCTTTAAGACTGGCTAATACAACACTAGTGTAATGTGACCCACATCTTTGAAATATTGCAATTTTTGTGGTTTACCTTAGTGGGAAGCTGACCTAGGAGGAAGTCCTTCCCATTGTCTACAATAAAACCTGCCACTTTAACTGAAAATGCTTATTTATGCAAAAAAGTAATACTAATTATTAAATTAATAGCCACATATTACTCACAATAACAAGTTTTGGCATCCCCAATATTCGAGTTGGATGTAAGAGAAACAGGGTCATCATTTTACAGGCCCATAATCTAAGTTTATGAGGATGACAGATCAGGGTACTCAGGGGTTAAACGTAACAAGTCTCCATATTTCCTCTGGGTCCTGCGATAAACAGTAATTTTCAAACTCCAGTTGCCTAGAGAGGGAAAACCGAACTTACAGTCCCCACGGAGAGATTCTGCCGCATTCACAGAGGCTTCCTTTATTTTATAGCTATAATCTATCAGAGTGGAGTCAATTGCAAACATCGCCGGTCTGACGTGTCGGCTGTAATTATTCATGCGCAGTCCTTGTGAGTGTACGAGAGGCGCAAACGCCGATCTACGGGATTTTATTAGTATAAATCCAATCACATAGAATATAAGTTGTGACAAGGAGGGGAAAAAAAGAAAAATAACTTTATACAAAAAAATAAAAAAAGCAGCAAGTTATATAAAGAAAACAAAATAAATGTATCCCCCCTCTTTTTTATTTTTTTTTTTTTTTGTTGTCAAAAAAAATTTTTTTTTTTTTTTTTTTTTTTGTAATTAAAACAACACCACCCCCCCCCCAAAAAAGACCAATTCCGGTTTCTTTTTGGTTTAGTCTGCAGCTATTATTAAAAAAAAATAACCGCTACAATATGGCACCCCATGTGAAAGAATATAACTCCTATAATACTGCTCCTATGTACAAGAATATAACTTCTATAATACTGCTCCTATGTACAAGAATATAACTACTATAATACTGCTCCTATGTACAAGAATATAACTTCTATAATACTGCTCCTATGTACAAGAATAACTACTATAATACTGCTCCTATGTACAAGAATATAACTTCTATAATACTGCTCCTATGTACAAGAATATAACTACTATAATACTGCTCCTATGTACAAGAATATAACTACTATAATACTGCTCCTATGTACAAGAATAACTACTATAATACTGCTCCTATGTACAAGAATATAACTTCTATAATACTGCTCCTATGTACAAGAATATAACTACTATAATACTGCCTCCTATGTACAAGAATATAACTACTATAATACTGCTCCTATGTACAAGGATATAACTACTATAATACTGCTCCTATGTACAAGAATATAACTACTATAATACTGCTCCTATGTACAAGAATATAACTACTATAATACTGCTCCTATGTACAAGAATATAACTACTATAATACTGCTCCCTATGTACAAGAATATAACTACTATAATACTGCTCCTAAGTACAAGAATATAACTACTATAATACTGCTCCTATGTACAAGAATATAACTACTATAATACTGCTCCTATGTACAAGAATTTAACTACTATAATACTGCTCCTATGTACAAGAATATAACTACTATAATACTGCTCCTATGTACAAGAATATAACTACTATAATACTGCTCCTATGTACAAGAATATAACTACTATAATACTGCCCCTATGTACAAGAATAGAACTACTATAATACTGCTCCTATGTACAAGAATATAACTACTATAATACTGCTCCTATGTACAAGAATATAACTACTATAATACTGCCCCTATGTACAAGAATAGAACTACTATAATACTACCTCCTATGTGCAAGAATATAACTACTATAATACTGCTCCTATGTACAAGAATATAACTACTATAATACTGCCCCTATGTACAAGAATATAACTACTATAATACTGCCCCTATGTACAAGAATATAACTACTATAATACTGCCCCCTATGTACAAGAATATAACTACTATAATACTCCTCCTATGTACAAGAATATAACTACTATAATACTGCTCCTATGTACAAGAATATAACTACTATAATACTGCTCCTATGTACAAGAATATAACTACTATAATACTGCCCCCTATGTACAAGAATATAACTACTATAATACTGCTCCCTATGTACAAGAATATAACTACTATAATACTGCCCCTATGTGCAAGAATATAACTACTATAATACTGCCCCTATGTGCAAGAATATAACTACTATAATACTGCTCCTATGTACAAGAATATAACTACTATAATACTGCTCCTATGTACAAGAATATAGCTACTATAATACTGCTCCTATGTACAAGAATATAACTACTATAATACTACCTCCTATGTACAAGAATATAACTACTATAATACTACTCCTATGTACAAGAATATAACTACTATAATACTGCTCCTATGTACAAGAATATAACTACTATAATACTGCTCCTATGTACAAGAATATAACTACTATAATACTGCTCCTATGTACAAGAATATAACTACTATAATACTGCTCCTATGTACAAGAATATAACTACTATAATACTGCTCCTATGTACAAGAATATAACTACTATAATACTACCTCCTATGTACAAGAATATAACTACTATAATACTACCTCCTATGTACAAGAATATAACTGCTATAATACTGCTCCTATGTACAAGAATATAACTACTATAATACTGCCTCCTATGTACAAGAATATAACTACTATAATACTGCTCCTATGTACAAGAATATAACTACTATAATACTGCTCCTATGTACAAGAATATAACTACTATAATACTGCCCCCTATGTACAAGAATATAACTACTATAATACTGCTCCTATGTACAAGAATATAACTACTGTAATACTACTCCTATGTACAAGAATATAACTACTATAATATGAACCCTGGATATGAATATGAAGGAGAATTTTCATATACTGTATTACTGGGGCTTCCATGTGTCAGGACAGACATACCTTTAGCGGTCTCCTCACTGTCACTTTATATGTATTGTCTATGATATTGTGTGTATACATATATATGTTTTTACCATGAAACACTTGATAATAAACCTCTTTCTCTTACTATAGATATTATATGATATATAATATGAGAAAATAAGAAAGACAAATAGACAGGGGGATCCTAAATATCAGATATAAAACATTTCACATATTTACAGCCAGTCATGTTATTGTCTCACATAAGTCTGCAGAGAACTTCACAAACAAGTAAATCTACAGCACACAGTAAAAGGTTAAAACCAACAATAAAGTCTTATGATATCTGTGAGAAGATCAGTACACTGCTCTCCTGAAGCACTCTGTGCTGCTTTGAGGCCTTGTTCCTTCCATAAGATCAGCACAAGCTCTCCTAATATACTCTGTGCTGCTGTGGTCCTGCTCCCTTAGCTCACTGCCTCCTACTCATCACCATCTTCACATTATAACCTTTGTCGTCACTAATATCACCACATGAGTGACCAGGTCCAGGGCAGTACATCAGCATACCCCTCTCCTGAAATACTCTGTGCTGCTCAGGACTCTGGTGCTTCCCCATGCATCCCTCAGCGTGTCACTCCTTCATTCCCATCTTATATCATGCACCCTTGTCCACGCATACAACGTGAATGGACAGCTCACTGCCTCCACAAGATACTCCTGAAATACTCTGCGCTGCTGGGTCTTTTTTTTTTTCTGTAGCTATACAAGTCAATATGTGAAGGATATAACATTATCACCACCACCCAGATGTTTATAGCCTGCGGCCATATTATAGGGCTGTACAGGTGAGAACTCACCATGCTGGCAGCTGGCGCTCCCTCGCCCGTGTGATGCTGTTGTGCTCTGCTGGGTGACTACACTGGGAATCTCCGACACAGCAGACTCCAGGCCCCAGAGAGTTAATTTCTGATGAACCCAGCCCCAAATTAAAGAGGCCCCGAGGAGCAGAGCAGCAGATTGTGTGCAGCCCTCCCCCACACAGGTGATTAGTCTCTGCAAATGTGCAGGTGACCGGAGTCTTAGCAGCCTCATTTTACAGTTTACTCCACCCAAAGCAAAAGATACAGAGGTGACCCCGGCCCTGCAATGGTTAATTTATCCGTGATTTAAGCCCCACATCACAAAAATGGAGACGCAGCGAAAAAGTAAAAAAAAAAGCTTCACTTTACACAGGCAGCAAAGTGAATGAGATTTGGTTTAATCGCATCAACAAATTATAGGGAAAAACTACAGAAACGCAATATGTAAATTTTAGCTGCAGAATCGCAAGCGTTACCCTATACCTGTATACTTACTAGGGGATGAAAAAACACAGAAAAATGCAGCAAATACACAATAAACAATGCTGCGGAATAAACAATGCTGCGGAATAAACAGTGCTGCGGAATAAACAATGCTGCGGAATAAACAATGCTGCGGAATAAACAATGCTGCGGAATAAACAATGCTGCGGAATATACAATGCTGCGGAATAAACAATGCTGCGGAATAAACAGTGCTGCGGAATAAACAATGCTGCGGAATAAACAATGCTGCGGAATAAACAGTGCTGCGGAATAAACAGTGCTGCGGAATAAACAATGCTGCGGAATAAACAATGTTGCGGAATAAACAATGCTGCGGAATAAACAATGCTGCGGAACAAACAGTGCTGCGGAATAAACAATGCTGCGGAATAAACAGTGCTGCGGAATAAACAATGCTGCGGAATAAACAATGCTGCGGAGTAAACAATGCTGCGGAGTAAACAATGCTGCGGAATAAACAATGCTGCGGAATAAACGCTACGTGTTTTCTGCTGTTTCTCTACATGTGGCTTTGACCTTACAGTTCCGCTAAAAGTGCTTTGGAAAAAACTGCATTCGGTTTTGATGAGATTTTTGGTGCAGTTTTCTATTTTACAGGTGAAATGTGTTAAATATTTGTTGCCTGAAATTGAAGAAGCTGCATCAAAAACCACATTAAGGCTACGGCCCCACGTGGCGTCCCGCAGCAAAAGAGCGCTGCAGGAAAAACCGCAGCGCCTTAGACAGAAAGTTCGCAGGGGTTTCCTCTGCAGACTTTCTGTTTCAATTATACCTATGGGGAAACCGCCGGCGTTTCCGTAGGTATAATGGACATGCTGCGATTTCCACACCGGTTTTGAAAATCGCCGCATGTCCACAGTGCGGTTTTTACCGCAAAGTGGGAATGGAATTCGCTAGAATCCCATCTACTTTGCTCTGACTGTAAAACGCCACGATTTTTTCCACGAATTGCAGCGTTTACGCCACATGGGGCCCCGGCCTAAGGCTGAGGCCCCACGTTGCGGAAACTCAGAGTTTTTTGTTGCAGATTTTGCTGTGGTTTTTTGAGCCAAAGCCAAGAATGGCTACAAAAAGGAATGGGAGATATATAGGAAGTTCTTATACTTCTCCCTTCTGCTCAATCCACAACGTGGGGCCTCAACCTAAAATTGCATTTTCTTCTGTTGCAGTTTTAATTGCACTGTATGAATGCAGTCTTACAGGGATTGTCCCATTTGGGATCATAGGGGGAGAGGGTACATGCCTTACATGCAAGCCTAGAAATAACAGCTTCAGGCCGTGGCCCCACCTGGTGTAAACGTGCCTGCAAAGTGGATGGGCACTGCAGAAAAATACGTGCAGCAGAAATGATGCAATTTCCAAAACTGTCAGGTTTTTGGAAATCATAACATATCAATTATACTTGCGGAAACGCCGGCGGTTTCCCTATAAATAAAATTGAAGCAGAAAGTCCTCAGAGGAAACCTCTGTGGACTTTCTGTGAAAAGCACTGTGGGAAAAACTGATGCATTTCCTCCACATTTTTTCCCGCAGCGCTTTTTTGCTGCAGTCCGCTACGTGGGGTCTTAGTCTCAGAACTGCTTTTTAGAGGTGCATTCACACAGTGCAGTCAGGAACAGTTAAAACTGCATCAGAAAAAACTGCTGGTGGTTTTAGATTCCGATTCTTAATGTTTTGATGAAACATATTTTACGTATCACATATAAAAAACAAAAACTGCAGAAAAAAACTGCATGTAGTTCATTCTGTGAATGCACCATAAGGCTATATTCAGACAGTGAGATTGTGTGCAGGTAAAACTACATGGAAAACACAATGATGTATTTTGGTGCCATTTTTTATTACTTTCCATGCTGCTTTTTCTGATTTTGTCCCTATCTGACCATCTGAATGCACACCAGATTTTCCTGGAGGAGTGATATCTTGTACATGACTCCTTGTAAGTCAGCTCATCTTTCTGGCACATAGCTCCAAATCCACTGCATAGACCTAAATAAAATAAGAAAATCCTGGCTGCCTAGGAAACCACCAGGGGGAGCTGAGGAGCTTACACCATGCTGTATATACATTGAACTCAATAGTACCCCAGTATGCAGCAAGCTCCTCAGCTGCCCTAGTGGTGGCAGCAGAATTTTACTACTACTTGTAAATCTATGTAGTGGATTTGTAGATGACAACAAACAGAACTCCGACCCCTATAAAGAATTGTTATGAAATAATTTGGGACATTTTCCTTTAATTGAAACTGATGAGGAAGTGAAACACAAAGTATATACATTGCTTTACAGAACGCTGGAAAATCCCTTTAAATATGAGGCAAGGGTTTGACTCCTGGGTGACTATCACATGGCTTTGTGAAATGATGTGAATATTGCAACAAACCCAACATTTTTGGTGTTTGTGTGATTAGTGTTCAGATCATTCACACAAGTCTGATGTCTTACTAGGAATCTATATCTATATAGAAGTATAATACTTCTCCAGCCTGTAGTCAGCGTTGTCTTCTGTGTAGCACTGCCACAGGACAGTATGTACAGCATCTGCCTTTGCCTGGCTGCTGCTTTAAGGTTGCTATGCCGACCAATAAACTTTGGCAGGGTCCGTTCACTCAATAAAGCGCTGAAGCAGGGTATTGTAACCTGATATTTCCCTTATTCAGGTGCCTGTGATTGCATTAGTTTTCTTGGCTCTATGATCTTAGAATTCCCTTCTAGTACCTTTACCTATTTCTAGCAGATTCCACTTATTTGGCTTACTCCCCTGCTATACACGTCTCCTGCTTATTTGGCTTTATACTGATAATCTATCTACAGGACAGGTCATCAGTATGCGATCTGTCAGGGTTCAACACCCGAACCCCACACAGATCAGCTGCTCAGCAGCTTCCGGATGCCGGACACTGTTAGTGGACAGGGTGCCGCAGCACTACTATTCGAGTAATAGGCGTGGCGCTGAAATTACCCAGAACCACCACTATACAGTGGATGGCGCTCCTGTGCTGCCTCCTGTCCACTAGCAGCTAACAGCACCCGGAGGCTGCTAGAACAATCGGACCCTGACAGATCACATTCTGAGGTCCTATCCTGTGGACAGGTCATAAATATCAAAAATCAGTTTGTGGCTGGAAAACCCCTTTAAAATAGTGATGTAATAATACCCTTTTCTACCCCCAGTAATAACAACCTCCTTTTTTGCCTATACGCAAGACAAATGAGCACCTTTGTATTGTCTTATGAGTGATTATAGCGCCCCCTTATAAATAATAGTTCCTGCTTGTGAATAATAGCGCCCCCTTATAAATAATAGTCCCTGCTTGTGAATAATAGCGCCCCCTTATAAATAATAGTCCCTGCTTGTGAATAATAGCGCCCCCTTATAAATAATAGTCCCTGCTTGTGAATAATAGCGCCCCCTTATAAATAATAGTCCCTGCTTGTGAATAATAGTTCCCCTTTATAAATCAATCCCTCTAACTAATAATAGTTCCTTCTTATAAATAATACTTCCCCCCCTCTATCAGTAATAGTTTCACCTTATTAGTGATAGTTGCTTCTTATAAATATCCCCCCTTATAAATAATAGTCTCTCCTTATGAATATATATATGGGGGGTTACTTATAAGGAGTAACTATTAATAAGGCTCGGGGAAGTATTATTAATGAGGAGGGCTAATAGTTCCTAAAGCTTTACTAACAATAGATCCTCCTTATAAATAATGTTTACCCTGGACTTATAAAAACGAATCCCTGTTGATAAATATGTGCCCCCCTTATCAGTAATAATCTTCTCAGAAAATAATAAAACTTTTACTCACCTTACCACGATCCCCCGATGAGTCCTGATGCTGAAGTCTCTCCCTTATTTAGACACCAGAGCAGGTCTGGCACAGGGGGCGCAGTGCAGTGACGTCATCGCGCCGTCTTCTATTCTACTCTCTCTGTCCACCATAGGGTTTCTGGTTTGGTCCTCCTATTTTCTGAAACCTGAAATTCCATCTTGTCTTGCCATGGGCTCTGGTGACTTTAGATTCTACGAACCAGAGCGGTGTAGATATATAGCTAGCTTGTTTACTTGCTGTCTGCTGGTTCTATCCCTTACTTACTGCATCTTAGGGAATTACTTAAATAGCAAATCCATTAACTTTTGGGAATGGCTTAAGTGGAAATCCATAATACTTGTGGATCACGTTACTTATGATATCGCACCGTGGTATAATACGATAAGGCACAGGTGTCAAACACAAGGCCCGCGGAATCCGGCCCGCTGCCTTCTGTTATCCGGCCCGGCCTCACGCAATACAAGAGCAATAAAGATGGCAGCCGCCTCATTAGCGGTGCGCTCCTGGGCGGCCGCCATCTTTATTGCCTCAGGCGGCACTGTCCCTCACTGTCTGGGGGGGCGGCATTTTTCTATGCAATGTAAACCAACCCAGGAGAGGCCGCTTTAAAAAAAAAACAAAAACCAGAGCTGAGCGCGGCCTGTCCTGGGCTGGTTTTAGAGACGTCGCATCTCAGCGCAGGCGGCGATACAATGACGTCATCACGCCGCCTACGCTGAGACACAGACATCGCGGACAAGAAGAGGAGGCGGCGGCTGCATCAAGGCATCAAAGGTGAGTATAACTTTTTTTTTTTATATATAAATAGGCCGTGGCCTGCTGGAGTATCCCCAGCAGGTCACGGCCTATTTATTTACCTACCCGCGTCTGCTCGTGGCCGCCTCCGCTTCCCCTTCTGCTATGGGCCGCAGAAAGGGAAGTGGATGCCGCTGTGAGCAGCTGCGGGTAAGTGAGGCTGCGGGCATCGGTAAGTGAGGTCGCAGGCTTTAAATACTGCTATTATTATACTCCGGGGTCTTTTCAGACCCCGGAGTATAATAATCGGGGGCCCAGGGTTGGTGAGGGAACATAAAAACATATCCTACTTACCTCTCCTGCGATCGGTGTTACTCCGAGCAGGCTTGAGGCCTGTGGTGACGTCATCAGGTCGCATCGCCGGCCTGATCACGTGACGTGTGTGCGCAATTAAACAGGGCCGAAAGCTGCAAGGAGTGCACCGGTGTCCAGGATAGGTAAGTAACTCTGGTTTTTATGTTTGTCACCTCCCCTGGTTCTCCATTCATTATACTCTGGGGTCTGAAAAGACCCCAGAGTATAATAATAGTTCATGGTTTGGCTACTATGGGGCATAATACCCTGTGCAGGGACCACTGTGGAGCATAATACCAGTACAGGGGCCACTATGGAGCATAATACAAGAGCAGGGGCCACTATGGAGCATAATACCAGTGCAGGGGCCATTATGGAGCATAATACCGTGTGCAGTGACCACTGTGGAGCATAATACCAGTACAGGGGCCACTATGGAGCATAATACAAGTGCAGGGGCCACTATGGAGCATAATACCAGTGCAGGGGCCACTATGGAGCATAATACCGTGTGCAGTGGCCACTGTGGAGCATAATACCGTGTGCAGGGGCCAATATGGAGCATCATACTGTGTGCAGGGGCCACTAGGGAGCATAAAACTGTGTGCAGGGGTTGCTGTAGAACATAATACCTTGTGCAGGGGCAGCTGCGAGTCACAATACCGTGTGCAGGGGCAGCTGCGAGTCATAATACAGTGTGCAGGGGCAGCTGCGAGTCATAATACCGTGTGCAGGGGCAGCTGCGAGTCATAATACCGTGTGCAGGGGCTGCTGTGGAACATTATAGTGTGTGTAAATGGGGCGCTATAAATAGGGGCTATGGCAACTGTTTATATTATACGCTGTCTAATAGCTCGCTTAACTGTTAAGGATAAGTTACTTTTATACACATGTAAAATAATCTTGGCCCTTCAAGGTACCCCGTGAGGCTGAAGTGGCCCCCAGTGAAAATGAGTTTGACACCCCTGCGATAAGGGCATCAACAAGCCACTCTGCCTATGTCGAGGGAATCTGATACAAATATGCAGAAGGGCACCAAAGCCCTCTTTTGTAATGTATTTGGATGTATCTAGTATAGTTCTAACGGCAGGCACATGGGTTTCAGGTCACTGGAGGCCGATTCTGGGAGCAAGGTGCTGCATGGTGGGTGCCAGACACTTTATTTGAGGCTGCTTTAGGTGCAGTAGTGAACCAGTTGGAAGGCAGCAAGTGTATTCAGTTTGCACTGAGGAACATCTGCAGCATAAACCTTGTCTGTGAAAGTGGAGCTGGGTCCCGTGGGTGAACATACTAAGCCATTGATCTAGAGATAATCCGCTGCCCAATTTTCTTGCCATGTACATGGCTGTGACCTTATGTGGGAATACCCGTTAGCCTTCAGAGCTAGAGACTGCAACCAACAAACTGTGTGCCCTCTAAGATAAACTGCAACTAACTAGCTGTGTGCCCTAAGAGATAAAGTGAGACTGCAACCAACAAACTGTGTGCCCTCTAAGATAAACTGCAACTAACAAACTGTGTGCCCTCTAAGGGAGACTATGACAGTGTATTACTACAGGGGTGCTGTACACAATAGAAAGTAAGACATAAGAGATAACAAAAATAACAGTAATAATAGCATTGTAGTGGCCAGATGACTGGAAACATGGAATCAAATTCTACAATGTAGAAAGTGCAGGCAAAGTACAAGCAGTAGAAAGTGATGTGAAGTCTCATGGGAGTGGTTACTTATTAACTCAAAAGTGGCAGTATCAAATGCTATAGTAAACCAGCTGCTATACCCTGTAAAATCCTGTATATAAGCTATATATAGACTGTGCAAGTAATCAGTGTAATCTCAAAACTGAGTGAGTGCAGCTCTGGAGTATAATACAGGATGTAACTCAGGATCAGTACAGGATAAGTAATGTAATGTATGTACACAGTGACTGCACCAGCAGAATAGTGAGTGCAGCTCTGGAGTATAATACAGGATGTAACTCAGGATCAGTACAGGATAAGTAATGTAATGTATGTACACAGTGACTGTACCAGCAGAATAGTGAGTGCAGCTCTGGAGTATAATACAGGATGTAACTCAGGATCAGTACAGGATCAGTAATGTAATGTATGTACACAGTGACTGTACCAGCAGAATAGTGAGCACAGCTCTGGAGTATAATACAGGATGTAACTCAGGATCAGTACAGGATAAGTAATGTAATGTATGTACACAGTGACTGTACCAGCAGAATAGTGAGTGCTGCTCTGGAGTATAATACAAGATGTAACTCAGGATCAGTACAGGATAAGTAATGTAATGTATGTACACAGTGACTGCACCAGCAGAATAGTGAGCGCAGCTCTGGAGTATAATACAGGATGTAACTCAGGATCAGTACAGGATAAGTAATGTAATGTATGTACACAGTGACTGCACCAGCAGAATAGTGAGTGCAGCTCTGGGGTATAATACAGGATGTAACACAGGATCAGTACAGGATAAGTAATGTAATGTGTGTACACAGTGACTGCACCAGCAGAATAGTGAGTGCAGCTCTGGAGTATAATACAGGATGTAACTCAGGATCAGTACAGGATAAGTAATGTAATGTATGTACACAGTGACTGCACCAGCAGAATAGTGAGTGCAGCTCTGGGGTATAATACAGGATGTAACTCAGGATCAGTACAGGATAAGTAATGTAATGTATGTACACAGTGACTGCACCAGCAGAATAGTGAGTACAGCTCTGGAGTATAATACAGGATGTAACTCAGGATCAGTACAGGATAAGTAATGTATGTACACAGTGACTGTACCAGCAGAATAGTGAGCGCAGCTCTGGAGTATAATACAGGATAAGTAATGTAATGTATGCACACAGTGACTGTACCAGCAGAATAGTGAGTGCAGCTCTGGAGTATAATACAGGATGTAACTCAGGATCAGTACAGGATAAGTAATGTATGTACACAGTGACTGTACCAGCAGAATAGTGAGCGCAGCTCTGGAGTATAATACAGGATAAGTAATGTAATGTATGTACACAGTGACTGTACCAGCAGAATAGTGAGTGCAGCTCTGGAGTATAATACAGGATGTAACTCAGGATCAGTACAGGATAAGTAATGTAATGTATGTACACAGTGACTGCACCAGCAGAATAGTGAGTGCAGCTCTGGAGTATAATACAGGATGTAACTCAGGATCAGTACAGGATAAGTAATGTAATGTATGTACACAGTGACTGCACCAGCAGAATAGTGAGCGCAGCTCTGGAGTATAATACAGGATGTAACTCAGGATCAGTGCAGGATAAGTAATGTAATGTATGTACACAGTGACTGCACCAGCAGAATAGTGAGCGCAGCTCTGGAGTATAATACAGGATGTAACTCAGGATCAGTACAGGATAAGTAATGTAATGTATGTACACAGCGACTGCACCAGCAGAATAGTGAGTGCAGCTCTGGAGTATAATACAGGATGTAACTCAGGATCAGTACAGGATAAGTAATGTAATGTATGTACACAGTGACTGCACCAGCAGAATAGTGAGCGCAGCTCTGCAGTATAATACAGGATGTAACTCAGGATCGGTACAGGATAAGTAATGTAATGTATGTACACAGTGACTGTACCAGCAGAATAGTGAGTGCTGCTCTGGAGTATAATACAGGATGTAACTCAGGATCAGTACAGGATAAGTAATGTAATGTATGTACACAGTGACTGCACCATCAGAATAGTGAGTGCAGCTCTGGGGTATAATACAGGATGTAACTCAGGATCAGTACAGGATAAGTAATGTAATGTATGTACACAGCGACTGCACCAGCAGAATAGTGAGTGCAGCTCTGGAGTATAATACAGGATGTAACTCAGGATCAGTACAGGATAAGTAATGTAATGTATGTACACAGTGACTGCACCAGCAGAATAGTGAGCGCAGCTCTGCAGTATAATACAGGATGTAACTCAGGATCGGTACAGGATAAGTAATGTAATGTATGTACACAGTGACTGTACCAGCAGAATAGTGAGTGCTGCTCTGGAGTATAATACAGGATGTAACTCAGGATCAGTACAGGATAAGTAATGTAATGTATGTACACAGTGACTGCACCATCAGAATAGTGAGTGCAGCTCTGGGGTATAATACAGGATGTAACTCAGGATCAGTACAGGATAAGTAATGTAATGTATGTACACAGTGACTGCACCAGCAGAATAGTGAGTACAGCTCTGGAGTATAATACAGGATGTAACTCAGGATCAGTACAGGATAAGTAATGTAATGTATGTACACAGTGACTCTACCAGCAGAATAGTGAGTGCAGCTCTGGAGTATAATACAGGATGTAACTCAGGATCAGTACAGGATAAGTAATGTATGTACACAGTGACTGTACCAGCAGAATAGTGAGCGCAGCTCTGGAGTATAATACAGGATAAGTAATGTAATGTATGTACACAGTGACTGTACCAGCAGAATAGTGAGTGCAGCTCTGGAGTATAATACAGGATGTAACTCAGGATCAGTACAGGATAAGTAATGTAATGTATGTACACAGTGACTGCACCAGCAGAATAGTGAGTGCTGCTCTGGAGTATAATACAGGATGTAACTCAGGATCAGTACAGGATAAGTAATGTAATGTATGTACACAGTGACTGCACCAGCAGAATAGTGAGCGCAGCTCTGGGGTATAATACAGGATGTAACTCAGGATCAGTACAGGATAAGTAATGTAATGTATGTACGTAGTGACTGCACCAGCAGAATAGTGAATGCAGTTCTGGGGTATAATACAGGATGTAACTCAGGATCAGTACAGGATAAGTAATGTAATGTATGTACACAGTGACTGCACCAGCAGAATAGTGAGCGCAGCTCTGGGGTATAATACAGGATGTAACTCAGGATCAGTACAGGATAAGTAATGTAATGTATGTACACAGTGACTGCACCAGCCAAATAGTGAGCGCAGCTCTGGAGTATAATACAGGATGTAACTCAGGATCAGTACAGGATAAGTAATGTAATGTATGTACACAGTGACTGTACCAGCAGAATAGTGAGTGCAGCTCTGGAGTATTATACAGGATATAACTCAGGATCAGTACAGGATAAGTAATGTAATGTATGTACACAGTGACTGTACCAGCAGAATAGTGAGCGCAGCTCTGGAGTATAATACAGGATAAGTAATGTAATGTATGTACACAGTGACTGCACCAGCAGAATAGTGAGTGCAGTTCTGGGGTATAATACTGGAGGTAATTCAGGATCAGTACATGATAAGAATTCATAGTTCATGTTGACTCATCTTTTTACATACTGTAGATTATTTCTATATCTTTGGAATGGTGTTCAAAGGTGGACATACTGTAGACTATATCACACAGAAATTTCCCTATAAGCCGACTATCTTTAGTGACATCATTTTCTTTCATATATAATAAATTACTTTCCATTGGATAGCTTTAGCATACATTGCACTGTGTTTTGCTATGAAGTGAATGTTGGAAATAAATGTTGCGGTCTAGACGTAGATATGCAGCAACTTATACTACACAAGTAACTATTGCATTTAATGAATGAGTATTTATACACTTCCATTCACTGACAGGTAACATCTGACAGGTGAAATATTTTGCATATACATGTGTGCAACAGAAAAACTCCACACAAATGTCCTATATGAACAGGCCCCATGTGACAGGGAGCTGCTGGACCCTTGTCCTGGTCTCTCTGCAGCCTCTGCACCTCCCATGGTTACTGTACTTCACAGCAGCTGCAGCAAATAAATCAGAGCTACAACAAAGACAGCAAGGCTTAGACATGGATGCTCCATGCAAGATGCTGCAGAGAGACAGGAGGTCTTCCAGGTGCCTGAGCACAGATGTGACAGGCAGGCAGCCGGAGACAGACCCATGCACTCTGTCAATGTCATTCCCAGCCTCCAGCAGGAGCTCCCCTAACACCCCTCCTTTCTATGGTTGGGTAGACATCTCCTCCCTCTCCCAGCATCACCTAGGAAGAGAAGACAGAGGGGTAGAGGGGGGATAGAGAGCAGGAATAAACACAGTCACATCATGAAGTAGGCATTGCCATACTAAAGGGGGGCTAGCAGCAGCGGCAAGCATGAGAAATGCAATATGGCCATGCCCACCACCGCACGTCGGAGGCAGGTCTGGCCAACAGAGAGCAAGGCGCAGGACAACTCACCAGCTTTGGTTTGTTTTTGCTGTCATCTTGATCATTGGGTTTTCTTTTTGGATTCCTGCCGCTGACAACCTCAGAGGTCTTCCCCGGGGAGTCTTCTCCTCCAGCAGCTGCTTGCTGGTTATCCATTTTTTTTTCTTTTATGAAATCCCCCCCAACAGTCGTCTAGTGAAATCCGTGCCACCCAATGCTAGGCTGGTGCTGGGTGGCTGGTTGGGGGGGTTGATGTGACAGACACCACCTATTATGCCTTTATTAATTCTGTGTGTCTTGTCCCTCCTTTACGTACACTGTTGCAAGGCGGGCTCCTTTAAAATCTGTACGTACCCCAGTGGGCAGCTTTTGTGCACCCTCCTAAGCCTTGTCACAGCAGCCAGGCTGTGCGGTCCCTATAGTGGATCCCTCAGCTACCTCCAGCCCTGTGCCTTTGCATGCCTCAAGCCTTTTTTTCTATTTTTTTCTCCTCTCTCTATAAGCTAGTCTCCCTTTAAGGCAACAGAGAAAGGAGTTCTCTCTTCTCTTACACCCTCCCAACCAGGAAATGAATCTCTAGGCTGGAACAATCAAGGGCCTATCGAGGAGTGCACATGTACACAGTGCAGACTGTGCAGTCCAGGACGCTTCTTTGCACATCCTGTCTGACGATTATCTCCAGCAGGGCGTTCGTAAATCCGATGAAATTATGTCACCGATGGCCCACGAGTCACAGCATTGTACCTTTGTTATTGTTCATTGCTTGTTACTACTTGATACATTGTAGCCAGGGTATGGATACGATTCTTTGCTTCTGTCACAGCTGCCTGTTAACCCCTTGCTGGTTCTTAAAGGCACGCTGCATGAACGTGTACATTGACATGTTTGATTTTTTAATCCGCCATGTCACTGCCAGTGTAGTAGTCCACAAGACCGCACACAGCTTAATGTATTGCTTTGGCTGCAAACGCATTTGTAATGCAGCAAAATTCTCACTGTAGCCTTGGACTAAGAGTGCATTCACATGGTGCAGTTGAGGGCAGTTAAAGGGATTTTGCTTTAAGGACACTAATATCCTATTCACAGGATACGGGATAAGTGGCTGAACAGGGGAGCAAAAGTTCCCATAAGGCTAAGGCCCCCCGAAAAACGCTGCAGAAAAGACCATGACAGAAATGCATTGCATTTTTTTTCGCAATGTTTTTTCACAGAAAGTTCACAGAGTTTTCCTCTGCAGACTTTCTGTGCAGACAGTCACCCTACGACTCCTTCACTAATGTAAGTAAATGGAGAAGCCTTGCAACCTCAAGGGTGCTGCGACTTCTACTCACATAAAGATTGAGCACTGCTGGAATTTTTTGCGACCAGAAGTTAGGGTCGCAGTGTGACTCTATTCATTTACATTAGTGAAGGAGACACAGGGTGACCATTGTGGCCAAAGTCGCCTAAGGGTGCATTCACACAGTGCAGTGTGTCGCATGATAAAAATCCGCAGAGAAGATGCGTAATAAAAATGTAACTGTACGGTGTCGCATTGTGACATCGTGGGACTGTGACATGACAGAATTTCCAAACCTGTTGGATTTTGGTCGCAGGTCACAAGTTGCATGTATCTTTTTTTACCATAGACCTCAATGGAAGTTTCATGCATGCAACTGCGACTCACATGCAACATGTCTGCAACTGTGACTGTGTTTTTAGGCTATGGCCACATGGCTATACAGTGCTGGCCAAACGTATTGGCACCCCTGCAATTCTGTCAGATAATACTCAATTTCTTCCAGAAAATGATTGCAATCACAAATGCTTTGGTAATAATATCTTCATTTAATTTGTCTTCAATGGAAAACCACAAAAAGAATTGTCAAAAAGCCAAATTGGATATAATTCCACACCAAACATAAAAAAGGGGGTGGACAAAAGTATTGGTACCCTTTGAAAAATCAGGTGATGCGTCTCTAATTTGTGTAATTAACAGCACCTGTTACTTACCTGTGGCACATAACAGGTGGTGGCAATAACTAAATCACACTTGCAGCCAGTTGAAATGGATTAAAGTTGACTCAACCTCTGTCTTGTGTCCTTGTGTGTACCACATTGAGCATGGAGAAAAGAAAGAAGACCAAAGAACTGTCTGAGGACTTGAGAAGCAAAATTGTGAGGAAGCATGAGCAATCTCAAGGCTATAAGTCCATCTCCAAAGACCTGAATGTTCCTGTGTCTACCATGCTCAGTGTCATCAAGAAGTATAAAGCCCATGGCACTGTGGCTAACCTCCCTAGATGTAGACGGAAAAGAAACATTGACGAGAGATTTCAACGAAAGATTGTGCGGATGGTGGCTAAAGAACCTCGACTAACATCCAAACAAGTTCTAGCTGCCCTGCAGTCCGAGGGTACAACAGTGTCAACCCGTACTGTCCGTCGGCGTCTGAATGAAAAGGGACTCTATGGTAGGATACCCAGGAAGACCCCACTTCTGACCCAGAGACATAAAAAAGCCAAAACTTACCTGAGAAAGCCAAAAACTTTTTGGAAGAATGTTCTCTGGTCAGATGAGACAAAAGTAGAGCTTTTTGGGAAAAGGCATCAACATAGAGTTTACAGGAAAAAAAGAGGCCTTTAAAGAAAAGAACACGGTCCCTACAGTCAAACATGGCGGAGGTTCCCTGATGGTTTGGGGTTGCTTTGCTGCCTCTGGCACTGGACTGCTTGACCGTGTGCATGGCATTATGAAGTCTGCAGCATAATGTAGGGCCCAGTGTGAGAAAGCTGGGTCTCCCTCAGAGGTCATGGGTCTTCCAGCAGGACAATGACCCAAAACACACTTCAAAAAGCACTAGAAAATGGTCTGAGAGAAAGCACTGGAGACTTGTAAAGTGGCAGCAATGAGTCCAGACCTGAATCCCATAGAACACCAAGGAGAGATCTCACAATGGCAGTTTGGAGAAGGCGCCCTTCACATCTCAGGGACCTGGAGAAATTCCAGCAGAGCATTGGAAGAAACTCATTGATGGTTACCGGAAGCGGTTGTTCACAGTTATTTTGTCTAAAGGTTGTGCTACCAAGTATTAGGCTGAGGGTGCCAATACTTTTGTCCGGCCCATTTTTGGAGTTTTGTGTAAAATGATCAATGATTTGACTTTTTTTTTAATTCTCTTTTGTGTTTTTTCATTACAAGCAAAATAAATGAAGATATTATTACCAAAGCATTTGTGATTGCAATCATTTTCTGGAAGAAATTGAGTATTATCTGACAGAATTTCAGGGGTGCCAATACTTTTGGCCAGCACTGTATGTGTTTCGCAACAAAATATTGCACAGATGTCACATGACTAAAACAGTTGTGCGATATGTCAGTGACTTACTGTTGCACAATTTTTTTTTTTTAGAGCTTAGATTTAGTTGTATAATTACAGTCACATTGCAGACGTGTTGCACGCGACTTTCATTGAAATCTATGGTAAATAATTTGCAAGTCACTTGCAACCAAAATCCATCAATATTGGATTTTCTGCTACTGTTGCATTGTAGCAACATGTACACACACCCCAAAACGCCACGCAGCTTTCCCTGATGTAGTAGCACCCAACTTCATTGTGTGAATTCACTCTAAGTGGAGATAAAGAATAAGTTGGAGCCAAGTAAACCAGTGTTATACCATGTTGTATTATATTCCCAGAAGGTTTTGATACGGTTTTCAACGCATTTGTGGTTTTTACTGTTAACTAAATGGATCAAAACCCTCACCAAAGCAGCCTGTGTTTTTCTTCTGCTGCAATTTTAACTACGCTACTATGTGTGAATATAGCCCAATAGCATAAATTTAGAGGGTCTCAAGACAAAAAGTCACATAGAGGTTGCGAAACAAATATTTCAATGTATCTCTCAGATGACGCTTTGACAACATACGACTGAGACATGACAGTCACATAAATTCCAAACAAGTTGCATGTGACTTGCAATATTCAGCAGAGTGGGGTATGTGGGTTGGCTCTGCTTTAGACCAGAATTTTTTCAGCAGAATCCTGGCCCGGGCAATAATAAATTTGGTGCAAATTAAAACTCCTCTTAACCAATCAAGGGCACAGCCATGCAGAGTTGCTCTTTTTGGCACGAATACATAATAAACCTTTCTGCGCCAAAAAAAGGCATAAATAATGTTTAGCAACTGCTAAAAGACACAAAGAAAACAGAGGAAGGCAGATCCTGTATATAGCTGGTTCAGTATGCGTGCTATTTGTGTGATGGCATCTGTTACCTGGGGCTGCTGGACTCTCATGTCACAAGTGGCATGTCATAAACTTCGGTGTCAGTCGCCTCACTTGTGACATTTCTGCATTTTTTAAAAGTGCATGATGACTGCTGTAAATCCAAAATTACACCTAAATCCAAGCATACAAAAGTCACACTGAAACAAATCTCCCCCATTATTTGGTTGCATAACTTGTACCATATGCGACTGTTCTACACATGTTTTATACATAGGTTCCTAGGAGCCCTGACAGTGTCATACACTATGTTTTATAGATAGGTTCCTAGGAGTCCTGACAGTGTTATACACTATGTTTTATAGATAGGTTCCTAGGAGCCCTGACAGTGTCATATACTATGTTTTATAGATAGGTTCCTAGGAGCCCTGACAGTGTCATACACTATGTTTTATAGATAGGTTCCTAGGAGCCCTGACAGTGTCATACACTATGTTTTATAGATAGGTTCCTAGGAGTCCTGACAGTGTTATACACTATGTTTTATAGATAGGTTCCTAGGAGTCCTGACAGTGTTATACACTATGTTTTATAGATAGGTTCCTAGGAGCCCTGACAGTGTTATACGCTATGTTTTATAGATAGGTTCCTAGGAGTCCTGACAGTGTTATACACTATGTTTTATAGATAGGTTCCTAGGAGCCCTGACAGTGTTCTACACTATGTTTTATAGATAGATTTCTAGGAGTTTGCACCAAACTTATTCAACCTGAAACAAATCTGGGAGTGCGGCCACGCAAACCTGAAACAAAACGAATCCTGAGAGGTTCACCCATGTTTATGGGAAATCTAAGGGTTTGTTCACACAGCAGAAAATGAACAGGAATTCCTCTTCATTTTCCGTTGCCGGTATTTTCGCAGCAGTTTAGCCACAACCGGATGCAGTGCATCAGCATTCCATTGAGGCTTCCCGTTGCTGTTTAGGCCCAGATGAATGGCTCTAATCCTTAGGGAGTCTTGAGCCATGGTCTCCGCGGCTGAATCAGCCACAGAATCCGAGGCAAGATTGAGCAGGATGCTTCTTTTTTCCATGTCCTGCTGCAATCTCTGCCTCCCATTGAAAACACGTCTTACGGTAAATTCACACAGGTGGACTTTGATTCAGAATCTGCCTGAGGCCGTGGCCCCACGTGGCGTAAACACCGCAGAAAAAATCGTCGTCTTTTACAGTCAGAGCAAAGTGGATGGGATTCTAGCGAATCCCATGCCTGCTTTGCGGCAAAAACCACGCTGAGGACACACGGCGATTTCTAAAACCGGTGCGGTTATACCTAAAGAAACGCCAGTGGTTTCCCCATAAGTATAATTGAAACAGAAAGTCCGCAGAGAAAACCTTTTTTGCTGCAGGACACCACGTGGGGCCTTAGCCTGAAGATAAGTCCTGAAGCTTCTTTTTTCCTTAAGGCTGGGTTCACACCTGCACCTGGATTCCATTCGGAGTTTCCGTTCCCGAATCCACTTAAAAAATGCGGAGAGAAAAGTCCTGCATTTTTACGCATTTTAATGTGGAAACCCAGCGGACCCCATAGATTATAACCTGACGAACGGAAACCTGAACACAGGTGTGAACCTACAGTAAGCGGCAAATAAAATCAGATACAGCAAAAAATCTGCTACTCGCTCCCATTGTAATGAATGGGAGAGTTGGGAGGCGTATTATAAGGCAGATTTTAAGATAGATTCTGCCCCAAAAATCCACCTGCAAAAAAACTCTGTGTGAACTTACCCTAAGCATCATCAAAATTACACACGCAGAATTTTTAAGCCACCACCAAACATCCTCCTGATATTAGAAGAGAAAACTCTTTTATGACTCAGGAAAGGCTTTTCGTAAGACGTTTCTTCCTGTGAGACGCCTCCTGCACCATTGTGGAACAAGAAGTCATTTGCTGACTCACCACAGACAGATGTAGCAGAGCTGGATGCGTCATTTATACAACTCTGACACACAAGGTAATTCACAACATATTCTACAATCCTATAAAGAGCTATAGATGAATTATAACATGGCCATGTATTGTGTTAAAGAACAAACTCAGCTCTGCTACATCTGTAAATACAGTATTGTCACTGCTACTAACACCTGCACAATAATCTCATCTTTCAGTGTTCATTTGTTCTGCGAATAAACCTGTAACAATGATATATATTGGGTGTCCAGGAATATTTGCAAATGTAGCAGAGCTAAATCCGTCACATGTAGCAGAGCCAAGTGTGCAATTTGAACAAATTTAGCTCTTAAACTGGTCATATACTTGAGATAAAGATGAGGCAATTTTGTAAGATTTGTCTGTCCATGTATTGTGTTAGGAGTCCTACACCATCCTCCAAGAGCAAAGATCGTAAGAAGGAGGGATAGAGCGAGTTGGATGCTAGGGGTGCCAGCCCTGTACAACGCAACACTAATACTGGACCCATCAGAACAGGAAACCTAAGAACTAAACTCAATGGAGGGAGCAGAGACTGAGAGGCAGGAAGCAGATTGTAGGCAAAGTAGTGCTTAAAGGGGTCACCTGCTCTGACTGTCAGCCGCACACTTCCCTTGTATTGTGTCCCATCTGTTTTTTTAAGAGACCTCCAGAACAGAGCACAATACAGAAGTGAGTGTTACTGATAGAAGTCACATCCTGCTCAGGGTGACTGGAGGGTGAGGGGAATACTGCTGGGGGCCGTATACACAGATATAGGCACATAGCTAGCTGTCTGTCTGTCTAAATATCTATTATCTATCTATCTATCTATTATTGCATTAAGTGAAACCTTAGATAAAAATCATATTACATATTATTAGCAATCCAAATAATGGCTGAGGGTTCACTCACTGCAACAATTAATTTATAGATAGATATGAGATAGATAGATAGATAGATAGATAGATAGATATGAGATAGATAGATAGATAGATAGATAGATATGAGATAGATAGATAGATAGATATGAGATAGATAGATAGATAGATAGATAGATAGATAGATAGATAGATATGAGATGGATAGATAGATAGATAGATATGAGATAGATAGATAGATAGATAGATAGATAGATAGATAGATAGAGATAGATATGAGATAGATAGATATGAGATAGATATGAGATAGATATGAGATAGATATGAGATAGATAGATAGATAGATAGATATGAGATAGATAGATAGATAGATAGATAGATAGATATGGGATAGATAGATAGATAGATAGATAGATAGATAGATAGATATGAGATAGGTAGATATGAGATAGATAGATAGATAGATATGAGATAGATAAGAGATAGATATGAGATAGATAGATAGATAGATATGAGATAGATAGATAGATAGATAGATATGACATAGATAGATAGATATGAGATAGATAGATAGATAGATAGATAGATAGATATGGGATAGATAGATAGATATGAGATAGATAGATAGATAGATAGATAGACCCAATGTCCCAGCGTCTCAACTTGGCACACGATGGTGCATCTCATCTCCTGCTCACCGCTTTTGAGTGAAGGGGGGCAAGGAATCTGGGTAAGACAGGGCAGGTACACCTTGGCACCCAGATTTTCAGAAAGCTGGCATGAGCTTTATCAGAAATCTACTCCAAGTCCTCTTTGGTTTACAGATGCATCTCAGTAAATTAGAATATCTGTGAAACGTTCCTTCATTTCAGTAATTCAGTAATACAATCCATAATCAGCGTCTTCCATGACTGTGTGTCCTACTGAACCAGACTGAGGGACCATGTAAAGGCTTAGGAAACCTTGGCAGGTGACACTGAATTTACAAGACTGAACTTTTTTACAATATTCTAAATTTCTTAGATTTGGGTTTTCATTCCCTGTAATCCATAATCAACATTTACAGAAATAAAACCCTTGAAATAGAAGACTCTGTGTGTAAAGAATCTAGAAAATATAGGAGGTCACTTTATTAATGGAATTACTGAAAGAAATAAACGTTTGAAAGATATTCTAATTTATTGAGATGTTCCTGTATGTATTAGAGTCCAGCCGCTGTTTATGTCTTTTATTGAGCTCATTAAATAATCAGGTGCAATGCAGAGGAAAAGTAAGTGAACCCTTGAGTTTAATCACTCATAGATCCCTCTTTAATAGAAGTCACCGCCAGCAACCATTCCCTGTAGCCCCAAATAAGATTTGGATAATGATGAAGGGAAAATGTGGATTATTCCTCCCTGCAAATGTGTTTCACTTCATGACTATTTCTGGGATGCCTTGTGTGCAGCGACGTCTACAAGTCAGGCCATGCTTGGAGTCCGGAACTTGGCTCAGGGTTTGGAAATGCTGCTGAAAAAAACAGGAATATATTACATATAAAGCCTGGATTTCAGAAGCTGATCTCGGCTCTTTATCTCTCACCCACTATTTATATAACATAGCCTGATAAAGAAGGCTGACAACTAGCTTGGGTTCAGAGGAGGAGCTCACATCCTAGGAATATGCCCGACTCCTGCCTTCTAGGGCATCATATAATATAATAATATAACTGGGAATCCACCTTCGTTTAGGAATTAAAGTCATTGACAAAAAATCCTGCACCAAGGAGTTGTTGGAATGGTCTGGTGAAGCTTTCTCAGTGACTTGTAATGATGATCTATGGAAGCGGTGACAATGTTACAAAAGAGAAGTTTACTGGACAACTGGGCGCGGCTCTAGGACCCAGTAGACGCCTCTAGACTGAATACAAGATGAGATACAGTTGGGCATGCAGGTATACAGGTTCCGTGCAACACAATCTGTGCACTATTCTGCTGGTACCAGTTGTCCACCCTGCCATTAGAAGAAACACATGTGGCAGTGTCAGGATGTCCTGTACATATCACTAAGCTGTTAGTGTCCTCGTATCACAATTAGGGGTGACCGACTGTTTTATGTGATGGTCCCCACATCATCACACCAGCAGGGGGCAGAGTCAAGTTGTCCTGTGCATATTACTGAGCTGTTAGTCTCCTCGTATCAATAGTTGGGGTGACCGACTATCCTATGTGATGGCCCCCACATCATCACACCAGCAGGGGGCAGCATGTCACTCCATAGCAAAGGCAGGATTGATGTGCTCACTATGAGGCCTCCATATTCCAACCTGACTGCCATTGGATCCCAGACAGAACCTGTGTCCATCACTATAGATGATATGGTCCAGTCTGTACAGTCCAGGCTTCTTGTTCACGACACCACTGCAAACAAAGGTGACAGAGTCTGGCTGTCAGTGGCAGGATGTAATGGGCACTGTCACACCAAATATCCTTCTAATAAGCACCTGGAAATGGTGCAGGCAGAGATGGGTGGGGAGGGGTTAATGAAGTCGCCCCTGTGTCTGGATAACCATCCTGCTTTTCTCAGTCCAATGTTGCCTCCTCTCAAAGTCTGTCAACTGGGCACAATGTCTTGGAGTGCGGCGTCGAGGAATATCTAGCAGTCAGCAATCTCTTACCAAGTGGTACACTACCCACAAGTAGCCTCTGAGAGTCAATTTATAGGGCGGCCAGGGAAGAACTTTTACGCCCTCTGGTGGCAAGATCCAGTGTTTGATCAGACCACACCTGTAATCCTTTATATGTCTGTCCGAGTTTTGCTGTAATCCAGTATTTTTTTTTTTTTTTCAATGGGGGAGATTCTTATCAAAATCTTGCTACAAAAAGAACCAAACCTAATCCTAACATTATAATAGAGAATTGCTCGGAATTTAATCTCTGAACATACATAGCTCCATCCACAGATGCTAGAAATATGTATGTACAAGGAGAGGGTGACTATAGACCACAATTGTTTGCAGCAAATCCTCATTTATCCAGATAATGTTTGTTATCCTTGTATGTCTGTAACCAGTATAACTAGTTGTGAGACACAGCGATAGCTTCAGGTGTATACTCCGGAGGTCACACGCTGCTGCTGTGTATGACATAACATCTTCCCCAGGGCAGTCAAGGGTTAATAGTGAGGAACGTTTCACAAGAGTGAACATGCAGGCCAGATGAATCGAGCGCCTATACTCTACTGACCAGCAGGCAGGACACAGCCAGGCAGACTGTAGTGTGAGAGTCCAGAGACACCTACAGTACACTATGAGGATGAAAGAAAGGAAAGTCCATACAAGCACTCACAGCAAAATCCCTCTGGTTTATTCCACTGTTCAAGGTTTCGATAGATAAAAATTGAAACTATTTCAGATATTTATGGCTCATCCACTGGAAATATTTGTCACTATGGAAAAGAAACCGATGCAAGTAGATAAAGAGAGATAAATAATATAGTATATGAAATAATAGATAGATAGATAATTGGTTTGCACAAAAAATGGCACATTTTTATCCTCAATTTCTTTCTCCATGAAGATGCCGCATGTTTCTATTCCATGCAGGGGATTTGGAGCTCTGTATCAGAAAGTGAGCTGTGATTGTTGGGAAGATATAGTAAGAAAGGGGGATAGAAACTGTAAGGGTTAATACAGTTAGTTTGTAGAGTAGAAGTAAATTGGCTTTATTATTGCCGTATGTAGAATTCCAAGAAAGAAGTTCTCACAGTAACACTGTAACATCTGCTGCACATCGCCGCGCCAGAATACACGGTGACCCCGCACAGAATATTTACTGACAATCACATCAGAAAGTGGGAAATGTTCTGTAATATCAAAGCCTACAACAACAAATACACAAATATATACATATGTTTTCTATCTATTATCTATCTATCTATCTATCTATCTATCTATCTCATATCTATCTATTTATCCATCTATCTCCTATCTATCCATCTATCTATCTATCAATCTCATATCTATCTTATCTATCTATCTATCCATCTATCTCTCATATCTATCTATCTATCTATCTATCTATATATCTATCTATCTCATATCTATCTATCTATCTCATATCTATCTATCTATCCATCTATCTCATATCTATCTATCTATCCATCTATCTATCTATCTCATATCTATCTATTTATCCATCTATCTCCTATCTATCTATCTATCTATCTCATATCTATCTATCTCATATCTATCTCATATCTATCTATCTATCTATCTATCTATCTATCTCATATCTATCTATCTATCTATCTATCCATCTATCTATCTATATATCTATCTCATATCTATCTTATCTATCTCTCTATCCATCTATCTCTCATATCTATCTATCTATCTATCTATCTATCTATCTCTCATATATCTCATATCTATCTATCTATCTATCTATATATATATCTGTCTGTCTATATATCTGTCTATCTATCTCATATCCATCTATCTATCTATCTCATATCTATCTATCTATCTATCTATCTATCTATCTATCTATCTATCTATCTCATATCCATCTATCTATCTCATATCCATCTATCTATCTCATATCTATCTATCTATCTCATATCTATTTAATATAATTTAGTGAATCCCAATAAGAGAAGCTTACCCAGTCCTATCTTCACTATACCAGAGGAGAAGCCCCTGTATGCGGTGCTATCGCTGCATCATCACAAGAGGTCAATGCAGGGGCAAGAAGGGGTTAATGAAGGGGCAGATATGTGTAACCTGTGCACCCAGGAGGACTACATGTCTGCTACCTTAGTTATATAAAATTGTCTATTAGATGACATTCTACCCTAGAGGTATATAGTACCCCTATAATGCAGCCAACTGCGGAGGTACAACGTATGACTATAGATGTCTACAGATTTGTTCTATGTCCATGTGTAGGATCCCTGGGGAGTCTGCGGCCCAGGACGCTGTATCAGTAACCCCATCCGCTGAATACATAGTTTTTTTTTTTTTTTAATTGTTATACTGTAATACACTGCCATGATATACTGTAATATGGTACCTTATATGCTATACTGCCTTATATACTGTAATATACTACCTAATATACTGTAATATAGTACCTTATATGCTATACTGCCTGATATACTGTAATATACTACCTGTTATAATGTAATACACTGCCATGATATACTGTAATATGGTGCCTTATATGTTATACTGCCTTATATACTGTCCTAACTGCCTGACATACTGTAATATGGTGCCTTATATGCTGTAATATACTGACTAATATATTGTAATACACCACCTGATACACTGTAATAAACTACTTGATATACTGTAATATACTACACAATATACTGTAATGTAATACCTGTTATACTGTAGTGCACTGCCTGATATACTGTTATATACTGCCTGGCCTGATATACTGTAATATACTACACAATATACTGTAATGTAATACCTGTTATACTGTAGTACACTGCCTGATATACTGTTATATACTGCCTGGCCTGATATACTGTAATATACAGTTGGAAATGTAGTTTGTCCACAGATTCACTGCATGTAAATAACAGCGATACAAGGAGCAGCAAGTAAAATAAAGCCAAGCAAAGTCTGCACAAGGGAATAGTGAGGATTTAGCACTGCTGTGTATGTATGTACAGATCATTTTTGGAAGCTGGATAACCCCTTTAAAAATGACACGTTTGCTTCATGGAGATATAAAATGAAGTTCTTTTTTTCATGTTTTTATACTTTTACAGAAATTCAATATTTTTAAAAATAAAAAAAATCCATATTTTGACACTGGTAACTTGAGAATACAGGGTTGTGAAAAGCGCCATTTTTGTGGGGCAATATATAGTGTTTATTGATACCATATTGAGGCGTGATACAACAAAGACAATATGGGCCCTGATGACTTCAGGGTTCTCCGTCCCAGTCCTTTGTTATACCATATATACACACACAGAGGCCATGTGGTTGTGTATTGAAGAGCCATAGGCACCCACTGTGTCCCTGTATAGCGCCACTAGGCTGCAGCACCTTGTCACTGCATTGCCTCCAGAGTACGGAGCTGAATAAAATTGGAGGTGTGATACAAGATCATAGATTTCAATGGCCGCCATACAACATGGATCCAGGATTCTGCCATGTGCTGATACCATCCGTGTTTCCTGTAAGTCGAGTCCGCTGGCTGATACAAAGTGTGAAGGGCACAGACTGTCTCAGTCCTACGCGACTGCTCAGTGTGACCTTGGCCTTATCACAGCTCAGTATTGATCAGTTTCCAAGGTGTGAAATCCCGAGGGAGATACAATCTGATATGATCTGCCGCCAACTCATAAAATCTGCGAATATTCTTTCACTTTCTTGCTTTACTCTGAATAAAACTTTATATGACTCCATATAGAAGCCAAAGGTCGCAAAACGACGCTGTTTAACCCTTTCACTGCTCGCGACACAGAGTACCAGCAAAAGTTTACCAAAAAAGAACATCAAGAATTCAGGCAAATTTCACGAAAGTTTTATGTCTAGTAAATTAGAAGCAAGACACAGTCGTAGGGTGTAAGACTGACAGTATGGATCCCAATATTATACCACATGTATGCTTAGGATGAAAAGTTTTGTAACCTTCTGATAGATCTAATTTCCTCGTCTCAAAATTTCAGTATCTCTGCTGGCGGTCACAAATAGCTGAGAATTTATTACAAATGAGCATCAAAATTTTACATATATACAGTGGGGAAAAAAAGTATTTAGTCAGCCACCAATTGTGCAAGTTCTCCCACTTATAAAGATGAGGCCGGCCTGTAATTGACATCATAGGTAGACCTCAACTATGAGAGACAAAATGAGAAAACTAATCCAGAAAATCACATTGTCTGATTTTTTAATAATTTATTTGCAAATTATGGTGGAAAATAAGTATTTGGTCAATAAAAGTTCATCTCAATCCTTTGTTCTAGCTCCTTTGTTGGCAATGACAGAGGTGAAACGTTTCCTGTAAGTCTTCACAAGGTTGGCACACACTGTTGCTGGTATGTTGGCCCATTCCTCCATGCAGATCTCCTCTAGAGCAGGGATGTTTTGGGGCTGTCGCTGGGCAACACGGACTTTCCAAACTCCCTCCAAAGGTTTTCTATGGGGTTGAGATCTGGAGACTGGCTAGGCCACTCCAGGACCTTGAAATGCTTCTTATGAAGCCGCTCCTTCGTTGCCCTGGCGATGTGCTTGGGATCATTGTCATGCTGAAAGACCCAGCCACGTTTCATCTTCAATGCCCTTGCTGATGGAAGGAGGTTTGCACTCAAAATCTCACGATACATGGCCCCATTCATTCTTTCATGTACACGGATCAGTCGTCCTGGTCCCTTTGCAGAGAAACAGCCCCAAAGCATGATGTTACCCCCCCCCCCCATGCTTCACAGTAGGTATGGTGTTCTTTGGATACAACTCAGCATTCACTCTCCTCCAAACACCACGAGTTGTGTTTCTACCAAACAGTTCTACTTTGGTTTCATCTGACCATATGACATTCTCCCAATACTCTTCTGGAACATCCAAATACTCTCTAGCAAACTTCAGCCGGGCCCGGATATGTACTGGCTTAAGCAGGGGGACACGTCTGGCACTGCAGGATCTGAGTCTCTGGCGGCGTAGTGTGTTACTGACGGTAGCCTTTGTTACGTTAGTCCCAGCTTTCTGCAGGTCACTCACTAGGTCCCCCCGTGTGGTTCTGGGATTTTTGCTCACCGGTCTTGTGATCATTTTGACCCCACGGGGTGAGATCTTGTGTGGAGCCCCTGATGGAGGGAGATTATCAGTGGTCTTGTATGTCTTCCATTTTCTAATTATTGCTCCCACAGGTGATTTCTTCACACCAAGCTGCTTGCCTATTGCAGATTCAGTCTTCCCAGCCTGGTGCAGGGCTACCATTTTGTTTCTGGTGTCCTTCCACAGCTCTTTGGTCTTCACCATAGTGGAGTTTGGAGTGTGACTGTTTGAGGTTGTGGACAGGTGTCTTTTATACTGATAACAATGTCACACAGGAGCCATTACTACAGGTAATGAGTGGAGGACAGAGGAGCCTCTTAAAGGAGAAGTTACAGGTCTGTGAGAGACAGAAATCTTGCTTGTTTGTAGGTGACCAAATACTTATTTTCCACCATAATTTGCAAATAAATTCTTTAAAAATCAGACAATGTGATTTTCTGGATTAGTTTTCTCATTTTGTCTCTCATAGTTGAGGTCTACCTATGATGACAATTACAGGCCGGCCTCATCTTTTTAAGTGGGAGAACTTGCACAATTGGTGGCTGACTAAATACTTTTTTTCCCCACTGTATAAAAAAAAAAAGCCATGAATGTCCCCTCCAGTATTACACATTGATCTGGGATTCTCAGAAAAATCTACAAAAATGAGCAGGAGGTTCTCAGTATACATTCTGGTCAAGGTGTATGGGCCCACAAGGTACGTCACAGCAACCTCTGTACTATGGGTACTAGCGATGAAGGATCCGCTTCATAACAAGCCAGGTTTGTTTCGAATTATCACAAAATCTCGTGTTCAGGGGTTTTTTGAACCCAAGATTTTTGTGGTTCTCCACTAGAGATAGAGGAACCTCACGAGATTAGTTTTGACCATTATTCCTCAGGTTTGGTCTTCTGGCTTACAATTGGAAGTGCTAATATTATAGTCTGGGGTCTCCAAGGGAGGGAGATAAAATGACAAACATTCATGGACATCCTTGTGGTGTCTGGCGTTTCCCCTGTCCTCTTCCATCCTCTGGCTGACGTCTCACAAGTGTCTTGATGTTGGTGCACCCCACATGGTTGCTGAGGCCCAATCACGAACCTCAGTGACCCGGTGCCAATGATGTCACCCAGGTGGCTGGAAGAGAACATAAGATGTCCATAAAGGGGCCCCAAATGCCGCAAAGGAGCTCAGGTGAAGTGAAGAAAGGTGAGTATGACCTCCCCTAGACCTTCACTTATTATACCCTGGGGTCTGCACAAAACGAGTCTTGGAAGGTTCACCCATCTCTAGTAGGGACTAGATTTGTTTCACAAATGTTTGTGGGGTTCACCCGCAACTTTAGTTTCAAACAGTCTAAATTGGAAGTGCATTTGTTGTACTCCGAGGACTCTTCAGACTCCACAATCTAATAAGTAATGAACAGTCATACTCACCTTCCCTCATGTCTCCTGGGTTCTTTCATGGTATCTTGTGGAGTCTGGAGCTTCTTTAGGGTCCTCTTTGGTGGTCTCCACACTTTTCCGATCTTTTCAGCCTCCTGGGTGACGTTATGTACTTGGGGGACTGTGACTAGGTGGGGGGAATTAACATCATGAAAATTTGATGTCCCTCCCCGGGGCCTCCAATTAGTAGAGACCCCGAAGTATAACAATAGCATTGCCAGTTCAGACCGGAAATGAAACTGGTGGCTGAACCTCGTGAATATTCGTGCAATGGATCTTGTGGGGGCCCTACTATACAGATGTCTCTTTGACATGGCCAGAAGACATATACCCCTTGGTCAGAATGAATACTAAGAACTTTATATTGTTTTTCGTAGATTTTTCTGAAAATTGTAGCTCAATAATACTTTTATGGGCTCTTTTTAGATGGTCTTTTTTTTTCTTCAGTTTGGTTGTATTTGTTACAATTGTATCAAATCTAAACACACCTCGACTCCAGGCTGATACATGTTACTGGTACCAGGATAGGAGAGAGAGTGGGGCATAGCTAAAGGGAGTGCAGGGGTAACAGTCGCTTCCGGGACCTGAGGGGGCCCCAAAGGTCCCTCTGCCACATAAAACATACCACAAGGTAGGTAGGAGCCTCAATGCAGATTTTTGCATTGAGGCCCAGGAACTTTATGCCCCTGATGCTAATGTAGAGGGTTGTACCAAATATTAAACGAGTCCCCTATCTAAAAGATATTGTGGGGGTGGTGGGAACTGCTGGGACATATCACAGCTATGTAGAAATATATCATAGGTCAGTACAGAGATCTCTGCCCGAATCTTCTTATATGCAGGACAATAGCAATGGAGCATCCTCTACAACTACAAGAAGGAAGGTTTCTTCACCAACATAGTAGGGGGTTCTTTACTGTAAGAGCAGGGACACTATGAAAGAGAATGAGTAGGTCCTGGACGCCTGGAGTGTAATATTAGTAATGGTTATAGTTACTAGATTTATGGCAATGGGTCATTGATCCCTTGGCATTGAGAAGGATTTTTTTCCCCTAAAATTAGAAAAATTGCCTTCCACCTCATGGGATTTGTGTCTTCTTATGGATCAATATTAGGCTGAACTACATGAACAGACGTCTTTTTTCAGCCTTACGAAGAAACTTTTCACTGAATCACAACCAGACTTTTATGTCTCACCCCGCGACCACATTACAATGAGAGACGCCATCAGAATGACCCTGGAAACCACCAGTTTGACAACTTTTTTACTTTCTTAGTTTCCTTTCTGACCCTAATAAGATCTCTTTACCAGGATGTTCTATGTCACAATATATATTTAAGATGGAGGGAAATCTTTACATTGTTGACCACTTTTAACACTTTGAGGACATCTTAGCAGAAAAACAATATGACAGCGGGGTCACTGAAATGCCTTATATTTCCCTATGACATATAGAAAGGCTATTAAAAGCTCTGACAATGGAAAGGAGGGATTGTAAGGTGATTATATAATTGTACCAGTAATTGTCACACAATCCCACACAAGTCAAGTCAAGACAAGATGTGAAAGGTTCATCACTTCTTATTGACAGCAAAATGACTGTAAGATGAGGCAGAGAAGTACTTACAGTGCTGGCCAAAAGTATTGGCACCCCTGCAATTCTGTCAGATAATACTCAATTTCTTCCAGAAAATGATTGCAATCACAAATGCTTTGGTAATAATATCTTCATTTAATTTGTCGTCAATGGAAAACCACAAAAAGAATTGTCAAAAAGCCAAATTGGATATAATTCCACACCAAACATAAAAAAGGGGGTGGACAAAAGTATTGGCACCCTTTGAAAAATCAGGTGATGCTTCTCTAATTTGTGGAATTAACAGCACCTGTTACTTACCTGTGGCACATAACAGGTGGTGGCAATAACTAAATCACACTTGCAGCCAGTTGAAATGGATTAAAGTTGACTCAACCTCTGTCCTGTGTCCTTGTGTGTACCACATTGAGCATGGAGAAAAGAAAGAAGACCAAAGAACTGTCTGAGGACTTGAAAAGCAAAATTGTGAGGAAGCATGAGCAATCTCAAGGCTACAAGTCCATCTCCAAAGACCTGAATGTTCCTGTGTCTACCGTGCGCAGTGTCATCAAGAAGTGTAAAGCCCATGGCACTGTGGCTAACCTCCCTAGATGTGGACGGAAAAGAAACATTGACAAGAGATTTCAACGAAAGATTGTGCGGATGGTGGCTAAAGAACCTCGACTAACATCCAAACAAGTTCTAGCTGCCCTGCAGTCCGAGGGTACAACAGTGTCAACCCGTACTATCCGTCGGCGTCTGAATGAAAAGGGACTCTATGGTAGGATACCCAGGAAGACCCCACTTCTGACCCAGAGACATAAAAAAGCCAAAACTTACCTGAGAAAGCCAAAAACTTTTTGGAAGAATGTTCTCTGGTCAGATGAGACAAAAGTAGAGCTTTTTGGGAAAAGGCATCAACATAGAGTTTACAGGAAAAAAAAAGAGGCCTTCAAAGAAAAGAACACGGTCCCTACAGTCAAACATGGCGGAGGTTCCCTGATGTTTTGGGGTTGCTTTGCTGCCTCTGGCACTGGACTGCTTGACCGTGTGCATGGCATTATGAAGTCTGCAGCATAATGTAGGGCCCAGTGTGAGAAAGCTGGGTCTCCCTCAGAGGTCATGGGTCTTCCAACAGGACAATGACCCAAAACACACTTCAAAAAGCACTAGAAAATGGTTTGAGAGAAAGCCCTGGAGACTTGTAAAGTGGCAGCAATGAGTCCAGACCTGAATCCCATAGAACACCCAAGGAGAGATCTCACAATGGCAGTTTGGAGAAGGCGCCCTTCACATCTCAGGGACCTGGAGAAATTCCAGCAGAGCATTGGAAGAAACTCATTGATGGTTACCGGAAGCGGTTGTTCGCAGTTATTTTGTCTAAAGGTTGTGCTACCAAGTATTAGGCTGAGGGTGCCAATACTTTTGTCCGGCCCATTTTTGGAGTTTTGTGTAAAATGATCAATGATTTGACTTTTTTTTCATTCTCTTTTGTGTTTTTTCATTGCAAGCAAAATAAATGAAGATATTATTACCAAAGCATTTGTGATTGCAATCATTTTCTGGAAGAAATTAAGTATTATCTGACAGAATTTCAGGGGTGCCAATACTTTTGGCCAGCACTGTATGTTATGTATCATTGCAGCGCAACTATAATGACCTAAGTATCGGGCGAGGCATCCACTATAATGCCAGAAGTCAAGTCTCAGAATATCTGATGGATTGTTGTCTCCTGTATTGTATTACCCCCATGCTATCTGTACATGACCGTAATATTGTATATTGTGGCACAGACAGTTATGGTCATGGCATCTGGACAGTGCATTAACCCAGTGATCCCCAACCTTTTGTTGTATCAAGGATCACTATCATGCAAGCTAATTTTCCTGCAGCCCGGCAGGATGGGGGCAGAGTTTGGGGTGGGGAAGGTGAAAAAAAAATTTTCCAAAAAAACCCTACTTAAAATCCGGTGTCTCCTAGAGTGGTCCGGTCCTGTTGCTCCGGTGGAAGTCCCCTCTGCACTGTGATGTCCCGTGTCTTCTCCTTAGCCGTGGATTGGCCTCAGCAGTCACGTGCAGCAGGGACTTCGACCAGAAAAAAACACTGGAGCAACAGGACCGGAGCACGCTGGGAGACACTGGATCGAGAGTATGTTTTTTTTTTTCTACCTTCCCCAACCTCATATTAAAAAAGTAGTTATCCTGGATACCTCTTTAATAAAGTATAGGTAGGGCAGGGGTGACCATTACTTAGTTATAGGTAGGGCAGGGGGGACCATTACTTAGTTATAGGTAGGGCAGGGGGGACCATTACTTAGTTATAGGTAGGGCAGGGGGCACCATTACTAAGGCCCGGTTCACATCTGCGTTCAGGTTTCTGTTCGGGAAGTCCTCTTGGGGACCCCCCGAACGGAAACCTATAAGCATAAAAAAGTGGTTTACCTGGGAAGCCCGCGGACCCCATAGACTATAATGAGGTCCGTGTGTTTTCCGCACGAAACATGCGGAAACATGCGGAGAGGAAAGTGCTGCAAGCAGCACTTTCCTCTCCGCATGTTTCATGTGGAAACCAAGCGGAAACCACACGGACCCCATTATAGTCTATGGGGTCCACAGGTTTCCCAGGTAAACCACTTTTTTATGCTTATAGGTTTCCGTTCGGGGGGGTCCCCAAGAGGACTTCCCGAACAGAAACCCGAACGCAGATGTGAACCGGGCCTAAGTTATAGGCCATAACTGCACTACCTATACTTTATTAAGGGAGCTCACTACATATCCAAAACTGAATTTATGGATGTCAAAAGAGCTCCCTTCCTGTGTCTGTGTATGTGTAAAAAAAATTACCTGTCAGCTCAGAACTACTTCTCTGTGTCCAGTCTGGGCCCCCATCCTGCTCTCCTACGCGGGCCCCCCGGCAGTGGCACTCTTAGTCAAAATGTTTGTGAGGGGAAGAAACAGAGCAAGAATGGCTGCACTGATTGGCTGAGGCTCAGCAGCTCAGCCAATCAGTGCTCAGTTTTATTCCCCCACTTATGCAGGGGAGCGGAGAAGAATTGCTATGTGTTATGGCTGCACTAAACTGAAAGACAGGTCCAGGGAGTATACAGGCAGTGCGGCAATACACACAGCGTACCAGCATCGGCCCACACCTGCTATGTGTCTGCAGAACCCATCTGCTGGTATAGACAGATCACTCTCAAAAATGAGTCCTAGTACAGACACACTTACCCGGTGTTGGCTGATGCTCTGACCTATGCAGCTTGTATGATACCGGGATTTGTCAGTATAAATCCCAGCCTATGATAAACCCCTGGGAAAGCGCCGGATGACAGACTCAATGCAGCAGCTGTGCAATAACAATCATGGTACTGATTGGCTGAGCATCAGTGCCATGATTGTTCTTGTACAGCCACCGCATTGACTCTACGATCCGGCACTTTCCTAGGGGTTTATCACGGGGAAAGCACCAGATCACAGGTAAACCTAAGGGAGACTTCAAAGCTAGCTGCTCCATCTGCAGCCTGTCCTTATGTCCCCAATGACCGGGGTGGCGGCCGGGTACCAAACAGTCCACTGCATTAATCCACTGCATCACTTTTGAGTTCACTGTAGGGCTAAACCTGCAATAAGATATTATTGGATTGTTAGATCTTTACCTTAAAACACCCCATATGGGAGTATGAACTTTTCATAGATGATCCCCAGGTCATGTCCCTGGAGTAGTATCTTATCACAGCAGCTGATGGCTGGAAGATAGTATAATACAGGATGTAACTCAGGATCAGTACAGGCTAAGTAATGTAATGTATGTACACAGTGACTGCACCAGCAGAATAGTGAGTGCAGCTCTGGAGTATAATACAGGATGTAACTCAGGATCAGTACAGGATAAGTAATGTAATGTATGTACACAGTGACTGTACCAGCAGAATGGTGAGCGCAGCTCTGGAGTATAATACAGGATGTAACTCAGGATCAGTACAGGATAAGTAATGTAATGTATGTACACAGTGACTGCACCAGCAGAATAGTGAGTGCAGCTCTAGAGTATAATACAGGATGTAACTCAGGATCAGTACAGGATAAGTAATGTAATGTATGTACACAGTGACTGCACCAGCAGAATAGTGAGTGCAGCTCTGGAGTATAATACAGGATGTAACTCAGGATCAGTACAGGATAAGTAATGTAATGTATGTACACAGTGACTGCACCAGCAGAATAGTGAGTGCTGCTCTGGAGTATAATACAGGATGTAACTCAGGATCAGTACAGGATAAGTAATGTAATGTATGTGCACAGTGACTGCACCAGCAGAATAGTGAGCGCAGCTCTGGAGTATAATACAGGATGTAACTCAGGATCAGTACAGGATAAGTAATGTAATGTATGTACACAGTGACTGCACCAGCAGAATAGTGAGCGCAGCTCTGGAGTATAATACAGGATGTAACTCAGGATCAGTACAGGATAAGTAATGTAATGTATGTACACAGTGACTGCACCAGCAGAATAGTGAGCGCAGCTCTAGAGTATAATACAGGATGTAACTCAGGATCAGTACAGGATAAGTAATGTAATGTATGTACACAGTGACTGCACCAGCAGAATAGTGAGCGCAGCTCTAGAGTATAATACAGGATGTAACTCAGGATCAGTACAGGATAAGTAATGTAATGTATGTACACAGTGACTGCATCAGCAGAATAGTGAGTGCAGCTCTGGAGTATAATACAGGATGTAACTCAGGATCAGTACAGGATAAGTAATGTAATGTATGTACACAGTGACTGTACCAGCAGAATAGTGAGTGCAGCTCTGGAGTATAATACAGGATGTAACTCAGGATCAGTACAGGATAAGTAATGTAATGTATGTACACAGTGACTGTACCAGCAGAATAGTGATCGCAGCTCTGGAGTATAATACAGGATGTAACTCAGGATCAGTACACGATAAGTAATGTAATGTATGTACACAGTGACTGTACCAGCAGAATAGTGAGTGCAGCTCTGGAGTATAATACAGGATGTAACTCAGGATCAGTACAGGATAAGTAATGTAATGTATGTACACAGTGACTATACCAACAGAATAGTGAGTGCAGCTCTGGAGTATAATACAGGATGTAACTCAGGATCAGTACAGGATAAGTAATGTAATGTATGTACACAGTGACTGCACCAGCAGAATAGTGAGCGCAGCTCTGGAGTATAATACAGGATGTAACTCAGGATCAGTACAGGATAAGTAATGTAATGTATGTACACAGTGACTGCACCAGCAGAATAGTGAGTGCAGCTCTGGAGTATAATACAGGATGTAACTCAGGATCAGTACACGATAAGTAATGTAATGTATGTACACAGTGACTGTACCAGCAGAATAGTGAGTGCAGCTCTGGAGTATAATACAGGATGTAACTCAGGATCAGTACAGGATAAGTAATGTAATGTATGTACACAGTGACTGTACCAGCAGAATAGTGATCGCAGCTCTGGAGTATAATACAGGATGTAACTCAGGATCAGTACACGATAAGTAATGTAATGTATGTACACAGTGACTGTACCAGCAGAATAGTGAGTGCAGCTCTGGAGTATAATACAGGATGTAACTCAGGATCAGTACAGGATAAGTAATGTAATGTATGTACACAGTGACTATACCAACAGAATAGTGAGTGCAGCTCTGGAGTATAATACAGGATGTAACTCAGGATCAGTACAGGATAAGTAATGTAATGTATGTACACAGTGACTGCACCAGCAGAATAGTGAGTGCAGCTCTGGAGTATAATACAGGATGTAACTCAGGATCAGTACAGGATAAGTAATGTAATGTATGTACACAGTGACTGCACCAGCAGAATAGTGAGTGCAGCTCTGGAGTATAATACAGGATGTAACTCAGGACCAGTACAGGATAAGTAATGTAATGTATGTGCACAGTGACTGTACCAGCAGAATAGTGAGTGCAGCTCTGGAGTATAATACAGGATATAACTCAGGATCAGTACAGGATAAGTAATGTAATGTATGTACACAGTGACTGCACCAGCAGAATAGTGAGTGCAGCTCTGGAGTATAATACAGGATGTAACTCAGGATCAGTACAGGATAAGTAATGTAATGTATGTACACAGTGACTGTACCAGCAGAATAATGAGTGCAGCTCTGGAGTATAATAAAGACTGTTTTTATGTAAACTATGAAATGGTGTTTAAATGCGCATATACTGTTATAAGTGATCAGTTTCTATGATCTAATCAAATGTATCAAGATTAGTTTCAGTTGGATGTAACTTGTTATATGATTACTATGGTTATAGTTTAGTATTGTGGTTATGATACCCAGACCCTGACTAGTGATACAGCAATAACAGACTATAAAATGTGTCTATTTTCTGCAGGGTGTGAATAGTTCTATACGATGAATGTGTTAAATCCAAATTCCTGCAGTATTGCTATTATTTCCTCTCCTAAAAAAGACTCCTACAACTCTAAATTGATGACAGAAATGGTGACGTGTTATAAAGTATGTTTCTAATTACTATTGTAATTGAAAAAAGTTCTGTTTCCAATGTGATCGCATCATGAAATGTTTGTGACCTTAAACAATTAAAACTTTCCTTTCAGAGATGAAAAAAGAAAACTAAACAAAAATCCCTAAAAGATCAAATAAAAAAAAGTAAATACGTTTTCTGTGATTTATTCAGATCATATAACATGAATTTAGCAAAACATTTAAATTCATGTTTTTCATTACATCTGATCAAAGTCCCAATAAATCGATTTTTTTTCTTGTCTGTAACATAAAAGTTGAGATTTCCGTGTTTATTAGGGACATCATTCGTTTGCATTAAAGGACATTTTCCTTTGATTTTTGCATCCTGTGGATACACGCAGCGTCCGAGCGCCCTGTGGGACACCTGCTTATGGATCTGCAGAAATAATTACAGGTGACATGGTCCACAGATTACTGACTGTCACTTTGTTTTAATTTTTGGAAATGGTTTCACTTTTTGAGGTTAGATTTAAAGAGATATTCCTATGTGTATGGCATATACATAAGATATACCTTAAAGGTTTGTTATTTTCTACTGTCTGTAAATCCTGTAATCCCAGGAATAACTAAAGGTTCATGGGGTCTGGTACAAAGCGGAATTTCGGCCCCTTGCAGCATTTCCCTTTACTTCTCTATTTGGGCCCAGACCACCATGACAACTTTTTAATAAAAGTATCATAAATGTTTTCACTCCAGTGCACCAGAAGGCAGGGGTAATAAATTTACTGAATATGAGCAAACCAGTTCTCGTTGTGTTTGGCCTATTCCTAATCACTACTATATGGTAGGGTGTCCCTCCACATGACTACTAAGGCCCAATCACAGGTCTCATTGGTGACTTGGGGCTGCTGATGTCACCCAAGAGGGCACAAGAAGCTAAAAGACACTGGGAAAAAAAGTCTGGATACTGCGATAGAACCCTGGAAAGGCGATGATTTTTTTTTCATGCAGCACCCCTAGGTCGTGAATATTATACTCTGGGGTCTAAAGAGAGAGTATAAAAAAAAGCACTCCCTGCTTGGACCAAAACTAAATTTGTTCACAGGGTATATCACCGAAATGTATGATGCACAGTCTGAAAGCCATCATCGAAATCAAAAAGGAGATCAAAGAAGTTTGATCATCCCTTGTGTGCCCCCCAGGCTTATGGACCTAACCACCACTGTGACCCCAGCTCCCAATGGAGTGGAGAGACATATGCAAGTGCTGCCATCTCTACATTGACCACTATTCAGATCGTGGCCATGGTGAATCGACAGAAGTTTAAAGGACCCCCTCTTCAGGCAGGGATGGTAATTGATAATGGTGAATACAGACAGCCGTGTGTGGTCCCGGTGGTATGGTCCATGTGGTTTCCTGCATTGTTGGGGCAAGAGCATCCACCTACAAGCCAATGTCTATGGTAGCAAATCAATGGTCAGAGAAGACATGGATTCATCAGATTGAATTACAAGCAGCTCTGTTGTCATCCCCAAGACAAGTGGCACCAGCGGTGGCGGAAGCAGCTCCTTATCCCTCTACTTAAACAACATCTCATACTGTTAGGATAGTTTCTGTTTTTTTATGACCCATGCCAGTTCACTGGAGCCATGAACCTCGGCTCATGACATGCATTGGCATTCAAGTGGAGTCATCCCTTAATAGGAAGTTTACACCCGACAAGTACATGGCATTGGTTACTAATGAAGACAAAGTCATCGTTGTATTTGAGCCATTGTTTTATTGTAATTCTGAAATGATTCACAATTTCCTAGAACAATGACTGATGATATAGTCCGCCGATTCTGAAGTCATAGTACTAGCTGAAAAGAAGAAATACTCATTAGCTGTAATGATATCCCTTCGTCTACATTGTCCCCGAGGCCCGGTGCTCCATGGTGACATGCATGCCTCTCTCTTTCTGTAACAATTTTCCCACATAAATCTGGGATGTGTTCCTCTATAAGCCTCTGTAGTCTGCAATCTGGTGGTTCATGGTAATGGGAAAACCTCACAAATGTTCGCAAGTTTCAGACAAAAATTTTAGACTGAACTTTTTTGGTTCAAAATGAATATACTTGGAAACTTTGTTTATTATACTCTGGGGTCTCGTCAGGCCCCAGAGTTTAATAAATGGGGGGATGGTGTGTAAAAATAAAAACAACATTATTCACCTTTCCTGGGCTCTGCAAAGGTTTCCCAGTGTTCAGTCCCTTTCTGGGATCGTCCATTATCTTAATAATGTCATTCGACAATCATCAGGGACGCAGCTTTAGAGGATGTAGAGGTAACACTTGCTACCAGGTCCAGGAGCCTGAGGGTTCCAAAAGCCTCTCCACAATATAAGGGAACATCAGTATTTTACATAGCACCAACTAAGGGGGGGCTTTGTTACAGATATTGCATTGAGACCCAAGAGCTTTAAGTTATACCTCTGGTTATCATGTCACCTCTGAGGCCCAATCACAGGACTCATTGGTAACGGTAGCTCTAGGAGGACTTTTGGTCCCCTGTCTTCCTGATCACTGGGGGGACTCAGTGATCAGGCCCTCAGTGATCAGACACTTATCCCCTGTCCATATTGGCACAACCCCTTTAAATATCACAGGTGAAACCTACAGGGATCTTAAATGAAGTCTGTCATCAGAACGAGCATATCCCCCCAGTCCTGCAGATAGATAGATTAGTGTCACCAGACCCCAGCATATCACCCCAGCCTGCAGATAGATAGGTTAGTGTCACCAGAACCAGCATATCCCCCCAGTCCTGCAGATAGATAGATTAGTGTCACCAGACCCCAGCATATCACCCCAGCCTGCAGATAGATAGGTTAGTGTCACCAGAACCAGCATATCACCCCAGCCCTGCAGATAGATAGGTTAGTGTCACCAGAACCAGCATATCACCCCAGCCCTGCAGATAGATAGGTTAGTGTCACCAGAACCAGCATATCACCCCAGCCCTGCAGATAGATAGGTTAGTGTCAGCAGAACCAGCATATCACCCCAGCCCTGCAGATAGATAGGTTAGTGTCAACAGACCCAGCATATCACACCAGCCCTGCAGATAGATAGGTTAGTGTCACCAGAACCAGCATATCACCCCAGCCCTGCAGATAGATAGGTTAGTGTCACCAGAACCAGCATATCACCCCAGCCCTGCAGATAGATAGGTTAGTATCACCAGAACCAGCATATCACCCCAGCCCTGCAGATAGACAGGTTAGTGTCACCAGACCCAGCATATCACCCCAGCCCTGCAGATAGATAGGTTAGTGTCACCAGAACCAGCATATCACCCCAGCCCTGCAGATAGATAGGTTAGTGTCACCAGAACCAGCATATCACCCCAGTCCTGCAGATAGATATGTTAGTGTCAGCAGACCCAGCATATCACCCCAGCCCTGCAGATAGATAGGTTAGTGTCACCAGACCCAGCATATCACCCCAGCCCTGCAGATAGATAGGTTAGTCTTACCAGAACCAGCATATCACCCCAACCTCACAGATAGATAGGTTAGTGTCACCAGAAGCAGCATATCACCCCAGCCCTGCAGATAGATAGGTTAGTGTCAGCAGAACCAGCATATCACCCCAGCCCTGCAGATAGATAGGTTAGTGTCAACAGACCCAGCATATCACACCAGCCCTGCAGATAGATAGGTTAGTGTCACCAGAACCAGCATATCATCCCAGCCCTGCAGATAGATAGGTTAGTGTCAGCAGACCCAGCATATCACCCCAGCCCTGCAGATAGATAGGTTAGTGTCACCCAAACCAGCATATCACCCCAGCCCTGCAGATAGATAGGTTAGTGACACCAGAACCAGCATATCACCCAGCAATGCAGATAGATAGGTTAGTCTTACCAGAACCAGCATATCACCCCTACCCTGCAGATAGATAGGTTAGTGTCACCAGTACCAGCATATCACCCCAGCCCTGCAGATAGATAGGTTAGTGTCACCAGAACCAGCATATCATCTCAGCCCTGCAGATAGATAGGTTAGTGTCACCAGAAGCAGCATATCACCCCAGCCCTGCAGATAGATAGGTTAGTGTCACCAGAAACAGCATATCACCCCAACCTCACAGATAGATAGGTTAGTGTCACCAGACCCAGCATATCACCCCAGCCCTGCAGATAGATAGGTTAGTGTCACCAGCACCAGCATATCACCCCAGCCCTGCAGATAGATAGGTTAGTGTCACCAGAACCAGCATATCACCCCAGCCCTGCAGATAGATAGGTTAGTGTCACCAGAACCAGCATATCCCCCCAGCCCTGCAGATAGATAGGTTAGTGTCACCAGAAGCAGCATATCACCCCAGCCCTGCAGATAGATAGGTTAGTGTCACCAGAACCAGCATATCACCCCAGCCCTGCAAATAGGTCAGTGTAACCTGAATCAAACAGTGTTGTATTGTGATTCACTGCCAAATCCAAAGAAGCCCCAATGAGTTGCCATTGCTCCAAAGAGCTCTTTTGCATAATAACAAAAATGATGATATCTTGGCAACTGAGGCAGTTATTAACAAGGGAAAGACACTGTTTGATTCAGGTGAACCTAACCTATCTACCTGTGGGGCTCGGTTGATATGTTGGGTTCTGACGAAACTTCCTTTAAAACATATAGTACAGGTTGCTTTGCTCTGTGGGTTTTAGTCACAGCAGGGGGATAAGATCTGTACGTACTGTATGTTGCTATTGTGGATCTCAGGGGTTTAGTCGCCACCATGATCATGTATACTAACCACTGCAAATATGGGCCATATGGCTCTGGTCGAGGAAGATTGTAGTCATACAGAATGGGAATGATTTGGTGTAACTTTAACCCTCTGCATTCCAGGCTGCTTTGCTTTGGGACCATTATCACCTAGAAACTGCTCTCAATCCTTACACTTCAGTTAATAATCAATGGAAAGACCAAACATCACTTGGCAGAGAGATAAGGTGAAGTCTTTGATGTGATGACTCTTACTGTGAAGATGGAATCTCATTGGATCTAAGATGTCAGGACCTATTGTACTACAGAAAAGTCATAAATGTCATTGGTCTGGATACAACTCCATCATAGAGATGTAAACTCAACGGGAACAGGACAGTAATGGGAGAGTAAGAATGTAGCACAAGCAGCATGCGTCAATAAGCCTTCCATATGCATTCTTATGGATTTAAAAGAATTTATTACATCATTGCATCCATTACGAACAATAGATGATGTCACAACTTATTTACCCCCCCCGCCTTCGCAGGGCACATCTAAAAGCTCTCCCATAGACCTCAATGAGTTGGCTCCAGACTATTGCTGCCTATGAGCATGAGACTACTGTAAAGCAGATCACTAAATGCTGTTAATGGAGTACAGGAGAAAGTCAAGATGGCTGACCCCATAATCATGCCCAGATAATAGAATAAAAAAAAAAACATTGATTAGAAAAAAAAAGTTATATATTTCACTACCTGGTTTTAATAAATGAATATAAAAATTGAAACTCTCTCTGTGTAGAAATGGACAATTCCTTTAAATCCTTAAATCCACCCAATTCTTCCAGTTGCTACTGTCACAAGTGAAAAAAAAAGCTGATAACCTGTGTAATCCATGACTTGAAGAGGACGGAACATAACACCAGGATACATCCCTGCTCTGTCCCCTCAGGAAATGTATATAATGTATATGTTTTTGTATGTGGTGTTTCTGGGTTTATGGTAGATTTACTATTTTGAAATTTTTGGTCAAATTAAACAATTAAATACAGACTTTTTTCCTTAATTTGAAACAGGGTGACCTAAGGATTTGGGAGACCCATGTAAACTGTAGATGGAATTTACTATGTAATTAATACTATATTTTGCTCCTTTTAATGAAGACAGCCGACAATGCCCCCATAACATTGTGATAACATCACCTATGTATTATCTTGTTGCGCTCCTGTCTGATCACAAGGACAAACACATTAGTCACAAAGAGATTTTTCTTTGGGAATGTTCATGTTTATCTAGGAGCCACTCTCCTGTACCTTGGAGATCTCTCCACCTTTGCTCTTCAGAATAGACAACATTCTTAGAATTCCAGCGCTGAACAGGCGGCTTTGTTTAGTACAGATGTAATTAGTAGATGTTCTGCAGAGCTACCAAATCTCAGTGCTCAAGGTAGAGGAGGAAATTCTCACATGTAGCTGATAACATCTTGCAGAAAATATTTCTAACCAACCCCAGTCTAGAGAATTGGAAGAGCAGCATCAGAAACATCATGGCAATAATCATGTACACAGAATATCATACAGTGAATATTGAGCAAAATATATATTATATATATATATAATAAATGCCACTTTTTGCTTTCAATTTAGAGGGCACCGTGAGCAGTGTCATTTTCAAGTGTGTAGCTCTATTTTTTCAAGAGGCGCTACATATAGCTTTTTTCTGTTTGGAGGCATAGTGTGTCATATTCTTGCCAGTATTAGTTGGGAGTATTAGTTTTAAGAGCCACAATATGTGGCAATATTATAACTACACAGTGTGTGTAAGTAGTAGTAGACAATATAGAGAGTGAATATCTAATGTATAAGTGAGGAGCCATATGATATCTTGGGGACAAATTCTGTTTTTGAGAATTTGCAGGAAGAAATCTTCATGATGGTCTGGGCTGCAAGGAGAAGAAAAGGAAAAAGAACGTGTAAAATCAGAGAAGGCATCACCAGTGAGATACTGAATGTACATGTGTTTTCTGTAGTGGCTGGTTAGGCGGAGAATAATGATGGTGACACTTTTCTGGTCTGTGATAACAAGCAGGCCATCACCATTGTTCAGGACATACGGGGACATAAGCTTTCACATTCTATAAACTTCTATAGAACACAATATGGCAGGTCCACTGTAGGATATTCACATAAAGGTGACTTGACACCATAGACGTCCAACACGTGAAGTAGGGAAGCTGTTGAGTCCCCCCCATGTTTCAAGATCCTTTAGTGTAGCAGTCAGCGGAGTCTCATTTCCCAGAATCCCATAGAGGAAGTTCTCTATAACTAGGGATAAAAAGAAGAAACAAGTCCAAACTTTTTAAACTTTTGTTACTTTTAAACTTTTGTTACTTAGCAGTTATTTTTGGGCTGGAATAGAATACCTGGTGATGAGTCTCACAGATCAGACAGTCAAAAGTAGCAATGGCAAATCAACAAAGGGACAGGCGTAGTGAAGTGTGACAGTCATTAGGACTGTTAATGGACAGCGGGTCATTGTCTGGTAACTGCTGCTAATGGTTTTCACACTCGGTTGCTTTCTTTGAGCAGTGTGCCAATGCCCAGGAGACGTCTCAGATGACAGGAGCCTTGTGGTTACAGCACAGGCACAGGAACAAGTTATTAGACTTCTTACAAGGTAACAAGTGGAATTAGCAAAACGATTTGTCAGAATTCAATATTTTACATAAATTGGAAATATTATTATTGTGTTTTTTTGTGGTATAATCCATTTTACAGATTTTTCCTTATAGAACTGGGCAGAAGTTTGTAGGCAGATGTGGAGAAATACTGCACAGTAAAAACGCTTTCAGAAATAAAGGGGTTAATAGTTAATTTTTATCAATTAACACAATGAGGTGAATGGAAAAAAGAGAAATGTAAATCCCATCAATATTTGGTGTGACCTTTGCCCTTTGGAGGAGGAGTCCTGGAAGTGATGATCCGGCCCCCAGAGATATAGCCCTGATCTCACCATCGTCCAGTCTGTCTGGAATGACATGAAGAGACAGACGGATCGGAGCAAGCAACATCCACAGAAGATCTGTGCTTAGTTCTCCAAGATGGCGGCGGGAACAACCTCCCTGCCCAGTTCTGCCAAAAACTGTCTGCAAGTACCGAGAAGAACTGATGGAAGGCAAAGGGGAAAGGTCACACCAAATATTGATGGGATTTACATTTATCTTTAGTTAATTTACTTCAATTGACAAAAATAAACTATAAGGGTCTGTTCACACAGTGGAACCTGGCACTGATTTTGAGGCGGATTGTTTCAGTGAGAGGCAGAGATCGGAGCAGGACGCTGAAAAATAAGGATCTTGCTCAATATTTCCATGGCTGATTCAGCCCCATAGTCAGTTCGAGATTACCCTCTGATTAGACCTATTCATCTGGAATGTGGCGGAAGGGGGAACAGAATGAGGGATGTTGGGGTAGGGAGGCCGAAAATGAAGAAGAATCTGAGGCGGAGGTCCACCTCCAATTCCAATTAATTTTTCTATGTTTGGACTTAGCCTAACACTTCTATTTCCAAAAATATTTTTACTTTGAAGCATTGTTTCCACCTATGCCTAAAACTTTTGCACAGTACTGTATAGCTCCTAACTCAAGCGTTATATGGAGGATCTGAATTACTAATCATTAGAGGGGATGCAAGTTCCTAATTTGCCAAAAACATGCTCATACTGTCAGAATTCAAAGATGGCTGAAGCCCACCAGATCAGGAGTCGATCCTCGAGAACGGAGGATTGAGGTAAGCTCTCAGCGCGGGACCACCCTCTATGACCCTCTATGACCTCCAGATATCCTAGTAGGGCCTATGGGCAGAGGCATGAGGCAGGTATACAATGTTCCAGTTTACTATCTGCACAAATTCCTCCTGGCAATGAAGACCTCTTCTTGCAGTCATTGAATTGTCCGTGTCATGTGATGATGGATACATAAGTGCTCGGCTCAATACAGCACAGAGGAGACAAATTCCAAAAATAACAAAATATCAAAGTTTATTAACCATAATAATAAATGAAGATAATGATACAATATAATTAAATAATAACAAGCTATAATACAGTACAAGATCATATCGTATAAGTGCTCTGGGTAGTGGTGGGAATACATGACACTGTGTCTAAAGGAAATGTTACTCTACGATTACGACCTGGCCTTTCTTTCTTACATATTTGGAGCAGCAGGGTCCTCCAGCAGCACAGAGTATTTCACAAAAGGAGTGTTAATCTTGTAGGAGGTCACAATTAAGGTCACAGACTAGGAGTGACACAGTGGAAAGAGCAGGTTCTTCCAAGCAGCACAGAGTATTTCAGGTATGTATACTGACATAGTGGGAGGTCCCAGAATGAGAGAAAGGCTAAGTTCACATCCTCAACAGAAACTGCTAGAAATCAGCAGAAAGAAAAATCCTACAAGGAGGACTTTTCGCTTTTCGCCGGTTTCAGTATAAAAACTGCGAACACCCGACAGACACTCGGTAGACCCCAATATAGTCTATGGTGTCTGTGGGTAACCGCTGTTTTAGCGGTCAGGCTCCCAATCGTTCGGGTCCCCCAGCAGGCCTGAACAACAGACAGATGTGTGCAGATGAGAACCTAACCCTAGCGTAACACAGTAGAAGTACAGAATAGAACTATAAGCAGCACAGAGTATTTCAGGAAATGAGTATGCTGATCTAGTGGAAGGTTACATAGGTGCAAGGTCTCCCAAGAGAACTAATAGAGACATATAATTCTCCTACGACCTGATATTGAAATCTCTGATTCCCTTCCCTACAGGGAACAAATCTTTCCCTCTGTACGCTGCCGCCGCCGTTCTGCGCTGATGTTCCGTTGCCATTTTTATATCACTCGCCCACATTCCATCTTCTGCAGGTACACAATGGTTAATCATTACACACATTACTGAGCCATGCACAGGAATAACCTATAAGGCATAGTCACCAGCCACGTATAGTCATCTGCCAGGCAGAAAATATAGATCTCAGAGTCAGAGTCACCGGGGTCAAGGGCATGCACAAAGCCGCATACTAGTCATTGTGCCACATACTAAACATCGCCAGTGAGATTCCTGCTCCTTTATTATATTTAATGTCTATCATTCCGATTTTAGTTCTAAAATTCTGCGCAGAATAATTTTATAATGTGTTTATATAGATGAGGTCAATGTATATAATTCTACATACCTGCAGGGACCACTAGGAGGCGCTCACTGAGCTGGACTTATATAGCTTTTATTGAGCAGTAGGAATCCATAAGCAGCTAGCCCCCCCTAGTGGCACCAAGGAGAGGAGGCAGTTGAGTGAAACCAGAAACCCCATAGAAGTTATGTGACTCAGTGTAGGCAGTTGAGTGCGAGTCCCCTCCCCTCTGACTACAGGCCCATAGTAGTCATGCGTCTCTATGGCAGGTTCAATACTTCTTCAAGTGCAACTGAAAACCACTAATGGCAGCCATGACAGTTCTCTTAATGGTTAGGACATCCTGAATGACATATAAAACTCCATTGCTATATCTGACCGCAGGTCAGTAGACTCAGTATGAACTTCATGAAACAGAAGGCCCAGGCTGAGCATACTAAGATACAAAGGATCTGAACTTAATTGTTGCTTAATATTAAAGATTTAATTATTAATACTCACAGATATCAGGCATCCATATAAGCCTTGTGAAAAGTAAATGCCCCCTTTACACTTCATGACTATTTGCATAACATTATGCAATACGTTACCCATGTTCTCTGCAGAATTCTTCCCATGTATACACATTGGTCATTTCTCATGATATATATTGGGGTTGTATAAGTAAATAGAGGGGGCAGTAACTTTTTCACCTGTGATCTGTGGGTTTAATGCCTCTGATTCTTCTATTATTCAGACACTATGTACAACATATGCATTAAAAGGAGATCTCTAATGGACAGTTACTTTTAGACAGCACAGTAGATTATAACTTTTAATGGATTCTCTCTCTCTCTCTGTATATATACTTGTATGCCTGTATTATCCCACAACTCTAAGTGCTTAAGCAGTCTCATCCATGTCCCAACTATGCAATAATAAAGATCATCTGGAAGGGGACAAATACTTTTTCGAAGTCACATAATATGATACCAGAAGCACATGTTGGCTGATATACAGTAGACAGTTACTACTTTTAGTGATGGGTTCTAAGATCTCTTCAAGTTTCTTTTACATTCCTCACAAGTCATGCAAGTAACTTCCGCCATCACAGGAAACTCTTTTTTTTCTTTCACAGCCATAAATAAATCAGACTCATTTCCTTGAAGAGAGAGTGTTCATTCACAGATGGTAGAAGTGGTAGCCACATGTCTATGTCTGAAGCTGCAAAACTGTGTATAATAAATATTTACAGCTATATGTACAAGAATATAACTACTATAATACTGCTCCTATGTACAAGAATATAACTACTATAATACTGCCTCCTATGTACAAGAATATAACTACTATAATACTGCTCCTATGTACAAGACTATAACTACTATAATACTGCTCCTATGTACAAGAATATAACTACTACAATACTGCTTCTATGTACAAGAATATAACTTCTATAATACTGCTCCTATGTACAAGAATATAACTACTATAATACTGCTCCTATGTACAAGAATATAACTACTATAATACTGCCCTCTATGTACAAGAATATAACTACTATAATACTGCTCCTATGTACAAGAATATAACTACTGTAATACTGCTCCTATGTACAAGAATATAACTACTATAATACTGCTCCTATGTACAAGAATATAACTACTATAATACTGCTCCTATGTACAAGAATATAACTACTATAATACTGCTCTTATGTACAAGAATATAACTACTATAATACTACCTCCTATGTACAAGAATATAACTACTATAATACTGCTCCTATGTACAAGAATATAACTACTATAATACTGCTCCTATGTACAAGAATATAACTACTATAATACTACCTCCTATGTACAAGAATATAACTACTATAATACTGCCCTATGTACAAGAATATAGCTACTATAATACTGCTCCTATGTACAAGAATATAACTACTATAATACTGCTCCTATGTACAAGAATATAACTACTATAATACTGCCCCCTATGTACAAGAATATAACTACTATAATACTGCTCCTATGTACAAGAATATAACTACTATAATACTGCTCCCTATGTACAAGAATATAACTACTATAATACTGCTCCTATGTACAAGAATATAACTACTATAATACTGCTCCTATGTACAAGAATATAACTACTATAATATTGCTCCTATGCACAAGAATATAACTACTATAATACTACTCCTATGCACAAGAATATAACTACTATAATACTGCCCCCTATGTACAAGAATATAACTACTATAATACTACCCCCTATGTACAAGAATATAACTACTATAATACTGCCTCCTATGTACAAGAATATAACTACTATAATACTGCCTGCTATGTACAAGAACATAACTACTATAATACTGCTCCTATGTACAAGAGTATAACTACTATAATACTGCTCCTATGTACAAGAATATAACTACTATAATACTACCTCCTATGTACAAGAATATAACTACTATAATACTACCTCCTATGTACAAGAATATATCTACTATAATACTGCTCCTATGTACAAGAATATAACTACTATAATACTGCCCCTATGTACAAGAATATAACTACTATAATACTACCTCCTATGTACAAGAATATAACTACTATAATACTGCTCCTATGTACAAGAATATAACTACTATAATACTGCTCCTATGTACAAGAATATAACTACTATAATACTACTCCTATGTACAAGAATATAACTACTATAATTCTGCTACTATGTACAAGAATATAACTACTATAATACTGCCCCTATGTACAAGAATATAACTACTATAATACTGCTACTATGTACAAGAATATAACTACTATAATACTACTCCTATGTACAAGAATATAACTACTATAATACTACTCCTATGTACAAGAATATAACTACTATAATACTGCTCCTATGTACAAGAACATAACTACTATAATACTACCTCCTATGTACAAGAATATAACTACTATAATACTGCTCCTATGTACAAGAATATAACTACTATAATACTGCTCCTATGTACAAGAATATAACTACTATAATACTACTCCTATGTACAAGAATATAACTACTATAATACTGCTCCTATGTACAAGAATATAACTACTATAATACTGCCCCTATGTACAATAACAGAATTACTATTATACTACCTCTTATGCACAAGACTATAAATAGATGATTTCCCCCTTGGATTATTATAAATTAACCTGATCATTGATAAATGTAATCCAATCTTTTTCTCACTTTATCAATATATAATGTTCTGTGTGTTGGATTTTTCCTTGGTGTTTGCTGCTTCTGGAATCCTTATCAAAAGTTCAGGTTGACTTAACCCCCTAATTTCCAAAAAGTTTTTAAGTAAAAACACAGGATTTTGTGCCAGACAAGAATGCAAACCCCATGTGGTGTTGTTAGAAGCCTGCATTACTTACAAGTAAGCAAAACAAGACAATCTGGAATTCTTCGGTGTGTGAAGGAAGCAGCTGGATAGATTGTATATATTTGCAATGTTTGGAAAGTTTGTTTTCTTTGCTGTTTTTCTTGTTTGTATAAAGTATTTATATGTGGAAATATTGTATATAGCGATGTCTCTGCTTGTTACTGCAAAAACATTTCAGCCCTAGTTGGAAATTGGGAGCAAAATCGTATCAATTATATCATGTGTAAGAAAGAAAAACAACAATGGTTAAAGGAGTGGAAATATGAATGTGTTCGAAGGATCTGAATGTGAAACGTATCAATAGATCTGTAAAGTATAGAAATGCATGAACCTCGTAGAATTCATTTTGCAAATATTCAAAAAGTTTGCCTGCCAGTTTTGTTTCAGATTAAACTTGTGTGGTCCAAACCAAAAGTACTATTATTAAACTATTAGAGTATAATATGTGGAGTTCTAGGGGAGTCATAGACAGTCATTCTCACCTTCCCTCACCTAGGGCTCACTTGCGACATCTGATGTTCCTTCATGAGGGTTTTTGGACCTCTTACAGCCTCTTACAGTCTCCTTGGTGATGTCGGAAGCCCCAGGGGACCACTGAGGCCTGTCATTGGGTCTTAACAGTCATGTTGGACACAACAATGGCATGACGTTTTGACGCAACTGTCATGACATTGGTGCGCCCCATATAACCGTAGAGATTCGGCTTCAGTGGCACATCATTCAGGAGACTGGAAGAGTATTGAAGACACCCACAGAGGAGCATCACATGCTGCAAGGGAGCCCAGGAGAGGATAGGGAAGGTGCCAAGCTGTATAATAATTTTCCACAGTCTCTCCCTCCTCCAGAGTATAATAATGGCTTATGAGTGGCGATCCTCAAATTTTGGTTTCAGCAAGGACAAGATTTTTGGGAAATTCGCAATGAGCCCATAAAACTATCAACCAGTTTGCTCATCTCTAATACAGAAGCTACAAACATGACAAATACAAGATACAGATGTCTAAATTGAAGTTCCTGGCTCCAGCAAAAAATTTGTAACAGATTGTAAATTTGGAGTAGATTCCAATAAAATCCAACAATTTATACATAGCGGTATCTAACAGGAGACCAGTTTTGTACAGATTTGAAACACATAAGTAAAGCTAACCAAATATTCCGTTGCATTTTAATATCATATTTTAGGATTTTATTTAAGTCTACTTCATTTGGCAGGTCAGGAAGCGAGGATGAAAGATCAAGACCAATACATGACCCAAGATTGTCCAACCACCATTGTGTTCCAATAATATTTATATAACCCCACCATTCATGGTTGAATCTTCTGCTGGTGGTCGGTAGTTTTATTCTAATATCAAAGTCAAGCAAGGACAAGATACATTCGCTGATTTTGTAACATTTTGTAGGTTTTTGTGGTTTTTCTTTCTCCTTAGGTTTTGTAAATGTGTCCGGAGATCTAAATGTGGAGAAACGTTGTCAGCGCTTTCTTGTACAAGATGTTATTTCTTCCACTAGATCATATTGTACATGAAGAGGACAGACCACAGGATGACCATACATGCCGAGATCACTACAGAAATGTCTGAATAGCAGCTTTTAATGTTGTAGAAATTAAAACAAGCGACCACAGGATTTCATGAAGATTTTTACAGCCACAAAGAAGTAATTATATCCTGTCCTCAGACTGGTCAGAAAATAACAAGAAGTGCAGGAAACACAAATTTCTTACATTTTATAACTGGAATTGTAGCACTGACTTGTGCTGAAAATTAAAGGGGTTTTCTGGCTCTATAATACTGAAGACCTATCATTAAGTCCTGGTAAATCCCTTTAAGATCTTGCAGTGTCAGAATGCAGATGATGAATCATCTTGGAGGAAACAGTATCACTTGGCTTGGCCATAGTTGGCAATACTACCAAAAAGATGTATGGGCAGGATTTAGAGTACAATTACTCCCGTAGACGGTTTTGGGGCATCCCTGGGTATGAATGTGGCATTCCCAGTTGGGTTATGGTTGGGGTCAGGAGAGGTGCTAAAGTCTCCCAGAATTTTGTTGGCAACTATGGTCTTGACTCTTCTTAGGGAGTGAGGTGAGTGGTGTGCTGGCTCAGAAAAGAACCCAAAAGTTTTGTTCCTAACGGATAGTCTTTTGCTTGCTGTGAATGTGCTGATTGTATTTTCAGCTGCAAAAACTGTTTAATAAACAGATCGGAGTCCGGGATAAATATTGCAGAAATGTAACTGCCCAGAAGGATGACAAAGTAGCCAGTGGGTGTCTCGTCGCCTCGGCAGGAGCTAAATGTCAGGACACCAGGGAGAAGAATGGAGAGGAGTTCTGGCTGGGCGGGGGGCAAGGAGGGGGCTCTGTATTGTCTGCTATACACCGCACAGTATACATAGTTTTTTCTCATTATGAAAAAAAGGCGATTTCTGGATTTTTGGTGCTTTTCCACAATGCTGTAGAAGAGAAGTTACAACACACAGGGCCTTATGTGTAGACATTGCTATGTGTTAGACAAGGGCTGAGTAACTATGTTATTATGGACACAGCTGTCACCACAGTGTTATATGGATACAATACTATATACAGTAATACCTCGTACACTCGCCTTTCCGAATTTGCAAATTTACAGATTTGCGATATTGTTATCGGAACCTAACATATAAGGATTTTGCTATTTTTCCACAGATCTGTGAAATTTAAAAAATACAAACCTTTGCTATTGGGTAGTAGCGTCCCGTTCATTACATACAGTACAGTACCCGGTAATTGCTTTCATTTTACTGTGAGTGGAAAAGAAAAATGAATGAATGTATTAGTATACTGTACAGTACTGTAGGGTAAAGTTTATCAATATTTAGGGGTTAAACTTTAGAAACCGGCATCAATTAGCAATGTAAGCGCTCGTACCAAACATTTGCGATTCCTTGTGATTCGCGCCTGGCTTTGGAACGTAACCTCGTGAATGGATGAGGAATTACTGTATACATTCACTTGTCTAGTCAGACATCTCTGTCCAGCATTAAAGGGGTTGTCCAGGATCTGAAGAAAATTGGTACTGATAACCAATCCACAGGACAGATAATCAGTATCAGATCAGCCTGGATTTGAAACCCAGACCCCGGACTGTTCAGCTGATCTGGCTGCTGTAATATAAGGTATATAAATATGCAATATACAGCCAGAAGCAGCCCTGTTCCTATTCAAGTGAATAGGAGCAGGTCTGCTTCCGGTTATATACCTTATATATGGTTCCCAGCAGCCCAGTCAGCCTATTGGTTCGAGGTGTTGCACCCCGACTGTTCTATCACTGATGACATATCCACAGCTCTGGAGTATAATACAGGATGTAACTCAGGATCAGTACAGGATAAGTAATGTAATGTATGTACACAGTGACTGCACCAGCAGAATAGTGAGCGCAGCTCTGGAGTATATAATACAGGATCAGTACAGGATAAGTAATGTAATGTATGTACACAGTGACTGTACCAGCAGAATAGTGAGTGCAGCTCTGGAGTATAATACAGGATGTAACTCAGGATCAGTACAGGATAAGTAATGTAATGTATGTACACAGTGACTGCACCAGCAGAATAGTGAGTGCAGCTCTGGAGTATAATACAGGATGTAACTCAGGATCAGTACAGGATAAGTAATGTAATGTATGTACACAGTGACTGCACCAGCAGAATAGTGAGTGCAGCTCTGGAGTATAATACAGGATAAGTACAGGATAAGTAATGTAATGTATGTACACAGTGACTGCACCAGCAGAATAGTGAGCGCAGCTCTGGAGTATATAATACAGGATCAGTACAGGATAAGTAATGTAATGTATGTACACAGTGACTGCACCAGCAGAATAGTGAGTGCAGCTCTGGAGTATAATACAGGATGTAACTCAGGATCAGTACAGGATATGTAATGTATGTACACAGTGACTGTACCAGCAGAATAGTGAGCGCAGCTCTGGAGTATAATACAGAATGTAACTCAGGATCAGTACGGGATAAGTAATGTAATGTATGTACACAGTGACTGTACCAGCAGAATAGTGAGTGCAGCTCTGGAGTATAATACAGGATGTAACTCAGGACCAGTACAGGATAAGTAATGTAATGTATGTACACAGTGACTGTACCAGCAGAATACTGAGTGCAGCTCTGCAGTATAATACAGGATGTAACTCAGGACCAGTACAGGATAAGTAATGTAATGTATGTACACAGTGACTGCACCAGCAGAATAGTGAGTGCAGCTCTGGAGTATAATACAGGATGTAACTCAGGATCAGTACAGGATAAGTAATGTAATGTATGTACACAGTGACTGCACCAGCAGAATAGTGAGCGCAGCTCTGGAGTATAATACAGGATGTAACTTAGGATCAGTACAGGATAAGTAATGTAATGTATGTACACAGTGACTGCACCAGCAGAATAGTGAGCGCAGCTCTGGAGTATAATACAGGATGTAACTCAGGATCAGTACAGGATAAGTAATGTAATGTATGTACACAGTGACTGCACCAGCAGAATAGTGAGTGCAGCTCTGGAGTATAATACAGGATGTAACTTAGGATCAGTACAGGATAAGTAATGTAATGTATGTACACAGTGACTGTACCAGCAGAATAGTGAGCGCAGCTCTGGAGTGTAATACAGGATGTAACTCAGGATCAGTACAGGATAAGTAATGTAATGTATGTACACAGTGACTGTACCAGCAGAATAGTGAGCGCAGCTCTGGAGTATAATACAGGATGTAACTCAGGATCAGTACAGGATAAGTAATGTAATGTATGTACACAGTGACTGTACCAGCAGAATAGTGAGTGCAGCTCTGGAGTATATAACAGGATATAACTCAGGATCAGTACAGGATAAGTAATGTAATGTATGTACACAGTGACTGCACCAGCAGAATAGTGAGTGCAGCTCTGGAGTATAATACAGAATGTAACTCAGGATCAGTACAGGATAAGTAATGTAATGTATGTACACAGTGACTGCACCAGCAGAATAGTGAGTGCAGCTCTGGAGTATAATACAGGATGTAACTCAGGATCAGTACAGGATAAGTAATGTAATGTATGTACACAGTGACTGTACCAGCAGAATAGTGAGTGCAGCTCTGGAGTATAATACAGGATGTAACTCAGGATCAGTACAGGATAAGTAATGTAATGTATGTACACAGTGACTGCACCAGCAGAATAGTGAGTGCAGCTCTGGAGTATAATACAGGATGTAACTTAGGATCAGTACAGGATAAGTAATGTAATGTATGTACACAGTGACTGTACCAGCAGAATAGTGAGCGCAGCTCTGGAGTATAATACAGGATGTAACTCAGGATCAGTACAGGATAAGTAATGTAATGTATGTACACAGTGACCGCACCAGCAGAATAGTGAGTGCAGCTCTGGAGTATAATACAGGATGTAACTCAGGATCAGTACAGGATAAGTAATGTAATGTATGTACACAGTGACTGCACCAGCAGAATAGTGAGTGCAGCTCTGGAGTATAATACAGGATGTAACTCAGGATCAGTACAGGATAAGTAATGTAATGTATGTACACAGTGACTGCACCAGCAGAATAGTGAGTGCAGCTCTGGAGTATAATACAGGATGTAACTCAGGATCAGTACAGGATAAGTAATGTAATGTATGTACACAGTGACTGTACCAGCAGAATAGTGAGCGCAGCTCTGGAGTATAATACAGGATGTAACTCAGGATCAGTACAGGATAAGTAATGTAATGTATGTACACAGTGACTGTACCAGCAGAATAGTGAGCGCAGCTCTGGAGTATAATACAGGATGTAACTCAGGATCAGTACAGAATAAGTAATGTAATGTATGTACACAGTGACTGCACCAGCAGAATAGTGAGCGCAGCTCTGGAGTATAATACAGGATGTAACTCAGGATCAGTACAGGATAAGCAATGTAATGTATGTACACAGTGACTGTACGAGCAGAATAGTGAGCGCAGCTCTGGAGTATAATACAGGATGTAACTCAGGATCAGTACAGGATAAGCAATGTAATGTATGTACACAGTGACTGTACGAGCAGAATAGTGAGCGCAGCTCTGGAATATGATACAGGATGTGTAACTCAATACAGAATATGTAATATATACACATAGTGACTCAACTTCAAGTATATTATTATAATTTGATATATTTGAAAAGAAGTGATGCTAAATCTAGAGTAATGTATGATAATTGTTATAATAGGGTTAATGAGTGGACTCTCGTCTTTGTTCTCTGCTCATTTGTGAACATTAGATACAGATTTACAGTTATACATAGAAATAATGACAACTAATCAATGAATTACTCCCAATGTTTCAAAAGGATTTATCTGGGCACGTAAGGTCATATGTGAGAAACCAAATCTGCCTTAATACTACGTAATAAAGGAGTTTTATATACATAGCACCAGATCTATTATTCTGGTTATCGCTAGACATGGCACATTGTTGATGCATCTTTGGCACAGTATGGCGAGTCTTTTGCACAACTTGGCGCAGCTAGTTTGGGCTAAATAATTTTGACATGCTGGACATCAAGGTGTGGATTGTCAGTAAAAGGGGCGTGGCTTAAATGCACCACAATGCACCAAAAATGTGACAATATAGCGTTAAAAAATTCCTATATACCTGACTCCAGAAAACTGGCACAAGTTATAATAAATACGTCGGACCCAGGTGTCCTTGTCCCGGCCCATCCTGGTCTTCTCCCTTTTCTGGCCACATTTGTGCAAAGTAGCAAACGAAGTGCCATACAGGGGATGTGGCGCATCTTTGGTTCAAGAAAGGGTCTTGCACTAAGGATGTGTCACAAGATCTCTGCTTGCTGTCAGGGAATAAGGACACTCTTGTTCTGGGCAATGCTCTGTGAGCTAAACAGCCTGGAGTCCAGACTGATACATTGTAACAAAGTAGCAGATGCTACTGATGTGTTTAGTGAGCATTGTTTAGACTGGATACAGCTCTATCCACATCTCAGTTGATGCAGCATCTCAGTCTAAAAGAAAGTTGTAGAATTTTCATTTTTACAGAGAGTAACTTTATTTAGAGAAACCTCTTTCAGTTTCATGTTTGAGGAAAAGAGAAGTTGTGAGACTACATCCCTTGCGTGCTGCAGACTGTCAGGGCTTGTTGGAAATTGTAATTTTGCAAAACCTGGAGATCACAGAAGATGCTGGAGACATCAGAAAGCCTGTCCTATGCATTTCACAGTAAGCGGCATTCTGCAGCCTGCAATGTATTGGAATACATGCTGGCGGCAGAATGGAAATTATTTTTAACTTAAATGCAATAATATATATATAAAAAAGTCCCAAACTTATGTGTCCATAGCCTTTAAAGCTCCATGTGCTGCTGTTTTTGATTTTATTTTCTGCTTTTTTTGGTATTTTTCTTTTTCTGTTTTGGATTCATTTGAGGAGCCGCTTTCTAGTGAGAAGATCAGATATTACATTCTGGGTAGAAATATTCTGTCAAAACAAATGCTTAATCCTGGAAATCGATAAAGTCCAAAGTAAACGCCATAAGAGGAATCTGACACCATCTCAATCACAACCACCAATGCCAACGTTTGTTCAAAAGAATAAAAGCTTTTTGTCCCATTCGATAGGAAGAGGCTGAATTTAGTGATGAGAAATCCTCAAAGCTACTGCAGGTGACACCAGATATCTTCTGTAATAACCGCTCCTTATGCTAGTCACACACCGCAGCCAATCACAGGTCCTGCAGCTATATATATATATATATATATATATATATATACAGTACAGACCAAAAGTTTGGACACACCTTCTCATTCCAAGAGTTTTCTGTATTTTCATGACTATAAAAATTGTAGATTCACACTGAAGACATCAAAACTATGAATTAACACATGTGGAATTATATACTTAACAAAAAAGTGTGAAACAACTGAAAATATGTCTTATATTCTAGGTTCTTCAAAGTAGCCACCTTTTGCTTTGATTACTGCTTTGCACACTCTTGGCATACTCTTGATGAGCTTCAAGAGGTAGTCACCTGAAATGGTTTTCACTTCACAGGTGTGCCCTGTCAGGTTTAATAAGTGGGATTTCTTGCCTTATAAATGGGGTTGGGACCATCAGTTGTGTTGTTCAGAAGTCAGGTGGATACACAGCTGATAGTCCTACTGAATGGAGTGTTAGAATTTGTATTATGGCAAGAAAAAAGCAGCTAAGTAAAGAAAAACGAGTGGCCATCATTACTTTAAGAAATGAAGGTCAGTCAGTCCGAAAAATTATGAAAACTTTGAAAGTGTCCCCAAGTGCAGTGGCCAAAACCATCAAGCGCTACAAAGAAACTGGCTCACATGAGGACCGCCCCAGGAAAGGAAGACCAAGAGTCACCTCTGCTGCGGAGGATAAGTTCATCCGAGTCACCAGCCTCAGAAATCGCAGGTTAATCAACAGCTCAGATTAGAGACCAGGTCAATGTCACACAGAGTTCTAGCAGCAGACACATCTCTACAACAACTGTTAAGAGGAGACTGTGTGCAGCAGGCCTTCATGGTAAAATAGCTGCTAGGAAACCACTGCTAAGGACAGGCAACAAGCACAAGAAGAACACAAGGAATGGACATTAGACCTGTGGAAATCTGTGCTTTGGTCTGAGGAGTCCAAATTTGAGATCTTTGGTTCCAACCACCGTGTCTTTGTGCGACGCAGAAAAGGTGAACGAATGGACTCTACATGCCTGGTTCCCACCGTGAAGCATGGAGGAGGTGTGATGGTGTGGGGGGGGGGCTTTGCTGGTGACACTGTTGGGGATTTATTCAAAATTGAAGGAACCAGCATGGTTACCACAGCATCTTGCAGCGGCATGCTATTCCATCCGGTTTGCGTTTAGTTGGACCATCATTTATTTTTCAACAGGACAATGACCCCAAACACACCTCCAGACTGTGTAAGGGCTATTTGACCAAGAAGGAGAGTGATGGGGTGCTACGCCAGATGACCTGGCCTCCACAGTCACCAGACCTGAACCCAATCCAGATGGTTTGGGGTGAGCTGGACCGCAGAGTGAAGGCAAAAGGGCCAACAAGTGCTAAGCATCTCTGGGAACTCCTTCAAGACTGTTGGAAGACCATTTCAGGTGACTACCTCTTGAAGCTCATCAAGAGAATGCCAAGAGTGTGCAAAGTGGTAATCAAAGCAAAAGGTGGCTACTTTGAAGAACCCAGAATATAAGACATATTTTCAGTTGTTTCACACTTTTTTGTTAAGTATATAATTCCACATGTGTTAATTCATAGTTTTGATGCCTTCAGTGTGAATCTACAATTTTTATAGTCATGAAAATACAGAAAACTCTTGGAATGAGAAGGTGTGTCCAAACTTTTGGTCTGTACTGTATATATATATATACAGTAGTTTGTATCTTTGCTATTAATATTTCTGGTCATTTTAATGAGGACATAAATACTACAAGAAAAATTGTCAAAATGCTATTGATGCACAACACCACGAGAAATATTCCACAGGATGAGATGTAGACTGGCATAATATTACTCATGTCAAGATGCTTTCTACTTTTCCCATTCTCAGAGCCAATCCAAGCCTGAGCCAGATAAATGAGTACCTAGCAACATATCTTACCTTCTGTACGGGCTAAATGTATTATTAACATGTACAGTGCTGTTAGTATAACTCTACTGCTGGCAACATGTCATTTGATCCTGGTGGCCTATTCATGTCTGCATTTGTTTGTGTGTGGTTCTGTCTCTATTGCTATGACACATCCTGCTGTTATACTTTGCCCTAATTCTGAGCTATTATCTGTATCTAACGCATTAATCAGCATCTGCTATATATATGTACAATGAAGAGCAAAAGGATAACAAAGTTTAGAACTTGTGACTTTCTGGCTCCAGATCTCACCATCCACTACAGCTTGGAACGTGAGACCGCCATCATTTTATAGGTAATCCTCTTGGCTATCTCTTACATAAATGTGGCTTGTATCTATTTAGCATATGATTAGATATGCAGATTCTTGACATGTAACTGCATTGTTACTGTTTTGTTCCTAAAAATCTAAATTTTAATTTTGATTATTTTGTAAATCCACCTTTGGCTTTCAACACTGCCTGAATCCTTCTGGCCATGCTCTCGATCAGATTCTAGCATTTCTCGACCGAAATCTGATCTCAGGTCTCTTCTACATGTTCTCAATATTGGTGCATTAGGTTAGGAATACAGCTTGTTCTTCAACTCTACCCACAAGTGTTTGATTGGGTTGAGGTCTGGGGACTGCGGGGGCCAATCCAGCCCTTCTACTTCATTGTCATGGAACCATTTCTTCGCTAATCTTGACATATGCATCGGGTCGTTGTCCTGCTGGAACACGGTCTTTTTTTTTCATAACCATAGTACTTATCAGGAAGGACACTACATGTATGAGAAGATAACCTGACCACAATAAGGACATCATGGCTGGTTATCAGGAGGGGACACTACATGTATGAGAAGATAACCTGACCACAATAAGGACATCATGGCTGGTTATCAGGAGGAACACTACATGTATGAGAAGATAACCTGACCACAATAAGGACATCATGGCTGGTTATCAGGAGGACACTACATGTAATAGAAGATAACCCGACCACAATAAGGACATCATGGCTGGTTATCAGGAGGACATTACATGTATCAGAAGATAACCTGACCACAATAAGGACATCATGGCTGGTTATCAGGAGGGACACTACATGTATGAGAAGATAACCCGACCACAATAAGGACATCATGGCTGGTTATCAGGAGGGACACTACATGTATGAGAAGATAACCTGACCACAATAAGGACATCATGGCTGGTTATCAGGAGGGGACATTACATGTATGAGAAGATAACCCGACCACAATAAGGACATCATGGCTGGTTATCAGGAGGGACACTACATGTATGAGAAGATAACCTGACCACAATAAGGACATCATGGCTGGTTATCAGGAGGGGACATTACATGTATGAGAAGATAACCCGACCACAATAAGGACATCATAGCTGGTTATCAGGAGGAAACTACATGTATGAGAAGATAACCCGACCACAATAAGGATATCATGGCTGGTTATCAGGAGGGGACACTACATGTATGAGAAGATAACCTGACCACAATAAGGACATCATGTCTGGTTATCAGGAGGGACACTACATGTATGAGAAGATAACCCGACCACAATAAGGACATCATGGCTGGTTATCAGGAGGACACTACATGTATGAGAAGATAACCTGACCACAATAAGGACATCATGGCTGGTTATCAGGAGGGGACATTACATGTATGAGAAGATAACCCGACCACAATAAGGACATCATGGCTGGTTATCAGGAGGGACACTACATGTATGAGAAGATAACCCGACTGCATTAAGGACATCATGGCTGGTTATCAGGAGGGACACTACATGTGTGAGAAGATAACCCAACCACAATAAGGACATCATGGCTGGTTATCAGGAGGGACACTACATGTATGAGAAGATAACCTGACCACAATAAGGACATCATGGCTGGTTATCAGGAGGGACACTACATGTATGAGAAGATAACCTGACTGCAATAAAGACAACATGGCTGGTTATTAGGAGGGACACTACATGTATGAGAAGATAACCCGACCACAATAAGGACATCATGGCTGGTTATCAGGAGGGACACTACATGTATGAGAAGATAACCTGACCACAATAAGGACATCATGGCTGGTTATCAGCGGGACACTACATATATGAGAAGATAACCCGACCACAATAAGGACATCATGGCTGGTTATCACGAGGACACTACATGTATGAGAAGATAACCTGACTGCAATAAGGACATCATGGCTGGTTATCAGGAGGACACTACATGTATGAGAAGATAACCTGACCACAATAAGGACATCATGGCTGGTTATCAGGAGGGGACATTGCATGTATGAGAAGATAACCCGACCACAATAAGGACATCATGGCTGGTTATCAGGAGGGACACTACATGTGTGAGAAGATAACCCGACTGCATTAAGGACATCATGGCTGGTTATCAGGAGGGACACTACATGTGTGAGAAGATAACCCGACTGCATTAAGGACATCATGGCTGGTTATCAGGAGGACACTACATGTGTGAGAAGATAACCAGACCACAATAAGGACATCATGGCTGCTTATCAGGAGGACACTACATGTATGAGAAGATAACCAACCACAATAAGGACATCATGGCTGGTTATCAGGAGGGACACTACATGTATGAGAAGATAACCTGACCACAATAAGCACATCATGGCTGGTTATCAGGAGGGACACTACATGTATGAAAAGATAACCTGACTGCAATAAAGACAACATGGCTGGTTATTAGGAGGGACACTACATGTATGAGAAGATAACCCGACCACAATAAGGACATCATGGCTGGTTATCAGGAGGGACACTACATGTATGAAAAGATAACCTGACTGCAATAAAGACAACATGGTTGGTTATTAGGAGGGACACTACATGTATGAGAAGATAACCCGACCACAGTAAGGACATCATGGCTGGTTATCAGGAGGGACACTACATGTATGAGAAGATAACCTGACCACAATAAAGACATCATGGCTGGTTATCAGCGGGACACTACATGTATGAGAAGATAACCCAACCACAATAAGGACATCATGGCTGGTTATTAGGAGGACACTACATGTATGAGAAGATAACCCAACCACAATAAGGACATCATGGCTGGTTATCAGGAGGGACACTACATGTATGAGAAGATAACCTGACTGCAATAAGGACATCATGGCTGGTTATTAGGAGGACACTACATGTATGAGAAGATAACCCGACCACAATAAGGACATCATGGCTGGTTATCAGGAGGACACTACATGTATGAGAAGATAACCCGACCACAATAAGGACATCATGGCTGGTTATCAGGAGGAAACTACATGTATGAGAAGATAACCCGACCACAATAAGGATATCATGGCTGGTTATCAGGAGGGGACACTACATGTATGAGAAGATAACCTGACCACAATAAGGACATCATGTCTGGTTATCAGGAGGGACACTACATGTATGAGAAGATAACCCGACCACAATAAGGACATCATGGCTGGTTATCAGGAGGACACTACATGTATGAGAAGATAACCTGACCACAATAAGGACATCATGGCTGGTTATCAGGAGGGGACATTACATGTATGAGAAGATAACCCGACCACAATAAGGACATCATGGCTGGTTATCAGGAGGGACACTACATGTATGAGAAGATAACCCGACTGCATTAAGGACATCATGGCTGGTTATCAGGAGGGACACTACATGTGTGAGAAGATAACCCAACCACAATAAGGACATCATGGCTGGTTATCAGGAGGGACACTACATGTATGAGAAGATAACCTGACCACAATAAGGACATCATGGCTGGTTATCAGGAGGGACACTACATGTATGAGAAGATAACCTGACTGCAATAAAGACAACATGGCTGGTTATTAGGAGGGACACTACATGTATGAGAAGATAACCCGACCACAATAAGGACATCATGGCTGGTTATCAGGAGGGACACTACATGTATGAGAAGATAACCTGACCACAATAAGGACATCATGGCTGGTTATCAGCGGGACACTACATGTATGAGAAGATAACCCGACCACAATAAGGACATCATGGCTGGTTATCACGAGGACACTACATGTATGAGAAGATAACCTGACTGCAATAAGGACATCATGGCTGGTTATCAGGAGGACACTACATGTATGAGAAGATAACCTGACCACAATAAGGACATCATGGCTGGTTATCAGGAGGGGACATTGCATGTATGAGAAGATAACCCGACCACAATAAGGACATCATGGCTGGTTATCAGGAGGGACACTACATGTGTGAGAAGATAACCCGACTGCATTAAGGACATCATGGCTGGTTATCAGGAGGGACACTACATGTGTGAGAAGATAACCCGACTGCATTAAGGACATCATGGCTGGTTATCAGGAGGACACTACATGTGTGAGAAGATAACCAGACCACAATAAGGACATCATGGCTGCTTATCAGGAGGACACTACATGTATGAGAAGATAACCCAACCACAATAAGGACATCATGGCTGGTTATCAGGAGGGACACTACATGTATGAGAAGATAACCTGACCACAATAAGGACATCATGGCTGGTTATCAGGAGGGACACTACATGTATGAAAAGATAACCTGACTGCAATAAAGACAACATGGCTGGTTATTAGGAGGGACACTACATGTATGAGAAGATAACCCGACCACAATAAGGACATCATGGCTGGTTATCAGGAGGGACACTACATGTATGAAAAGATAACCTGACTGCAATAAAGACAACATGGTTGGTTATTAGGAGGGACACTACATGTATGAGAAGATAACCCGACCACAGTAAGGACATCATGGCTGGTTATCAGGAGGGACACTACATGTATGAGAAGATAACCTGACCACAATAAGGACATCATGGCTGGTTATCAGCGGGACACTACATGTATGAGAAGATAACCCAACCACAATAAGGACATCATGGCTGGTTATTAGGAGGACACTACATGTATGAGAAGATAACCCAACCACAATAAGGACATCATGGCTGGTTATCAGGAGGGACACTACATGTATGAGAAGATAACCTGACTGCAATAAGGACATCATGGCTGGTTATTAGGAGGACACTACATGTATGAGAGGATAACCCGACCACAATAAGGACATCATGGCTGGTTATCAGGAGGACACTACATGTATGAGAAGATAACCCGACCACAATAAGGAAATCATGGCTGGTTTTCAGGAGGACACTACATGTATGAGAAGATAACCTGACCACAATAAGGACATCACGGCTGGTTATCAGGAGGGACACTACATGTATGAGAAGATGACCTGACTGCAATAAAGACATCATGGCTGGGTATTAGGAGGGACACTACATGTATGAGAAGATAACCCGACCACAATAAGGACATCATGGCTGGTTATCAGGAGGGACACTACATGTATGAGAAGATAACCTGACCACAATAAGGACATCATGGCTGGTTATCAGCGGGACACTACATGTATGAGAAGATAACCTGACCACAATAAGGACATCATGTCTGGTTATCAGCGGGACACTACATGTATGAGAAGATAACCTGACCACAATAAGGACATCATGGCTGGTTATCAGGAGGGGACACTACATGTATGAGAAGATAACCCGACCACAATAAGGACATCATGGCTGGTTATTAGGAGGACACTACATGTATGAGAAGATAACCCGACCACAATAAGGACATCATGGCTGGTTATCAGGAGGGGACACTACATGTATGAGAAGATAACCCGACCACAATAAGGAAATCATGGCTGGTTATCAGCAGGACACTACATGTATGAGAAGATAACCTGACTGCAATAAGGACATTATGGCTGGTTATTAGGAGGGACACTACATGTATGAGAAAATAACCTGACTGCAATAAAGACATCATGGCTGGTTATTAGGAGGGACACTACATGTATGAGAAGATAACCCGACCACAATAAGGACATCATGGCTGGTTATCAGGAGGGACACTACATGTATGAGAAGATAACCTGACCACAATAAGGACATCATGGCTGGTTATCAGCGGGACACTACATGTATGAGAAGATAACCCAACCACAATAAGGACATCATGGCTGGTTATCAGGAGGGGACACTACATGTATGAGAAGATAACCCGACCACAATAAGGACATCATGGCTGGTTATTAGGAGGACACTACATGTATGAGAAGATAACCCAACCACAATAAGGACATCATGGCTGGTTATCAGGAGGACACTACATGTATGAGAATATAACCTGACCACAATAAGGACATCACGGCTGGTTATCAGGAGGGACACTACATGTATGAGAAGATAACCTGACCACAATAAGGACATCATGGCTGGTTATCAGGAGGGACACTACATGTATGAGAAGATAACCCGACCACAATAAGGACAACATGGCTGGTTATCAGGAGGACACTACATGTATGAGAAGATAACCTGACCACAATAAGGACATCACGGCTGGTTATCAGGAGGGACACTACATGTATGAGAAGATAACCTGACCACAATAAGGACATCATGGCTGGTTATCAGCGGGACACTACATGTATGAGAAGATAACCCAACCACAATAAGGACATCATGGCTGGTTATTAGGAGGACACTACATGTATGAGAAGATAACCCAACCACAATAAGGACATCATGTCTGGTTATCAGGAGGGACACTACATGTATGAGAAGATAACCCGACCACAATAAGGACATCATGGCTGGTTATCAGGAGGACACTACATGTATGAGAAGATAACCTGACTGCAATAAGGACATCATGGCTGGTTATCAGGAGGACACTACATGTATGAGAAGATAACCTGACCACAATAAGGACATCATGGCTGGTTATCAGGAGGGGACATTACATGTATGAGAAGATAACCCGACCACAATAAGGACATCATGGCTGGTTATCAGGAGGGACACTACATGTATGAGAAGATAACCCGACTGCATTAAGGACATCATGGCTGGTTATCAGGAGGGACACTACATGTGTGAGAAGATAACCCAACCACAATAAGGACATCATGGCTGGTTATCAGGAGGGACACTACATGTATGAGAAGATAACCTGACCACAATAAGGACATCATGGCTGGTTATCAGCGGGACACTACATGTATGAGAAGATAACCCGACCACAATAAGGACATCATGGCTGGTTATCAGGAGGACACTACATGTATGAGAAGATAACCTGACTGCAATAAGGACATCATGGCTGGTTATCAGGAGGACACTACATGTATGAGAAGATAACCTGACCACAATAAGGACATCATGGCTGGTTATCAGGAGGGGACATTGCATGTATGAGAAGATAACCCGACCACAATAAGGACATCATGGCTGGTTATCAGGAGGGACACTACATGTGTGAGAAGATAACCCGACTGTATTAAGGACATCATGGCTGGTTATCAGGAGGGACACTACATGTGTGAGAAGATAACCCGACTGCATTAAGGACATCATGGCTGGTTATCAGAAGGACACTACATGTGTGAGAAGATAACCTGACCACAATAAGGACATCATGGCTGGTTATCAGGAGGACACTACATGTATGAGAAGATAACCCAACCACAATAAGGACATCATGGCTGGTTATCAGAAGGGACACTACATGTATGAGAAGATAACCCAACCACAATAAGGACATCATGGCTGGTTATCAGGAGGGACACTACATGTATGAAAAGATAACCTGACTGCAATAAAGACAACATGGCTGGTTATTAGGAGGGACACTACATGTATGAGAAGATAACCCGACCACAATAAGGACATCATGGCTGGTTATCAGGAGGGACACTACATGTATGAGAAGATAACCTGACCACAATAAGGACATCATGGCTGGTTATCAGCGGGACACTACATGTATGAGAAGATAACCCAACCACAATAAGGACATCATGGCTGGTTATTAGGAGGACACTACATGTATGAGAAGATAACCCAACCACAATAAGGACATCATGGCTGGTTATCAGGAGGGACACTACATGTATGAGAAGATAACCTCACTGCAATAAGGACATCATGGCTGGTTATTAGGAGGGGACACTACATGTATGAGAAGATAACCCGATCACAATAAGGACATCATGGCTGGTTATCAGGAGGACACTACATGTATGAGAAGATAACCCGACCACAATAAGGACATCATGGCTGGTTATCAGGAGAACACTACATGTATGAGAAGATAACCCGACCACAATAAGGAAATCATGGCTGGTTATCAGGAGGACACTACATGTATGAGAAGATGACCTGACTGCAATAAAGACATCATGGCTGGTTATTAGGAGGGACACTACATGTATGAGAAGATAACCCGACCACAATAAGGACATCATGGCTGGTTATCAGGAGGGACACTACATGTATGAGAAGATAACCTGATCACAATAAGGACATCATGGCTGGTTATCAGCGGGACACTACATGTATGAGAAGATAACCCAACCACAATAAGGACATCATGGCTGGTTATCAGGAGGGGACACTACATGTATGAGAAGATAACCCGACCGCAATAAGGACATCATGGCTGGTTATCAGGAGGACACTACATGTATGAGAAGATAACCTGACTGCAATAAGGACATCATGGCTGGTTATCAGGAGGACACTACATGTATGAGAAGATAACCTGACCACAATAAGGACATCATGGCTGGTTATCAGGAGGGGACATTACATGTATGAGAAGATAACCCGACCACAATAAGGACATCATGGCTGGTTATCAGGAGGGACACTACATGTATGAGAAGATAACCCGACTGCATTAAGGACATCATGGCTGGTTATCAGGAGGGACACTACATGTGTGAGAAGATAACCCAACCACAATAAGGACATCATGGCTGGTTATCAGGAGGGACACTACATGTATGAGAAGATAACCTGACCACAATAAGGACATCATGGCTGGTTATCAGCGGGACACTACATGTATGAGAAGATAACCCGACCACAATAAGGACATCATGGCTGGTTATCAGGAGGACACTACATGTATGAGAAGATAACCTGACTGCAATAAGGACATCATGGCTGGTTATCAGGAGGACACTACATGTATGAGAAGATAACCTGACCACAATAAGGACATCATGGCTGGTTATCAGGAGGGGACATTGCATGTATGAGAAGATAACCCGACCACAATAAGGACATCATGGCTGGTTATCAGGAGGGACACTACATGTGTGAGAAGATAACCCGACTGTATTAAGGACATCATGGCTGGTTATCAGGAGGGACACTACATGTGTGAGAAGATAACCCGACTGCATTAAGGACATCATGGCTGGTTATCAGAAGGACACTACATGTGTGAGAAGATAACCTGACCACAATAAGGACATCATGGCTGGTTATCAGGAGGACACTACATGTATGAGAAGATAACCCAACCACAATAAGGACATCATGGCTGGTTATCAGAAGGGACACTACATGTATGAGAAGATAACCCAACCACAATAAGGACATCATGGCTGGTTATCAGGAGGGACACTACATGTATGAAAAGATAACCTGACTGCAATAAAGACAACATGGCTGGTTATTAGGAGGGACACTACATGTATGAGAAGATAACCCGACCACAATAAGGACATCATGGCTGGTTATCAGGAGGGACACTACATGTATGAGAAGATAACCTGACCACAATAAGGACATCATGGCTGGTTATCAGCGGGACACTACATGTATGAGAAGATAACCCAACCACAATAAGGACATCATGGCTGGTTATTAGGAGGACACTACATGTATGAGAAGATAACCCAACCACAATAAGGACATCATGGCTGGTTATCAGGAGGGACACTACATGTATGAGAAGATAACCTCACTGCAATAAGGACATCATGGCTGGTTATTAGGAGGGGACACTACATGTATGAGAAGATAACCCGATCACAATAAGGACATCATGGCTGGTTATCAGGAGGACACTACATGTATGAGAAGATAACCCGACCACAATAAGGACATCATGGCTGGTTATCAGGAGAACACTACATGTATGAGAAGATAACCCGACCACAATAAGGAAATCATGGCTGGTTATCAGGAGGACACTACATGTATGAGAAGATGACCTGACTGCAATAAAGACATCATGGCTGGTTATTAGGAGGGACACTACATGTATGAGAAGATAACCCGACCACAATAAGGACATCATGGCTGGTTATCAGGAGGGACACTACATGTATGAGAAGATAACCTGATCACAATAAGGACATCATGGCTGGTTATCAGCGGGACACTACATGTATGAGAAGATAACCCAACCACAATAAGGACATCATGGCTGGTTATCAGGAGGGGACACTACATGTATGAGAAGATAACCCGACCGCAATAAGGACATCATGGCTGGTTATCAGGAGGGACACTACATGTATGAGAAGATAACCTGACTGCAATAAGGACATCATGGCTGGTTATCAGGAGGACACTACATGTATGAGAAGATAACCTAACCACAATAAGGACATCATGGCTGGTTATCAGGAGGGGACATTACATGTATGAGAAGATAACCCAACCACAATAAGGACATCATGGCTGGTTATCAGGAGGGGACACTACATGTATGAGAAGATAACCCGACCGCAATAAGGATTATCATGGCTGGTTATCAGGAGGGACACTACATGTATGAGAAGATAACCTGACTGCAATAAGGACATCATGGCTGGTTATCAGGAGGACACTACATGTATGAGAAGATAACCTGACTGCAATAAGGACATCATGGCTGGTTATCAGGAGGACACTACATGTATGAGAAGATAACCCGGCCACAATAAGGACATCATGGCTGGTTATCAGGAGGGAAACTACATGTGTGAGAAGATAATCCGACTGCATTAAGGACATCATGGCTGGTTATCAGGAGGACACTACATGTGTGAGAGGATAACCTGACTGCAATAAGGACATCATGGCTGGTTATCAGGAGGACACTACATGTATGAGAAGATAACCCAACCACAATAAGGACATCATGGCTGGTTATCAGGAGGGACACTACATGTATGAGAAGATAACCTGACCACAATAAGGACATCATGGCTGGTTATCAGCAGGACACTACATGTATGAGAAGATAACCCAACCACAATAAGGACATCATGGCTGGTTATTAGGAGGACACTACATGTATGAGAAGATAACCCAACCACAATAAGGACATCATGGCTGGTTATCAGGAGGGACACTACATGTATGAGAAGATAACCTGACTGCAATAAGGACATCATGGCTGGTTATTAGGAGGACACTACATGTATGAGAAGATAACCCGACCACAATAAGGACATCATGGCTGGTTATCAGGAGGACACTACATGTATGAGAAGATAACCTGACCACAATAAGGACATCATGGCTGGTTATCAGGAGGGACACTACATGTATGAGAAGATAACCTGACCACAATAAGGACATCATGTCTGGTTATCAGCGGGACACTACATGTATGAGAAGATAACCTGACCACAATAAGGACATCATGGCTGGTTATCAGGAGGGGACACTACATGTATGAGAAGATAACCCGACCACAATAAGGACATCATGGCTGGTTATCAGGAGGGACACTACATGTATGAGAAGATAACCTGACCACAATAAGGACATCATGGCTGGTTATCAGCAGGGCACTACATGTATGAGAAGATAACCCAACCACAATAAGGACATCATGGCTGGTTATTAGGAGGACACTACATGTATGAGAAGATAACCCAACCACAATAAGGACATCATGGCTGGTTATCAGGAGGGACACTACATGTATGAGAAGATAACCTGACTGCAATAAGGACATCATGGCTGGTTATTAGGAGGACACTACATGTATGAGAAGATAACCCGACCACAATAAGGACATCATGGCTGGTTATCAGGAGGACACTACATGTATGAGAAGATAACCTGACTGCAATAAAGACATCATGGCTGGTTATTAGGAGGGACACTACATGTATGAGAAGATAACCCGACCACAATAAGGACATCATGGCTGGTTATCAGGAGGGACACTACATGTATGAGAAGATAACCTGACCACAATAAGGACATCATGGCTGGTTATCAGGAGGGACACTACATGTATGAGAAGATAACCTGACCACAATAAGGACATCATGGCTGGTTATCAGGAGGGACACTACATGTATGAAAAGATAACCTGACTGCAATAAAGACAACATGGTTGGTTATTAGGAGGGACACTATATGTATGAGAAGATAACCCGACCACAATAAGGACATCATGGCTGGTTATCAGGAGGGACACTACATGTATGAGAAGATAACCTGACCACAATAAGGACATCATGGCTGGTTATCAGCAGGACACTACATGTATGAGAAGATAACCCAACCACAATAAGGACATCATGGCTGGTTATTAGGAGGACACTACATGTATGAGAAGATAACCCAACCACAATAAGGACATCATGGCTGGTTATCAGGAGGGACACTACATGTATGAGAAGATAACCTGACTGCAATAAGGACATCATGGCTGGTTATTAGGAGGACACTACATGTATGAGAAGATAACCCGACCACAATAAGGACATCATGGCTGGTTATCAGGAGGACACTACATGTATGAGAAGATAACCCGACCACAATAAGGACATCATGGCTGGTTATCAGGAGGACACTACATGTATTAGAAGATAACCTGACTGCAATAAAGATATCATGGCTGGTTATTAGGAGGGACACTACATGTATGAGAAGATAACCCGACCACAATAAGGACATCATGGCTGGTTATCAGGAGGGACACTACATGTATGAGAAGATAACCTGACCACAATAAGGACATCATGGCTGGTTATCAGGAGGGACACTACATGTATGAGAAGATAACCTGACCACAATAAGGACATCATGTCTGGTTATCAGCGGGACACTACATGTATGAGAACATAACCTGACCACAATAAGGACATCATGGCTGGTTATCAGGAGGGGACACTACATGTATGAGAAAATAACCCGACCACAATAAGGACATCATGGCTGGTTATTAGGAGGACACTACATGTATGAGAAGATAACCCGACCACAATAAGGACATCATGGCTGGTTATCAGGAGGGGACACTACATGTATGAGAAGATAATCCGACCACAATAAGGAAATCATGGCTGGTTATCAGCAGGACACTACATGTATGAGAAGATAACCTGACTGCAATAAGGACATTATGGCTGGTTATTAGGAGGGACACTACATGTATGAGAAGATAACCCGACCACAATAAGGACAACATGGCTGGTTATCAGGAGGACACTACATGTATGAGAAGATAACCTGACCACAATAAGGACATCACGGCTGGTTATCAGGAAGGACACTACATGTATGAGAAGATAACCTGACCACAATAAGGACATCATGGCTGGTTATCAGGAGGGGACACTACATGTATGAGAAGATAACCTGACCACAATAAGGACATCATGGCTGGTTATCAGGAGGAACACTACATGTATGAGAAGATAACCTGACCACAATAAGGACATCATGGCTGGTTATCAGGAGGACACTACATGTATGAGAAGATAACCCGACCACAATAAGGACATCATGGCTGGTTATCAGGAGGACATTACATGTATGAGAAGATAACCTGACCACAATAAGGACATCATGGCTGGTTATCAGGAGGGACACTACATGTATGAGAAGATAACCCGACCACAATAAGGACATCATGGCTGGTTATCAGGAGGGACACTACATGTATGAGAAGATAACCTGACCACAATAAGGACATCATGGCTGGTTATCAGGAGGGGACATTACATGTATGAGAAGATAACCCGACCACAATAAGGACATCATGGCTGGTTATCAGGAGGGACACTACATGTATGAGAAGATAACCTGACCACAATAAGGACATCATGGCTGGTTATCAGGAGGGGACATTACATGTATGAGAAGATAACCCGACCACAATAAGGACATCATGGCTGGTTATCAGGAGGAAACTACATGTATGAGAAGATAACCCGACCACAATAAGGATATCATGGCTGGTTATCAGGAGGGGACACTACATGTATGAGAAGATAACCTGACCACAATAAGGACATCATGTCTGGTTATCAGGAGGGACACTACATGTATGAGAAGATAACCCGACCACAATAAGGACATCATGGCTGGTTATCAGGAGGACACTACATGTATGAGAAGATAACCTGACCACAATAAGGACATCCTGGCTGGTTATCAGGAGGGGACATTACATGTATGAGAAGATAACCCGACCACAATAAGGACATCATGGCTGGTTATCAGGAGGGACACTACATGTATGAGAAGATAACCCGACTGCATTAAGGACATCATGGCTGGTTATCAGGAGGGACACTACATGTGTGAGAAGATAACCCAACCACAATAAGGACATCATGGCTGGTTATCAGGAGGGACACTACATGTATGAGAAGATAACCTGACCACAATAAGGACATCATGGCTGGTTATCAGGAGGGACACTACATGTATGAGAAGATAACCTGACTGCAATAAAGACAACATGGCTGGTTATTAGGAGGGACACTACATGTATGAGAAGATAACCCGACCACAATAAGGACATCATGGCTGGTTATCAGGAGGGACACTACATGTATGAGAAGATAACCTGACCACAATAAGGACATCATGGCTGGTTATCAGCGGGACACTACATGTATGAGAAGATAACCCGACCACAATAAGGACATCATGGCTGGTTATCACGAGGACACTACATGTATGAGAAGATAACCTGACTGCAATAAGGACATCATGGCTGGTTATCAGGAGGACACTACATGTATGAGAAGATAACCTGACCACAATAAGGACATCATGGCTGGTTATCAGGAGGGGACATTGCATGTATGAGAAGATAACCCGACCACAATAAGGACATCATGGCTGGTTATCAGGAGGGACACTACATGTGTGAGAAGATAACCCGACTGCATTAAGGACATCATGGCTGGTTATCAGGAGGGACACTACATGTGTGAGAAGATAACCCGACTGCATTAAGGACATCATGGCTGGTTATCAGGAGGACACTACATGTGTGAGAAGATAACCAGACCACAATAAGGACATCATGGCTGCTTATCAGGAGGACACTACATGTATGAGAAGATAACCCAACCACAATAAGGACATCATGGCTGGTTATCAGAAGGGACACTACATGTATGAGAAGATAACCTGACCACAATAAGGACATCATGGCTGGTTATCAGGAGGGACACTACATGTATGAAAAGATAACCTGACTGCAATAAAGACAACATGGCTGGTTATTAGGAGGGACACTGCATGTATGAGAAGATAACCCGACCACAATAAGGACATCATGGCTGGTTATCAGGAGGGACACTACATGTATGAAAAGATAACCTGACTGCAATAAAGACAACATGGTTGGTTATTAGGAGGGACACTACATGTATGAGAAGATAACCCGACCACAGTAAGGACATCATGGCTGGTTATCAGGAGGGACACTACATGTATGAGAAGATAACCTGACCACAATAAGGACATCATGGCTGGTTATCAGCGGGACACTACATGTATGAGAAGATAACCCAACCACAATAAGGACATCATGGCTGGTTATTAGGAGGACACTACATGTATGAGAAGATAACCCAACCACAATAAGGACATCATGGCTGGTTATCAGGAGGGACACTACATGTATGAGAAGATAACCTGACTGCAATAAGGACATCATGGCTGGTTATTAGGAGGACACTACATGTATGAGAAGATAACCCGACCACAATAAGGACATCATGGCTGGTTATCAGGAGGACACTACATGTATGAGAAGATAACCCGACCACAATAAGGAAATCATGGCTGGTTATCAGGAGGACACTACATGTATGAGAAGATAACCTGACCACAATAAGGACATCACGGCTGGTTATCAGGAGGGACACTACATGTATGAGAAGATGACCTGACTGCAATAAAGACATCATGGCTGGTTATTAGGAGGGACACTACATGTATGAGAAGATAACCCGACCACAATAAGGACATCATGGCTGGTTATCAGGAGGGACACTACATGTATGAGAAGATAACCTGACCACAATAAGGACATCATGGCTGGTTATCAGCGGGACACTACATGTATGAGAAGATAACCTGACCACAATAAGGACATCATGTCTGGTTATCAGCGGGACACTACATGTATGAGAAGATAACCTGACCACAATAAGGACATCATGGCTGGTTATCAGGAGGGGACACTACATGTATGAGAAGATAACCCGACCACAATAAGGACATCATGGCTGGTTATTAGGAGGACACTACATGTATGAGAAGATAACCCGACCACAATAAGGACATCATGGCTGGTTATCAGGAGGGGACACTACATGTATGAGAAGATAACCCGACCACAATAAGGAAATCATGGCTGGTTATCAGCAGGACACTACATGTATGAGAAGATAACCTGACTGCAATAACGACATTATGGCTGGTTATTAGGAGGGACACTACATGTATGAGAAGATAACCTGACTGCAATAAAGACATCATGGCTGGTTATTAGGAGGGACACTACATGTATGAGAAGATAACCCGACCACAATAAGGACATCATGGCTGGTTATCAGGAGGGACACTACATGTATGAGAAGATAACCTGACCACAATAAGGACATCATGGCTGGTTATCAGCGGGACACTACATGTATGAGAAGATAACCCAACCACAATAAGGACATCATGGCTGGTTATCAGGAGGGGACACTACATGTATGAGAAGATAACCCGACCACAATAAGGACATCATGGCTGGTTATTAGGAGGACACTACATGTATGAGAAGATAACCCAATCACAATAAGGACATCATGGCTGGTTATCAGGAGGACACTACATGTATGAGAAGATAACCTGACCACAATAAGGACATCACGGCTGGTTATCAGGAGGGACACTACATGTATGGGAAGATAACCTGACCACAATAAGGACATCATGGCTGGTTATCAGGAGGGACACTACATGTATGAGAAGATAACCCGACCACAATAAGGACAACATGGCTGGTTATCAGGAGGACACTACATGTATGAGAAGATAACCTGACCACAATAAGGACATCACGGCTGGTTATCAGGAGGGACACTACATGTATGAGAAGATAACCTGACCACAATAAGGACATCATGGCTGGTTATCAGCGGGACACTACATGTATGAGAAGATAACCCAACCACAATAAGGACATCATGGCTGGTTATTAGGAGGACACTACATGTATGAGAAGATAACCCAACCACAATAAGGACATCATGTCTGGTTATCAGGAGGGACACTACATGTATGAGAAGATAACCCGACCACAATAAGGACATCATGGCTGGTTATCAGGAGGACACTACATGTATGAGAAGATAACCTGACTGCAATAAGGACATCATGGCTGGTTATCAGGAGGACACTACATGTATGAGAAGATAACCTGACCACAATAAGGACATCATGGCTGGTTATCAGGAGGGGACATTACATGTATGAGAAGATAACCCGACCACAATAAGGACATCATGGCTGGTTATCAGGAGGGACACTACATGTATGAGAAGATAACTCGACTGCATTAAGGACATCATGGCTGGTTATCAGGAGGGACACTACATGTGTGAGAAGATAACCCAACCACAATAAGGACATCATGGCTGGTTATCAGGAGGGACACTACATGTATGAGAAGATAACCTGACCACAATAAGGACATCATGGCTGGTTATCAGCGGGACACTACATGTATGAGAAGATAACCCAACCACAATAAGGACATCATGGCTGGTTATCAGGAGGGACACTACATGTGTGAGAAGATAACCCGACTGTATTAAGGACATCATGGCTGGTTATCAGGAGGGACACTACATGTGTGAGAAGATAACCCGACTGCATTAAGGACATCATGGCTGGTTATCAGAAGGACACTACATGTGTGAGAAGATAACCTGACCACAATAAGGACATCATGGCTGGTTATCAGGAAGACACTACATGTATGAGAAGGTAACCCAACCACAATAAGGACATCATGGCTGGTTATCAGAAGGGACACTACATGTATGAGAAGATAACCCAACCACAATAAGGACATCTTGGCTGGTTATCAGGAGGGACACTACATGTATGAAAAGATAACCTGACTGCAATAAAGACAACATGGCTGGTTATTAGGAGGGACACTACATGTATGAGAAGATAACCCGACCACAATAAGGACATCATGGCTGGTTATCAGGAGGGACACTACATGTATGAGAAGATAACCTGACCACAATAAGGACATCATGGCTGGTTATCAGCGGGACACTACATGTATGAGAAGATAACCCAACCACAATAAGGACATCATGGCTGGTTATTAGGAGGACACTACATGTATGAGAAGATAACCCAACCACAATAAGGACATCATGGCTGGTTATCAGGAGGGACACTACATGTATGAGAAGATAACCTGACTGCAATAAGGACATCATGGCTGGTTATTAGGAGGGGACACTACATGTATGAGAAGATAACCCGATCACAATAAGGACATCATGGCTGGTTATCAGGAGGACACTACATGTATGAGAAGATAACCCGACCACAATAAGGACATCATGGCTGGTTATCAGGAGAACACTACATGTATGAGAAGATAACCCGACCACAATAAGGAAATCATGGCTGGTTATCAGGAGGACACTACATGTATGAGAAGATGACCTGACTGCAATAAAGACATCATGGCTGGTTATTAGGAGGGACACTACATGTATGAGAAGATAACCCGACCACAATAAGGACATCATGGCTGGTTATCAGGAGGGACACTACATGTATGAGAAGATAACCTGATCACAATAAGGACATCATGGCTGGTTATCAGCGGGACACTACATGTATGAGAAGATAACCCAACCACAATAAGGACATCATGGCTGGTTATCAGGAGGGGACACTACATGTATGAGAAGATAACCCGACCGCAATAAGGACATCATGGCTGGTTATCAGGAGGGACACTACATGTATGAGAAGATAACCTGACTGCAATAAGGACATCATGGCTGGTTATCAGGAGGACACTACATGTATGAGAAGATAACCTAACCACAATAAGGACATCATGGCTGGTTATCAGTAGGGGACATTACATGTATGAGAAGATAACCCAACCACAATAAGGACATCATGGCTGGTTATCAGGAGGGGACACTACATGTATGAGAAGATAACCCGACCGCAATAAGGATTATCATGGCTGGTTATCAGGAGGGACACTACATGTATGAGAAGATAACCTGACTGCAATAAGGACATCATGGCTGGTTATCAGGAGGACACTACATGTATGAGAAGATAACCTGACTGCAATAAGGACATCATGGCTGGTTATCAGGAGGACACTACATGTATGAGAAGATAACCCGGCCACAATAAGGACATCATGGCTGGTTATCAGGAGGGACACTACATGTATGAGAAGATAACCCGACTGCATTAAGGACATCATGGCTGGTTATCAGGAGGGACACTACATGTGTGAGAAGATAATCCGACTGCATTAAGGACATCATGGCTGGTTATCAGGAGGACACTACATGTGTGAGAGGATAACCTGACTGCAATAAGGGCATCATGGCTGGTTATCAGGAGGACACTACATGTATGAGAAGATAACCCAACCACAATAAGGACATCATGGCTGGTTATCAGGAGGGACACTACATGTATGAGAAGATAACCTGACCACAATAAGGACATCATGGCTGGTTATCAGGAAGACACTACATGTATGAGAAGGTAACCCAACCACAATAAGGACATCATGGCTGGTTATCAGAAGGGACACTACATGTATGAGAAGATAACCCAAGCACAATAAGGACATCATGGCTGGTTATCAGGAGGGACACTACATGTATGAAAAGATAACCTGACTGCAATAAAGACAACATGGCTGGTTATTAGGAGGGACACTACATGTATGAGAAGATAACCCGACCACAATAAGGACATCATGGCTGGTTATCAGGAGGGACACTACATGTATGAGAAGATAACCTGACCACAATAAGGACATCATGGCTGGTTATCAGCGGGACACTACATGTATGAGAAGATAACCCAACCACAATAAGGACATCATGGCTGGTTATTAGGAGGACACTACATGTATGAGAAGATAACCCAACCACAATAAGGACATCATGGCTGGTTATCAGGAGGGACACTACATGTATGAGAAGATAACCTGACTGCAATAAGGACATCATGGCTGGTTATTAGGAGGGGACACTACATGTATGAGAAGATAACCCGATCACAATAAGGACATCATGGCTGGTTATCAGGAGGACACTACATGTATGAGAAGATAACCCGACCACAATAAGGACATCATGGCTGGTTATCAGGAGAACACTACATGTATGAGAAGATAACCCGACCACAATAAGGAAATCATGGCTGGTTATCAGGAGGACACTACATGTATGAGAAGATGACCTGACTGCAATAAAGACATCATGGCTGGTTATTAGGAGGGACACTACATGTATGAGAAGATAACCCGACCACAATAAGGACATCATGGCTGGTTATCAGGAGGGACACTACATGTATGAGAAGATAACCTGATCACAATAAGGACATCATGGCTGGTTATCAGCGGTACACTACATGTATGAGAAGATAACCCAACCACAATAAGGACATCATGGCTGGTTATCAGGAGGGGACACTACATGTATGAGAAGATAACCCGACCGCAATAAGGACATCATGGCTGGTTATCAGGAGGGACACTACATGTATGAGAAGATAACCTGACTGCAATAAGGACATCATGGCTGGTTATCAGGAGGACACTACATGTATGAGAAGATAACCTAACCACAATAAGGACATCATGGCTGGTTATCAGTAGGGGACATTACATGTATGAGAAGATAACCCAACCACAATAAGGACATCATGGCTGGTTATCAGGAGGGGACACTACATGTATGAGAAGATAACCCGACCGCAATAAGGATTATCATGGCTGGTTATCAGGAGGGACACTACATGTATGAGAAGATAACCTGACTGCAATAAGGACATCATGGCTGGTTATCAGGAGGACACTACATGTATGAGAAGATAACCTGACTGCAATAAGGACATCATGGCTGGTTATCAGGAGGACACTACATGTATGAGAAGATAACCCGGCCACAATAAGGACATCATGGCTGGTTATCAGGAGGGACACTACATGTATGAGAAGATAACCCGACTGCATTAAGGACATCATGGCTGGTTATCAGGAGGGACACTACATGTGTGAGAAGATAATCCGACTGCATTAAGGACATCATGGCTGGTTATCAGGAGGACACTACATGTGTGAGAGGATAACCTGACTGCAATAAGGGCATCATGGCTGGTTATCAGGAGGACACTACATGTATGAGAAGATAACCCAACCACAATAAGGACATCATGGCTGGTTATCAGGAGGGACACTACATGTATGAGAAGATAACCTGACCACAATAAGGACATCATGGCTGGTTATCAGGAGGGACACTACATGTATGAAAAGATAACCTGACTGCAATAAAGACAACATGGTTGGTTATTAGGAGGGACACTATATGTATGAGAAGATAACCCGACCACAATAAGGACATCATGGCTGGTTATCAGGAGGACACTACATGTATGAGAAGATAACCTGACTGCAATAAAGACATCATGGCTGGTTATTAGGAGGGACACTACATGTATGAGAAGATAACCTGACCACAATAAGGACATCATGGCTGGTTATCAGGAGGGACACTACATGTATGAGAAGATAACCTGACCACAATAAGGACATCATGTCTGGTTATCAGCGGGACACTACATGTATGAGAAGATAACCTGACCACAATAAGGACATCATGGCTGGTTATCAGGAGGGGACACTACATGTATGAGAAGATAACCCGACCACAATAAGGACATCATGGCTGGTTATCAGGAGGGACACTACATGTATGAGAAGATAACCTGACCACAATAAGGACATCATGGCTGGTTATCAGCAGGGCACTACATGTGTGAGAAGATAACCCAACCACAATAAGGACATCATGGCTGGTTATTAGGAGGACACTACATGTATGAGAAGATAACCCAACCACAATAAGGACATCATGGCTGGTTATCAGGAGGGACACTACATGTATGAGAAGATAACCTGACCACAATAAGGACATCATGGCTGGTTATCAGGAGGACACTACATGTATGAGAAGATAACCTGACTGCAATAAAGACATCATGGCTGGTTATTAGGAGGGACACTACATGTATGAGAAGATAACCCGACCACAATAAGGACATCATGGCTGGTTATCAGGAGGGACACTACATGTATGAGAAGATAACCTGACCACAATAAGGACATCATGGCTGGTTATCAGGAGGGACACTACATGTATGAGAAGATAACCTGACCACAATAAGGACATCATGGCTGGTTATCAGGAGGGACACTACATGTATGAAAAGATAACCTGACTGCAATAAAGACAACATGGTTGGTTATTAGGAGGGACACTATATGTATGAGAAGATAACCCGACCACAATAAGGACATCATGGCTGGTTATCAGGAGGGACACTACATGTATGAGAAGATAACCTGACCACAATAAGGACATCATGGCTGGTTATCAGCAGGACACTACATGTATGAGAAGATAACCCAACCACAATAAGGACATCATGGCTGGTTATTAGGAGGACACTACATGTATGAGAAGATAACCCAACCACAATAAGGACATCATGGCTGGTTATCAGGAGGGACACTACATGTATGAGAAGATAACCTGACTGCAATAAGGACATCATGGCTGGTTATTAGGAGGACACTACATGTATGAGAAGATAACCCGACCACAATAAGGACATCATGGCTGGTTATCAGGAGGACACTACATGTATGAGAAGATAACCCGACCACAATAAGGACATCATGGCTGGTTATCAGGAGGACACTACATGTATTAGAAGATAACCTGACTGCAATAACGACATCATGGCTGGTTATTAGGAGGGACACTACATGTACGAGAAGATAACCCGACCACAATAAGGACATCATGGCTGGTTATCAGGAGGGACACTACATGTATGAGAAGATAACCTGACCACAATAAGGACATCATGGCTGGTTATCAGGAGGGACACTACATGTATGAGAAGATAACCTGACCACAATAAGGACATCATGTCTGGTTATCAGCGGGACACTACATGTATGAGAACATAACCTGACCACAATAAGGACATCATGGCTGGTTATCAGGAGGGGACACTACATGTATGAGAAGATAACCCGACCACAATAAGGACATCATGGCTGGTTATTAGGAGGACACTACATGTATGAGAAGATAACCCGACCACAATAAGGACATCATGGCTGGTTATCAGGAGGGGACACTACATGTATGAGAAGATAATCCGACCACAATAAGGAAATCATGGCTGGTTATCAGCAGGACACTACATGTATGAGAAGATAACCTGACTGCAATAAGGACATTATGGCTGGTTATTAGGAGGGACACTACATGTATGAGAAGATAACCCGACCACAATAAGGACAACATGGCTGGTTATCAGGAGGACACTACATGTATGAGAAGATAACCTGACCACAATAAGGACATCACGGCTGGTTATCAGGAGGGACACTACATGTATGAGAAGATAACCCGACCACAATAAGGACATCATGGCTGGTTATCAGCGGGACACTACATGTATGAGAAGATAACCCAACCACAATAAGGACATCATGGCTGGTTATCAGGAGGGGACACTACATGTATGAGAAGATAATCCGACCACAATAAGGAAATCATGGCTGGTTATCAGCAGGACACTACATGTATGAGAAGATAACCTGACTGCAATAAGGACATTATGGCTGGTTATTAGGAGGGACACTACATGTATGAGAAGATAACCCGACCACAATAAGGACAACATGGCTGGTTATCAGGAGGACACTACATGTATGAGAAGATAACCTGACCACAATAAGGACATCACGGCTGGTTATCAGGAGGGACACTACATGTATGAGAAGATAACCCGACCACAATAAGGACATCATGGCTGGTTATCAGCGGGACACTACATGTATGAGAAGATAACCCAACCACAATAAGGACATCATGGCTGGTTATCAGGAGGGGACACTACATGTATGAGAAGATAACCCGACCACAATAAGGACATCATGGCTGGTTATTAGGAGGACACTACATGTATGAGAAGATAACCCGACCACAATAAGGACATCATGGCTGGTTATCTGGAGGACACTACATGTATGAGAAGATAACCCGACCACAATAAGGAAATCATGGCTGGTTATCAGGAGGACACTACATGTATGAGAAGATAACCTGACTGCAATAAGGACATTATGGCTGGTTATTAGGAGGGACTCTACATGTATGAGAAGATAACCTGACTGCAATAAAGACATCATGGCTGGTTATTAGGAGGGACACTACATGTATGAGAAGATAACCCGACCACAATAAGGACATCATGGCTGGTTATCAGGAGGGACACTACATGTATGAGAAGATAACCTTACCACAATAAGGACATCATGGCTGGTTATCAGCGGGACACTACATGTATGAGAAGATAACCCAACCACAAAAAGGACATCATGGCTGGTTATCAGGAGGGGACACTACATGTATGAGAAGATAACCCGACCACAATAAGGACATCATGGCTGGTTATTAGGAGGACACTACATGTATGAGAAGATAACCTGACCACAATAAGGACATCATGGCTGGTTATCAGGAGGAAACTACATGTATGAAAAGATAACCTGACCACAATAAGGACATCACAGCTGGTTATCAGGAGGGACACTACATGTATGAGAAGATAACCTGACCACAATAAGGACATCACGGCTGGTTATCAGGAGGGACACTACATGTATGAGAAGATAACCCGACCACAATAAGGACATCATGGCTGGTTATCAGGAGGACACTACATGTATGAGAAGATAACCTGACCACAATAAGGACATCATGGCTGGTTATCAGGAGAGACACTACATGTGTGAGAAGATAACCCGACCACAATAAGGACAACATGGCTGGTTATCAGGAGGACACTACATGTATGAGAAGATAACCTGACCACAATAAGAACATCATGGATGGCTGTCAGGAGAGACACTACATGTATGAGAAGATAACCTGACCACAATAAGGACATCATAGCTGGTTATCAGGAGGACACTACATATATGAGAAGATAACCTGACCACAATAAGGACATCACGGCTGGTTATCAGGAGGACACTACATGTATGAGAAGATAACCCGACCACAATAAGGACATCATGGCTGGTTATCAGGAGGGGACACTATATGTATGAGAAGATAACCCTGACCACAATAAGGACATCATGGCTGGTTATCAGGAGGGGACACTATATGTATGAGAAGATAACCCTGACCACAATAAGGATATATTAGCTGGGTTCCTAACAAGTCCCAGACCATAGATAATTCCTGCATTCATGGTTGGATCAATTGGCAACCAATCTAGACAACAGACACCACTAGGATGGTTAGAGAGAATCTTTAGAACTTTGAACTTTTTAAAATTATTTATAGTTGCAAAAATGGCTAAGAATTAATTGTCTACAAAGGTATATAAGGTTATGTTTATGGGAAAACAACAAATAAGAGTTTATGTCACAAAAAGGATAGGATAGAGGATAAATACCTGACCGCTGAGACCGCCTCCGATCCAGAGAGCTCCATTTCTAGTCTTTGGACATAACCCCTTTAAGCTAAAATCTGAAAACTTTCCTAATGATTGTATTCACTGTTTGTAATAAAGTAACATTTAGCCCCAACAATTAGACAACTTTATAGTGGCTGGGTCCTCTGCATAGGCATACTATAGAGTCCAATAGTAATAGGTAGAGAACCCCTTTAAATTATTTTGCTATTTTTGCCTCTGACTCTTTAGTCTATAAAAAACAATCCTGGTTGCAGTAATTGGCTTTGTATTTTTAGACTTTATCTTCCATCATTAGCCATTAGCATCTTTCCCTTGTCTCCTTCATTTGCATACTCTGCAGTCCTATGATATTAAATGATTTTGAGCTAATCAGACCCAGACTTCCCATCTGCTGCGCACAGCCAGCACTCTGCTATTCCTCCGTCATGTCACTGGCACATCGCTCTGTATTCCTCCACCAGTGGGATCAGTCTTGGCATGACCTCACACTCGTCCTGGCAGCGACACCAAGACGAGCAGTATGTCTCCCAACAGCCCAGTGATTTATGACTTATTAAACAGTATTTTAAAGTCATCTGAAGCCGCCTGACAATATTTAGCTTTTTGCAGCCAGGGTGATACAGTCATACTTTTCTTGTGATATATTGGAGGTGGCATCTATCTGCTACCATTCCTGTACTGTATCATGTTTAAAGGAAAATTCCACAATTGCAGTTTTTTTGTTTCAATTTTATTCATTGCATCGAAAATAAAAAAAAACCTTTGCAAATAGTCTTGAGTAAAACTGTTTTACCACTTTGTGTACCCAGCTCCTATGCAGACACATATGTTTCCATGGTTACAGACGACAATCGGTTTGATTATGGAACGCTCCAGAGAAATGGAAAATTTAGTGTTTGGCACTAACTAAACCAAGGTGCAGAGGTTAAAGGACCTTCTCTTACATGCACCACTCCCTTCTTACACCTCTATGAGAGTTCCAAAAACAGTCAAACCTACTTACCCGGCTTTCTTCAGAACTTTAGTAGAAATGAATACATGGATATGTGCTGACACAGCTCCCATTATTGAGACAGGTGGATCACTGGGAGGTGAGGTAGTTTGTGGGATCTGACTACATGCATGTAGTCAGATCTTCCCTTCCATCTATCCCCAACCTCTTGTTAATCTACTTTCTGTAAATTAACCGAGAGAAGTAAGAAAGGTTCAGGATGTATGAGGGCCCTTGGGTGACAGGAACACAACAGGTCTATTCTACTTTAACCTCTTCTTAACAAGAACCATTCTTACTCAGATTTTCTTGCCCTCAACAGCCCAGTAGGCCATGGTGTATGTCCAGGTTTGCCTCATCTTACTGTTAGCCCTGAGTTATGGGACAACATAGGGAAAGATGACTATGAAATATGGCTATATAGGGTTACGTCAGTGGCGTAACTAGGAATGGCTGGGCCCCAAGGCGAACATTTGACATGGGGCCCCCCCCCCCCAAGCCGCCATCCCCAACCCCCCCCAAGCCGCTGCCCCCAACCCCCCCAAACCGCCGCCCCCAACCCCCCCCCCACACACAAACCGCATTCCTGCGCACACTATTATGCCCCATAGTGGCCCCTGCACATGGTATTATGTCCCATAGTGGCCCCTGCACACGGTATTATGCCCCATAGTGGCCCCTGCACACGGTATTATGCCCCATAGTGGCCCCTGCACACGGTATTATGCCCCATAGTGGCCCCTGGACACGGTATTATGCAGCATAGTGGCCCCTGCACACAATATTATGCCCCATAGTGGCCCCGACACACAGTAGTTTGCCCCATAGTGGCCCCGACACACAGTAGTTTGCCCCATAGTGGCCCCTGCACACAGTAGTTTGCCCCATAGTGGCCCCCGACACACAGTAGTTTGCCCCATAGTGGCCCCTGCACACAGTAGTTTGCCCCATAGTGGCCCCTGCACACAGTAGTTTGCCCCATAGTGGCGCCTGCACGCAGTAGTTTGCCCCATAGTAGCCCCTGCACACAGTAGTTTGCCCCATAGTAGCCCCTGCACACAGTAGTTTGCCCCATAGTGGCCCCTGCACACAGTAGTTTGCCCCATAGTAGCCCCTGCACACAGTAGTTTGCCCCATAGTAGCCCCTGCACATAGTAGTTTTCCCCATAGTGGCCCCTGCACACAGTAGTTTGCCCCATAGTGGCCCCTGCACACAGTAGTTTGCCCCATAGTGGCCCCTGCACACAGTATTATGCCCCATAGTGGACCACCCATGAACGATTATTATACTCTGGGGTCTTTTCAGACCCCAGAGTATAATGATCGGAGACCCAGGGGAGGATAGAAACATAGAAAACACTGCAACTTACCTCTTCCTCGCTCCGGTGCACTCCCGTGCGCTACTTCGGCCATCTTCAATGTCGGACCGGATCTCGCGCGATCCAGGTCGGCGTCGCGACACATAATGACGTCGGCTGACGTCTGGGACGTCACCAAACAGGCCCGAAGCCTGCGGAGCGGCGGAGAGGTGAGTTACAGTGTTTTTTATGTTCACTCACCTCCCCTGGGCCCCCGATCGTTATACTCCGGGGTCTCAAAAGACCCTGGAGTATAACGATAGCAGTGATTGTGGGGTTCGCGGTAGTGACTGCCACAGGGCTCCGGGCCCCGTAATGTTCCGGGCCCTGTGGCAGTCGCTACCACTGCTACCCAGGTAGTTACGCCCCTGGGTTACGTTGTAGTACCAGGAGTTATCCAGAGAGTGGTCAGGGCAGGCAGTGGAAGTATGTTAGTTAGTAACAGCTGGACAGTAGTGTTTATAGATCAACAGGCAAGGAATGAAGTCAGGAACACAAAAGAGGGTCATGTACACCGGAGAGTCAATACGGAACAGGAATATCATGCAGGAGGGAGCTAGGAACCTCCACTCAGGCAGGTTGTGGCTAATGAAGCTAACTTCTAAAAACGCAACCTGGGGTTGGATTGCAGCTATGTGGACTGACCCTTTAAGTAACAGGAAGGGGGCACTAGAGATGGGCGAACAAGATTTGTTTTGCGAATATTCAAGAGATTCGCCCGCAAGCTTTATTTCTTCACTCCAAACCAGAAGTGCTATTATTACACTCTTCAGACTCCAAAGTATAATAATTGAAGGTCCAAGGAAGGTGCTAAGTAATAATAAACATCATACTCACCTTCCGTCACATCTACTAAGTACCTTTGTGGTATCCAGTGTTGTTTCTTGGGTGTCTTCCATCTGGTCTTCTGGGTTATGTCAATGGCCCTGGGTAACAGCGTCATGATGTCAGTGTGCCCTATATGATTGGGCCTCAGCGGTGACCTGGAGGCCAGAAGAGGCTGGAAGACACCCAGGAAAGAATGTTGGATGGTGCAAGGAAGCCCAAGAGATGGGAGGGAAGGCGAGTATGACAGTTTATTATTTGTACTCACCTCCTCTTGGCCTCCAAAGTATAATAAAGATTTGCAGGTGGTGAACCCCAAAACTTTTTGGAAAATTTGTAATACACCCAGCTTATTACTGACCTACTCTTGAGAGCGCCTGCTTACCCTATGGGCACATACAGCATCAGCAGCAGAAACTGCACACGCATAGCAGTGTGAAGGAGCAACAAGTATAACCTGGTGGCCGAGCCTGCTGGGAGAGGTAGTGCACCGGTCATGTTACGCAATCAAAATAATAGATGCCAAATTTTGTCTTATCCTTCTTAAGTAAACTTTCTAGGTCTCAGCAGAACAAGGCACATCAATCTTGTATTTTATGGTTGGTCTATCCCTTTAAGAATGTAGCAGTGATGTTGATATTATGTATATTACTATTTCTCGTCTGTGATTTTATCTTTTATGTGATTGAGATCTGAAATATCCCACAAACAATGTTTCCTGTGATAGGTTTTCAGGCGCTGGGATAAGATAAGACGTTGAGGATTTCAGATTCTGCTCTCCATTTGCTCTGCTCTTTTCGGCTGTCAGGTTATCACCATGGGACATATTCCTTGCCAAGTTATAAGAAGCGCATGAATGATAGCGTGCGCCTCACTAATATTTGTTGTGTACAGACAATAATCCATCATGTTTGGAGGAATGTGAGAGTCGTATCTATCCATCCACTGCATCTATAGCAAATAGAGTAATACATGTCAGCAGCAATTCTCCGACTTATCTCCCATTTAAGTCTCATAGGAATAGAAGTGGAAATCGCTTAAAGGTGCAGCGCGCTCTACTATAATATATAAGAATGGTGAAGCCAAAGATTGAGATCTCAGAGAGATTAATGATCCAATGAGCTCACACTAAACTGAAATCACCTGTTATATCTAGAAAGGGAAATAAAGTGTCAGCGGAAAGAATCTGTCATCTACTCAAATGTGTGAAAAAGTATCCTCTGGGTTCTAAATCTGAATATGTGTCTATAATAGCTAATAACATCATACCATGACCTTATACTGTTATCTATAGGGGTCAGTATTATAGTAGTTATATTCTTGTACATAGGGGGCAGTATTATAGTAGTTTTTTTTTTTTTAAATAGGGGTTGTTTTTTAGTTGTTTTTTTTTTGTACATAGGAGCAGTATTATAGTAGTTATATTCTTGTACATAGGAGCAGTATTATAGTAGTCATATTCTTGTACATAGGAGCAATATTATAGTAGTTATATTCTTGTACATAGGAGCAGTATTATAATAGTTATATTCTTGTACATAGGGGCAGTATTATAGTAGTTATATTCTTGTACATAGGAGCAGTATTATAGTAGTTATATTCTTGTACATAGGAGCGGTATTATAGTAGTTATATTCTTGTACATAGGAGCAGTATTATAGTAGTTATATTCTTGTACATAGGAGGAGTATTATAGTAGTTATATTCTTGTACATAGGAGCAGTATTATAGTAGTTATATTCTTGTACATAGGAGCAGTATTATAGTAGTTATATTCTTGTACATAGGAGGAGTATTATAGTAGTTATATTCTTGTACATAGGAGCAGTATTATAGTAGTTATATTCTTGTACATAGGAGCAGTATTATAGTAGTTATATTCTTGTACATAGGAGGAGTATTATAGTAGTTATATTCTTGTACATAGGAGCAGTATTATAGTAGTTATATTTTTGTACATAGGAGCAGTATTATAGTAGTTATATTCTTGTACATAGGAGGAGTATTATAGTAGTTATATTCTTGTACATAGGAGGAGTATTATAGTAGTTATATTCTTGTACATAGGGTGCAGTATTATAGTAGTTATATTCTTGTACATAGGAGCAGTATTATAGTAATTATATTCTTGTACATAGGAACAGTATTATAGTAGATATATTCTTGTACATAGGAGGTAGTATTATAGTAGTTATATTCTTGTACATAGGAGTAGTATTATAGTAGTTATATTCTTGTACAGAGGAGGTAGTATTATAGTAGTTATATTCTTGTACATAGGGGGCAGTATTATAGTAGTTATATTCTTGTACATAGGAACAGTATTATAGTAGTTATAGTCTTGTACATAGGAGCAGTATTATAGTAGTTATATTCTTGTACATAGGAGGAGTATTATAGTAGTTATATTCTTGTACATAGGAGCAGTATTATAGTAGTTATATTCTTGTACATAGGAGCAGTATTATAGTAGTTATATTCTTGTACATAGGAGGAGTATTATAGTAGTTATATTCTTGTACATAGGAGCAGTATTATAGTAGTTATATTTTTGTACATAGGAGCAGTATTATAGTAGTTATATTCTTGTACATAGGAGGAGTATTATAGTAGTTATATTCTTGTACATAGGAGGAGTATTATAGTAGTTATATTCTTGTACATAGGGTGCAGTATTATAGTAGTTATATTCTTGTACATAGGAGCAGTATTATAGTAATTATATTCTTGTACATAGGAACAGTATTATAGTAGATATATTCTTGTACATAGGAGGTAGTATTATAGTAGTTATATTCTTGTACATAGGAGTAGTATTATAGTAGTTATATTCTTGTACATAGGAGTAGTATTATAGTAGTTATATTCTTGTACATAGGAGCAGTATTATAGTAGTTATATTCTTGTAGCAGGAGCAGTATTATAGTAGTTATATTCTTGTACATAGGAGCAGTATTATAGTAGTTATATTCTTGTACATAGGAGTAGTATTATAGTAGTTATATTCTTGTACATAGGAGTAGTATTATAGTAGTTATATTCTTGTACATAGGAGCAGTATTATAGTAGTTATATTCTTGTAGCAGGAGCAGTATTATAGTAGTTATATTCTTGTACATAGGAGCAGTATTATAGTAGTTATATTCTTGTACATAGGAGTAGTATTATAGTAGTTATATTCTTGTACATAGGAGCAGTATTATAGTAGTTATATTCTTGTACATAGGAGCAGTATTATAATAGTTATATTCTTGTACATAGGGGCAGTATTATAGTAGTTATATTCTTGTACATACGAGCAGTATTATAGTAGTTATATTCTTGTACATAGGAGCAGTATTATAGTAGTTATATTCTTGTACATAGGGGGCAGTATTATAGTAGTTATAGTCTTGTACATAGGAGGTAGTATTATAGTAGTTATATTCTTGTACATAGGAGCAGTATTATAGTAGTTATATTCTTGTACATAGGGGGCAGTATTATAGTAGTTATATTCTTGTACATAGGAGCAGTATTATAGTAGTTATATTCTTGTACATAGGAGCAGTATTATAGTAGTTATATTCTTGTACATATAGAACACTATTATAGTAGTTATATTCTTGTACATAGGGGGCAGTATTATATTAGTTATAGTCTTGTACATAGGAACAGTATTATAGTAGTTATATTCTTGTACATAGGAGCAGTATTATAGTAGTTATATTCTTGTACATAGGAGCAGTATTATAGTAGTTATATTCTTGTACATAGGGGGTAGTATTATAGTAGTTATATTCTTGTACAGAGGAGGTAGTATTATAGTAGTTATATTCTTGTACATAGGGGGCAGTATTATAGTAGTTATATTCTTGTACATAGGAACAGTATTATAGTAGTTATAGTCTTGTACATAGGAGCAGTATTATAGTAGTTATATTCTTGTACATAGGAGCAGTATTATAGTAGTTATATTCTTGTACATAGGAGCAGTATTATAGTAGTTATATTCTTGTACATAGGAGCAGTATTATAGTAGTTATATTCTTGTACATAGGGGGCAGTATTATAGTAGTTATATTCTTGTACATAGGAACAGTATTATAGTAGTTATATTCTTGTACATAGTAGGTAGTATTATAGTAGTTATAGTCTTGTACATAGTAGCAGTATTATAGTAGTTATATTCTTGTACATAGGAGCAGTATTATAGTAGTTATATTCTTGTACATAGGAGCAGTATTATAGTAGTTATATTCTTGTACATAGGAGCAGTATTATAGTAGTTATATTCTTGTACATAGGGGGCAGTATTATAGTAGTTATAGTCTTGTACATAGAACACAATATTATAGCAGTGTGTTTATTACATTATACATTATGTACATACATCTCAGGATTGCATTTCTGATTTAGGTACAGTTTAGAGGATAGCCGAGTATATAACAAGCAGTCACATTATAATTTATTTTCAACCTTCTTTTTGAAAACGTGACATGAATCTTGTGGTATTGTCCTATTTCTAGGATTATTTCCTATCCTGCTAAGTGTGTTTAGTTAGTTATTACAGTAGTTGTGAAGTTACTAGTGTTGTCAGGGAGGGCTCAATATCACCATCTAGTGGTCACAGTCATTCTCACATAGTCCCCTATATACTGATTTTGCAGTTCTTAATTTTTTGATACATCTTCATGTCAATTTATGTCATTATCTTAAAATAACTAATACTGTAGGTCAGTGCCATCTTTACTCATAAATGTGTTTCTCTGACAATGGATTATTGCAGTTGTTGTATAGTCAGTGGTCATTCTATATGCAGTTTTTCGCAAGCGCTGTAAACATAGGGCTGGTTCTACAGTATGGGTGACTTTTTAGATATAAACACCCTCTGAGCCATCAGATCTTGACTATAGATTCCCAAAATGTAATTTTTGGGGCCCTTCAAGTTGCCCTTGCATCTCACCACTTGCGCTAGAAGTCAGCACTTCATATAACAGTACAGTATATTGTTCTGGATGCATAGAGGCCGAGCAGACACCAGAATATACATGTCCAGAGCCCTAGAAAGGACAATTATTAGCATAATTTCCCTTGGTACGTGAAGATCCACTGTCAGTACCGCCTGGTGCTGCCATTCTTAGCAAGTCCCTACAAAACAGTGACATTGGCATGTTTGAGATTCACAGAATGTGCCGCCCTGACTGTTCCAGCCGCAGTTACTGCGCCCCACAGATGGTAACCGCTCAAATGACTTGTTTTTTCTTTCCCTCCATTAAGAATGGTCCCATAAAATACTGTTAGCACATTGTCAATACCTCCCGCATGCTGTCGCAGACACTTCTCTGTTTTCATTTGCAGTTGTCATTGTCTCGATAGCATATGGTCTCTTTGCTTGTCCCTGGCGGAGTTGGGATGCGGCTAGAGCCAGCCAGAATTGCAAAGAGCAAGTCAGTGCAGCAGAAATCATCAGCCAGCTGGTTAAATCATGAATATGTACATTTGCTCACAAAATGTAACAGCGCGGATTTCTCAGCCTGGAATCATTATTACTGTTTGTTATTCTCGATGGTCCTTGAGGGGCATTCAGCGGCGCTCGATGGGAAATTGTGTGTCTTTCTCTGTCATTGGAAGTTCACATTAAGAAATGATGGATGCTTTTTATTTAAAAAGTCTTTTAACTCCCCTAAGTTTCTATTTTTGCAAGCGGTACAGACTGGTACGTCCTCATAGGCTGCTGGGAAATGGGAATAAGGGGGGTGTGAAAGATCCTCCGTGCGCCAAACCTGAGTCCTCTTTCATATAAAAACCACACTCACCGCCAGTGAGTGCCGGGTTCACAAGATAAATACAAGACAAGCCTTCTATATTTTATATATTTATTAACCCCTAAATGGGTCGGTATTAAAATCTAACATATACAGTTCAGAACAGATATGCATATGTATACAAGCATTAACAGTTACTAGTTACAAGATACAGTACAAATAAAATAAAAGGGATAAAGGTGAAATGATTACTTTACCACACATATCCTGGATGTGGCTCTATAGTCCAACACTCACACATAGCATGTGGAGATCACCAGTGGAGGCTTCTTGGCATGTGGCATTAACTCCTAGCATGTGGCATCACAGTACAATAATCCAGCCTGCATGCTCTTTACAGTCTCTCAGCATTAGTCCAGTAGTCTCAATAGAATCTCATCACAGCAGCCTCTCCTCATGGTCTGTCTGTGTCAACTCCCTAGTCTGTGATGGTCTCAGCCAAAACTCCATAGCATAATCTCCATAGCATAATCTCAGCACAGTCTCCATAGCATGACCTCCATAGTGTAATCTCTTCCCACAGACCTCTTACCTCATCTTTTATACCCTTTATGCCACCTCCCAGAATGAGGTCACCGGTGACAGTACGTCTGATGAGTTAATTCAATCAAGTCCAGATCTTTTGTATAGAGCTGAGACACAGTAAATTGATACATTGTTATCAGCCATATCTGATCAACAGCCCAGGCTTGAACAATGCACTATTGTTTGATCACTCAGGGCTGTATAGGAATACAATGGAGCCCTATTGTTCCAGCCTGGCCACTACTGCCAATATGCACTTAGGCTTATAGCAGCGCACAGTATGAATGAGTGCAAGCAAGAAGAGAGATCCTATACCCAGAGATCAAAATACAGCTGAGTTATAGCCACACTTAAGCAGAATCATCACAGGGGGCTTTTACTTTATATATTTTTTTACTTCAGCCCTATTGATATTCTGTACTAGAGACAAGTAAATCAGTTTGTAATGAGTCGGGTTTGTTATTAATTTTCCAAAAATTTCAGCTCTGGACGAGTCTGAAATTTTTGAACTTTGTTGCCAACAAACCCGAGGCTCCCTCTCTGCATTCGGTTATCTTTCCCAAGGTGTTTTCTGTCCTCCTTTGTGATTGGTGGTCACGCGGAACACATTAGACCCCACAGTATACTAATCGGAGACCCGTAGAAGGTGCGGAAAAATAATATACACTGATACTCGCCTCTCCTGGGCTCCCTCTTGGTGATCTTACCTTGAAATCTTTCATCCTATGCAAAGGGAAGGTGAGTATGAGAAATTTTTATTTTTCTGCACCTCCCTTAATCCTGATTATTGTACTCTGGGGTCTGAAGAGGGTTTTTGAACCCAAAAAGTTTAGGGTTCAGTCAAACCTGAAATTTTTGTAAAATTCATAATGGACCCAATTCATTATAAACCAGCTTGCTCATCTCTATTGGACAACAGTCTACAGACATTGATATACGTATAAAGGGTATAATTATATAGCAGGAAATGCTATAAATTGACCTATGATGTTTGGGGATAGGGGGGTCTGGTGCAGAAATTGGAAAGATTTTCAGGGCTAAAACATTGAAGGCGCATTATTAAACGTTTTCCCAGTAACACATTTAAGAACTGTGCTCCCCAAATCCTGTGTGTGAATAGAGCACTAGTATGCATGTTTTCCATTGACTTGTAGGGGAATGACTGAAACTGCTGAGTACAGCGCTCTGTCAGTCCCATAGAAGTAAATGGAGCTGTAATTGTGCGTGTAACCTAATGGTCCATTTACACAGGAAACTTGCCCCCCCCATCCCCCCTGGGTCAGATTCGTTATAATCGGACAATTGTAGTATATATGGTGTTGAAGGTATAAGTGTTGTTACTGCATGCATGTGTATAGAGGAGTTAGAGGGAATAGCTGTTATTTGGCTGACTGCCATCTAAGGTATAGGGACACGTTAGAAAGGTGGGGTTTTCTTCTTCCAGGATCTTGTCATCATCAAAATGAAGAGGTCTTGGTACCTCATGCTTAGTACACAGTCTGTATGTAATGATGTGCCTGTGTAGTGACCACAGACGCAAGCGGCATTCAGCTGTAGTTTATAACATTTTATTGTACAGTCTCTTGTAACACACAGAATGTCATTCACAAACAGCTCATATAACAGTTGATTCATTTTCACTGTCCTGTCTCTGGCAGCACACCTATGGGTAGGGAGTCTCCCTCTCCTCCCACTTCATTTCTTAGGGCAACCTTGGAACTTCTTTGTAGTTGCCATTTACAGAAAGAGTCTCTTAGTTAAACAATTTGTTATGCACAGTTCCTTTAGCAACAGGCCATGGTACTGCTTGATATAACAACAGTATATAACTGGAACACCTAGCACTAACTGACTTACTGGTCTTTCTAATCAATGCTTGCACCCCAAGTTCTTTTCAAGTCTCTAGTACAACAACAGGGCTACCTCTGTTCAGACAAGGCACGGTTCTTGCTCTTTGTTCTGGAACTGTGACATTTCCTCCCCTTCAGTTTGAGGCAAGATGGCATCCTCCTAAAGGGGAGCTCATGGGGAATCTGTCCTGATCACCATAGGTACCTTCTTCTATCTGTTGGCTGACTGCCACTGCCGGTCTCTCTGTACATGGAACTTAGGGCTGAATTTGTAGTCTGGACATTGAAGTCTACTTAGTTCAAGTCTACTTAGATCACTGCAACTCTATCACATCCTCTTGCTCTGCTAGCTCCAGAATGACTTCTTCTCCCTCCCTCTCTGGTTTTATCCGATGGTCTAAGATTTGTCTTTTAGGGTGAATTCACAGTTTGTTTGCTTGGTATGTCAGAGATATTCATGTATAGCAGGAGGAATGCCCAAGCAGTGGTGCCTACAACCTATGCCACTTTATAGACCTACCGTCAACCGAAAGCCCCATGACAAGGCACTAGAAATGACATACCTTATCTATAAAAATGTGGACCCATGACTGGTTCTGGGCGCAGGGCCCTTTAAGAAGCAAACAATCATAAACCATCATGTAAGTTTTATAATCCGCATCAGTTTATTATTCGCCATCATGCTAACTGTCCACACATTGATACAGAGATGTAGCTGTGAAGCAGACAGGCTCCATACAGTGTGAACACACAGGACAAATATTTCCAAATAAGTGGGAAAAGTTTCCCCGGCAGAGGAGCTCACACTTCTACAAGATGAAAGTTTCCTTCATCAGCTCTGAGCGGCACCATCTGCTGTGAGGCGAAACCCATTCATTTTCAGTTTTCCTTCTTTAGATGGAAGTGAAGGGTTTTCATCTTTCCTTGAAGGTTTTGGTTGTGACATCCACTCATGCCATTACATTAGGGTTGATCTCAGATTAGCAGTTTATTTTCTTTTTGCCATGAGCTGCACCATGTGGCATCACTTACGTGTCTTGGGAGATGCTTTGGCGCCATTGGGGCACCTGGCAGGATGGACCGTCTACTCCTTCTACTCCAATATTACTAGTCCAAGCCAGGGGGCCTGGGTACCCTCACTCTGACCATGGAACATTTTGGTAAGGCACAATGTAGACTACGGATAGAAGGTTTAGGAAATGCTATTGGGCCCTGTAGTTGATAGGCCAAAAGGAAATATACTCCTTGGGTATGCGTACCAACATTTTCATTGGTTAAATAGGAACTTTTAAGTCCTGCCCCAACCATCCCTATACTACCCAAGGCTGTCAGTTTATGGGTACACATTGTATCTGAGGCTATGTTTATGGGCCACACCCTTTGTCTGAGATAATATTCATAGGGCACTCTGTCTGGGGAAAAGTTTATGGTTGCATTCCTTGCCTGTAACAGAATCAGTGGAATGGCGCCTATGAAGAGAGGCAAAAAGTTGGAGTTGGCGGAGGTGGTGAGAGGTCCTCTTTAAGTTCTTATCTAAGAGCATTGGAAAAGATACCATCAACAGAGTCCTAGGAGACTTCAGATTGTTTTATACGATATTTTAACACAATTTGTTTGCTTTGCTGGTTCGGAACAAATGGATTTGGACCAAACTCTAACTTTTGGCCGGAGCCAATGAACTTAAACACGAACCAAATCTTGAAAGATCCATTCACCTCTAGTTACCAATCCCAATACCTGTACAGTATGTATGTGCCAAGTCCTGCACCAACATTCAAGGCATGGCAGAGAAGAGAAGCTGCACATACTGGCATCGCAGGATTGTGCACCTCTGCTTACAGATACATTTGATGGGCGGCATTGTTCATGGGCACCTTGGTTGTCACTTTTTTATTAAATAAGCGGCACTCAAACGGTCAATGTGGGGGTGTAACAAGATAACTCTGTGATTCCTACAGTACAATTACATGTACACTATGCATACAAACTACACTACAGTATATGCAGTACAGTATATGCAGTATATGCTTCTTCTTCCTTCAGCTGCTCCGCAGACATGTACAGTCTGCAGATGGCAGAACATTGATTTATGGATCGTGTGTTACAAGGAATAAGCAGTTGCTGCATCTGACGAACCTGTGACTAAATAGGTCATACGTCTCTCATCTGCTATTGACATGGCCGCCGCTTGTCTTTAGGTACAATGTTAAAAAGGTCTTGATAGATGCAACCCTCGCAGGTACTGGCAGTGTTACTGACTCACATGTCTCACAGGATACAGACCCTTAACCTGTATCATTGTCAGCTTTGCTATTCTGCCACGTCCACAGCCTAAAGTCTTTCACTGAGAATGTTACAAGGTCCTGCAGTTATTATTGGAATGGTCCCATAGCAAACAGCGTCAGTTCACCAAGTACATTTACACCTTAGGCTATGGTCGTATGGTGCAGAATTGCCTTGGATTTGCACAATAAACCTGCAGAAATGTATATAATGTAATGTATATAATATGCAAATGAAATGACAAGTATGGGGTCATAGGAGTGGTCATACCCCTAAAACTCCATTATCCTGGAGGCTTCTAACAGTTAAACATTGTGGTCAACCATGTGTCTTGCTCCTCTATTCAATGTCTGGGGGGTTGATAGTTATGGACGAGCGCTTTACAGATATCTCCATTTGTCCCATAGACTTTGGATGCAGAATTGCAAGGTGCTGTGGATTCATACCTTGAACATTTGGCTATTTCTGTTGTCTGCTTATGGATTACTTAGGAAAGGTGTCAGAAGAGTTAAGCCAAGACTGAGCTGCACATGTTACCATAGGATTAGGACCAAGGGAGTATGGCGCTGCAAATAGGTGCATTATAGTTACATGTTGCATTGTTATACTGTGCGCTGTGTATCAGTTGCATTGACCTGTTCATTATGTTGTATTCGGAATGTACAGTCTGTCGTTGCTTTAAGAGATGTAGGTCATTATACAGTCAGTTGCTCCGGTGGTTTCTGGAAACTGTATTGTACTCCTTACAGGTGGACCCTCTTTCATGCTGTGACTTGCACCAGGGGAGAAGTTGTTTGTTGCTCCCCAATGATATCTGACGTTAGACGTTATCCAGGCTGCCCAAGTAGGGACATGGCTTATTACTGTAGTGCCCCATTCCTGCACTTTGGTGGGGAGAGATAAAGGAGGACAGTTTTCTGCTGGATGGCTCAAGAGGGGAAGATCTTGCCAGGTAAACTGGGTGGATAGGTTGCAGACAAAAGAGGGACACAGCTGTAACAATGTCTGCTGGCTCAGGGAAGCGGCACATCTCTTGTGTACACTTGGATAGCTGAAGTATGGGTTCTGTGGTGATGGGCCAGCATTCCTCATGACAGTAGAAGCATGTTGTTTTTAACTGCAGCTAGGGGGCCCCACTGTGCCGGCCAACTCTATTGAAGACCTGCAGAACTATAACTATCTGCCGCAGTAAAGAGGAGACAGTACTGTGAAGCCAGGAGTCACGTGTTTCCTTACTCCACCAGTGAAAGACTCCAGGTGTCTGGGTAGTAGCTCCGTGAGGGCTGGCCAGTGTAGCAGCATGTCAGCCACTGGCCGCGTTGAGCCCCATATTGTCACTGCCCAGGTGCCAGCATTTGCTCTGACAGCACCTATTTGTAGAGGCGGCAGGTATACGTGACCACTGCTCAGCTAAAACTCCCCATTGCAGTTGTGCCAGGAGGAATGGGGGACGTAGGACCCGCATTCTAGTGATTGGCGGGGGTCCCATTTACCATTAAAAATAGACTATCAGTATCAAAGACCCTGATACCCTTTTAACCCTTAGAACTACTACTGAGCCTATTTCATCATCTCTGGAAACCTCACTGAAATCAATGGTCACAGGGATGAGGTTGTCACCATTATGGGGCTCTGTGGCTATGATTGCTATCAGGGGTCTATATATTGGAGATATGTGGCTATGACTGCTATCGGGGCCTATATGTTGGAGATATGTGGCTATGACTGCTATCAGGGGTCTATATATTGGAGATATGTGGCTATGACTGCTATCGGGGTCTATATATTGGAGATATGTGGCTATGATTGCTATCGGGGTCTATATATTGGAGATATGTGGCTATGATTGCTATCGGGGTCTATATATTGGAGATATGTGGCTATGACTGCTATCAGGGGTCTATATATTGGAGATATGTGGCTATGACTGCTTTCGGGGGTTTATATATTGGAGATAAATGGCAATGACTTATTGGGGGTCTGTCACTGTTGTCTCCTGCCTTTACTATTTGTTCAGATCTGTGGCTCTGACCTTTTTGGGTGGATCTATAACTTATTTACTACCACTATTTTGGGGGGGTTCTGTATCTGTGGTGTCTATGATATCTACAGTATCTTAGCCGTAACTATTTTGGGGTGTATGTGGGACTGTTATTGGAAATATGTGGTTATTACTGCTATAGGGGGTCTGTGGCTGTCACTGATCATTGGGACATTTTGCACGTGCTATTAATGGGGGTACCAGAATAGTAAATCCACGTACAGGGCTACAAACCACCCCAGCATGCTCTGAAAACTACATGTCTTTTAACTATACTCTGAAATTTCAAGAGCGGCCACTTCTTTGTCAAGGGTGGCAACTAGGGACCCCTAAGTCTCAGGATGTGTGGGTCCTCGCAGTCAGCGCTCACTGGCCACACTTTTATGTCTGTATTACACTCCACACTATTTCCTGTAATATAAATAGATACAATGTCTATTTTTGATACATTGTAACACTCCGACTTTGTGACTTGTGAGCCGCTGACTACAGGATGGAGGACGTTTTATCGACCAAAAGAAATAATTGAAAGTCACAGCTTAAAGGTTTCCAAAATTAGACTCCATCCAGGACTGTCAGGACGACCCAAGGGGGATGGTGGAATTGACATCTCGCATTTCTTTACCATACGGTTAATCAGTCACCACAAATTCTTAATTGATTAATTGTATGTAAATGAAGGCGGCTCAGATCATCTGTCAGCTCGTGAAGGGCGGCGGGGGATCGCAAAAACTTTGTTTATCTAAGCGCTGATCTAGTTGTCAGAACTGTATACTTGGGTCATTGTATATAGGTTTATGCCATTAGGGTGGTTCAGGTGGTAATGTAGTCATGGGTATGGTACAGTGAGTCTACAGTGGGTGCCGTCCGACTGCAAAGGGTTACTGCATAGGACCCATACAATAAATAAATGGACTCCATTAAGTCTGTAGCTGTCTCCGTTAAATGTTCTAAAATCTAGAGGAAAACCCTTCCGGACGTGCAGAGATTGGTGTGATTATAAACCCTACTCATTTAATGGGGTTGTCTGGCTCTGGAAATCCATCTTTAGATATACTTAAAGGGGATTTTAAAGGGGCTTTCTAACAGGATAAACTTATTTTGTGAAGAGGCATAATGGGTTAAAAAGATTGAATAAGCATGAAGCACCTCACTGACCCCTCCTGCTGCCTATCCGGGACTTATTGGGTCCCTGCACATTTCTCTACTTTGCAGAAAATAATAAAGACAATTGCTCCTCTTGGGAAGCCCTTTAAGTTAAAAGGAGTTTCCAAGATTAGTTGAAACCCCGGGTGACCAGAGGTGAGGTATAATTAAAAGAAAGTATGATATTCCTCTACCGATGGTCTTCGTTCCCTCTTCCTCTCCGGTGCCGACACTTACTGGACCAAAAGTGCAAAGGCTCCAATGACCGCTGCAGCCAATGACCGCCCTCACTGGTCACATTTTACTGCTCAAATGTCACCTGTACCCAACATGTGACCTCTGAGGCCAGTGATGGGGGAACCTTTGTAACAAAAAGTGGGCATGGTTTTGGAGTAAAAGGTTCACCTAGCACATAATGCAGAGAGTTTTTTTGGGGGGGAAGTGGGGGGAGTGTATAGTTTTGTCTATGTACTGCTTTAAGAAAATGTATTTATTACAAGGTTTTTGCCTCTTTGTAAGAAAGTTATAATATAGTGAACAAATACATTAAGATTATGAGAGGTGGATACCAGGGGTGTAGCTCTAGGGGTGCAGAAGTGGCATTCACACCTGGTGCTTACAGATGTCCGAATACCCCTGTACTACATAAGGAGACACCAGCATTCTCAATACACATGGTAGGTGGCATCCCTGGCACAGATTTTGCACTGGGGTCCGAGAGTTTGAAGTTACCCCTCTAATGCAGATGACGTTGCAGCAGTTTTTAGTTGCAATGTCTCATACAATAAAATCCTAATAAAACGACTTACAAAGGATGAGTTATGGATCTGTAGATAATACATGGTCTCGTAACTCTATTAGTCACATCTGCATGTCATCTACATCAGGACGTCCTGACACGGTGCCAAAGAAATCTCATGTAATACAATTAATTCTTTCTTATTTTTTCCCCCCGTCCATTGATCAATTTGTATAATTAACCTTCTTGTACCAAGGACAGAAATTTCCCAATGATCAATAGTGTATTAGATCAGAGGAGAAATTCATGTGGATTTAATTCATCTCTTTGAGTTTAATTAGATTTTGTGAATTTTAACTGTTTTGGAAAGATCAATAAGTGGGATGTCCCTGCAAGGGGGTCACTAACTTACTGTATACTTCATAGGAAATTAACTGTAAAGGGGCTGTCCAGACACAGTAACAAATGATCAAAGCCACAAATAGCTACAAATAGATTTTACTCATTTTAAAACATTTTAAATTGCTAAAAAGTATATCAATTCAGTAGCCACTGTATTATACTCCAGAGCTGCACTCACTATTCTGCTGGTGCAGTCACTGTGTACATACATTACATTACTTATCCTGTACTGATCCTGAGTTACAGCCTGTATTATACTCCAGAGCTGCACTCACTATTCTGCTGGTACAGTCACTGTGTACATACATTACATTACTTATCCTGTACTGATCCTGAGTTACATCCTGTATTATACTCCAGAGCTGCGCTCACTATTCTGCCAGTGCAGTCACTGTGTACATACATTACATTACTTATCCTGTACTGATCCTGAGTTACATCCTGTATTATACTCCAGAGCTGCACTCACTATTCTGCTGGTAGAGTCACTGTGTACATACATTACATTACTTATCCTGTACCGATCCTGAGTTACATCCTGTATTATACTCCAGAGCTGCACTCACTATTCTGCTGGTACAGTCACTGTGTACATACATTACATTACTTATCCTGTACTGATCCTGAGTTACATCCTGTATTATACTCCAGAGCTGCACTCACTATTCTGCCGGTGCAGTCACTGTGTACATACATTACATTACTTATCCTGTACTGATCCTGACTTACATCCTGTATTATACTCCAGAGCTGCACTCACTATTCTGCTGGTGCAGTCACTGTGTACATACATTACATTACTTATCCTGTACTGATCCTGACTTACATCCTGTATTATACTCCAGAGCTGCACTCACTATTCTGCTGGTGCAGTCCCTGTGTACATACATTACATTACTTATCCTGTACTGATCCTGAGTTACATCCTGTATTATACTCCAGAGCTGCGCTCACTATTCTGCTGGTGCAGTCACTGTGTACATACATTACAGTACTTATTCTGTACTGATCCTGAGTTACATCCTGTATTATACTCCAGAGCTGCACTCACTATTCTGCTGGTACAGTCACTGTGTACATACATTACATTACTTATCCTGTATTATACTCCAGAGCTGCGCTCACTATTCTGCTGGTACAATCACTGTGTACATACATTACATTACTTATCATGTACTGATCCTGAGTTACATCCTGTATTATACTCCAGAGCTGCGCTCACTATTCTGCTGGTACAATCACTGTGTACATACATTACATTACTTATCATGTACTGATCCTGAGTTACATCCTGTATTATACTCCAGAGCTGCGCTCACTATTCTGCTGGTACAGTCACTGTGTACATACATTACATTACTTATCCTGTATTATACTCCAGAGCTGCACTCACTATTCTGCTGGTGCAGTCACTGTGTACATACATTACATTACTTATCCTGTACTGATCCTGAGTTACATCCTGTATTATACTCCAGAGCTGCGCTCACTATTCTGCTGGTACAGTGACGGTGTACATACATTACATTACTTATCCTGTACTGATCCTGAGTTACATCCTGTATTATACTCCAGAGCTGCGCTCACTATTCTGCTGGTACAGTGACGGTGTACATACATTACATTACTTATCCTGTACTGATCCTGAGTTACATCCTGTATTATACTCCAGAGCTGCGCTCACTATTCTGCTGGTGCAGTCACTGTGTACATATATTACATTACTTATCCTGTACTGATCCTGAGTTACATCCTGTATTATACTCCAGAGCTGCACTCACTATTCTGCTGGTGCAGTCACTGTGTACATACATTACATTACTTATCCTGTACTGATCCTGAGTTACATCCTGTATTATACTCCAGAGCTGCACTCACTATTCTGCTGGTACAGTCACTGTGTACATACATTACATTACTTATCCTGTACTGATCCTGAGTTACATCCTGTATTATACTCCAGAGCTGCGCTCACTATTCTGCCAGTGCAGTCACTGTGTACATACATTACATTACTTATCCTGTACTGATCCTGAGTTACATCCTGTATTATACTCCAGAGCTGCACTCACTATTCTGCTGGTAGAGTCACTGTGTACATACATTACATTACTTATCCTGTACCGATCCTGAGTTACATCCTGTATTATACTCCAGAGCTGCACTCACTATTCTGCTGGTACAGTCACTGTGTACATACATTACATTACTTATCCTGTACTGATCCTGAGTTACATCCTGTATTATACTCCAGAGCTGCACTCACTATTCTGCCGGTGCAGTCACTGTGTACATACATTACATTACTTATCCTGTACTGATCCTGAGTTACATCCTGTATTATACTCCAGAGCTGCACTCACTATTCTGCTGGTGCAGTCACTGTGTACATACATTACATTACTTATCCTGTACTGATCCTGACTTACATCCTGTATTATACTCCAGAGCTGCACTCACTATTCTGCTGGTGCAGTCACTGTGTACATACATTACATTACTTATCCTGTACTGATCCTGAGTTACATCCTGTATTATACTCCAGAGCTGCGCTCACTATTCTGCTGGTGCAGTCACTGTGTACATACATTACAGTACTTATTCTGTACTGATCCTGAGTTACATCCTGTATTATACTCCAGAGCTGCACTCACTATTCTGCTGGTACAGTCACTGTGTACATACATTACATTACTTATCCTGTATTATACTCCAGAGCTGCGCTCACTATTCTGCTGGTACAATCACTGTGTACATACATTACATTACTTATCCTGTACTGATCCTGAGTTACATCCTGTATTATACTCCAGAGCTGCACTCACTATTCTGCTGGTGCAGTCACTGTGTACATACATTACATTACTTATCCTGTACTGATCCTGAGTTACATCCTGTATTATACTCCAGAGCTGCGCTCACTATTCTGCTGGTACAGTGACGGTGTACATACATTACATTACTTATCCTGTACTGATCCTGAGTTACATCCTGTATTATACTCCAGAGCTGCGCTCACTATTCTGCTGGTGCAGTCACTGTGTACATATATTACATTACTTATCCTGTACTGATCCTGAGTTACATCCTGTATTATACTCCAGAGCTGCACTCACTATTCTGCTGGTGCAGTCACTGTGTACATACATTACATTACTTATCCTGTACTGATCCTGAGTTACATCCTGTATTATACTCCAGAGCTGCACTCACTATTCTGCTGGTGCAGTCACTGTGTACATACATTACATTACTTATCCTGTACTGATCCTGAGTTACATCCTGTATTATACTCCAGAGCTGCACTCACTATTCTGCTGGTGCAGTCACTGTGTACATACATTACATTACTTATCCTGTACTGATCCTGACTTACATCCTGTATTATACTCCAGAGCTGCACTCACTATTCTGCTGGTGCAGTCACTGTGTACATACATTACATTACTTATCCTGTACTGATCCTGAGTTACATCCTGTATTATACTCCAGAGCTGCACTCACTATTCTGCTGGTTGAGTCAGTGGAGGAATTTATTAAGATAGTGGTGGGGTTTGGAGACGGGAAAGGGAAAGAAAGCAGTGCATTGAGTCAGAATGTGAACCTATTTGTGGGATACTTCTATCTCACCCATATTGTGTGGAAATCCCTTTAAGCTTTATTTATATGGAAACAGAGAACCATGTGACATCTTTCTCATATTGGCCTGAAGATCTCCACAGTCCAAGTCAGGATTCTTCTCTTGGTGTTTTAAAATTTTCCTTCTATGCAGAACAGAAATCTCCTTAATGGTTTAATGCATCAATGAGATTCCCCTTCAGTGTATCTTATGCTTGGCCAGCATTGTGAGGACTGATAATATCCAAAAATTTATCTTCTTTGCTGTATAGGAGGGGAGTATTCATTAACCCTCTCAATGCGGGAGAGATACTGGAATTCCGTTCTGGAATGTTATAGAATTATTATACTATTGTTATGCTGCTGTTAGTTATTGTTATTATAAGGGCGTAACTATAAGGGGGTGCAGAGGTGGCAATCACTACTGGCCCTTGACACCAAAGGTCTCTCTACAGTATAAGAAGACACTAGTATTGTAGACAGTATACGGTCAGTAGGGAACCTATTACTGATTTTGGTATATGGGCCCAGGATCTTCAAGTTACACCTGTTGTGGTAATTTATGTATATAATGCACTGCAACACAGTCTATAAGTTTTCACCTTTAAAAGATCTATGACCAGTATGGACTGACATCTATTAGGTGTCCAAATGGAAATGCATCAGCAATTATCATTACACCCGCTAAACATCATCCCAAATCCTAGTTCAGGGTATGAATTAAAGACACCAACTACTAGAATTAAACTGAAGTCTATATCTGAAAGCAGCATAAGCAAGAGGAGGAGGAACTTAGCGCAGGGATATGGTTTGCTTTAATTTCATTCAGTATTTTTATGTAAAATGCGGCTTTGCCAGCACTCCGATATAGCCTGTGAGTCCTCTGCCTGCTCACAGAGAAATCCTGTAAGTCCTGCTTCCTCCCTCACTCATATAGAAAGCCTGTGAGTCCTGCTTCTCCCCTACTCATATAGAAAGCCTGTGAGTCCTGCTTCTCCCCTACTCATATAGAAAGCCTGTGAGTCCTGCTTCCCCCACCACTCATAGAGAAAGCCTGTGAGTCCTGCTTCCTCCACCACTCATAGAGAGCCTGTGAGTCCTGCTTCTCCTCCTACTCATAGAGAGCCTGTGAGTCCTGCTCCCCACCACTCATATAGAAAGCCTGTGAGTCCTGCTCCCCACCACTCAAAGAGAAAGCCTGTGAGTCCTGCTTCCTCCACCACTCATATAGAAAGCCTGAGTCCTGCTTCCTCCACCACTCATAGAGAGCCTGTGAGTCCTGCTTCCACCACCACTCATATAGAAATCCTGTGAGTCCTGCTTCCCCCACCACTCTTAGAGAAAGCCTGTGAGTACTGCTTCCCCCACCACTCATAGAAAGCCTGAGTCCTGCTTTCTCCACCACTCATAGAAAGCCTGTGAGTCCTGCTTCCTCTACCACTCATAGAGAGCCTGTGAGTCCTGCTTCCCCCACCACTCATAGAGAGAGCCTGTGAGTCCTGCTTCGTCCACAACTCATAGAAAGCCTGTGAGTCCTGCTTCCCCCACCACTCATAGAAAGCCTGTGAGTCCTGCTTCCTCTACCACTCATAGAGAGCCTGTGAGTCCTGCTTCCCCCTACCACTCATACAGAGAGCCTGTGAGTCCTGCTTCCTCCACCACTCATAGAGAGCCTGTGAGTCCTGCTTCCGCCACCACTCATATAGAAAGCCTGTGAGTCCTGCTTCTCCCCTACTCATATAGAAAGCCTGTGAGTCCTGCTTCCCCCACCACTCATAGAGAAAGCCTGTGAGTCCTGCTTCCCCCACCACTCATAGAAAGCCTGTGAGTCCTGCTTCCTCCACCACTCATAGAAAGCCTGTGAGTCCTGCTTCCTCCACCACTCATAGAGAGAGCCTGTGAGTCCTGCTTCCTCCACCACTCATAGAGAGAGCCTGTGAGTCCTGCTTCCTGCACCACTCATAGAGAGCCTGTGAATCCTGCTTCCTCCACCACTCATAGAGAGCCTGTGAGTCCTGCTTCCACCACCACTCATATAGAAATCCTGTGAGTCCTGCTTCCCCCACCACTCATAGAGAAAGCCTGTGAGTACTGCTTCCCCCACCACTCATAGAAAGCCTGTGAGTCCTGCTTTCTCCACCACTCATAGAAAGCCTGTGAGTCCTGCTTCCTCTACCACTCATAGAGAGCCTGTGAGTCCTGCTTCCCCCACCACTCATAGAGAGAGCCTGTGAGTCCTGCTTACTCCACCACTCATAGAGAGCCTGTGAGTCCTGCTTCCGCCACCACTCATATAGAAAGCCTGTGAGTCCTGCTTCCCCACCACTCATAGAAAGCCTGTGAGTCCTGCTTCCCCCACCACTCATAGAAAGCCTGTGAGTCCTGCTTCTCCCACCACTCATAGAGAAATCCTGTGAGTCCTGCTTCCTTCACCACTCATAGAGAAAGCCTGTGAGTCCTGCTTCCTCCACCACTCATAGAGAGAGCCTGTGAGTCCTGCTTCCTCCACCACTCATATAGAAAGCCTGTGAGTCCTGCTTCCCCCACCACTCATAGAGAAAGCCTGTGAGTCCTGCTTCCTCCACCACTCATAGAGAAAGCCTGTGAGTCCTGCTTCTCCCACCACTCATATAGAAAGCCTGTGACTCCTGCTTCCTCCACCACTCATAGAGAAAGCCTGTGAGTCCTGCTTCTCCCACCACTCATATAGAAAGCCTGTGAGTCCTGCTTCTCCCACCACTCATAGAGAAATCCTGTGAGTCCTGCTTCCTCCACCACTCATAGAGAAAGCCTGTGAGTCCTGCTTCCTCCACCACTCATAGAGAGAGCCTGTGAGTCCTGCTTCCTCCACCACTCATAGAGAGCCTGTGAGTCCTGCTTCCCCCACCACTCATAGAGAGAGCCTTTGAGTCCTGCTTCCTCCACCACTCATAGAGAGCCTGTGAGTCCTGCTTCCGCCACCACTCATATAGAAAGCCTGTGAGTCCTGCTTCCCCCACCACTCATAGAGAAAGCCTGTGAGTACTGCTTCCCCCACCACTCATAGAATGCCTGTGAGTCCTGCTTCCCCCACCACTCATAGAAAGCCTGTGAGTCCTGCTTCCTCTACCACTCATAGAGAGCCTGTGAGTCCTGCTTCTCCCACCACTCATAGAGAGAGCCTGTGAGTCCTGCTTCCTCCACCACTCATAGAGAGCCTGTGAGTCCTGCTTCCGCCACCACTCATATAGAAAGCCTGTGAGTCCTGCTTCCCCCACCAATCATAGAATGCCTGTGAGTCCTGCTTCCCCCACCACTCATAGAAAGCCTGTGAGTCCTGCTTCTCCCACCACTCATAGAGAAATCCTGTGAGTCCTGCTTCCTCCACCACTCATAGAGAAAGCCTGTGAGTCCTGCTTCCTCCACCACTCATAGAGAGAGCCTGTGAGTCCTGCTTCCTCCACCACTCACATAGAAAGCCTGTGAGTCCTGCTTCCCCCACCACTCATAGAGAAAGCCTGTGAGTCCTGCTTCCTCCACCACTCATAGAGAAAGCCTGTGAGTCCTGCTTCTCCCACCATTCATATAGAAAGCCTGTGAGTCCTGCTTCCTCCACCACTCATATAGAAAGCCTGTGAGTCCTGCTTCCTCCACCACTCATAGAGAAATCCTGTGAGTCCTGCTTCCCCCACCACTCATAGAGAAAGCCTGTGAGTCCTGCTTCCCCCACCACTCATATAGAAAGCCTGTGAGTCCTGCTTCCTCCACCACTCATATAGAAAGCCTGTGAGTCCTGCTTCCTCAACCACTCATAGAGAAAGCCTGTGAGTCCTGCTTCTCCCACCACTCATATAGAAAGCCTATGAGTCCTGCTTCCCCCACCACTCATAGAGAAAGCCTGTGAGTCCTGCTTCCTCCATCACTCATAGATAAAGCCTGTGAGTTCTGCTTCCTCCACCACTCATAGAGAGAGCCTGTGAGTCCTGCATCCCCCACCACTCATATAGAAAGCCTGTGTGTCCTGCTTCCTCCACCACTCACAGAGAAACCCTATGAGTCCTGCTTCCTCCTACTCATAGAGAGAGCCTGTGACTCCTGCTTCCCCCACCACTCATAGAGAAAGCCTGTGAGTCCTGCTTCTCCCATCACTCATATAGAAAACTTGTGAGTCCTGCTTCTCCCACCACTCATAGAGAAAGCCTGTGTGTCCTGCTTCCTCCACCACTCATAGAGAAAGCCTGTGAGTCCTGCTTCCTCCACCACTCATAGAGAAAGCCTGTGAGTCCTGCTTCCTCCTCCACTCATAGAGAAAGCCTGTGAGTCCTGCTTCCCCCACCACTCATATAGAAAGTCTGTGAGTTCTGCTTCCTCCACCACTCATAGAGAAAGCCTGTGAGTCCTGCTTCCTCCACCACTCATAGAGAAAGCCTGTGAGTCCTGCTTCCTCCCTCACTCATAGAGAAAGCCTGTGAGTCCTGCTTCCTCCGTCACTCATAGATAAAGCCTGTGAGTCCTGCTTCCTCCACCACTCATAGAGAGAGCCTGTGAGTCCTGCCTCCCCCACCACTCATATAGAAAGCCTGTGAGTCCTGCTTCCTCCACCACTCACAGAGAAAGCCTATGAGTCCTGCTTCCTCCTACTCATAGAGAGAGCCTGTGAGTCCTGCTTCCCCCACCACTCATAGAGAAAGCCTGTGTGTCCTGCTTCCTCCACCACTCATAGAGAAAGCCTGTGAGTCCTGCTTCCTCCACCACTCATAGAGAAAGCCTGTGAGTCCTGCTTCCTCCACCACTCATAGAGAAAGCCTGTGAGTCCTGCTTCTCCCACCACTCATATAGAAAGCCTGTGAGTCCTGCTTTCCCCACCACTCATATAGAAAGCCTGTGAGTCCTGCTTCCTCCACCACTCACAGAGAAAGCCTGTGAGTCCTGCTTCTCCCATCACTCATATAGAAAACTTGTGAGTCCTGCTTCTCCCACCACTCATAGAGAAAGCCTGTGTGTCCTGCTTCCTCCACCACTCATAGAGAAAGCCTGTGAGTCCTGCTTCCTCCACCACTCATAGAGAAAGCCTGTGAGTCCTGCTTCCTCCACCACTCATAGAGAAAGCCTGTGAGTCCTGCTTCCTCCACCACTCATAGAGAAAGCTTGTGAGTCCTGCTTCCCCATCACTCAGAGAAAGCCTGTGAGTCCTGCTTCCCCCACCACTCATACAGAAAGCCTGTGAGTCCTGCTTCCTCCACCACTCACAGAGAAAGCCTGTGAGTCCTGCTTCCTCCCTCACTCATAGAGAAAGCCTGTGAGTCCTGCTTCCTCCGTCACTCATAGATAAAGCCTGTGAGTCCTGCTTCCTCCACCACTCATATAGAAAGTCTGTGAGTTCTGCTTCCTCCACCACTCATAGAGAAAGCCTGTGAGTCCTGCTTCCTCCACCACTCATAGAGAAAGCTTGTGAGTCCTGCTTCCCCATCACTCAGAGAAAGCCTGTGAGTCCTGCTTCCCCCACCACTCATATAGAAAGCCTGTGAGTCCTGCTTCCTCCACCACTCACAGAGAAAGCCTGTGAGTCCTGCTTCCTCCCTCACTCATAGAGAAAGCCTGTGAGTCCTGCTTCCTCCGTCACTCATAGATAAAGCCTGTGAGTCCTGCTTCCTCCACCACTCATAGAGAGAGCCTGTGAGTCCTGCATCCCCCACCACTCATATAGAAAGCCTGTGAGTCCTGCTTCCTCCACCACTCACAGAGAAAGCCTATGAGTCCTGCTTCCTCCTACTCATAGAGAGAGCCTGTGAGTCCTGCTTCCCCCACCAGTCATAGAGAAAGCCTGTGTGTCCTGCTTCCTCCACCACTCATAGAGAAAGCCTGTGAGTCCTGCTTCCTCCACCACTCATAGAGAAAGCCTGTGAGTCCTGCTTCCTCCACCACTCATAGAGAAAGCCTGTGAGTCCTGCTTCTCCCACCACTCATATAGAAAGCCTGTGAGTCCTGCTTTCCCCACCACTCATATAGAAAGCCTGTGAGTCCTGCTTCCTCCACCACTCACAGAGAAAGCCTGTGAGTCCTGCTTCTCCCATCACTCATATAGAAAACTTGTGAGTCCTGCTTCTCCCACCACTCATAGAGAAAGCCTGTGTGTCCTGCTTCCTCCACCACTCATAGAGAAAGCCTGTGAGTCCTGCTTCCTCCACCACTCATAGAGAAAGCCTGTGAGTCCTGCTTCCTCCACCACTCATAGAGAAAGCCTGTGAGTCCTGCTTCCTCCACCACTCATAGAGAAAGCTTGTGAGTCCTGCTTCCCCATCACTCAGAGAAAGCCTGTGAGTCCTGCTTCCCCCACCACTCATATAGAAAGCCTGTGAGTCCTGCTTCCTCCACCACTCACAGAGAAAGCCTGTGAGTCCTGCTTCCTCCCTCACTCATAGAGAAAGCCTGTGAGTCCTGCTTCCTCCGTCACTCATAGATAAAGCCTGTGAGTCCTGCTTCCTCCACCACTCATATAGAAAGTCTGTGAGTTCTGCTTCCTCCACCACTCATAGAGAAAGCCTTTGAGTCCTGCTTCCTCCACCACTCATAGAGAAAGCTTGTGAGTCCTGCTTCCCCATCACTCAGAGAAAGCCTGTGAGTCCTGCTTCCCCCACCACTCATATAGAAAGCCTGTGAGTCCTGCTTCCTCCACCACTCACAGAGAAAGCCTGTGAGTCCTGCTTCCTCCCTCACTCATAGAGAAAGCCTGTGAGTCCTGCTTCCTCCGTCACTCATAGATAAAGCCTGTGAGTCCTGCTTCCTCCACCACTCATAGAGAGAGCCTGTGAGTCCTGCATCCCCCACCACTCATATAGAAAGCCTGTGAGTCCTGCTTCCTCCACCACTCACAGAGAAAGCCTATGAGTCCTGCTTCCTCCTACTCATAGAGAGAGCCTGTGAGTCCTGCTTCCCCCACCACTCATAGAGAAAGCCTGTGTGTCCTGCTTCCTCCACCACTCATAGAGAAAGCCTGTGAGTCCTGCTTCCTCCACCACTCATAGAGAAAGCCTGTGAGTCCTGCTTCCTCCACCACTCATAGAGAAAGCCTGTGAGTCCTGCTTCTCCCACCACTCATATAGAAAGCCTTGAGTCCTGCTTTCCCCACCACTCATATAGAAAGCCTGTGAGTCCTGCTTCCTCCACCACTCACAGAGAAAGCCTGTGAGTCCTGCTTCTCCCATCACTCATATAGAAAACTTGTGAGTCCTGCTTCTCCCACCACTCATAGAGAAAGCCTGTGTGTCCTGCTTCCTCCACCACTCATAGAGAAAGCCTGTGAGTCCTGCTTCCTCCACCACTCATAGAGAAAGCCTGTGAGTCCTGCTTCCTCCACCACTCATAGAGAAAGCCTGTGAGTCCTGCTTCCTCCACCACTCATAGAGAAAGCTTGTGAGTCCTGCTTCCCCATCACTCAGAGAAAGCCTGTGAGTCCTGCTTCCCCCACCACTCATATAGAAAGCCTGTGAGTCCTGCTTCCTCCACCACTCACAGAGAAAGCCTGTGAGTCCTGCTTCCTCCCTCACTCATAGAGAAAGCCTGTGAGTCCTGCTTCCTCCGTCACTCATAGATAAAGCCTGTGAGTCCTGCTTCCTCCACCACTCATAGAGAGAGCCTGTGAGTCCTGCATCCCCCACCACTCATATAGAAAGCCTGTGAGTCCTGCTTCCTCCACCACTCACAGAGAAAGCCTATGAGTCCTGCTTCCTTCTACTCATAGAGAGAGCCTGTGAGTCCTGCTTCTCCCATCACTCATATAGAAAACCTGTGAGTCCTGCTTCTCCCACCACTCATATAGAAAGCCTGTGTGTCCTGCTTCCTCCACCACTCATAGAGAAAGCCTGTGAGTCCTGCTTCCTCCACCACTCATAGAGAAAGCCTGTGAGTCCTGCTTCTCCCACCACTCATATAGAAAGCCTGTGAGTCCTGCTTTCCCCACCACTCATATAGAAAGCCTGTGAGTCCTGCTTCCTCCACCACTCACAGAGAAAGCCTGTGAGTCCTGCTTCTCCCACCACTCATATAGAAAGCCTGTGAGTCCTGCTTCCTCCACCACTCATAGAGAGAGCCTGTGAGTCCTGCTTCCCTCACCACTCATATAGAAAGCCTATGAGTCCTGCTTCCTCCACTACTCATAGAGAAAGCCTGTGAGTCCTGCTTCTCCCATCACTCATATAGAAAACCTGTGAGTCCTGCTTCCTCCACCACTCATAGAGAAAGCCTGTGAGTCCTGCTTCCTCCACCACTCATAGAGAGAGCCTGTGAGTCCTGCTTCCTCCACCACTCATATAGAAAGCCTGTGTGTCCTGCTTCCTCCACCACTCATAGAGAGAGCCTGTGAGTCCTGCTACCTCCCCCACTCATAGAGAAAGCCTGTGAGTCCTGCTTCTCCCACCACTCATAGAGAGAGCCTGTGAGTCCTGCTTCCTCCACCACTCATAGAGAGAGCCTGTGAGTCCTGCTTCCCTCACCACTCATATAGAAAGCCTATGAGTCCTGCTTCCTCCACTACTCATAGAGAAAGCCTGTGAGTCCTGCTTCTCCCATCACTCATATAGAAAACCTGTGAGTCCTGCTTCCTCCACCACTCATAGAGAAAGCCTGTGAGTCCTGCTTCCTCCACCACTCATAGAGAGAGCCTGTGAGTCCTGCTTCCTCCACCACTCACATAGAAAGCCTGTGAGTCCTGCTTCCCCCACCACTCATAGAGAAAGCCTGTGAGTCCTGCTTCCTCCACCACTCATAGAGAAAGTCTGTGAGTCCTGCTTCTCCCACCATTCATATAGAAAGCCTGTGAGTCCTGCTTCCCCCACCACTCATATAGAAAGCCTGTGAGTCCTGCTTCCTCCACCACTCATAGAGAAATCCTGTGAGTCCTGCTTCCCCCACCACTCATAGAGAAAGCCTGTGAGTCCTGCTTCCCCCACCACTCATATAGAAAGCCTGTGAGTCCTGCTTCCTCCACCACTCATATAGAAAGCCTGTGAGTCCTGCTTCCTCAACCACTCATAGAGAAAGCCTGTGAGTCCTGCTTCTCCCACCACTCATATAGAAAGCCTATGAGTCCTGCTTCCCCCACCACTCATAGAGAAAGCCTGTGAGTCCTGCTTCCTCCATCACTCATAGATAAAGCCTGTGAGTTCTGCTTCCTCCACCACTCATAGAGAGAGCCTGTGAGTCCTGCATCCCCCACCACTCATATAGAAAGCCTGTGTGTCCTGCTTCCTCCACCACTCACAGAGAAAGCCTATGAGTCCTGCTTCCTCCTACTCATAGAGAGAGCCTGTGAGTCCTGCTTCCCCCACCACTCATAGAGAAAGCCTGTGAGTCCTGCTTCTCCCATCACTCATATAGAAAACTTGTGAGTCCTGCTTCTCCCACCACTCATAGAGAAAGCCTGTGTGTCCTGCTTCCTCCACCACTCATAGAGAAAGCCTGTGAGTCCTGCTTCCTCCACCACTCATAGAGAAAGCCTGTGAGTCCTGCTTCCTCCACCACTCATAGAGAAAGCCTGTGAGTCCTGCTTCCCCCACCACTCATATAGAAAGTCTGTGAGTTCTGCTTCCTCCACCACTCATAGAGAAAGCCTGTGAGTCCTGCTTCCTCCACCACTCATAGAGAAAGCTTGTGAGTCCTGCTTCCCCATCACTCAGAGAAAGCCTGTGAGTCCTGCTTCCTCCCTCACTCATACAGAAAGCCTGTGAGTCCTGCTTCCTCCGTCACTCATAGATAAAGCCTGTGAGTCCTGCTTCCTCCACCACTCATAGAGAAAGCCTGTGTGTCCTGCTTCCTCCACCACTCATAGAGAAAGCCTGTGAGTCCTGCTTCCTCCACCACTCATAGAGAAAGCCTGTGAGTCCTGCTTCCTCCACCACTCATAGAGAAAGCCTGTGAGTCCTGCTTCCCCCACCACTCATATAGAAAGTCTGTGAGTTCTGCTTCCTCCACCACTCATAGAGAAAGCCTGTGAGTCCTGCTTCCTCCACCACTCATAGAGAAAGCTTGTGAGTCCTGCTTCCCCATCACTCAGAGAAAGCCTGTGAGTCCTGCTTCCTCCCTCACTCATAGAGAAAGCCTGTGAGTCCTGCTTCCTCCGTCACTCATAGATAAAGCCTGTGAGTCCTGCTTCCTCCACCACTCATAGAGAGAGCCTGTGAGTCTTGCATCCCCCACCACTCATATAGAAAGCCTGTGAGTCCTGCTTCCTCCACCACTCACAGAGAAAGCCTATGAGTCCTGCTTCCTCCTACTCATAGAGAGAGCCTGTGAGTCCTGCTTCCCCCACCACTCATAGAGAAAGCCTGTGTGTCCTGCTTCCTCCACCACTCATAGAGAAAGCCTGTGAGTCCTGCTTCCTCCACCACTCATAGAGAAAGCCTGTGAGTCCTGCTTCCTCCACCACTCATAGAGAAAGCCTGTGAGTCCTGCTTCTCCCACCACTCATATAGAAAGCCTGTGAGTCCTGCTTTCCCCACCACTCATATAGAAAGCCTGTGAGTCCTGCTTCCTCCACCACTCACAGAGAAAGCCTGTGAGTCCTGCTTCTCCCATCACTCATATAGAAAACTTGTGAGTCCTGCTTCTCCCACCACTCATAGAGAAAGCCTGTGTGTCCTGCTTCCTCCACCACTCATAGAGAAAGCCTGTGAGTCCTGCTTCCTCCACCACTCATAGAGAAAGCCTGTGAGTCCTGCTTCCTCCACCACTCATAGAGAAAGCCTGTGAGTCCTGCTTCCTCCACCACTCATAGAGAAAGCTTGTGAGTCCTGCTTCCCCATCACTCAGAGAAAGCCTGTGAGTCCTGCTTCCCCCACCACTCATATAGAAAGCCTGTGAGTCCTGCTTCCTCCACCACTCACAGAGAAAGCCTGTGAGTCCTGCTTCCTCCCTCACTCATAGAGAAAGCCTGTGAGTCCTGCTTCCTCCGTCACTCATAGATAAAGCATGTGAGTCCTGCTTCCTCCACCACTCATAGAGAGAGCCTGTGAGTCCTGCATCCCCCACCACTCATATAGAAAGCCTGTGAGTCCTGCTTCCTCCACCACTCACAGAGAAAGCCTATGAGTCCTGCTTCCTCCTACTCATAGAGAGAGCCTGTGAGTCCTGCTTCCCCCACCACTCATAGAGAAAGCCTGTGTGTCCTGCTTCCTCCACCACTCATAGAGAAAGCCTGTGAGTCCTGCTTCCTCCACCACTCATAGAGAAAGCCTGTGAGTCCTGCTTCCTCCACCACTCATAGAGAAAGCCTGTGAGTCCTGCTTCCTCCACCACTCATAGAGAGAGCCTGTGAGTCCTGCTTCCTCCACCACTCATATAGAAAGCCTGTGTGTCCTGCTTCCTCCACCACTCATAGAGAGAGCCTGTGAGTCCTGCTACCTCCCCCACTCATAGAGAAAGCCTGTGAGTCCTGCTTCTCCCACCACTCATAGAGAGAGCCTGTGAGTCCTGCTTCCTCCACCACTCACAGAGAAAGCCTGTGAGTCCTGCTTCCTCCCTCACTCATAGAGAAAGCCTGTGAGTCCTGCTTCCTCCGTCACTCATAGATAAAGCCTGTGAGTCCTGCTTCCTCCACCACTCATAGAGAGAGCCTGTGAGTCCTGCATCCCCCACCACTCATATAGAAAGCCTGTGAGTCCTGCTTCCTCCACCACTCACAGAGAAAGCCTATGAGTCCTGCTTCCTCCTACTCATAGAGAGAGCCTGTGAGTCCTGCTTCCCCCACCACTCATAGAGAAAGCCTGTGTGTCCTGCTTCCTCCACCACTCATAGAGAAAGCCTGTGAGTCCTGCTTCCTCCACCACTCATAGAGAAAGCCTGTGAGTCCTGCTTCCTCCACCACTCATAGAGAAAGCCTGTGAGTCCTGCTTCCTCCACCACTCATAGAGAGAGCCTGTGAGTCCTGCTTCCTCCACCACTCATATAGAAAGCCTGTGTGTCCTGCTTCCTCCACCACTCATAGAGAGAGCCTGTGAGTCCTGCTACCTCCCCCACTCATAGAGAAAGCCTGTGAGTCCTGCTTCTCCCACCACTCATAGAGAGAGCCTGTGAGTCCTGCTTCCCCCAGCCCCTGCTCCCAACTCAAAATGTGGACCAGCTGCCTTCAATCCCATTCACTTGAATAGGGCCATGCTGCAATTCTCTGCACAGAGTCTACAGTATTTGGAAACTTCTCTGTAGAGGGAAAAGTGTGAAGCCCCGCAGTGCATTAGCCGCCCTGCAACCCCTTAGTCCTGTGGTAGCTCCATCAGTCACTGACTACAGAGGACATACCCATAATGTAAAAGTTATAAAGCAATAAAAAATCAAATGTGTCAAGCATATCATTTTTTATTTTTTTGTTTTTCTTTTTTGTTATATTTTTTATACCTTGTCTTTATACATTCCATTACATATTAAAACCCATGAAAACTGTTAAACTTATGTGATTTTTATTTTATTTTTTAGTTGCAAAATTTTTCCTATACTAAAACTTATGAAGACGTTTATTAATATTGTTATTAGTTCATCTTTATATATACACATAAACCAAAGAATATGTGGACTTTCCACCTCCTACACAATGAAAGCTGATCATTCCATCAGAAGGAGTTGTCAGTAATGAGGGAAGACGTCTCCACGTATATCATCACATGCTTTTATATAGTGACTGGTAGGCAGTCCGTGACTTATGAGAAGTGATCAGCGGCCCGATAACTTCCGCATATCTCTAATATAATGAGTGATCGGCTGTGGCTGTAGGTTTGTTTACACCTGCGGTTCCTTGGTCTGTGTAGTCATGAATAGGGTCATTGGAGACGTTTCAAAATGAATGTAATCGATAAGAATCTCACATCTGTGACGCACTCCGCCTGCTATCAGGGGTCTGGCCTGCAGCATCTGCCGCAGCACTGATCGGGTTACTGAGTTCTTCCTCATATGTTCTCTGTCCCAGGTGATACATTTAATAACAATTTGTAGGAAGCAATTGTAAAGAAGTGATAGGGGTGGGAGCATTATGAAGCATGGAGGCGGCCATATTGACACATTATTATTAGTATTTACTGTATAATGAAAGAGATGGAAGTACCCCTTACCAGTTGTAAATTGAACTTTAGTTTTGGTTTTAGGTATTTTTAAAAACTTAATGGCCAAAGTTTTTTGGCTCTTAAAGGGATATTCTGGCCATAAATTGAATTTCCATACTGATTACCTATTCACAAATTGATTTTGGACCAGACAAACCCTTTAAAAGGCTTGTGCCAAGTTTACAATTTTTTCTTATCCACAAGGAATGGGAATCTGAGGTAGATCAGAAGGGGCCTGACCACTGGGACTTTCACCAACCACTATCTTGTACCCTATAAAAATAGAGAAAGGGTTACAGAGGTGAACCGCCACTCCATTAAGCTTTAGGGAACTGCTAGAGACACCTGAGAACTCCGCGTGCCTTCTCTTTGACAGTCACAAATAAATGAAAAGGACCCGACCAGATGCTCTTCTCATTTGGGCTTACATGAGACACCTGTTTCAATGATAGATGGGCACACCGATCACCTGATTACCTCATATCTGAGTTGAATGTCGATGTAGTTATATTCTTGTACATAGGAGGTAGTATTATAGTAGTTATATTCTTGTACATAGGAGCAGTATTATAGTAGTTATATTCTTGTACATAGGAGCAGTATTATAGTAGTTATATTCTTGTACATACGAGCAGTATTATAGTAGTTATATTCTTGTACATAGGAGCAGTATTATAGTAGTTATATTCTTGTACATAGGAGGTAGTATTATAGTAGTTATATTCTTGTACATAGGAGGCAGTATTATAGTAGTTATATTCTTGTACATAGGAGTAGTATTATAGTAGTTATATTCTTGTACATAGGAGGTAGTATTATAGTAGTTATATTCTTGTACATAGGGGACAGTATTATAGTAGTTATATTCTTGTACATAGGAGCAGTATTATAGTAGTTATATTCTTGTATATAGGAGGCAGTATTATAGTAGTTATATTCTTGTACATAGGAGCAGTATTATAGTAGTTATATTCTTGTACATAGGAGTAGTATTATAGTAGTTATATTCTTGTACATAGGAGGTAGTATTATAGTAGTTATATTCTTGTATATAGGAGTAGTATTATAGTAGTTATATTCTTGTACATAGGAGGTAGTATTATAGTAGTTATATTCTTGTACATAGGGGCAGTATTATAGTAGTTATATTCTTGTACATAGGAGCAGTATTATAGTAGTTATATTCTTGTACATAGGAGCAGTATTATAGTAGTTATATTCTTGTACATAGGAGTAGTATTACAGTAGTTATATTCTTGTACATAGGAGGTAGTATTATAGTAGTTATATTCTTGTACATAGAAGGCAGTATTATAGTAGTTATATTCTTGTACATAGAAGGCAGTATTATAGTAGTTATATTCTTGTACATAGGGGCAGTATTATAGTAGTTACAGTATATTCTTGTACATAGGAGGCAGTATTATAGTAGTTATATTCTTGTACATAGGAGCAGTATTATAGTAGTTATATTCTTGTACATAGGAGCAGTATTATAGTAGTTATATTCTTATACATAGGAGGTAGTATTATAGTAGTTATATTCTTGTACATAGGGGCAGTATTATAGTAGTTATATTCTTGTACATAGGAGCAGTATTATAGTAGTTACAGTATATTCTTGTACATAGGAGCAGTATTATAGTAGTTATATTCTTGTACATAGGGGCAGTATTATAGTAGTTATATTCTTGTACATAGGAGCAGTATTATAGTAGTTATATTCTTGTACATAGGTGCAGTATTATAGTAGTTATATTCTTGTACATAGGAGCAGTATTATAGTAGTTATATTCTTGTACATAGGAGCAGTATTATAGTAGTTATATTCTTGTACATAGGAGCAGTATTATAGTAGTTATATTCTTGTATATATGGGCAGTATTATAGTAGTTATATTCTTGTACATAGGAGTAGTATTATAGTAGTTATATTCTTGTACATAGGAGGTAGTATTATAATAGTTATATTCTTGTACATAGGAGCAGTATTATAGTAGTTATATTCTTGTACATACGAGCAGTATTATAGTAGTTATATTCTTGTACATAGGAGCAGTATTATAGTAGTTATATTCTTGTACATAGGAGGTAGTATTATAGTAGTTATATTCTTGTACATAGGAGGCAGTATTATAGTAGTTATATTCTTGTACATAGGAGTAGTATTATAGTAGTTATATTCTTGTACATAGGAGGTAGTATTATAGTAGTTATATTCTTGTACATAGGGGACAGTATTATAGTAGTTATATTCTTGTACATAGGAGCAGTATTATAGTAGTTATATTCTTGTATATAGGAGGCAGTATTATAGTAGTTATATTCTTGTACATAGGAGCAGTATTATAGTAGTTATATTCTTGTACATAGGAGCAGTATTATAGTAGTTATATTCTTGTACATAGGAGGTAGTATTATAGTAGTTATATTCTTGTATATAGGAGTAGTATTATAGTAGTTATATTCTTGTACATAGGAGGTAGTATTATAGTAGTTATATTCTTGTACATAGGGGCAGTATTATAGTAGTTATATTCTTGTACATAGGAGCAGTATTATAGTAGTTATATTCTTGTACATAGGAGCAGTATTATAGTAGTTATATTCTTGTACATAGGAGGTAGTATTATAGTAGTTATATTCTTGTACATAGAAGGCAGTATTATAGTAGTTATATTCTTGTACATAGAAGGCAGTATTATAGTAGTTATATTCTTGTACATAGGGGCAGTATTATAGTAGTTACAGTATATTCTTGTACATAGGAGGCAGTATTATAGTAGTTATATTCTTGTACATAGGAGCAGTATTATAGTAGTTATATTCTTGTACATAGGAGCAGTATTATAGTAGTTATATTCTTATACATAGGAGGTAGTATTATAGTAGTTATATTCTTGTACATAGGGGCAGTATTATAGTAGTTATATTCTTGTACATAGGAGCAGTATTATAGTAGTTACAGTATATTCTTGTACATAGGAGCAGTATTATAGTAGTTATATTCTTGTACATAGGGGCAGTATTATAGTAGTTATATTCTTGTACATAGGAGCAGTATTATAGTAGTTATATTCTTGTACATAGGTGCAGTATTATAGTAGTTATATTCTTGTACATAGGAGCAGTATTATAGTAGTTATATTCTTGTACATAGGAGCAGTATTATAGTAGTTATATTCTTGTACATAGGAGCAGTATTATAGTAGTTATATTCTTGTATATATGGGCAGTATTATAGTAGTTATATTCTTGTACATAGGAGTAGTATTATAGTAGTTATATTCTTGTACATAGGAGGTAGTATTATAATAGTTATATTCTTGTACATAGGAGGCAGTATTATAGTAGTTATATTCTTGTACATAGGAGTAGTATTATAGTAGTTATATTCTTGTACATAGGAGGTAGTATTATAATAGTTATATTCTTGTACATAGGAGGCAGTATTATAGTAGTTATATTCTTGTACATAGGAGGCAGTATTATAGTAGTTATATTCTTGTACATAGGAGTAGTATTATAGTAGTTATATTCTTGTACATAGGAGGTAGTATTATAATAGTTATATTCTTGTACATAGGAGGCAATATTATAGTAGTTATATTCTTGTACATAGGAGACAGTATTATAGTAGTTATATTCTTGTACATAGGAGGTAGTATTATAATAGTTATATTCTTGTACATAGGAGTAGTATTATAGTAGTTATATTCTTGTACATAGGAGTAGTATTATAGTAGTTATATTCTTGTACATAGGAGGTAGTATTATAGTAGTTATATTCTTGTACATAGGAGGTAGTATTATAGTAGTTATATTCTTGTACATAGGAGGCAGTATTATAGTAGTTATATTCTTGTACATAGGAGCAGTATTATAGTAGTTATATTCTTGTACATAGGAGGCAGTATTATAGTAGTTATATTCTTGTACATAGGGGCAGTATTATAGTAGCTATATTCTTGTACATAGAAGGTAGTATTATAGTAGTTATATTCTTGTACATAGGGGCAGTATTATAGTAGTTATATTCTTGTACATAGGGGGCAGTATTATAGTAGTTATATTCTTGTACATAGGAGCAGTAGTATGGTAGTTATATTCTTGTACATAGGAGCAGTATTATAGTAGTTATATTCTTGTACATAGGAGCAGTAGTATGGTAGTTATATTCTTGTACATAGGAGCAGTATTATAGTAGTTATATTCCTGTACATAGGAGCAGTATTATAGTTGTTATATTCTTGTACATAGGAGGCAGTATTATAGTAGTTATATTCTTGTACATAGGGACAGTATTATAGTAGTTATATTCTTGTACATAGGAGCAGTATTATAATAGTTATATTCTTGTACATAGGAGCAGTAGTATGGTAGTTATATTCTTGTACATAGGAGCAGTATTATAGTAGTTATATTCCTGTACATAGGAGGCAGTATTATAGTTGTTATATTCTTGTACATAGGAGCAGTATTATAGTAGTTATATTCTTGTACATAGGAGTAGTATTATAGTAGTCATATTCTTGTACATAGGGGCAGTATTATAGTAGTTATATTCTTGTATATAGGAGACAATATTATAGCACTTATATATTGCAAGCAATGTTATAGTCTTGTACAATCACCCATTTCCAATTTTCTACAAGCGCAAGTCGACACTTTTTATGAGGATATTGAAGTCAAGGATTTTTCACCTTTTTTCTGGGCATTATTCCAGACTTGTGTAACATGTGTCACAGGGTGCTTGCATGGATGTCTGTGATTTCACTATTACGAAGCATATGAGCCACCTGCACTGCCAGGTTTGTCGCACCAGAACTGATAGACCTTGGGATGTGCCAACTTGTTGACTCTGATATTTTGCCTGGACGTCCACCTCTTGGCTTTTGAATGGATCGATTTCATTTCATATTCTTCCAACTGTCATGGCACTCACATGATTTAGTTTGACAATTTTCTTGGTTGAGAGACCGCTATCGCTGAGCTGGATGATGCTGTTTCTTTTTTCTTGGGAAATAATCTTCGTGGCTGATCCTCAATTTGAACCCATGACCTTTCGGTTGGGAGTCAACCCAATAACACCCTGAGCTATTAGGGAATGTGAGGACAGGATGTAATTTGTAGTATAGAAGAAGAAAAAACAGTAACAATCAGTGTCGGACTGGGATGTCTAGGGCCCACCAGTGGAATTGTTTCTAGGGGCCCACCATCAGGACCCCTGCAAATCAGAGGTACTGAAACAGGGCGGCTAAAGGTAATAACATGCCGGGAGCCATGCTGCTCACACACTATACCATGTGCACTACTGCACTACCTAAACCTACTGCTACACCTTGTATGGCAAGTGAACAGCATGGCTCCAAGAATTGTTACCTTTACCTGTAGCCGCACTGTCCTGGAAAAGCTGATCTGCAGAGGTCCTGGCTGTTGTATCATCATAGATGTAATATTGATGGCCTATCCTAAGGACAGGCCATCAATATTAGAAAGATGGATAAATCCTTTAAATAGGTTGTCCAGGAATTGGAGCAACCCATGTAGCTGGCGGGAGGTGTAAAGTAAAAAATAAGTAAATTAAAAAGCATACTTACCTGTCCCCGGCACTCCATTGTCCGCTGCCAGTGTCCATTCAATCTCATGCCGGCGACTCCTTGCTGGGACTCCTGCACCTCATGTGATCACTAAGACCAATTAGGTAAAGGATTTCCAGAAATGAGGCGCCGCCGTGAGACCGAACAGACACAGGCAGGGGACAACGAAGTGCTGGGGACAGGTGAGTATGCTTTTATTTAAAATTTTATTTTTACACCTCCCTGGCGGCCGACACAGTGGTCGCTCCAGTTTATGGACAACCTCTTTTAAGGGGTTGTCTGGACCAAATTTTTCTATGGTCACTTCATTGGTCCCCCACATAGTGGCCTCTTCACTGGTCCCCCATAATGTATGGGGAATAGTGATGGGGTTATTATATTGTGTGGGAGCAGTGATGGGGGCTGACACACAGCCCCATCAGCTGTTCAGAGCCATTTCCGGAGCCCGTTCTGTACACAACACAGGGCCGGAAGCAGAAAGCTCCATCCGCTGTATAGCAGCCCGGCACCTTCACTGCAGCTCAGCTCCTACTGACTTCAATAAGTGCTGAAATACAGTGAAGGTGCCCGGCTAATACACAGTGGACAGAGCTTTCTGCTTCCGGCCCTGTATTGTGTACAGGACGGGCATCAGAGGTGGCTCCGTACAGCTGATCGGTCTGGGGTCAGCCCCCTACAGATCAGGTATTTATGGCCTATCCTGAGGATAAACCATAACAAATTATGCCTGGACAACCCCTTTAATATACCCCCAAGGGACCCCCTAATGCACCACACTTTAAAGAGGTTGTCCAGTATAATTTTTTTATTTTTTATAATTAGTATGGGGGAGGTGAATCCCCCCTACACCCACCCCTCCCCCCCCCCCAAAAAAAAAAAACACACTAAACATACTCACCTGTCTCCGGTGCTCCGGTGTCCTCCCAGCACGGTCCAGTCCTGCAGCTCCGCTGTCTTCTTTTGCCGGAATTCCTCACTGGCTGTGATGTCCCAGGTCCCTTCCCTTAGGCCGCTGATTGGCTTCAGGGGTCACGTGATGTCACAGGTAGTCATGTGCAGGGGGAACTTCAGCTGGAAGAAAACAACAGAACTGCAGGACCGAACCGCGCTGGGAGACACTGGGGACAGGAGAGAAAGTTTGGTTTTTTTTTGTTTTGTTTTGTTTTTTTCACCTGCCCCAGCGTAATTAAAAAAAAAATGAAGGAGCCACTGTATGGAGTATAAGCTCCACAGTGGCCCCCCACCCTGTATTATAAGCTCCACAGTGGCCCCCACCCAGTATTATAAGCTCCACAGTGGCCCCCACCCAGTATTATAAGCCCCACACAGTGGCCCCCACTCAGTATTATAAGCCCCACAGTGGCCCCCACCCAGTATTATAAACTCCACAGTGGTCCCCACCCAGTATTATAAGCTCCACAGTGGCCCCCACCCAGTATTATAAGCCCCACACAGTGGCCCCCACTCAGTATTATAAGCCCCACAGTGGCCCCCATCCAGAATTATAAGCCCCATAGTGGCCCCCATCCTGTATTATAAGCTCCACAGTTGCCCCCACCCAGTATTATAAGCTCCACAGTGGCCCCCACCCAGTATTATAAGCTCTACAGTGGCCCCCGCCCAGTATTATATGCTCCCAACAGCCCCCTCCGCTTCGGTGCTATTATTATACTGTGGGGTCTCCTCAGACCCCAGAGTATAATAATCGGATGCCCAGGGAAAGTGATTAAAAATAACAAACATTCATACTCACCTTTCCTTACCTTTCCTTGGCATCCTCGCTCCATCCTGTCGTCTTCAGGCCCTTTTCCGACGTCGCTGCTGAGGCCTGTGATTGGGCCTCAGCGGTCACGTGGGGGCGCACTGACGTCATTACGCGGCCGCGCCCCATGTGACCGCTGGGGCCTAATCACAGTCCTCAGTCATGACGGAGGAGCGCCGGAGAGGACGCTGTGCCCAGGAGAGGTGAGAATATATATTTATTATTTTCAGTCCCCTCCCCTGGGTGCCCTGCCCTGCTATCTATTGGAAAGGGTCCTGCAATATGCCAGGGCCCCTTTCCAATAACAGTATGTATAGCGGTCGGGGAAGCAGGCTTTCCCCGACCGCTATCATAGTAGTCCGGGGCCCCGGCCATCTCCAGCTGGCCACGGGCCCCGTACCCCGCCGAGCCCGGTCACAGTCGCACCGCCTGCGACCGTGATCGTTGCGCCACTGGTCAGGGGCCCAATCGGGATGGTCAGGATCCCGATCGGGCCCCCATGACATGAAGACTAATAGTCGGGGCTCGGGGCCCACCGGTGGATTCACCGATTCCCCGGTGGGCCAGCCCGACCCTGGTAACAATGCAGTTACATGACAAGAATCTGCATAACTAATCATATGCTAAATAGTTGTCGAAGTCAAATCTATGTATGAGATAGCCAAGCTGATTGTCTATAAAATGATGGAAGCTGTAGAGGATGGTGAGATATGGAGCCTGAACGTCACAAGTTCTAAATATTGTTACCCTTTTGGTCGTCAGTGTATATAGTGATATGGACCATGCTGGTATAACCTGGGCATCTCCTGTATATACAGTAATTATATATGTACAGCTGGTATAACTTGGGCATCTCCTGTATATAATTATATATGTACAGCTGGTATAACCTGGGTATCTCCTGTATATAATTATATATGTACAGCTGGTATAAGTTATACATCTTCTTGTATATAGTGATATGGACCATGCTGGTATAACCTGGGCATCTCCTGTATATACAGTAATTATATATGTACAGCTGGTATAACCTGGGCATCTCCTGTATATAATTATATATGTACAGCTGGTATAACCTGGGCATCTCCTGTATATAATTATATATGTACAGCCGGTATAAGTTATACATCATCTTGTATATAGTGATATGGACCATGCTGGTATAACCTGGGCATCTCCTGTATATAATTATATATGTACAGCTGGTATAACCTGGGTATCTCCTGTATATAATTATATATGTACAGCTGGTATAAGTTATACATCTTCTTGTATATAGTGATATGGACCATGCTGGTATAACCTGGGTATCTCCTGTATATAATTATATATGTACAGCTGGTATAAGTTATACATCTTCTTGTATATAGTGATATGGACCATGCTGGTATAACCTGGGTATCTCCTGTATATAATTATATATGTACAGCTGGTATAACCTGGGTATCTCCTGTATATAATTATATATGTACAGCTGGTATAACCTGGGTATCTCCTGTATATAATTATATATGTACAGCTGGTATAAGTTATACATCTTCTTGTATATAGTGATATGGACCATGCTGGTATAACCTGGGTATCTCCCGTATATTATTATATATGTACAGCTGGTATAAGTTATACATCTTCTTGTATATAGTGATATGGACCATGCTGGTATAACCTGGGTATCTCCCGTATATTATTATATATGTACAGCTGGTATAAGTTATACATCTTCTTGTATATAGTGATATGGACCATGCTGGTATAACCTGGGTATCTCCTGTATATAATTATATATGTACAGCTGGTATAAGTTATACATCGTCTTGTATATAGTGATATGGACCATGCGGGTATAACCTGGGGATCTCCTGTATATAATTATATATGTACAGCTGGTATAACCTGGGTATCTCCTGTATATAATTATATATGTACAGCTGGTATAAGTTATACATCGTCTTGTATATAGTGATATGGACCATGCTGTTTGTACACAGCTCCGCTCTGTGCTCCCTGCCTATGCACTGCTCATAGAGTAGTGGTGGGTTTGTTTGCCTGTTTAGTTTCAGGTCAAACTTGTTTGGCACAAATCAGAAGTGCTATTATTAAACATACTCACCCTCCATCACCTCTCTAGGGCTCCCTCATGACCTCTGTTGGTCCCTTAGAGTCCTCTTCTAACCTCCTGGCTGATGTCATGCGCTCCAGAGGATCGCTGAAGCCCAACCACAGGTCTCAGTGGTTCTCCAGTGACCTATGACATCACTCAGGAGGTCTGAAGACCACCAAAGAGGACCCAAACAAAACACAGGATAGGTGTGGAACAGAGAGTATCAATTTATTATGTTTCCTCCACTTCCCCTAGAGTATAATAGTGATTTGCGGACAACAAAACCCAAATGTTTGGGTTTGGGTAAAGCCCTGAGACCGGATAGGATCTGGTTTCACCCAAACTGGTTTGCTCATCTCTAATCATAACCTATATTTGGAGGCCAGCATCACTACATCTTCAAGAGAATGTTTAGTTTGGCTTTTCTTAGCCTTCTGTTGTATGGTGGCTCAGTGGTTATCATTGTTCCCTTACAGCCCTGGAGTCCTGGATTTAAATCTAGAGATAAGCGAAGTTTTCAAAAATTCAATTTGGCAACTTTGCCGGTATGATTCTCTTTGATCCGAATTAATTTGCGGCAAATAAACAGCTATTTCCTGTCTGCAGAGAGCCGGGGTGGGTGGCAAAATGGCGGAAGCCCTTGGATGCTGCGGTCATGTTTCTCTCTCTCTCTCCGGTACAGATAACTTATATGGGACAGTGATTGACAATGTCTGCAAAGTGCTGCGGAATATAATGGCGCTACTTAAGTAAGGCTAAGTTCACATCTGCGTTGGAGTCTTCTGCCGGTTTCAGTATAAAAACAACGGACCCCATTATAGTGTATAGGGTTCTGCCAGTGTCCGCTGTTTTAGCGGTTGAGTTCTCCATCGTTCGAGTCCCCCGGCGGACACAAATGATGTAGAGCCCAGCGCGATGTGAACCTAGCCTAAGCAAATAAAATACTGTAAATATGCAGTTTCACTGTTACGTCTGGCAGGGCATATTATATGTAACAGCAGAGAATCTACAGGTATCTATGAATAAGGCCGCTTGCACACTATCGTGTGCCGCCTGTGCAACGGCCGTGTTTCTTTGGACCTATTCATTCAAAGCACGGCTGCAAAACTGGCAGGAATAGGACCTGTCCTGAGTTTTGCAGACTGGACTGTTGTAATACATGGTCATGTGCACGTGCCGAGAAAAATTAATGAATCAGTGTGCAAGGGGCCTAAAGAGTTGCAAAACCTTATGGGAAGTGAGGGACAGGAATTGTGGTGTGGAGTAGTAAACTACTGGCAGACATTGTACTTGTCCCCTGCTTCAGAGAGAAATGCAAAATGTGCTGCAGCCATAATGGGGCTATTAGTAGCAGAAAAACAAATGCAACACCAGTAACAAAGGCTTAGACGGCCAAAGAACCTACTGAACCTGCAGATATTCAGCTTTTAATGAAAACTCAGAAACCCGTTTGTCATTTTGAAAGTCCAGAGGTGCAACATGAAGTTCCTGGACCCAATACCTACTGAACAATATGTCATTAATAATGCTGGGGTATTATCAGCTCCCTAAGGCTGCAGGTGCACCCTTATAGACCCCTCAGGCACCAGGACTTGGATGAGACTATTACAATGAACAGAACTTCTGGATCATCAGTTGCAACATTACATATCGCACTTTATATTGACATATTTTTGTAACTTTCCATGCTTATGAATGTATATTTCTCACACAGTATGTTTGATATAGTACCTTCCTGATGGTTTGTGTGTGTGTGTGAGGGGGGGCGATGTCTGATAGTTTTATTAAAAAAACATCCGTTGTAATACCACCTGCCTTTATTGAAAGTCATCTCGATACTGTCAGCCTCATTGACACTGGTGATTTTTTTTTTCACATAGAATATGGGCTTTATAATGTTCATTAAAAATATAGCAAAGCTGTCAGTTTATTTCACAGTACAGAAGATTTCAATCGAGATTGTCAAAGTAAATATCAGGGGGAAAATGAAATTTGAAAATTTGTTTAAAAAGTGACATCTCTTAATATTGTATTAAAGTAAGAACATTCATGGATGACTAACACCGGCTCTGTTATTTTACCATTTACTTCTTATTTACACAGTGCAAGAGATTCACAAATCTCAGATTGTAACTCCAGATATACCACTCATATTTCTACAATTTATATCATTGTATAATTTTATTTAACCTTTATACCACAGACATATACTATCATAATAATGTCCCTATATACAAGAATATAACTAATATAGGAGCAGTATTATAGTAGTTATATTCTTGTACATAGGAGCAGTATTATAGTAGTTATATTCTTGTACATAGGAGCAGTATTATAGTAGTTATATTCTTGTACATAGGAGCAGTATTATAGTAGTTATATTCTTGTACATAGGAGCAGTATTATAGTAGTTATATTTTTGTTTTTTTTTGGGGGTTTGTTTCTTGTACATAGCAGCAGTATTATAGTAGTTATATCTTGTACATAGGAGCAGTATTATAGTAGTTATATTCTTGTACATAGGAGCAGTATTATACTAGTTATATTCTTGTACATAGGAGGCAGTATTATAGTAGTTATATTCTTGTACATAGGAGCAGTATTATACTAGTTATATTCTTGTACATAGGGGGCAGTATTATAGTAGTTATATTCTTGTACATAGGGGCAGTATTATAGTAGTTATATTCTTGTACATAGGGGTTTTGGGGCAGTATTATAGTGGTTATATTCTTGTACAAGGGGGCAGTATTATAGTAGTTATATTCTTGTACATGGGGCAGTATTATAGTAGTTATATTCTTGTACATAGGGGGCAGTATTATAGTAGTTATATTCTTGTACATAGGGGGCAGTATTATAGTAGTTATATTCTTGTACATATGGGCAGTATTATAGTAGTTATATTCTTGTACATGGGGCAGTATTATAGTAGTTATATTTTTGTACATGGGGCAGTATTATAGTAGTTATATTCTTGTACATAGGGGGCAGTATTATAGTAGTTATATTCTTGTACATAGGGGCAGTATTATAGTAGTTATATTCTTGTACATAGGGGCAGTATTATACTAGTTATATTCTTGTACATAGGGGGCAGTATTATAGTAGTTATATTCTTGTACATAGGGGCAGTATTATAGTAGTTATATTCTTGTACATGGGAGGTAGTATTATAGTAGTTATATTCTTGTACATAGGAGCAGTATTATAGTAGTTATATTCTTGTACATAGGAGCAGCATTATAGTAGTTATATTCTTGTACATAGGAGTAGTATTATAATAGTTATATTCTTGTACATAGGAGCAGTATTATAGTAGTTATATTCTTGTACATAGGAGCTAGTATTATAGTAGTTATATTCTTGTACATAGGAGGTAGTATTATAGTAGTTATATTCTTGTACATAGGAGGTAGTATTATAGTAGTTATATTCTTGTACGGAAAAAAAAAAAGTATTAAAATAGTTTTATTCTTATACAAAAGAGCAGTATTATAGTAGTTATATTCTTGTACATAGGAGGCAGTATTATAGTAGTTATATTTATGTACATACAGTAGGAGCAGTATTATAATAGTTATATTCTTGTATATAGGAGCAGTATTATAGTAGTTACATTCTATTACATGGGGGATAGTATTATAGTAGTTATATTCTTGTACATAGGGGTAGTATTATAGTAGTTATATTTTTGTACATAGGAGGTAGTATTATAGTAGTTATATTCTTGTACATAGGAGCAGTATTATAGTAGTTATATTCTTGTACATAGGAGCAGTATTCTAGTAGTTATATTCTTGTACATAGGAGGCAGTATTATAGTAGTTATATTCTTGTACATAGGAGCAGTATTCTAGTAGTTATATTCTTGTACATAGGAGCAGTATTATAGTAGTTATATTCTTGTACATAGGAGGCAGTATTATAGTAGTTATATTCTTGTACATAGGAGCAGTATTATAGTAGTTATATTCTTGTACATAGGAGCAGTATTATAGTAGTTATATTCTTGTACATAGGAGGTAGTATTATAGTAGTTATATTCTTGTACATAGGGGGCAGTATTATAGTAGTTATATTCTTGTACATAGGGGCAGTATTATAGTAGTTATATTCTTGTACATAGGAGCAGTATTATAGTAGTTATATTCTTGTACATAGGAGCAGTATTATAGTAGTTATATTCTTGTACATAGGAGCAGTATTATAGTAGTTATATTCTTGTACATAGGAGTAGTATTATAGTAGTTATATTCTTGTACATAGGGGACAGTATTATAGTAGTTATATTCTTGTACATAGGAGCAGTATTATAGTAGTTATATTCTTGTACATAGGGGACAGTATTATAGTAGTTATATTCTTGTACATAGGGGCAGTATTATAGTAGTTATATTCTTGTACATAGGAGCAGTATTATAGTAGTTATATTCTTGTACATAGGGGGCAGTATTATAGTAGTTATATTCTTGTACATAGGAGCAGTATTATAGTAGTTATATTCTTGTACATAGGAGGTAGTATTATGGTAGTTATATTCTTGTACATAGGAGCAGTATTATAGTAGTTATATTCTTGTACATAGGAGCAGTATTATAGTAGTTATATTCTTGTACATAGGAGCAGTATTATAGTAGTTATATTCTTGTACATAGGAGCAGTATTATAGTAGTTATATTCTTGTACATAGGAGCAGTATTATAGTAGTTATATTCTTGTACATAGGGGACAGTATTATAGTAGTTATATTCTTGTACATAGGAGCAGTATTATAGTAGTTATATTCTTGTACATATGAGGCAGTATTATAGTAGTTATATTCTTGTACATAGTAGGCAGTATTATAGTAGTTATATTCTTGTACATAGGAGCAGTATTATAGTAGTTATATTCTTGTACATATTATAGTAATTATATTCCTATACTTAGAAGCAGTATTTTAGTACTTATCCTCTTATATGCAAGGGATACCATACATATAATATTTGACAGTATTATAATAGTTATATTCTGATACACATGGTTTGGGGTATGGTTTATACAGGTTGTTGTAAATCCACATTTATCTCTGTCGGGTAAAAATCGGGTACAAGTGTTATATTTGTCAAGCAAAGCAAATGACATCCCCTTGGTATAGGTGCAGTCTATATTTTTGGTAGGATGGGGTCGCGGTTCTATGTGAGCAGTGTTGGAAACTTATTAGGGCATGAAGGTGCATTTTACATATATTCTATAACTGACAGGCTAAATGAGTTCACGTTCCAGCTGTAAGTGGCATCTGTCACCGGATCACAAAGACCTACACCATTAATTTTTAAAGTGCATTTTTAGAGAGTAATTGCACAGAGCACAACTATTATTATAGTCATTTGTCGTTCTTTTTTTTCCATTTTCTTTAAATAGGAGGTAAATGTATTTCTAAATCATAAAACAACTAAAAAAACATATTTCTTATCCAATATTCGAACAATATGTGTCAGGTTTAATTGTGACAGGACTAATATTCTCTGATTATATCGGATAATTGCTTACTCAGAATCTGAATTTATAGGGTTCTACAACTTCCTCCTGTTCCATGAGCTAAGAATGGATATTTTTATAGGGGGCTTTATACTGTTATGCTTTAAGTCTTCTTATAATACAGGCCTATTTTTTTTTCTTTTTTGATACTTTCATTAGGAAATTATTTTTTACAGAGCAGTTAAATACAATCTTTTTTTTTGCCGGCAATAGTGGATTATAATGTGGGTGCCCCAAACCACCGAACCTTGAAGTCATTGCGGCATTGGTGTACTTACTATGTATAAGATAGGTGTGTTTCTGTGCAGGGACATAGCTATAGAGGGGGTAACGGTACTACTAGACCCATAGGCGGCCCCAAAGGACTCTCTGCCACTTAAAATATACTGCTATTCTAAATGGCACAAGCTAAGTAGGGGTCTCAGTACAGATTTTGTCCTTACATTTTGGGCCCATGTGCCATGGACATATGGTATGTTTCCCCCTGGTAACATGGAATCTTGGTATGGGGCTCTGGCTGTGGACAAATCCCTCATCTGGTGCAGTTGTCACTTTCCTAGTATCCTTCATTGACCTAGCCATGCACCAGCTCTAATGAAAATCAACTTTACATGGACCTGAATTTTACATTTTTACTATATATTCCACTCCATATGTACGAGCCATAAAGGTAGACTAGTATATGACTTAAAAAGTCATGAGTCCAATTTGTTTCTGTCAAATGATTCCCAATTTCTACCACTGGTGGTTAGGTGAAGTGCTTTTGTCCTGGCTCCTCCGCCCATTATGAGGTCTCTTGTGGCTACTGGATCCCCACATCTCTTCTCATGAATTTCTAAAAGGTCCCTTTCTATTAGTGGCCCACTGGACCTTGCTGTGTTACATGATCTTGGTTGTGTTCCATGATCCACATCTGTTCCTGTTATGTCTGCTGCATTGAGCAGCCTACTATGACTTTTTTGGGGACTATGTGAGTCCCCAAACTCAGGACTGCTATCCTGCTACAGTATTCCATATCAAATGGTTGGACTGTGGTTGAGAACCAAGGAATGCCTTACACTCTGCTCCCTAGTCTAGCCAGCAAAAAACCAGCTGCAGCCTTGGAGAACGTAATATTAACATGTCAACAACTAGGTACCCATTTTTGATGCACGCTTTGACTCTACAATGGAGCCCACCGTCTTCAGTATACATCCCAGCCCATCTGTATTTGGTGCGGCACTCCATTTATTTGCATGGTGGTAATGAATATCATAGGCGCATCCGCACAACAGCCCATTATTCTTAGCAGCAGCATCTGTTTTGTATACAGCTTCATTAGAGCAGATTGATGTCTCGTCTTTGCATTGAATACCCGAGGTCGCGAATCTCTTCTCGCTATGCCTATCCTGTAGTATTAGTAGATAAAAAGGAAAAACACAACCTCGTCCTATTTATTCCAACTCTAATTGTTATACGGAAATCTGTAATAAAACTGAAATGATTTGGGAGACAAAGTTCTGTTATTGAGATTGCAACGATTTATATTTTCCATTAACTCTAAGGCCTTTATCATTTAATCACACAAAGCCGGGACGAGAGGTGCAGCTTGTAGAATTGCCTTCTAATTTTAGACTATGGCGGTTTAATAAGACGCTGCACACTGTGAGGAGTTTATTAGCTGGAGAAATGTCTGCTTTTGATCAGCTTTATGATGAAAATCTCTGGGTTAAAATAAACCACTGCTGGGACGCATTATAACCGAGGATATTTAAAGCTGGTACATTAAAAAAAAAAAAAAAACTGCCGTCACCTACTTTAATATTGTTCACGGATTTACTTTGTAAAGTAATTTTAGGAAGAACTACAATGAAAAATATACATTTTTGGGATTTGCTTTGCTGACATTGATGGTCCTCGAAGACAAGTTAAGGCAGGAGAGGCAACCACTTGTCTCCCCGCCGGTTGGAGATACATTACTAGAGATGGCTGAACCTTTGAAGATTCATTTCGTTTGGCCTAAAGATTCGTTTCGGGTTGACTAAGTATGTCTCAAATCGGAAATGAAATTATTATACTTGGGGTCTCTTCCATGACCCAAGGGAGGTGTGGAAAGATAAACAATTACACTCATCTTTCCCCACCTCTCCTGGGCATCCGATGATTCCACGGGGACTTCTTCTGGCCTCCTGGGTGACGTTATGCGCCCCTGGGTCACCACTGAGGCCTGTAATTGGGCCTCTACTTATTATATGCTGTGGTCTGAAGAGACCCCAGAGTATAATAATTTCACTTCCAGTTTGCAGGTGTCAAACCCAAAACTTTTTGAAATTTTATGTCAAATTTAGGATGAACCAAACCAGTTTGCTCCTCTCAATATACTACTATAGGTTACACTGGATTTTTGATTGGTTGCAGTGTTGGGCTGAGGTTCCTTGGAACCACCAGATAAAATAATTCTGGGGCTTACTCTCCAACAACCCCAAGGAAATAGACCATATTACCCTTCTAGTTTGGGTTTCTTCTACTGGACCATTATTGTGTTTGAGTTTGGGCCCATCGGAGGATCTACTGCTACACTGGTGGGCCAGTCCAATACTGGTTGGTTGCTGTACATCATAAATAAGATGGCCATAGATGAAATATAGTTGTTGGTTAGATGGTCGAGTGACTCCTGTACCCCCCCTCCCAGAGATGTAGAAGCAATTTAAACAAGTATCTCCCTTTCTCTTCACTTGCACATCCACCAGTTATTGTAAGTACCAGAAGGAACCTTCTAGCTGCTTTCAGGGTAGCAGTTTCCTACCTACAGGGTGGTACTGGTTACAGTTTTGATCTGGCCCCATAGGCTGGGTGATCCACAGGATCCATTGTAAGGCCTTAGAGGGCCTAGCAAAAAATGTCTTGATGCATGACAAACAACGCCCTTGTTTGCTTCATGTAATTTGAAGAGAAACTACAAGCCTGGGCTGGTCTAGGGTCTGAATCTGAAAATAATGTAGGGGTCTGGTCTGGGGTCTGAATTAATTTAGGCATGTGTTCTGGGGTGTGAATTGGTCTTGGCTTAGGGCGCTGGCAGGCATGCTTTATGTGCCTTGATCTGAAACTAGAAACTTGGGCCTGGCCTCGGGTCTGAAATAATTTAGGGGTCTGTTCTAGAATCTAAATTAATTTAGGTATCTGGGGGACTGAATTAATTTATAGGTCTGAATGGCATACTCTGAGTTGATATCTGAATTTTAGGGGGTCTGAAATAATATAGGGTTTAGGCCTGGTATCTGAATTAATTTAGAGGTGTGGTCTAGGGTCTAATTTAATTTTGGGATCTAGAATCTGAATTAATTTTTGGGTACAGTTAGGATTTAGGCCCATGATATTGGCTGATGCAAAGAGATGTGGCGAGTTGGCCAATAGTTGAGTTGATTGAATAGACTGAGGAGCAAAGAGAGACAGTAATACTCCAAGTTATCCCTGCACGCACATGCATACCAAGTGAGGGTTCAAGAGTTATGTTCTTCTAGTTACGCCTTTGGTAGGGCCCTCCCTCCTTTACTGCTTTTACTGAACTTAAAGGGAACCTGCAATTTGGGACACTAAATCACCAACAGGTCCTTATAGACTGGGTTTTTAGTGTCTCAAATCGTCCTTCTGTAGATTCATCCACCTCGGCATTTAAATAAATCAACCTTTATACTTACCTAGATATTAGTCCGATGAGTCTCATCTCTGGTGCTCACGGCACCTGGACATACACCCCGGCTTCACTGCGCAGGTGTCAGAGGTACGGGGCATGTGCACTGAAGCTGAGGTATACTCCTCTGACTGTAATGGAGAACAGCGCCAGCACGAGGAGTACAGGGTGAGTATAAATGTCAGGATTCTCTATCTGGCTGCTGCACCTTTAACGTTACCTGGACAACCTGGGAAGTTTTTGCAGTTCAGAGCCTTCCTGGCTTTGTCCATTTAGCAGCAGAGGAGACCTATATAAGGCCCCGCCCTCCTGACTCATGTGCGGACTGTTAGCTCTGTTTGCTCCTGACTTTATGTTGATACTCCTATACTGACCTCTGGCTATGTTTTTGGACTTCTCTTTGGATTACGACTCTGCTGAACTTACCCTCTGTGGCATTTTGACTCTGGCTACCTCGATCACTTCTTCCGTCACTCGCTCCTGTACTTCGCTGCTATCTCCGCTGCCGACCCTGCTCTGCGTTTACTCTTCATCTGGTGAGTTGCTTGCGATTCTGCTCTCTGGCTTCTGCTCGCGGTTAATTCATTTGTCGCACATTCCTCTGTGTTGTCAACTCCGGTCTGGAATTGTTAAGTCCATCTCCACCACTAGGAGCGCTGGTGAAAACATCCTGAGATTGGCTTTGGCTCATACTGGGTGTGCAGCACTTTGGTTACATTTTTTCCGCTAGCAGTATTAAGGTTCAGTTCTGCTGCTTCTCTCTATTCTGGGTACTCTGTACCTGCATCTGAGATCCTAGCAATAAAGCCGTACCTCACAACATTCAGAAAGTGGGACAGGATGTGCGGCGCACATAGCATGCTGCAGCAAATTTAGCTCCACCTACTTCTGTTGACTCCACCCATTCCCAGCCATTTTTCTTTGTGCCCCCACACTGTCTAATGCTCCTACAGTCTCCCTAGCATTATATGCCCCCACGTTATATTTTTTTTTCCCTCCAATTGACCCAATAGTATAAAGTCTCTCTCCTTGTGCCCCAGTTTAAACTGGGGACAAATAGGGGGAACGTTAAACTGGGGCAGCTGGAGGGGGACATTAAACTGGGGCAACTAGAGGGGAACATTAAACTGGGGCACCTGGAGGGGGACATTAAACTATGGCGCAGCTGGAGGGTGACATTAAACTGGGGCAACTAGAGGGGAACATTAAACTGGGGCACCTGGAGGGGGACATTAAACTATGGCGCAGCTGGAGGGTGACATTAAACTGGGGCAACTAGAGGGGGGCATTAATTTCCTCCTCAAGCTACCTCCATTTTAATATTCTCCTCCAGTTTCCCCCAGTTTAATGTCCACATCCAGCGACCCCCATAGTTTAATGTACCACTCCAGCTGCCCCCAGTTTAATGTCCCCCTCAAGTTGCTTCCAGTTTAATGTCCTCCTCCATCTGCTCCCCAAGTTTTATGTCCCTCTTCATCTGCCACCCCAGTTTAATGTCCCCCCTGTCAGCAGTTTCTGCTCCTGGAGTCTTCAGGGAGCTGCAGGTGTGATGTGAGTGACATCATCACATCGCGCCTGTAACTTCCGGGGCCGAAACACACAGGGGTTGAATGGTGAAGCAGGGAGCGGACGGCTCCTGCTTCACCACTGTATTCAACTCATCTGTGTCCTCCGAACGCAGATGAGTTAAAGCCGGGACATACCTCCCACTGACCGGGACAGGGGGACAGGACCAGGAATTCGGGAATGACCCGCTGAACCCGGGACAGTTGGGAAGTATAATAAAGCTGCTTTATTGTGGGTATTGATGACTTTGTAACAAGGTGATTTGAGACTCTAAACCCCTGGTCTATAAGGACATGTGGGTTGTTTAGTGTTCCAAATCACCCTAACAGGTTTCCTTTAACCTAAAGTTTTGCAGAAACTTTTACCCGATAATCAGGTGGACCGGGTTGCCATTCTGTCGTTCCATCACTATGTAGTCTATCCTTCGCCACCCACCTCACATTATATCAGACCTACTATTTCTATTTTGGCTTCCATTTCATAAACTATTTATTGGAACAAAACATTTGCTGTGTGTTCTTGTATATTCCGGCGGCGCGGTGCTCCGACATAGGACAAGGGATCATTCTTTGTCAGATTGTTTCGACTCTCTATTGAATGCGTTCCTATTACTTTGTGCGCTCATTGACGGCTTCTTTGTCACTTTTAATACCTCTCTTAATTACTATCATTACGGCTGCTGGCGATGTAACATTGTTACCAGCTCCTCACATTAACGCTGTACGTAGTAATCCTATAATTATGGGCGATGCCTTCTCTTCTGCACACGGCAGGTCAACTTATTTGTCACCCTGACAGTTTTGATCAAACTTTTTTGCGAATACATGAAATATAATATTGATATGAGTTCTGGGAATAGTTCTCCCTAGCCTCCTGCTGGTAATACATAGGATCCGTTGTTGTAGCACTGTCTCATCTTCACATATAGTGTAGTGCAAAAGTTTTAGGCAGGCTGGGAAAATGCTGGAAAGTAAAAATGCTTTCAGAAATAAAAGGGTTAATAGTTTATTTGGGTTTATTATAGAAAAAAATGAAGTATATGAAGAAAAGAAAAATGTAAAGAGAATTGCTAGAATTGATGTTTTCTGTTAAACTCACCTTTCAAAAAAAAAAAACTAATGAAAAAGTCGTATGTACCCACAAAATACGAGTATTAGTTTCTGCATTGAAATACAATTTAAAAAGTTATGAAAGTGGGAATGTAGAGAGGGGCGAAAATGTTACTGGCTTAACCCGAAATATTAGTAACTCTCATAGACTGTAAGGGAATGACCATGAAAAGCAATAATGCAATAAAATATGCATCGTCCCCTGATCTAGGGAGGGAAAACAAAAAGAAATAAAAAATAAATCAATAAATATAAAGTTTTCTGGCTTTATGAGACATGAATGTTTGCAAATTGCGACTTACTAGAATCAGCATTGCCTTTGTCACTTTTCCAAAAAGGGAGCATGGCAAAGGTACTCAGAGACTGGCATACAGTGGGTACGGAAAGTATTCAGACCCCTTTAAATTTTCTACTCTTTGTTTCATTGCAGCCATTTGCTAAAAGCAAAAAAGTTCAATCTTCGTCTCATCAGAGCAGAGAATCTTATTTCTCATAGTCTGGGAGTCCTTCATGTGTTTTTTGGCTTTCCTATGTCTTGCGCTGAGGAGAGGCTTCCTTCGGGCCCCTCTGCCATAAAGCCCCGACTGGTGGAGGAGGCTGCAGTGATAGTGACTTTGTGGCACTTTCTCCCATCTCCCTACTGCATCTCTGGAGCTCGGCCACAGTGATCTTTGGGATCTTCTTTACCTCTCTCACCAAGGCTCTTCTCCCACCATTGCTCAGTTTGCCTGGACGGCCAGGTCTAGGAAGAGTTCTGCTCGTCCCAAACTTCTTCCATTTAAGGATTATGGAGGCCGCTGTGCTCTTAGGAACCTTGAGTGCTGCAGAAATTCTTTTGTAACCTTGGCCACAGCTGTGCCTTGCCACAATTCTGTCTCTGAGCTCCTTGGGCAGTTCCTTTGACCTCCTGATTCTCATTTGCTCTGACATGCACTGTGAGCTGTGAGGTCTTATATAGACAGGTGTGCGCCTTTCCTAATCAAGTCCAATCAGTTTAATTAAACACAGCTGGACAATGAAGGAGTAGAACCATCTCAAGGAGGATCAGAAGGAAATGGACAGCCTGTGAGTTATATATGAGGGTCACAGCAAAGGGTCTGAATACTTATGACTATGCGATATTTCAGTTTTTCTTTACTAAATTTGCAAAAATATCTACATTTCTGTTTTTTTTTCTGTCAAGATGGGGAGCTGAGTGTACATTAATGAGAAATAAAATGAACTTTTTTGCTTTTAGCAAATGGCTGCAATGAAACAAAGAGTGAAAAATGTAATGGGTCTGAATACTTTCCACACCCACTGTATATAAATAAAAGCAAATGTCAGATAAATAACACAAGATAGAAATGAATGAAATAGGTAAATAAAATAGAAATATATAAAACATCATAAAGTTAAAATAGTAATATCAATAGAAAATCAATAAATAAAACAATATACATAAAATAAAAAAAATACATGAGGCATGAAATATGAAAATAAGATCGAAATATATTTTTAAAAGTGAATAAATACAGTAAAATAAATGTAAATTCCATATAGAATACAAGTGATACACTTTATAGTATATAGCGAGGGCTCATCGCAGGTCTCTTTCTGTTTTGGCTTTTCGCTTTCTGTGATAATTTAGTCGGTGACCCTTCCTGATATGAGAGTCTTCATTCTCTGCTATAAAGTCATTAGGGTCTTAATTATGGCAGTGTTCATCTAATTGGAGGATCTTCTTCTGGGGACAATATCCTGTCCTTTTAATAACACCATATTACAATCTTTCCTCTCTTTTCATCCTGACCAAGAAAACTTGATGACTCGGTGGATAATCGTCAGCGAGCGGCTGCCCTAATGAGGGATAACAAAGGAGAGGAAGTCGCGTCCCGTCTGTCCATGGATCGCATTCTTCATGAGAGTCCTAGTGAATGAAGTGTAGAAAACGTCTCTGTTAGATGGAGCAGATCAGTCAGATATTTAGGGCCACACATTTCCATATCCTTGATTACTGACAGCCGCCATATGGAGGGATCTGATCACAGGGGATGTTTGATTTGCAAGTCGCCAATTTCCATTGTGCCGGAGGTGATTATGATCTGCAATAAAATCTGCTAATGACTGGCGAAACTTGTGTGACAGGTGCGGAAGCATTAGAAATCTAAGGACCTATTCATTGTATGGAGTTATACATGCTCTGCCCATCAGATACAGTATTTTAGAGGTGTTCTCCCTAGAACTATCGTACAGAGGTGTTCCCCCAAGAAGTACTATCGTACAGAGGTGTTCCCCCTAGAAGAACTATCGTACAGAGGTGTTCCCCCTAGAAGAAATATCGTACAGAGGTGTTCCCCCAAGAAGTACTATCGTACAGAGGTGTTCCCCCTAGAAGAACTATGGTACAGAGGTGTTCCCCCTAGAAAAACTATCGTACAGAGGTGTTCCCCCCTAGAAGAACTATCGTACAGAGGTGTTCCCCCTAGAAAAACTATCGTACAGAGGTGTTCCCCATAGAAGAACTATCATACAGAGGTGTCCCCCCTAGAACTATTGTACAGAGGTGTTCCCCCTAGAAGAACTATCGTACAGAGGTGTTCCCCCTAGAAGAACTATCGTACAGAGGTGTTCCCCCTAGAAGAACTATCGTACAGAGGTGTTCCCCCTAGAAGCACTATCGTACAGAGGTGTTCCCCCTAGAAAAACTATTGTACAGAGATGTTCCCCCTAGAAGAACTATCGTACAGAGGTGTTCCCCCAAGAAGCACTATCGTACAGAGGTGTTCCCCATAGAAGAACTATCATACAGAGGTGTCCCCCCTAGAACTATTGTACAGAGGTGTTCTCCCTAGAAGAACTATCATACAGAGGTGTTCCCCCTAGAAGAACTATCGTACATAGGTGTTCCCCCTAGAAGAACTATCGTACAGAGGTGTTCCCCCTAGAAAAACTATTGTACAGAGGTGTTCCCCCTAGAAGAACTATCGTACAGAGATGTTCCCCCTAGAAGAACTATCGTACAGAGGTGTTCCCCCAAGAAGAACTATCGTACAGAGGTGTTCCCCCTAGAAGAACTATCGTACAGAGGTGTTCCCCCTAGAAAAACTATTGTACAGAGGTGTTCCCCCTAGAAGAACTATCGTACAGAGGTGTTCCCCCTAGAAGAACTATCGTACAGAGGTGTTCCCCCTAGAAGAAATATCGTACAGAGGTGTTCCCCCAAGAAGTACTATCGTACAGAGGTGTTCCCCCTAGAAGAACTATGGTACAGAGGTGTTCCCCCTAGAAAAACTATCGTACAGAGGTGTTCCCCATAGAAGAACTATCATACAGAGGTGTCCCCCCTAGAACTATTGTACAGAGGTGTTCCCCCTAGAAGAACTATCGTACAGAGATGTTCCCCCTAGAAGAACTATCATACAGAGGTGTTCCCCCTAGAAGCACTATCGTACAGAGGTGTTCCCCCTAGAAGAACTATCGTACAGAGGTGTTCCCCCTAGAAGAACTATCGTACAGAGGTGTTCCCCCAAGAAGTACTATCGTACAGAGGTGTTCCCTCTAGAAGAACTATGGTACAGAGGTGTTCCCCCTAGAAGAAATATCGTACAGAGGTGTTCCCCCAAGAAGTACTATCGTACAGAGGTGTTCCCCCTAGAAGAACTATGGTACAGAGGTGTTCCCCCTAGAAGAACTATCGTACAGAGGTGTTCCCCCCTAGAAGAACTATCGTACAGAGGTGTTCCCCCTAGAAAAACTATCATACAGAGGTGTTCGCCATAGAAGAACTATCATACAGAGGTGTTCTCCCTAGAAGAACTATGGTACAGAGGTGTTCCCCCCTAGAAGAACTATCGTACAGAGATGTTCCCCCTAGAAGAACTATCGTACAGAGGTGTTTCCCCTAAAAGCACTGTTGTACAGAGGTGTTCTCCCTAGAAGCACTACCATGCAGCAGAACTGTGGATGCAAAATTGTTGGCATCTTTTCAAAATTGTGGGTAAAAAACGTTGTTTCAAGCATGTGATGCTCTTTCAAACTCACCTGTGGCAAGTAACAGGTGTGGGCAATATAAAAATCACACCTGAAACCAGATAAAAAGGAGAGAAGTTGACTCAATCTTTGCATTCTGTGTCTGTGTGTGCTACACTAAGCATGGAGAACAGAAAAAATTTCAGGGGTGCGAACACTTACGGCCATGACTGTATGATTTAAGGCATATTAATATGAAGATCTCTGAATGCGGCTCTCATTGTGACTGGAGTGTACAGGATTAGTAAAAACCTGTAGGTCACTTAGGATAAGTGCAAGATCAGTAAAATCCTGTGAATATACAGTAGCTTTGGATGTGATTGAAGTGTAATGTTTGATTAAACACAAAATACTATAAGTACAAGATCACTTTAAATTTGTAAATGCAGCTCTGGATGTGATTGGAGTATCTCAAAATAGCTACAAGATTTGTAAAAGAACTATGAACTCAGTTCTGGACGCAGACATGATGGAATTTGGGATTGTTTGGCGCCTCTGTGCCCCGTTTCTTTATTTAGATGTGACACGGCCGGTAATTAATTGCACAACAGAAGAACCTGCGGAGGACATTGCAGGAGCCCACACGAGATGTGCCAGTGCTAATATAGTGAACAGCTGGATAGCGGCATGCTGATAACCAGGCGACTCATTTTCATTTGCTACAAGCTTTAGTTTTTAATTGAACCTACAAGAATTAAGAAGTCGCTGCAAGCGAAGAAGGAGGAGGAAGAAGAATTTGGCAATCAAAACTGAACTTATGTTTTTTTTTTTACACTTTCAAAGGCAAATTTACTAAACCTTCTCTATGTGAGCGCGGCTGCTGCAGAGACCTGTAATCTGGGCTTTCTGTGCAGGCTGAGCCCGGGGTGTGAGTGGATCAGGCAGTAATAGGTGCAGTAGGATGACCATGGGGGACATCCCATCACAGGCTCATAGAGAACTTGTGAATTTCTAAGATTCCTTCATTTTATGTCAAAAGACAATGACTGGCTATTAAAGAGGACCTTTCACCACCTCCAGTACTTTACATCATTTAATAGGCTCTGCTCTACTGAACGCGGGGCTATTGGAATTTTTTCTCTAGCCCCCACCATTCCTGAGCAATCAGCGCTGTTAGTTTTGGTGCCTGATATTCTACTAAGACTCTCTAATGTCAAGTGGGCGGTGTCAGGCAGGAGCAGACAACACACAGCCCACCTCTGATTGAAAAGTGCCAGTGAGGTCAGAATCACGCTCCCTTGCCTGCTCCTGTCTGACACCCCCACCTGACTATAGGTATATTATACACTGAACTTGCATTTATTGCTCAGGAACAGAGGGAGCTAAAGAAAAAATTCCAGGGGTTGTACTGGAACATGACAAACAGCGCCACATCTGTGTACAGGTTGAGTGTGGTATTGCAGCTCAGCTCCATCCACTTTAACGTAACAGGTGCGGTGTTTTTGGTATAAAGCAGATTTTATTTTTCTTATCCTGTAAAATATAAAAGCATCAAAAAACTTTAATAAATAAGTCACAATCTGCATTTTAAGTCACAACCAATTTCCCTTATACATAGTTATGTGCACCAAAAAGTGGCACAGGGGCTTCATAAATAAGGGGTTTGGCCAAACTGCATAGAAGCAAAAAAAAAATCTATTAAAACACATAATCAATAGGTAATAAATAGTTCCCTATCACGTCAGCTCTGCTACATCTGTAATACATAGGGATCTACAGCACTTGTGCAGCTTTTGTTACATGGCACAACACATGAGGGCTTATCATGATGCACAAAGAGGACACTTCCCAAACAAATTCAACTCTGCTTCATCTGTATATGTAGAGATCTAGTAAAATTGAGTTTTGCACATGGCATAACCTGTGATGATATGTTGTTATCTACTGTATGTAAATCTGACACCCAGCATCACCACTGACCAGCTGCAGTAGTGGCTGCCGATTTGCACGAAGTACTGAGCAGGAGGAAAATGGCTCCATGCGCTGTGTAGTGGCCATGCAGGGTACTGCAGCTCAGCTCTCTTTCAACATAGAGGATTGTGCACAAAAGTAACAGTCACAGAACTAGTGGTCTGAACTGGAAGTATCATTATTATCCTGTGGGGTCCCTTCAGACCCCATAGTATAATAATCCGAGGCTCAGGGGAGGTGTGGAAAATAAAAAAAACACTGATTCTCAGCTTTCCTCACTTCTTCTGGGCATCCGGTCACGAGTAAGACCTTTGCTTGGACCTCAGAGGTCACGTGGGGTGGGCTGACATCATAAACCTGACCAAAGTGTCATGACATTGGCTCACTCTGACCAATCACAGGTCTCAGCGATGACCGCGTGGCTCATGATGTTGGAGTAGACCGAAGAGAGGTGAGGGAAGGTGAGTACCAGTATTTTTTATTTTGTCCACACCTCTGATTTCTCTGGGATCTGAAGAGACACCTAGGTATAATATCAATTTGTGGGTGACAAACCCCAAAAATTTGGGGTTTGGCTGAACCTAAAATTTTTGGAAAATTCATAAGAGACCCTTCTTGATACATACCGGTTTGCTTATCTCTACACAATACAAAGTCAACTTTTCTGCATCTGTCTCCCTCTGTTTGTTGGTAGATTAGCGCCAGTGACAGCCAGAAAGAGCGGGCAGAGCGGGCGGAGCGGGCAGAGCAGCACATAATTACCAGATCAGACTGTAGTCTATAACCATGAGCACATAAGCACTGTAGAGTAGCTGCATACACAATACGGTAATAGATTTAACATGGTAACTTGCAGATTTTATTTCTTTCCATGCACTTGCACCATAACAATAGTTGCAGAAGTCTACACGCCCTGCAGGCTTTATTACAGAATCCGAGTTTTCTGTTCTTGCTTCCTATCAATATTTAGTCTGATAATAAGGACAAAGTAAAGGAAAAGCAGAGACAACATTTTATAGAAGTTTATTTTCCTCAAGTACAAAAGCCGCTGACCGCACGCCTCGGTGTAAAGGTTGTTTGATGTGTTGACTGGAGATTGATGTTCGGGGCAGACAACTTGACTGCAAAATCTTTACCCGTTTTATCAGTCTGGGTTGGGTGGACGGGTTAGACAGACAGAAGCTTTTGTTAATAAATTGCTGAAGGCAACGAAGAAAATCAGACGTAAATGTGATATGGATTATCCTGCCTGTGTAAGCAGTCAGTGTGCACGCCATCCAAGAAGGTCTCTACTGCTCTACATAGAGACATGGAGGGGGCACGGAAGAAAATACATATACAGTATAGCAACACGTCTCCTGTCCGACTGAATTTATACTAGTAGCCATAACACTCTACACAATGCTTTGGTAAAACCCCATACAGTGTAGTGCTAACACTTCATCAATGTTCTGTTAATACCGCCATATACTGCTCAAATAACACCCCCATATAGTGTAGTATTCGCATTTCATCCAGTGTTTCATTAATACTGCCATATACTGCTCAAATAATACCCCCATACATGTAGTGCTAACATCTCATGCATCGTTTAGTTAATACCACCATATAATGCTCAAATAATACCCCCATACACTAGAATTTACACTTCATTCAGTGCTCAGTTAATACTGTCATATACTTCTCAAATAACACCCCCATACATTGTAGCATTAACACTTCATTCAGTGCTCAGTTAATACCGCCATACAATACGCCATACCCCCAGGTATTAACCTGATAATTACAGCATAGCCTCACTGGTTCCCTGGACATTGGATTGTCAGTCATGCCGCCATGCACAAGTCATGCCAATTGCCAATTCTGACCCTTTGTTCTCCATTTTGTTTGGGTTTCCAGAATTCGTCTTGTCCTTGCTTATCATAACGTTATGTTATATCCTTGTGTTATAGTCTATTATAACATGGGAGTTCCCCATTCACACCCCAGTGCTTAGTTAATGCTGCCAAACTGTGCATAGTTAACATGTTATACATCTGTATATGGCACATACAGTGGGGAAAAAAAGTATTTAGTCAGCCACCAATTGTGCAAGTTCTCCCACTTAAAAAGATGAGGCCGGCCTGTAATTGACATCATAGGTAGACCTCAACTATGAGAGACAAAATGAGAAAACAAATCCAGAAAATCACATTGTCTGATTTTTAAAGAATTTATTTGCAAATTATGGTGGAAAATAAGTATTTGGTCAATAACAAAAGTTCATCTCAATACTTTGTTCTATATCCTTTGTTGGCAATGACGGAGGTCAAACGTTTCCTGTAAGTCTTCACAAGGTTGGCACACACTGTTGCTGGTATGTTGGCCCATTCCTCCATGCAGATCTCCTCTAGAGCAGGGATGTTTTGGGGCTGTCGCAGGGCAACACGGACTTTCAACTCCTTTCAAAGGTTTTCTATGGGGTTGAGATCTGGAGACTGGCTAGGCCACTCCAGGACCTTGAAATGCTTCTTATGAAGCCGCTCCTTCGTTGCCCTGGCGGTGTGCTTGGGATCATTGTCATGCTGAAAGACCCAGCCACGTTTCATCTTCAATGCCCTTGCTGATGGAAGGAGGTTTGCACTCACAATCTCCCCATACATGGCCCCATTCATTCTTTCATGTACACGGATCAGTCGTCCTGGTCCCTTTGCAGAGAAACAGCCCCATACATGATGTTGCCCCCCCATGCTTCACAGTAGGTATGGTGTTCTTTGGATACAACTCAGCATTCACTCTCCTCCAAACACCACGAGTTGTGTTTCTACCAAACAGTTCTACTTTGGATTCATCTGACCATATGACATTCTCCCAATACTCTTCTGGAACATCCAAATGCTCTCTAGCAAACTTCAGACGGGCCCGGATATGTACTGGCTTAAGCAGGGGGACACGTCTGGCACTGCAGGATCTGAGTCCCTGGCGGCGTAGTGTGTTACTGACGGTAGCCTTTGTTACGTTAGTCCCAGCTTTCTGCAGGTCAGTCACTAGGTCCCCCGTGTGGTTCTGGGATTTTTGCTCACCGGTCTTGTGATCATTTTGACCCCACGGGGTGAGATCTTGCGTGGAGCCCCTGATGGAGGGAGATTATCAGTGGTCTTGTATGTCTTCCATTTTCTAATTATTGCTCCCACAGGTGATTTCTTCACACCAAGCTGCTTGCCTATTGCAGATTCAGTCTTCCCAGCCTGGTGCAGGGCTACCATTTTGTTTCTGGTCCTTCCACAGCTCTTTGGTCTTCACCATAGTGGAGTTTGGAGTGTGACTGTTTGAGGTTGTGGACAGGTGTCTTTTATACTGATAACAATGTCACACAGGAGCCATTACTACAGGTAATGAGTGGAGGACAGAGGAGCCTCTTAAAGGAGAAGTTACAGGTCTGTGAGAGCCAGAAATCTTGCTTGTTTGTAGGTGACCAAATACTTATTTTCCACCATAATTTGCAAATAAATTCTTAAAAAAATCAGACAATGTGATTTTATAGATATGTTTTCTCATTTTGTCTCTCATAGTTGAGGTCTACCTATGATGACAATTACAGGCCGGCCTCATCTTTGTAAGTGGGAGAACTTTCACAATTGGTGGCTGACTAAATACTTTTTTTTCCCCACTGTACTGTATGTACCTGCATTGACCATATCCAGGTACTTATGTACAGATAGTCATGTCTTTCTAGTCCCACACACCCCATTCCTTTCTCTCCACGTCATGTGCCACTATTGGGACCACTGTACTAGTTACACAGTATACAGTATGAAGAGGGAGCGTCCTGGTTCTGATATCAAATGAACATATAATAGACAATTCAGATCCTGTCTCTTATAAGCAGATTTACGTCCCTGTGATTTTCCCTCTTCTTTACCGTCCCATTGGGGATTTATCCTTCGAGGAGTTGATCAGTTCATAGATCTGCCGGTGTGAAGCAGACACATCCCGAGCCTTGGCCCCCAGAGGAGCCAGGGGTTAGGTTTAGTTGCTGACATCCGAGAGAACTATGCCCAAGAGGATAGTGGGGCAGGGGCAGCTCTAGAAGGGCAGATATGGTACCTGGGAGGGTCCAAATAGCCCCCTGCCACATAGGAAGGTACCAGTATTATAAATGCCACATGGTAGATGGTGGGGGGCGGGGAGGGGGTTACAAATTTTGCATTGGGGTCCAGAAGCTTTTATGCAGAATTAAAGTCATACACAATAAAACAAACCAGAAGTCAGTAAGAATCTGGGCGACATTCTACAGCTCTGAGAATTTCACTAAAGTACAGATGAAGCAAAGTTTACCCCATTTACCTGGAACAGCCGTTTTTCTATTTTTTTTTTTACTCCCTGCCTTCCAAAAACCATAGGTTTTTTATTTGTCTGTTCACAGAGCCATATGGGGACAGGATACATTGTACTTCATAATGATACCATCTAATATTCCACACAATGGACTGGGAAGCTGGAAAAAATTCAGAATGGGGAGGAATTAGAGTTTTTATGCGGCTTCACTGTGCAGCAAAATGACACCTATGACGCACTATTCTGCAGCTCAGTACGGTTACAGCGATGCCAAATTTATAGAGTTTTTCTTATGTTGCAACATTGAAAACTTTGAAAAAAAAATTCGAGGAGTCACCATATTGTGACACCCATCGTTTTTTAATAGATCCGCATATGGGGCTGAATACGTTTTCTTTTTTTAAATGAATTTTTATATCTGATCTATGGAAAGAGGAGTGATTTGAACTTTTATTTTTTTTTTAGCTTTTATTTTTAGACCCCGTAGGGAACATGTAATACACTAATACAATACACTGCAATGTTAATGCCTTGCAATGTATTGCAAAATCCCTGTAATCCTAGTCAAAGCTGGGAAAAAAAAATTCAGAATGGGGTGGAATTGGAGAAAAACTGTGTTCGTGTGACCTTCTTAAGGGCTTTATTTTATTAAATCCAGAGCTTTGCAAAACAATAAATAAATCTTGGATTCACCATATTCTGACACCCATAACTTTTTTATATTTCCATAATAGTACAGCAGATGTCGGGAAAGGTTTAACTGTTTGCTGACCACCCCTTGACCATACACATTCAGACGGTGAGCTATTAAGGCTACATTCAGATGACTGAGGTGCAAAACAGCCATGAAAAATGTCCATTTTTCAGGGCCACCTTGCACCCAAAGGTTGGCAGTTTTCATGGATCCCCCATGCATTACAGTGTATGGAGGGATCCGTGGAAATGGACAACAATGGGACATGACATATTTTGATATTCCGTTACAACTATAGGAACTTCTGGGTCCTAGAGGACCCAAATCATCTTGGCATTGTATACCAGGATACCATGTGTCCCCTGTAACCGGAGTAATATATCAGCCCCAGTTACAGGGAAAACCATAAAAATAAATAAATTCCAGTGCTAAAAAATAATCCTGAAAAAATGTGAAAAAAATTATGTGTTTTCCTCCCCTTTTTTTCTATATTTAGCTGAATATTAAATAAATAATAATAAAAATGCAAAAAATAAAATGGTATAAAAATAAAGCCCTATCTATCACTGAAAAAAAAGACAAAAATGATTTAAATAACCCAAACAAAAAAAACTATTCAAAACTGCATGTACCAAAAAAACCTAAAATGTTTCCGGCTTGAACCAGGAAAAATGGCCCAGTCATGAAGTGGTTAATAAGAACTAGTTGTCTTCAGAGGTCATGTTGAAGGGAAAGTGCTCCTTAGCAATGGCTTCTCCTTCTCGTCTGGCTCTCAGGACTGACGCTGATTATCTGACAAGACACTCGGGTTCCTTGTACAGTAGAAGTAGATACAACTATAAAGTTGTCCCATAATTAACATTTACATTCCCTCAGATGTATTTTATGGATCCTTCGCAACGCGCTTTCTCTAGTCCCGAGGCACAACCATAGCTCATGAAATTAGAGACATTGATCATATATCACATTAATCACATCAGCATAATATTGCAATCTCCCTGATTTATTTATACAACACAATCCTATTTACCTGATCTCTAGAAGGTGGGGGATGGGTTTATAGAGCGCCGAATAAACATCAAAAACTGTGAAAGTTGACGGCAAAGAGCCTTAAGGTAGCAAAGTAATGGAAATCCAGTAAGTTTTGTAACATGCCTCGGTGGTGGAAGGTGCACAGATTGTTTTTTTTTTCCTTTGTCACCTGATCAATCTTTTCCTTTTCCATCTGTCAAGTCTATCTCCATTATCCGGCATATTTGATTACCTTCACCCAAATTCAATTCTCAGTTGATTCTTCTCTGTATTAAACTCCTAACTTGTAGACGATGACCCAGATAACTTTCCCAGTGCCCTTACAGCTAACATAGAGGAAGAAGAGACCTTAAAATCAAAGCAAAGTCCACCTACTGGTGTTAGGTCACATGATAACTGGTGATGGCCGAACCTCGCGAGATTCGTTTAGTGAATATTTGCAAGATTTGCCAGGAAATTTGGCTTTACCGGAAGTGTAGAGTAAAATTGATTTTTATACTCTTGGTATATAAAAAAAAAATTACCACCTTAGTATCCTCCAGTATTCTACTTTGCTTCCCAGGACACCCACCATCTTTTTTGGCCCCCAGGTCACCAGTGAAGTCTGCGTCAAAGTGTGATGATATCAATGGCCCTCATAGCTGCGGAGACCCAATCAGCATGAGAAGATGGTGGATGGCTCAGGAAGCAGATAGAAATGCCAGAGGATGCTGCAGAGGAGCCCAGGAAAAGTGAGGAATCTTATTTGTACACACCCTCCCTGATCTCTGAAGAGACCTCGGAATATAATAATCAACTTTGCTGGATATGTGCAAAGCAAATCCTCAAAATTTCAGGCTTAGTAATAGCCAAAATTGTAGGAAGTTCATAAGGAACCTGGCTTGGTACAAACCGGCTTGGCCAACAGTAACCTAAACCATCCCCCCATCCTTAGCAAGTCTCAGGACCCTAGCGGTCCTAGTCCTTCTGTAACCAATGAGAGTGTCTGGCCTCACAATGTTTACAAAAGCCAGCTCTATAAAGCAGGATGAAACTTAAAACATATAATGGATCCCTAAGCCTTGACCAGATAGGAGGCCAGTTCAGATCACCAAAGCGGCAGTTTCACCATGGCCCAGGCAGTACGAGGCACAGCAGACCTCAGTTAGAAAGGGAGACACCCACAGACAGAACCAGGAGATGGTTGGAGCAATGACTAGACACACGTCCTACACACAGAACCAGAAGACACCAGGATGAGATTCCAGTATTAGGCAGGGTCATGTCAGGATTGAGGTCTTGGCACAGGCAGATGATAGGCAAGCACATATCCAATCACAGCAGCATAGGCATAGGATTCAGGATACACAGGATCAGAAACAAATTTCAGGGTACACCAGATACAGACAGGATGCAGGATCAGATTTTCGGCATAGTTCAAGGTTCACAGGATTCAGGTAGGTCTCGGTGTACAGGAAGTAGACTTGTCTTGGAGGACACTGGATACAGTCAGGATGCAGGCTCAGATTTTAGATATAGACCTTCTTGCTATGACTTGGAATTTCTAAATCTGAAATTGGAAATCTATATCTGAAATTTACTCTAGTGCTTTAGGCTAGGATCACTGTAACAATCCCATACCACAGAGGGGATTCACTAACATACACACGTGGACAAAATTGTTGGTTCCCCTCGTTTAATGAAAAGAAAACCCACAATGGTCACAGAAATAACTTGAATCTGACAAAAGTAATAATGTATAAAAATTCTATGAAAATGAACAGATGAAAGTCAGACATTGCTTTCCAACCAGGCTTCAACATGAAACAGGCCTGGACAGAAATGACGGTTCCCTTAACTTAATATTTAGTTGCACAACCTTTTGAGGCAATCCCTGCAATCAAACGATTCCTGTAACTGTCAATGAGACTTCTGCACCTCTCAGCAGGTATTTTGGCCACTCCCCATGAGCAAACTGCTCCAGTTGTCTCGGGTGTGAAGGGTGCCTTTTCCAGACGGCATGTTTCAGCTCCTTCCAAAGATGTTCAATAGGATTTAGGTCAGGGCTCATAGAAGGCCACTTCAGAATAGTCCAATGTTTTCCTCTTAGCCATTCTTGGGTGTTTTTAGCTGTGTGTTTTGGATCATTATCCTGTTGCAAGACCCATGACCTGCGACTGAGACCAAGCTTTCTGACACTGGGCAGCACATTTCTCTCTAGAATCCCTTGATAGTCTTGAGATTTCATTGTACCCTGCACAGATTCAAGACACCCTGTGCCAGATGCAGGAAAGCAGCCCCAGAACATAACAGAGCCTCCTCCATGTTTCCCAGTAGGGACAGTGTTCTTTTCAAGATAGGCTTCATTTTTTCGTCTGTGAACATAGAGCTGATGTGCCTTGCCAAAAATTTCTATTTTTGTCTCATCTGTCCATAGGATATTCTCCCAGAAGCTTTGTGGCTTGTCAACATGTAGTTTGGCAAATTACTTTTGTCAGATTCAAGTTATTTCTGTGACCATTGTGGGTTTTTCTCTCATTAAATGAGGGGTACCAACAATTTTGTCCACATGTGTATAATGCAGGGATGTGGCATTTAAGGGATACCCCGATCTCCACTTTTTGGTGATAGTAGCACTGAAGGAGTAGTAATGTAGTCAAGAATAGAGCCAAGAATCAGGATGATCAGGATGTGACAAGCAAAAGAATGAGACAGGAACATAGCAAAGTAAAAAAGTCAGAGCTAGGAGTAGAACTATAAGCACCAGATGAACAAGTCAAGATGCGAGGCAGGCGTGATATCCAGGAACAAGTCAAAGAGCAGGAGTCAAACCCAGGGACAATAACAATCTATATGTAAAGCATGCCAAATAATTCACATTAAATAGGCTGTCAGGTTGTCATCTTAAGGCACCAGCACCCTAATGCAACCAAAGTAGGAGAGCCATGACCTGAACCAGAAGATGGGAGCCAGAAGAGGAAAGTAAGAAGGTTCTAGTTGTCAAGAAACTGGACATGACCATTGACCCGGACTGTGGTACCTCACCAGGGCATATAGTTGGACCCATATAGGGGAGTAACAGTAGTCTCCTTGGTATTAAGTTATAGCTGCCCTGACCAGTTTACTTGTATCACTGCCATGACCATGTGCAACTGCTGCCTGTCAGTGACTACCATAGGAACTGCAACTCAGGAATTAGTCTGGGAAAATCCATACCTTAGTTTTGGGGTTTAGGGTTAAGGGTGCAGGTTCCACCATTAGTTCTGTAACATGATGTAGACAGCTTGAGAAAACTGCGAGCCACTAAACTCCCAAATAGCATATAAATCTGATTTATCTGTTTAGGTGACGACAAAGCTTTAAGCTTCATTATCACGGGGAAGGCATCGGACCTGTCACTTAGGAGATAACAGGTTCTGGATGCATCTTTTTATAAGGAGCTGGATAAATCTTGCATCTTCAGTGAGGGATTAACGCGCCACCACCAAAGTCTCTATTTATACACAACCTATAAAAGACGTTTTAAGAACTTCATGGGGGGGGAATCTATGAATGATTATCTTAATATCCCAGAACTTATCCTGAGTGACACATTTCCTTTCTGCTGTAAGAGACAGCCAATGTTGTCTTAAGCTTCATTTGTCTGTATAAACTGTTAATGTTGAATGTATTTCTGTGATTCTGTTCCTTTAAGACAGCAGCCATTGTAATTGTGACATGATGCTGGAGTGAGACCCCCCCCCCTTTTATGTCAGCCTGCCTGTTTTGCAGACAGAGTGTGAGCAGAGCAGCAGGAAGTGACGAGACAGAGAGCAGCAGCCATCTTAGCAAGTGTTGTATGGAACTGGTGTGGAGATTTTTCTGTACAGCTAAGCTGTATCTTGGTCCAGAGACAAACAGAGTGTAAAGAGACAACAGGACTAGTGAGTCCACGTGAAAGGAACTGTGCTCAGTGGCTGATCAGTGAGACTGACATTGTGACTGTGTATATGGATACCACAGATAGAGACTCGCAGTGCTGTTGATGTACTGGACGGCACCTGCTAAATCCCGGCTTACATCCCAGCTCAGTGTATGGATTCGGCAGGACTGTCAGTGTGCTGAGTGGAATCTGCTGTTGGATTACATTGCATTCAGTTGGTTTCCCTGTCTGTTAAAGAGGACTTCATTTCTCCCAAGATCCTGATAACCGTGAGGAGAGGACGCTTCACTATAAAAGAAAGGACCGACTTTGGGCCCCACCGCGCGCTTCTACGGACTGTAAGCGGTCCACCTGGACCACTGGGGAAAAGGGGGTGCACCCAAATGTGAAGTCAGGGTCAGTTAGGGATAGTTTTGAGTATATTGTTCATTCAGTGTCCATACTGCAGAAGTGGACAGAGTAAAAGTAGAAACCATTGCAGAATTTGCCTTGAAATTGTTCATGCTATATTGTATATTTTGCTTGTCTTTAGCCCTGTCATTTTACCTTTAACTAGCCTTTATTAACTTATAGTAAATATATATTTTTTCTTGAACTACCGCGTGTGCGTTCATTTCTGGTTGCGGAGTCCAAACCACCTGCCTTGCTCTCGGTTCACAAATTGGCGTAGTCGGCAGGATCCGCTTACCAGAATGGACGGTGCGCACCCGTTAGAGAGAATGGTGCTGGAGGAAGAATCCAGCAGGGGCTATAATGAGTCAGTTAGCTAAATTTGATGGCAATAATATGTCAGTGAGTATGTGGGTGGAACAGATACGAATGATACAGCGAATGTACCAGACCGCACCAGAAGTACTAGTAGAGCTAGCAATATTGACATTACAAGGGGATGCTAAGACCACGGTGATACTGAGGCCATTTGAACAAAGGCAGACATTTGAGCAAGTAGTCCAGATTCTAGAAACCATCTATGGAGAAACTGCATTGCTGGGGTCTCTGCAGGCTCGGTTCTTCCAGAGGGTACAACAGGAGAATGAAAGCCTTCCCCAATATGCAAATGCCCTACAAGAACTGCTCCGAGATATTCAAAGGAAGGAAAGAGGGGGCTCGCCAGCCTTCTGTAACCCTGATCGGACTCTCCGTGACCAGTTTGTCCTGGGGATACGTGACGGCAGTTTAACTGTGACTATGCAGGATTTTATACGACGAGAGACTGATGCTAAATTCCATGATGTACAGGTAGAGGCCATCTCCCGTGCCAATAGTATGGTCCCGAGGCCGCAGACCGCAGTTGGAGTTACTTTGTCACAGGGGGCTAGTTCTGGCTCAGAGACAGTAGAAAAAGGGACGGTTAAAGAAATTCTCACAGTAATGCAGAAACTGCAAGAACAAATGGAACACTTGCACACTCGTTGTGATGAGCAGTCTATGAAAATTGCAGACTTCCAGAAGACTGGAGATGAAAGGGTGAGCCATCCACACCCAGCAAGTCAGAATCACCCACCACCCCGCTGGAGGGGTGAGGATAGGACCTACCGAAGGGGTCCAAATCATTTAGTGCAGTGCTCAGGAGAAATCGAAGGGGCTTACCGAAGGGGCCCAAACAGATGGCCAGAACGACGGGGGATACGCTGCTGGGAGTGTGGACGGATGGGCCACGTTGCTGCTAGATGTCCAGAGCAGCGACAAACTTATGAGAGACCGCCGTTAAACTGAAGTCCCCTGCTGCTGAAGGGCGTGTAGTAGGGGAGACTTACAAGGAGACTATGTGGGGAGAATGCCCTGATGATGACCTGATCGCTGCAAGTCCTGTCATACAGGTGGAAATGGAGGGTATTCCGGTTACCGGGATGATTGACACAGGTTCCCAAGTAACGACCTTGAGTAGAGACTGTTATGAACGGTACTTCCGGCAACATGTGAAATATGATCCCCATACATTCGTACAGTGGTCGCAGCTAACCAGTTACCAGCTCCGGTCGTGGGAGTGGCCTGGATGAATGTCCGGGTATGTGGCCAAGATCTAGGTAGGAAAGGCATTGTGGTGGTACAGGAGTCACATGAAGTAAAGGTCCCTGTCATTTTGGGGATGAATGTGTTAAAAGAATTAGATCAGATCCTCTTTGAAAAGAAAGGTCACGGTTATTGGAAAGAAACCACCACCCATCGGCCTACTCAAACAGCTTTCCAGCGGCTGATCCGGACATGTGGCTTACAGAAAAGTTCAGATGCACAGCGTCCTCTGGCTCGAATTTCAGTTCCTTTGCATACAAAAGTTACACTGCCACCCAGTCGGGAGACAATAGTGTCCATGCCCGTAGGCACCTGTCGGAAACTAGAGGGCATAGCTGTGTTGGTAGAACCACTGCAGGCAGCCGAAGGAGGTGTTGATCCGCTAGTGGCCCGTTCCTTGGCAATAGTTCGCAATGGAAGAGTACCACTTCGATGTGTAAACACTCAGGACCAGAGTGTGGACCTGACCCCAGGGAGGCAGCTGGCTAACATCTATGTGACTCCGGAGGAAGTAAGGAAAGTAACTCCAATGCAGCTGAAGCCGACTGAAAGGGATGAGTGGACCGTAACTGTGTCCATGGGAGAAGATGAGGAACCCACCTCTGAATGGAATGGCTGTGCAATTCGAGAACAGATGAAGATGGATGTAAGTTCATGTTCTCTGGAATGGGTGCAGAAGGTAGATGAGCTGTTGTGGGAGAACCAAGCCACCTTTGCACGGTATGCTGAAGATTTTGGATGTACCACAGGGATCTACCATGAGATTCCCACAGGAGACACCCCTCCAATTAGAGAGCGCTACCGACAAATTCCTCCACAGTTGTATCAGGAAGTGAAAGAACTGTTAGCTAAGATGCTACAGGGTGGGATCATCCAAGAAAGCCAGAGTCCCTGGGCGGCTCCTGTGGTGTTAGTAAGAAAAAAGATGGGTCCATCCGATTTTGCGTAGACTATCGGAAGTTAAACGCTTGCACCGTACGAGATTCCTACCCCTTGCCACGGATTGAGGAGTCCCTCTCAGCGCTAGGGAGAGCCCGGTACTTCTCCTCACTAGATCTGGCTAGTGGGTATTGGCAGGTGCCGATGGCCACAAAAGACAAGGAGAAGACGGCATTCATCTTGCCCATGGGACTATACGAATTTAACCGGATGCCCTTCGGGTTGACAAATGCACCCGGAACGTTTCAGCGGTTGATGGAGAAATGTCTCGGTGACTTCAACTTTGAGTTCACTCTCATCTACTTGGATGACATTATAGTGTATTCTGCGACCTTTGAAGACCATCTCCACAAGTTGGGGCAAGTATTTCGAAGATTGCGGGAACATGGGCTCAAATTGAAACCCAGTAAATGTCGGTTGTTCCAATCTGAAATTGATTACTTGGGTCACCGCGTATCAGGAGAAGGGGTGAGACCATCAAGAGACAAGATAGCGGCTGTTCAAGATTGGCCGATACCGACTACCCTGCGAGAAGTGAGGGCGTTCCTTGGAGTAGCCGGTTACTATCGACGGTTTATTAAGGATTTCGCCAAGGTAGCAGCACCACTTAATGCTCTCCTACGAGGCACATCCTGTGGTCCAAAGAACCGGTCTGTGAAGTGGGGACCTGAACAGGAACAAGCCTTCCAGGCATTGAAGGATGCACTGACAACAGCCCCAATCTTGGCATATGCTGATTACCACTTGCCGTTCCAGCTATATACAGATGCAAGCCTGTATGGTCTTGGAGCAGTGCTTTCCCAGCTTCAGGATGGCCAGGAGAGGGTCATAGCGTACGGCAGCCGGTCTTTGAGAGATTCTGAAAGAAACCCCGAGAATTATAGTTCATTTAAATTGGAGCTGTTGGCACTGGTATGGGCCATGACCGAGAAATTCTCTGAATATTTGACCGGTGCTGAAGTTTTAGTACTGACTGACAACAACCCACTAGCTCACCTGGAAAATGCCAAGCTCGGGGCGTTAGAGCAGAGGTGGATAGCCCAATGTCTACATTCAATTACCGCATTAAGTATCGGTCCAAGACAGAGAACCAGAATGCTGACGGACTTTCTAGGGTAACTGCCCAGACCCCCACAGAAGACTGGATCATGAGTTGGAGCATGTGGAGGTGCCCGATTTCAGCAGATTTTCACAGGCCTTGACCGCCACTAATCAGTTTGAGATGGAGGGGACTGAAATGGCTCCTTTCTTTGGTCCCTCACGACAGGAATGGGCACAGATACAACAGACCCATGAGGGGCTGGCGCAGATGATCAAGTGTGTTGAGAAAGGCCAGAAGCCCTGTAGAGAGGAAAGAGAACGACTGACACGTGAGATATTATCTGTTTTGAGTCAGTGGGAAAAGTTGGAGATGAAAAATGGAGTGCTATGCCGAAAGGTCTATTTACCTTCTGAGATCGACATTCGATACCAAATTGTGGTGCCTAGTGAACTGGCTCGCTCCTTGGCAGTTGAGGCTCATAATAAGAATGGACATTTTGGTCATGAGAAGACCTTTCGTTGGTTACAGCGACTGATTTACTGCCCTGGTCTTCGTCAAATGGTCGAAGAAGTATGCCGCAGCTGTCGAACTTGTGAGATCCATAAGGCAATAGAACAGAGAGCTCCCCTGCAAACCATCGTGACCCAGGAACCTTTAGAAATCGTCATGATAGACTATCTAATGGTGGGCCCATCCAATAGCGGACACCAGTATTGCCTCGTAATGGTGGATCACTTCACCAAATTTGCGGTGGTAACCGCCACCAGGACCAGACAGCTGAGTCAGCAGCTCGTGCTCTGTGCCAAGATTTCATTCGAGTATATGGGTGCCCCCAACGCATCCACTCCGACCAGGGCCCTGCTTTGGGGACACGTAATGAAAGAAGTTCAACGTATCTACGGGATAAAGAGTCGCACACGACTCCATACCACCCTCAGGGAAATGGGCCTGTGAAAGATTCAACAGAACTCTGCTACAGATGCTGCGGACTCTGGAGGAGACAAGAAGTTACAGTGGCCTCAGTTCTTGTCTGAAATGGTGTGGGCCTATAACAATCAGGTCCATTCTACAACGGGGTACTCTCCTTATACACTTCTCTTTGGGCGGTCTGGGGAAGTATGGAGAATTACAGTTGAATGATGTGGATGGGTTCCCTCCGAGGGATCCAACCTCTTGGGTGCGGGCGCATCGGCAGAGACTTGGACGATCCATCGATTGGTGCGGCAGCGCCTGCAAGAACATCCCCATCCTGATAAGACCCCAGTGCAAGAAGCACCATTGCAACCAGGCGACCTGGTGCTAGTTCGTGTCAAGAAACCCCAAGGGAAATTGGAAAGCAGATGGGAGGCTTTGCCGTATCGTGTTGTTGGCCGCAAGTATGCGAATGGGCCAGTGTACCAGGTCCAGAAAGAAGGAACTGATTGTGTTCGAGTACTTCACCGAAATATGTTGCGCCTGTGTCATTCTGAAGGGACAAATCACGATGGGCCTGCCAATGTGAATGAGCTCCCACAGTCAGAGAATGGAGGTGCGGAATGGGCCTCCGACGAGGAGGATGATTGTTGGCCGATCCCTGCTCCTGGGGATGTTCCACCTGTGACTACTGTATCTCCGGCCTGTGCCCCCTCTGGTGCGGAATCCGCTGGTCCTTCTCAGCCCATAGCTGCAGCACCCCATAATATACCACCGGTCCTCAGACGGACCACTAGGCCAAATGCTGGTATTCCCCCTGTTCGGTATGCGCAGGATGAGTTTGTTTGGCCTGCCATACATCGGTATACTACCACCCTGTGCATAAAAGTACAACCCTCTGGATATACAGTCATAGGCAGGGACTGCCAATCTTAAAGTGGGGGGGAATATGTAAGAGACAGCCAATGTTGTCTTAGCTTCATTTGTCTGTATAAACTGTTAATGTTGAATGTATTTCTGTGATTCTGTTCCTTTAAGACAGCAGCCATTGTAATTGTGACATGATGCTGGAGTGAGACCCCCCCCCTTTATGTCAGCCTGCCTGTTTTGCAGACAGAGTGTGAGCAGAGCAGCAGGAAGTGACGAGACAGAGAGCAGCAGCCATCTTAGCAGTGTTGTATGGAACTGGTGTGGAGATTTTTCTGTCGCTAAGCTGTATCTTGGTCCAGAGACAAACAGAGTGTAAAGAGACAACAGGACTAGTGAGTCCACGTGAAAGGAACTGTGCTCAGTGGCTGATCAGTGAGACTGACATTGTGACTGTGTATATGGATACCACAGATAGAGACTCGCAGTGCTGTTGATGTACTGGCGGCACCTGCTAAATCCCGGCTTACATCCCAGCTCAGTGTTGGATTCGGCAGGACTGTCAGTGTGCTGGTGGAATCTGCTGTTGGATTACATTGCATTCGTTGGTTTCCCTGTCTGTTAAAGAGGACTTCATTTCTCCCAAGATCCTGATACCGTGAGGAGAGGCGCTTCACTATAAAAGAAAGGACCGACTTTGGGCCCCACCGCGTGCTTCTCGGACTGTGCGGTCCACCTGGCCACTGGGGAAAAGGGGGTGCCCCAAATGTGAGTCGGGTCGTTGGGATAGTTTTGGTATATTGTTCTTCGTGTCCATACTGCAGGTGGACAGAGTAAAGTAGAAACCATTGCAGAATTTGCCTTGAAATTGTTCATGCTATATTGTATATTTTGCTTGTCTTTGCCCTGTCATTTTACCTTTAACTAGCCTTTATTAACTTATAGTAAATATATATTTTTTCTTGACTACCGCGTGTGCGTTCATTTCTGGTTGCGGGTCCAACCACCTGCCTTGCCTCGGTTCCACTGCGACATCAAAGACGTCTCAACTTCTGAGAGTAAATCTATTAGTCCTCAGACATCGATGGTGGACCCGTCCTCCTCCTCGTGGTTGGTCTTCCCTGCTGTTCGTGGAGATATACAAAGCTTTATCTCCTCGCAGTGATGATATACTGATGGATCAGGTTAGATACAGACACAGCAATCCAAAATAAATCAGTATCACTTTCCTAAAGACTTTTCAGGCATTATCTTTGTGGACCATGTATTGATCTACTTATAATGGTCAATTCCTATAAGAAAATTATATATGCATGCTATTTAATGATAAGATCACTATATACCTCTCAGTAACACATCTGTATCCTCCCTAAAGAACTCAATAGAGTCTAAATTGCAAATTCTTTGCATCTTCTGTTGTGAGTCCTGATGACGGATCTCTAAACTCTCTCTCTAATATACATACTGTATATATATATATATATATATATATATATATATATATATATACACGTGGACAAAATTGTTGGTACCCCTCGTTTAATGAAAGAAAACCCCACAATGGTCACAGAAATAACTTGAATCTGACAAAAGTAATAATATATCAAAATTCTATGAAAATGAACAAATGAAAGTCAGACATTGCTTTCCAACCAGGCTTCAACAGAATTTGAAGAAACCTCATGAAACAGGCCTGGACAGAAATGACGGTTCCCATAACTTAATATTTAGTTGCACAACCTTTTGAGGCAATCCCTGCAATCAAACGATTCCTGTAACTGTCAATGAGACTTCTGCACCTCTCAGCAGGGATTTTGGCCGCTCCTCATGAGCAAACTGCTCCAGTTGTCTCGGGTGTGAAGGGTGCCTTTTCCAGACGGCATGTTTCAGCTCCTTCCAAAGATGCTCAATAGGATTTAGGTCAGGACTCATAGAAGGCCACTTCAGAATAGTCCAATGTTTTCCTCTTAGAGATTCTTGGGTGTTTTTAGCTGTGTGTTTTGGGTCATTATCCTGTTGCAAGACCCATGACCTGCGACTGAGACCAAGCTTTCTTACACTGGGCAGCACATTTCTCTCTAGAATCCCTTGATAGTCTTGAGATTTAATTGTACCCTGCACAGATTCAAGACACCCTGTGCCAGATGCAGAAAAGCAGCCCCAGAACATAACAGAGCCTCCTCCATGTGTCACAGTAGGGACAGTGTTCTTTTCAAGATAGGCTTCATTTTTCCGTCTGTGAACATAGAGCTGATGTGCCTTGCCAAAAATTTCGATTTTTGTCTCATCTGTCCATAGGACATTGTCCCAGAAGCTTTGTGGCTTGTCAACATGTAGTTTGGCAAATTACTTTTGTCAGATTCAAGTTATTTCTGTGACCATTGTGGGTTTTTCTTTCATTAAACGAGGGGTACCAACAATTTTGTCCACGTGTGTATATATATATATATATGTAAATGGAGTAGAATCATGGATCCATATTCAGACTCTATTGTCATAGGGTTTGGACCTGCAGTCATGATATAGTTTTTCCATCAGTCTGCAGGTAAAGATGGGCGAATCTTTCAATTCATTTAGTTTCGGATTTGGGCGGTTTGGGACTTTGTTTCAGGTTGAACAAGTTTGGTACGAGCCACACCTTAATTTGGCTTAAAACAGTGTATAACATTGTCAGGGCTCCTAGGAACCTATCTATAAAACATAGTGTAGAATACTGTCAGGGCTCCTAGGAACAGTGAGATTTTTTGCAGATTAACATAGGTGGAACAGTGTTTTACTATTACAATAGCAGTTTGTATGTATTTACTGAACAAAAAACCCTTTTAAAACAATTAACCTACCTTATATACTGTTTGTAACATCAGCGCTGTAAGGTGTCCACCTACCACAGACTATTGGCTGAGAGGTTGTCAGCAGATGTCAGGTGGTGCTAGTGTCTCGCAAGACACATGTCTCTCCTGTATTTGTACTGTGCAATACATGCGGCACAGGCCATTTTAATTTGAATTGCCTTTTATTTGGTTTTGTTAAAAATCAAGCAATTTGGAATATTGAGGTTGAACCGGCTTGTGACAAATCACCCATCTATATCTGCAGGCTAAGAAAAAGAAAAGTTAATACAAAACTGCAAAATTAGAGTACACGTACTATGTAGCCTGTAACCATGAACATACATAAGTTTGCAAAGGAGCTGTAGACATAAAATAAGAGATATTTCATTAAAGTAGATGTTAGGAGGAAAAAGTTCCTTCAGTATATACACTGTAGCAGGATAGTCAGCTTACTAATATAGATGCTGGCCCCATGGTGCGCCAATACTGAATTTCTCAAAGTGCCAATGGGGGACCAGAAGTCTCCTGACACTTCTGTCATGGAATTGCTGCTTAAGTAAATGGAATTACTATTTAAGAATTGTCCTAATACACAGCAGGTAACTTACTGGACTTTCAGACAGCAAGTAATATAATCTATAATCCCATAGACAGATAATCCTATCTATAATGCTCTAGTCTATGGTCACTTTGAGGTATTCACCAGAGCCTGCCGCAAGGTAGGATGGACTTACCTGCTCAGAACCAAGGTTTCAAAATGGGAACTAGGTGCCAGAAAAAAAGGTGCACTTGCAGGTTTAGGACAAAACCAGAAACCCTATGAAAGTTAGAGATGGACGAACCTCTAATGATTCTTTTTGTTTCAGGTTCGAACAATTTGGCCCCTGGTTCGTTTCAGCCTCAAATTGTTTGGATAGTGAAATTATTATATGCAAAAATGTACAGTTTCCTTAAAGGGGTTGCACAGAATTAAAAAAACATGACTACTTTCTTCCACAAACAATCCCACACATGTCCACAGGTTGTGTCTGGACTTATAGTTTACCTCCATTGTATAGGGTTTAGCTGCAATACCCCATACAACCTGTGGATAGGTTTGTAAGAAAGCAGCCATGTTTTAAGTGTCTTGGCCATATCTACAATGCAAAGGTCGCCATCTGGTGGCCGTCTTGAAAAATACCCCCATGCCTTTCTTTTCTGTAAATCCTACCCTCATCTAGATTGTCCCAGAGAGCAAATAAAGTATAAAACAACAATTTTTTATTTCGGATATGGCTGTCAAATGTCAGTTAACTTTAACTGAAAGGATCATTACAGTATTTATGAAGTACGGAGAGTTTCAGCTCTGAGGCTGCAGCCACATTGGTATTCTGTTCTATGCAGAACATTATGCCGGGAATTGATTTTGTTACCTCTGTATGAACATTTCACACTTACGGTGGAATAGTGAGTCTACTTTGCGGTGACATATGCCCTATCATCAGCATTTAAATCCCAAACTTTGCATACAGACTCAGAAAATCTGCTTTATTTTCGCCCCGCACAAGTCTTGGTTTAATTTTCAATAAGGAGTGGTGTGGTAGACGACAATGCAGAACTGAATTTACTGTGCGCTTTCTTGAGAGGGTGAGCAGAAATTACATAGACAGAGTATTATATTATTCTTGATAGGAGCCAACAGTCAAACACTTTGTAACAACTTACAAGCAATAAAAATGCAAATAGAGCTGAGAAAATTCTCTCCTTCTGCCTCTTTTTTTGCTGCAAACATTTTGCTAACCTAAGTTTACATTTTCTATTTACTGTAAACACTCAGATCTCTGCAGCATTTTCTCCCATTCTGCACTTGTGTCCTCGGATACTCCTGGATAAGACTGATATTTTATAGACAGATAATGTGAGACCAAATGGAATTTCTTCATACAGGAATGAATATCAACAGATTCTATATCATCAGATGAGAGTCATTACATTGCAGCTTCAGTCAAATTATTAAGATTTCTCTACCTCTTCAAATTAATTTACTAGCCCATAGGAGGCAGTATTATAGTAGTTATATTCTTGTACATGTGGACTAGTATACAGCTGCCTATGAACTGGAATCTATCTAATATAATATTGCCCTTTATGGACAATAATACAACTACACTGCACTAGATTATAACTACTATAATACTGATCCTTGTGTACTGTATGAGTATATAACTACTAGAGTACTGCATCCTATGTCCAAGAATATAACTACTATAATACTGCTGCTATGTACAAGAATATAACTACTATAATACTGCTCCTATGTACAAGAATATAACTGCTATAATACTGCTCCTATGTACAAGAATATAACTACTATAATACTACTCCTATGTACAAGAATATAACTACTATAATACTACTCCTATGTACAAGAATATAACTACTATAATACTGCCTCCTATGTACAAGAATATAACTACTATAATACTGCTCCTATGTACAAGAATATAACTACTATAATACTGCTCCTATGTACAAGAATATAACTACTATAATACTGCTCCTATGTACAAGAATATAACTGCTATAATACTGCTCCTATGTACAAGAATATAACTACTATAATACTACCTCCTATGTACAAGAATATAACTACTATAATACTGCCTCCTATGTACAAGAATATAACTACTATAATACTACCTCCTATGTACAAGAATGTAACTACTATAATACTGCTCCTATGCACAAGAATATAACTACTATAATACAGCTCCTATGTACAAGAATATAACTACTATAATACTGCCCCTATGTACAAGAATATAACTACTATAATACTGCTCCTATGTACAAGAATATAACTACTATAATACTGCTCCTATGTACAAGAATATAACTACTATAATACTGCTCCTATGTACAAGAATATAACTACTATAATACTGCTCCTATGTACAAGAATATAACTACTATAATACTACTCCTATGTACAAGAATATAACTACTATAATACTGCTCCTATGTACAAGACTATAACTACTATAATACTGCCCCTATGTACAAGAATATAACTACTATAATACTGCTCCTATGTACAAGAATATAACTACTATAATACTGCTCCTATGTACAAGAATATAACTACTATAATACTGCTCCTATGTACAAGAATATAACTACTATAATACTGCTCCTATGTACAAGAATGTAACTACTATAATACTGCTCCTATGCACAAGAATATAACTACTATAATACAGCTCCTATGTACAAGAATATAACTACTATAATACTACTCCTATGTACAAGAATATAACTACTATAATACTGCCCCTATGTACAAGAATATAACTACTATAATACTGCTCCTATGTACAAGAATATAACTACTATAATACTGCTCCTATGTACAAGAATATAACTACTATAATACTGCCTCCTATGTACAAGAATATAACTACTATAATACTGCTCCTATGTACAAGAATATAACTACTATAATACTGCTCCTATGTACAAGAATATAACTACTATAATACTGCTCCTATGTACAAGAATATAACTACTATAATACTGCTCCTATGTACAAGAATAAAACTACTATAATACTGCTCCTATGTACAAGAATATAACTACTATAATACTGCTCCTATGTACAAGAATATAACTACTATAATACTGCCCCTATGTACAAGAATATAACTACTATAATACTACTTCTATGTACAAGAATATAGCTACTATAATACTACTCCTATGTACAAGAATATAACTACTATAATACTGCTCCTATGTACAAGAATATAACTAATATAATACTGTATATAGCAGTATTATAGTAGTTATATTCTTGTACATAGGGGCAGTGTCGGACTGGGATGTCTAGGGCCCACCAGTGGAATTGTTTCTAGGGGCCCACCATCAGGACCCCTGCAGATCAGCAGTACTGAGACAGGGCAGCTAAAGGTAATAACATGCCGGGAGCCATGCTGCTCACCCACTATACCATGTGCACCACTGCACTACCTAAACCTACAGCTACACCTTGTATGGCAAGTAAGCAGCGTGGCTCCAAGAATTGTTATCTTTACCTGTAGCCGCACAGTCCTGGAAAAGCTGATCTGCAGAGGTCCTGGCTGTTGTATCATTGCAGATGTAATATTGATGGCCTATCCTAAGGACAGGCCATCAATATTAGAAAGATGGATAAATCCTTTAAAGAGGTTGTCCAGGAATTGGAGCAACCCATGTAGCTGGCGGGAGGTGTAAAGTAAAAAATAAGTAAATTAAAAAGCATAAAAAGCATACTCACCTGTCCCCGGCGCTCCGTTGTCCGCTGCCAGTGTCCATTCAGTCTCATGCCGGCGACTCCTTGCTGGGAGTCCTGCACCTCATGTGATCGCTAAGACCAATTAGGTACAGGATTTCCAGAAATGAGGCGCCGCCATGAGACCGAACAGACACAGGCAGGGGACATCGGGGTGCTGGGGACAGGTGAGTATGCTTTTTTTTTTTAATTTTCTTATTTTTACACCTCCGTGGCGACCGACACAGTGGTCGCTCCAGTTTATGGTCAACCTATTTTAAGGGGTTGTCTGGGCCAAATATTTCTATGGTCACTTCACTGGTCCCCCCACATAGTGGCCTCTTCACTGGTCCCCCATACTGTATGGGGAACAGTGATGGGGTCATTATATTGTGTGGGAGCAGTGATGGGGGCTGACATCCTATGGGGGGGACATTAAACTGTGTGGGGCATATTAAAGGGGTTGTCCAGGGTTAATCTTTTTTATGGCCTATGCTCAGGATAGGTTATAAATACCTGATCGGTAGGGGCTGACACATGGCCCCATCAGCTGTTTGGAGCCACTTCCGGAGCCCGTTCTGTACACAACACAGGGCCGGAAGCAGAAAGCTCCATCCGCTGTATAGCAGCCCGGCACCTTCACTGCAGCTCAGCTCCTACTGACTTCAATAAGTGCTGAGATACAGTGAAGGTGCCCGGCTAATACACAGTGGACAGAGCTTTCTGCTTCTGGCCCTGTATTGCGTACAGGACGGGCATCAGAGGTGGCTCCGTACAGCTGATCGGTCCGGGGTCAGCCCCCTACAGATCAGGTATCTATGGCCTATCCTGAGGATAAACCATAACAAATTATGCCTGGACAACCCCTTTAATATACCCCCCAGGGCCCCCCTAATGCGCCACACTTTAAAGAGGTTGTCCAGTATAATTTTTTTTCTTTTTTAATAATTAGTCCGGAGGAGGTGAATCCCCCCTACTCCCCCCCCCCCCCAAAAAAAAAAACCAAAAAAAAACCACACTAAACATACTCACCTGTCTCCGGTGCTCCGGTGTCCTCCCAGCACGGTCCGGTCCTGCAGCTCCGCTGTCGTCTTTTTGCCGGAAGTCCTCACTGGCTGTGACATCCCAGGTCCCTTCCCTTAGGCCGCTGATTGGCCTCAGGGGTCACGTGATGTCACAGGTAGTCACGTGCAGAGGGAACTTCAGCTGGAAGAAAACAACAGAACTGCAGGACCGAACCGCGCTGGGAGACACTGGGGACAGGAGAGAAAGATTGGGGTTTTTTTTGTTTTGTTTTTTTCACCTGCCCCAGCGTAATTTAAAAAAAATGAAGGAGCCACTGTATGGAGTATATGCCCACAGTGACCCCCACCCAGTATTATAAGCTCCACAGTGGCCCCCACCCAGTACTATAAGCTCCACAGTGGTCCCCACCCAGTATTATAAGCTCCACAGTGGCCCCCACCCAGTATTATAAGCTCCACAGTGGTCCCCACCCAGTATTATAAGCTCCACAGTGGCCCCCACCCTGTATTATAAGCTCCACAGTGGCCCCCACCCTGTATTATAAGCTCCACAGTGGCCCCCACCCAGTATTATAAGCTCCACAGTGGCCCCCACCCAGTACTATAAGCTCCACAGTGGTCCCCACCCAGTATTATAAGCTCCACAGTGGCCCCCACCCAGTATTATAAGCTCTACAGTGGCCCCCACCCAGTATTATATGCTCTCTACAGTGGCCCCCACCCAGTATTATATGCTCTCTACAGTGGCCCCCACCCAGTATTATATGCTCCACAGTGGCCCCCATCCAGTATTATATGCTCTCTACAGGGGCCCCCATCCAGTATTATAAGCTCCACAGTGGCCCCCACCCAGTATTATAATCTCCACAGTGGCCCCCACCCAGTATTATAAGCTCCACAGTGGCCCCCACCCAGTATTATAAGCTCCATAGTGGCCCCCTCCTAGTATTATAAGCTCCACAGTGGCCCCCACCCAGTACTATATGCGCCCAATAGCCCCCTCCGCTCCACTTCAGTGCTATTATTATACTCTGGGGTCTCCTCAGACCCCAGAGTATAATAATCGGAGGCCCAGGGGAAGTGATTAAAAATAACAAACTCTCATACTCACCTTGCTTTACCTTTCCTTGGCATCCTCGCTCCATCCTGTCGTCTTCAGCGTCTTCAGGCCCTTTTCCGATGTCGCTGCTGAGGCCTATGATTGGGCCTCAGCGGTCACGTGGGGCGCACTGACGTCATTACGTGACCGCGCCCCATGTGACCGCTGGGGCCTAATCACAGGCCTCAGTCACATGACGGAGGAGCGCCGGAGAAGACGCTGTGCCCAGGAGAGGTGAGAATATATATTTATTATTTTGAGTCACCTGCCCTGGGCTGCCATCTATTGGAAAGGGGCCTGCAGTATGCCAGGGCCCCTTTCCAATAACATTATGTATAGCGGTCAGGGAACCAGGCTTTCTCCGACCGCTATCATAGTGGCCCGGGGCCCGGCCATCTCCAGCTGGCCGCGGGCCCCCGTACCCGCTGAGTCCAGTCGCGGTCGCACCCCCTGCGACTGCGATCGTTACGCCTCTGGTCAGGGGCCCGATCGGGATGGTCAGGATCCCGATCGGGCCCCCATGACATGAGGACTAATAGTCGGGGCTCGGGGCCCACCGGTGGATTCACCGGTTCCCCGCTGGGCCAGTCCGACCCTGCATAGGGGGCAGTATTATAGTAGTTCTATTCTTGTACATAGGAGGCAGTATTATAGTAGTTATATTCTTGTACATAGGAGCAGTATTATAGTAGTTATATTCTTGTACATAGGAGGCAGTATTATAGTAGTTATATTCTTGTACATAGGAGTAGTATTATAGTAGTTATATTCTTGTACATAGGGGCAGTATTATAGTAGTTATATTCTTGTACATAGGAGTAGTATTATAGTAGTTATATTCTTGTACATAGGAGCAGTATTATAGTAGTTATATTCTTGTACATAGGAGTAGTATTATAGTAGTTATATTCTTGTACATAGGAGCAGTATTATAGTAGTTATATTCTTGTACATAGGAGCAGTATTATAGTAGTTATATTCTTGTACATAGGAGCAGTATTATAGTAGTTATATTCTTGTATATAGAGGACAGTATTATAGTAGTTATATTCTTGTACATAGGAGTAGTATTATAGTAGTTATATTCTTGTACATAGGGGCAGTATTATAGTAGTTATATTCTTGTACATAGGAGCAGTATTATAGTAGTTATATTCTTGTACATAGGATCAGTATTATAGTAGTTATATTCTTGTACATAGGAGGCAGTATTATAGTGGTTATATTCTTGTACATAGGAGGCAGTATTATAGTAGTTATATTCTTGTACATAGGAGCAGTATTATAGTAGTTATATTCTTGTACATAGGAGTAGTATTATAGTAGTTATATTCTTGTACATAGGAGCAGTATTATAGTAGTTATATTCTTGTATATAGAGGACAGTATTATAGTAGTTATATTCTTGTACATAGGAGTAGTATTATAGTAGTTATATTCTTGTACATAGGGGCAGTATTATAGTAGTTATATTCTTGTACATAGGAGCAGTATTATAGTAGTTATATTCTTGTACATAGGATCAGTATTATAGTAGTTATATTCTTGTACATAGGAGGCAGTATTATAGTGGTTATATTCTTGTACATAGGAGGCAGTATTATAGTAGTTATATTCTTGTACATAGGAGCAGTATTATAGTAGTTATATTCTTGTACATAGGAGTAGTATTATAGTAGTTATATTCTTGTACATAGGAGCAGTATTATAGTAGTTATATTCCTGAACATAGGAGCAGTATTATAGTAGTTATATTCTTGTACATAGGAGTAGTATTATAGTAGTTATATTCTTGTACATAGGAGTAGTATTATAGTAGTTATATTCTTGTGCATAGGAGCAGTATTATAGTAGTTATATTCTTGTACATAGGGTCAGTATTATAGTAGTTATATTCTTGTACATAGGAGGTAGTATTATAGTAGTTATATTCTTGTACATAGGAGGCAGTATTATAGTAGTTATATTCTTGTACATAGGAGGTAGTATTATAGTAGTTATATTCTTGTACATAGGGGCAGTATTATAGTAGTTATAGTCTTGTATATAGAGGACAGTATTATAGTAGTTATATTCTTGTACATAGGAGTAGTATTATAGTGGTTATATTCTTGTACATAGGAGTAGTATTATAGTAGTTATATTCTTGTACATAGGAGTAGTATTATAGTAGTTATATTCTTGTACATAGGGGCAGTATTATAGTAGTTATATTCTTGTACATAGGAGCAGTATTATAGTAGTTATATTCTTGTACATAGGAGTAGTATTATAGTAGTTATATTCTTGTACATAGGAGTAGTATTATAGTAGTTATATTCTTGTACATAGGAGCAGTATTATAGTAGTTATATTCTTGTACATAGGAGCAGTATTATAGTAGTTATATTCTTGTACATAGGAGCAGTATTATAGTAGTTATATTCCTGTACATAGGAGCAGTATTATAGTAGTTATATTCTTGTACATAGGAGCAGTATTATAGTAGTTATATTCTTGTACATAGGAGCAGTATTATAGTACTTATATTCTTGTACATAGGGGACAGTATTATAGTAGTTATATTCTTGGACATAAGGGACAGTATTATAGTAGTTATATTCTTGTACATAGGGGGCAGTATTATAGTACTTATATTCTTGTACATAGTAGTATTATAGAACTTATATTCTTGTACATAGGAGTAGTATTATAGTAGTTATATTCTTGTACATAGGAGCAGTATTATGGTAGTTATATTCTTGTACATAGGAGGTAGTATTATAGTAGTTATATTCTTGTACATAGGAGCAGTATTATAGTAGTTATATTCTTGTACATAGGAGTATTATAATAGTTATATTCTTGTACACAGGAGCAGTATTATAGTAGTTATATTCTTGTACATAGGAGCAGTATTATAGTAGTTATATTCTTGTACATAGGAGCAGTATTATAGTAGATATATTCTTGTACATAGGAGCAGTATTATAGTAGTTATATTCTTGTACATAGGAGTAGTATTATAGTAGTTATATTCTTGTACATAGGAGCAGTATTATAGTAGTTATATTCTTGTACATAGGAGCAGTATTATGGTAGTTATATTCTTGTACATAGGAGCAGTATTATAGTAGTTATATTCTTGTACATAGGAGCAGTATTATAGTAGTTATATTCTTGTACATAGGAGCAGTATTATAGTAGTTATATTCTTGTACATAGGAGCAGTATTATAGTAGTTATATTCTTGTACATAGGAGCAGTATTATAGTAGTTATATTCTTGCACATAGGAGAAGTATTATAGTAGTTATATTCTTGTACATAGGGGGCAGTATTATAGTAGTTATATTCTTGTACATAGGAGCAGTATTATAGTAGTTATATTCTTGTACATAGGAGCAGTATTATAGTAGTTATATTCTTGTACATAGGAGCAGTATTATAGTAGTTATATTCTTGTACATAGGGACAGTATTATAGTAGTTATATTCTTGTACATAGGAGCAGTATTATAGTAGTTATATTCTTGTACATAGGAGTACTATTATAGTAGTTATATTCTTGTACATAGGAGTAGTATTATAGTAGTTATATTCTTGTACATAGGGGCAGTATTATAGTAGTTATATTCTTGTACATAGGAGGCAGTATTATCGTACTTCTATTTTTGTACATAGGGGCAGTATTAATACTTGCACGTATAGGGAATTATTATAGTCAGTTTACCCTCCTGTGTAGTTAGGTGCAGTGTCTGTGTAATAACAGTGTCAGTATTAGTACAATAGTTTAGACTATTTATTTTGTCGAGGGAAGATCTACATGAACTTTATGTATGTAAGTAATGTATGGTGCTATTAGGCTGAATTGTTGCTTCTTATGTGTACATAAATATTTACTATATATTTTAGTAAAATGTATCATAATTTTTATTAATGTGAATTGAGAAATTCCTAATGTACGGCCGCTTTTCACTAATGTTTGTATCCGGCGCATTTACCGCAATGGAAAACTTTTTTAATATTCAAAGTATTTTCTATTTTATTTCTACATGACCTTTAATGACTTTTGTCAGAAAATTCAATGAATCTTCTCGATCATGAAGCAATAGCTGTAAAAATATATATTTACAAATAATAAAAAATATCTGTTGATAGGATAATTAAACTGCTGGGTGAATTATGGCTTAATACTGCAGTTATCACTGGGACAATATTTCAGTCTGACATTATTCAGTAGAACGTATGGTTTAATTATTAACCCAGTGGGAGGAAATATTATGACCAAATAGGAAAAAAAATAGAAGAAAAAATGCAAAATGCTAATAGGATGACTGCAGGGTTTCATTAGAGCAAGTTAGTGCGGTAATATATTGTGCTGTGTATTGCTGGGTATTGTATAAGAAAAAAATGATCAAAAATTCACACTTAGTTTTTGACGAATTTAACATAATATAAAAATAGACATTGCAACGTAAAAAATATATATAAAAAAAAAAAAGAAGCAAAACTATAAAAAAGTTTAATTCCTGAAAAATATTAAATAAAATGCAATTTTATCCATTAATTGTATATTCATTTTTAATTATTGATGTAGTTTTAGGGGAATCACATCCCTGTTTGCCATCTACTAGTGGATAAAGTTATCACTGCTTACTATAACAATGGAGATGTGAACCCACCGGGTTACTAATGTATTTGCCTTAGGGTTAAACAAGGGGGAAGAGTTTATGGGATGGTGTGTTCTTCACCCTTAACTCCTATTAGGATGTGTGAACTTGCCCCCAAGGTTGCTATCCTATCTCTGTTAACAATGGGTGACACACAGGGGAGCTGGAATTTCCAAATTGGAATCCTGGTCATATGGAGCATGGGTCAAGACAGGTAGAGTTCAGTTGCAAAGGGAGGTCGGAGAGGCAGTAGGCAACAGAACATGCTCAGGAAAGTATAAGGTGTAGGAACACACCTCATAGGAAACCAGGAATGAAATGGATCTTATTGCTCAGAATCCTGGTGTGTTTGAGAAGTCCTGGGTGAAAGATGTCCGGTTAGGGTCAGAGGCGCTTGGTGCGCACTAGTCATTGCCAGTGCAGAACGCCAGCTATCGGGAGAGGGGAGCTGATGTATCATTACACTTACATGGCAGGGTCGTTGCCATCAAGCACATGTTGCTCCCACATATTAAGGTTATGCTTACACAAGGAATTTTTGCAGCATCTTTTGATACATTTTTCAGTGAAAAAGTTTTCTGTTTTCAAAAAAGATGCTAAAAAAGGCTAGATACTGTATGTGAATATAATGGAGGAAATTAACCCAATTTTCAGGCTCTCCACTATCATTCTGCACCTTGCTCGACACTTTTTTTTCGCAGAGTAACTCACACCAGAAAACGTGAGTGCTTTTATAGGACATCTGTTCCAGTTCCTGATTTTTGTAGATTTCCATTCAGGCACATAGTGGTGCACCAGGAACACCTTGTCACCTTTATTAAGGAAAACGCCAGACTTAAAGGGAATCTGTCAGGGCAATTTGGGACACAAAACCACCCACACGTCCATATGGATGTGGGGTTTAGTGTCCCAAATCACCCTGTTATAACGCAATCCATGGCCGCATTAAAAATAAAAAAGTTTTATACTCCCCCTGCTGCTGTACTCCCCGTGCCTGCGCAGTTCTTTAATGAAGCCAAAGGAGTACACCTCGGCTTCAGTGTGCATGCCCCGCAATTACGTAGTGAAGCTGGGGTGTCCATCTTTGGCTTCACTGAAGAACAGCGCAGGCGCCGGGAGGCGTGCCTCATGAATAAGCCGGACCGTTCTCACCAAACAGTGTAAATCGGACCCTTATCTAGGTAATTATAAAGGTTTTTTTAATTTTAATGCGCCTGCAGATTGCATTACAACAGAGCGATCTGGGACATAAAACCCCAGGTCTATAAGTACCTGTGGGTGTTTTAGTGTCCCAGATTGACCTGACAGATTCCCTTTAATAAATTACCCCCATAGTATGAGACTGGCACCACAATGCTGCAGAAGATCCCAACCAAGGCTATGAGTGTGCAAAGTTCTTAGAGTTGCTGCATTAGTCCAGGAGGACACATTGCGGTCATGTAGATTCAGCCTTGGCTATCACACTGCTATGGTCCTCCTGTGGTCAGGGCTCTGTGGCAACATGTGAAAATCATAGATCCTCTTGCTGTTGTGTACCTACAGCTCTGAGCATTGTTTTACATACATAGGTTAGTGTTTGGGCTCCAATGTCCTTGAGCCTTTAGCTACACTGCATAGGGCTGCATGGCAACGACCAAAGATTGAAATTTTGGCCTGCGACTCCTTCACCAATGTAACTGGGTGGAGTCGCATTGCAACTCTGTGGGTGCTGCGACTGTGACTTCCAAAAAAATTCCAGCCATGCTCGATCTTAATGTGACTAGAATTTGCAGTCACAGCACCCTAAGAGTCGGCATCCAACTCCATTCATGAACATTGATGAAGGAGTTGCAGGATGACACGATGATCTTCGGTTGTGTGACGGAAGTCTCTGTGCAGTCCTAGCCTTACACACCAGAAGTGCAGGTCAATATTTTCAGCTTAGTATTCTAGAAATGTAATGGGTATAGAAACCCCATTTTGAAATACTTCTTAAGGATATTCTAGTCGATAGAGAATGGTAAAGTTCTCATTCTAGAGGAAGATTAAAGGTTACAAAGAGTCTCTTATTCTGGAGGACCCAGCACACATGTACATATAGGAATTCAATGACAGATGTGTAATACTTCTTTTCACCTGCGGTGGTGCTGCCAAGTTCTATAGGAAAGCCTGCGATCAGTTTATTTTCAGGTGATCCTCCTAACAAATAGACATCGTTCTAAGTAGTAAATTCTTTCCTTTTCTTCTGTCCACCAGGTGGATTTTTATACTGATAGCCTATACACAGGATTCATCACTATCTGATCAGGGGTGTTGCAGGGATGTAAACTACTGCACAGACCATGGCAGAACAGTTCTGCTCTAATTCAAGTAATAGGTGCAGAGTTGCAGTACCCCAGGATTACCGCTATACAATGGATGGGGATGCAGCTCTATCCATCTATCTGCCCTATCCATAGCAATTGCTTCCGACACAGGGGCACAGCTCAATCGGTGGATCAGTGTGAGGTTCTGTTGTCAGACCACCAACAATTAGATACTGATGACTTATCCACTAAGCCACTTGGGAGTCCAGAAAACCCCTTTAGACTTTGCATTTCTCTCTGTTCTTTTGCAGGAGTCTTTGGCGACAACCATATATTTTGCACAAGCAGGGAAACCAGCGAGCGACCAATCCCGGGTGATTAATCAGGTCTGGGCATATTATGTTAATCACTTCAGAAAATGAAAGAAATATTTGATTTGTTGCGATGCAGAAATGATTTTCCCCTGCACACGAGACTTCATAAACACTTGCATTGTTTCCGGCGCGCTCCGCATTCATTTATGATGTTTAGAAAATCAATCTTACCCGGTGAAATGAACAGATCGCTTTCAGTGATTGAATGGGGAAGGAAATACAATGAGCGCTGTCATTTTTTCTCTCTGTAATGAAAAAAATGTGTTAAAATCCGAGTGTTTTTGTATTTTTCCTCCTGTTTGTTTTCTCCTAGTATAATAGCACGCTAATTTATATGTACCTTAGAACGGTATATGAAAAACACAAAACATCTTACAGCTACATAGACTGAAGCGTAACGCAGAGCCCTGTCCTGGCAGGGGGCGCCGACAATTATGCAATGTGATCCACTAGAAATACACAAAAAAAACACAATGGATTCTCTAGTCATCGGTAACTGCAACTCGTATCCACAGGAAAAGTGTCTGATCACTGGGGGGTCCCAATGATCACAAGAAAATGGGTCCCGTGTGTGAATGGAACACTAGTGCACGGATGAGCCCAGTTCTGTGCACTTCTATGGGACTGACAGATTCTGTACAGTGCTCCATCAATCCCATAGAAGAGAATGGAGTAGTGCTCCTGTAGGTGCACTAGTACTCTATTCACACAGGGAATTCAGGGAGCCCTGTTGTCATGACTGGGGGGTTCCCAGATAAACCCCTATCCTGTACCTAGGGGATAATTGTGGTTAATGGGAATATCACTTTAACCATTGAAAAGTTCTGTAATCCTATAATAAATGACATGACTTTGTATATAATTGGCGGAAACTTATTATTATTATTATAAATATTTATTATGATTTTTTAATAACATTGGTTTTTCTTCTGGCACCTTTTTGGGACTTATTTCACCTGTTCCATAGCAGCCTATCCAGAAGCCCATGCTTCTACATTGCTCAGAAGTCGTAGCGCTGTGGGGGAAATTCTGTACGGTATCTGCATTTGTCCCATGGCTGTCTTTTTAAGATTGCTAATCTTCGGCTGGGTCTGCTTAGCCAGGTAGCGATTTAGGATCCAGAGCAAATAAGTACTTCAGTCCAGTGGCCAATCAAAGATTGATATGGGGAATTGTAACCTGACACTGACATTGTTTGTTGCCTGTGATTACACCTTGTATCCAGGTTCTCTGTGCTCTCTGAACTCAGCCCCAGTACTTTGTACTGTTTTACTGCTCATCTCCTGATTTTCTGACTTTGCCTTGTTTTTCTTGCTGATTTGGCTTTATTTGAAGCCTCCTGGACTTGACCGTGGCCTGGACTTCTGTTATTTCTGTCACCCATGATCTCACTCCCTGTCCTCTCAAGCCCTGCACTTGATATAACAAAATTGCATCAGTTTTGCCAAGAATGTCTCTTTATGATTAATTTAATGTAAATCTATTAAAAGTACAATGGGGCAGGTTTGCTATAAAACTGCCTAATAGTTAGACCTTGTAAACTAGACAGTCCGAAAATAAGCCAGATTTATCACAATGACTGATGCTGGATGATGAATCTGGTACATATTTATAATAATAGTTTAAGTTTATTCCACCTATTAGTTGGCTTAGTTAATAAAAAAAATGGTGCATCTTTGACATACTATGTCACATTTTAAACCACACCCCTTTCCCAATAGGCTACACCCATTTATGTTAAACCACACCTTTTATTGGACAAGGCACATTAAGGGAAATGTATTATTTCGAAACTGGAGTAGATGGGTATAGCGCCAAAATTATTAAGGCCGGAGTCTCTTAATTCTGGAGCCTCTGCAGCCAGCGTGCAAGATATTAAGTCTGGTATTAAAAGTCCCCTAAAACAATAAATGCGATATAAGTTATATAGGCCAGATTTTTGGAGCAAATTGGACCAGAATTCTTGCAAATTTTCATTAGTTAAATTTGTCCCGTGTCTCCAGTATTTCTTGTAACAGAGCATTCTCTATATTTTGTTCCTTCCAGGCATCACAAGTCACTTTTTCCCCAAAACAGCATTATTCCAAGTGACTGTTCCTTCCTGAAATATAGTTCTCGATTGTCGGATAGAGATTTAGGAGGAGGACATGACGAATAAGTGGCCAACACTCCAAGGCCCCATTCCGACACATAGGTCTTGTCTGCAGGACTGGAGGTGGTTATTTAGTGGCCGAGAGATTTACGGTCATAGGAAAATTAGGGCCAGTTAGCGTTCTAAGCTGTATTTGTGCGCCGCTCTTCAATATTTCCCCTTCACGGAAGGAATAGCTGCCATGTTTTATGGCACTCAGATGTTTTGCTTAGTGTGAGACACTTCCACATTACGGCCAAAATATCGCTGTTTTCATGCAAAACTACAGCAAAGTTTTAAAGCGGTGAGATTTACAAGGCAATTTATTTTAGAACATGCTTGTACGCAGGGAATCGCTTTTTCCTCTTATTTTTTGCCAGAGATGCCTGAAGCGTATCGAGTTTCGATACAGTGAAGTGAAAGGTTCAGAAAGCAGGAAATCTGAAATTACATTCACATCAGTGTGTACAGTAGACAAAAGGAGGAAAATACAAGGTTGGGGATTAATAGAATATTGTGTTACTGTACTTTGGATATGCAGTTGGGACCTTAAAAAATTATGCTCCTCTTCAGTGCTGACAGACTGCAAAGTCTATTAGAGTATGAGACACTCTGAAAATAATACCCTCTTGTATCATCAGAACTTAGGCTGCTGCACTCTTCCCCTCTCATTCTATACACTGCAGCTTTGCTCTATAGTGCACAATATTGAAAGGTACCTTAGTTTTCATGAAAAGCTGAAGCATCTTCAGGGTCTTGCTGGGCAGTCTTAAGTTTTTCTGCTGCTAATATCCCCATTATGACTGCAGCACATTTTACATTTTTCTCTCAGGCTGGGGGCATGTATAATAGGGATCAGGCTAGGTTCACACCAGCACTTGAAATCCGTTCAGGGTTTCCGTCCCCAAACCCACTTAAAAAATGCGCTTTTCTCTTGCATTTTTCGCCCTTTTCGTGGAGGAAACTATAGTCTATGGGGTCCGTGGGTTTCCGCGGGTAACCACTTTTTTAAGCAGATTAGATTTCCGTTTGGGAGGACCCAAGCAGACCCCCCAGACGGAAACCTGAAAGCAGGTGTGAACCTGGCGTTAGTCTGCCCCATCTATCCATTACTACTACTACTACTGGTTTCACGTGCAATTCTACCAGGAGTAACTGTAAAATAGCAAACAAATAGCTGAGAAAAGCCCAAGTGAACGTAATATAGGAGAACCAGGAACACTAGACTGTAAATACAGGGCATGCTGCAGCTAAAAAGATTCCTGACACAGAAAGTGAAATCTGAGCAGTCAGGAAAGCTGCTTACTGTCTGCGACTAACCTTCCATCTGTAATCACACAAGCAGCTAGAAGTAGAAACAAGTATGTAGAAGACTTTACTTACATTGTAAGATGTTAAATGTGCAGAATGTTCATTCCAGTGTGCAGAAAAAGCAGTTTCCAGACATGTAGGCTGTGAGAAAATCAGCTCCTCCCCTCTCCATTCACTGTATGAAGAAAACTAGTCCCTCCCCCTCCACTCACTGTGAAGATGCCTTGTCTCACAGTGATAACTAAGGACGGAAGTTCCCTAGTTAAAATGAGTGAACAGCAAATTAGCTAGACGAGATACATCTAGTGGCATGAACTTTAGAGAGGTTTTCAGGCAGAAAACAGCAAAATATTTAAAGTGTATATTTTGCTCTGGAATCACAGGCTCTATTAAGTGAGATTAAGTTGTCTGAAAAGTTAGTGACCATTGAGTTGGTGATTCTAGCTTTGCAATCTGAGGTAGCTCAGGCTACTGTTCTGTTCCTCTCTCTCTTGCTTTACACTGCAGTTTTGCTTTATTAGAACACAACTATTACTAGTGACTCCTGCATGCATGTATGTTGGTGCCCAAGGTTGTCTGAAATCTACCATCTTTCTAACTGGAAATCTAGTTTTTTTTTACTTTGTTCCCACTTTTTACACTGTAAATCTGCTTCTTAGGCCAAGTCCACATGGTGAGGATTTGTATTAGTCAAATCTTTTGTGGACTTAAGGGGGAGCCGTCACCAGGTCTAAAAACCCGAATAACATACATCATACTGATGGGGGATGTCACCCTGATTATCCCTGGTACTCTGGTATTTTGTATATCCACATCTGATCAGCCATTCCAAAGTCCTTTTAGTGTTGTTGCAATTTAGGATGTCTAAAAGTGAATGGGCCATGGATATTCAACCATTCAGATGGAGGAATGGGACCCCCGCGCTCATAATCGTTGGACATATATGTCAACATTCTAAGCCAGGCAATACCTTTTAGAGGCTAACTGAGTATATTTGATAAGTAAGCTAGCACTCTCGAAAGCTTACTTATCAAATATACTCAGTTAGCCTCTAAAAGGTATCGCCTGATTTCTTCACTCTTCCACTACTTTCTATGGCTAACACAGTACAACATTATATTACTAACATTCTAAGCCAGGCATCCAAAAGAATGTCACGCACAAATATCCAGCAAAGCCAGACCTCCTATTGGACACAGCACAGCCACTTTTTTTGTGACGTGGATGCAAAGTGTGGTGGCCATGCCCCTTTATCGGGACCAGTACATAACGTGCTGGTCCACTTCATATATAAAATAATAGCTAGCCCAGCAGGAGCATTCCAATAGGCCAATGGAAGATTTGTCTGCACTTCCCAGAATGTAGGAGGTCTTTCCTTTTTCTTCAGGAGCCTTCCAGGCATTGGCAGAGAATTGGCAAGGATGTCCTTGGGCTTCTAGTGGTTGGACACTGACCAATCAGACAACTATCCTTTTTAAATTACCTGAATATTCAGTTATTTTTTAAAAAAACTTTTTTAAAATCAGCAATACAAAAATTTTGAAAGTAGAATTAATTGGAAACTTTTCAGATCCAATTTCCTTTTTTTTCCCGTTGTCGGGAAACTGTAAATATTAGAGATTATACGGCTATCAAATGCATGCTGTTATAAATGCACGTTCCAGTAAATCCTGTTTTATCACTCATGATGTGACGATCTCTGCCGCGTAGATTAATTACGGCGCTACATTTCATACATTTCGTGTAACTCAAATATTTTGACATCACACAACAAATTATGAACAACAGAGACAAAAAAGATCCATAAATATTGTACGGAGATTAGACAGAGATTAAATATATCACTTCTTACGTGGAATTTGTCAAATATCAAAAGCGTTATTTATCGTCGTACATGAAATGTCGTATTTTACACAAGTCCAAAAAGGATCTTATGAATGAAAACAAAAAAAATATAAAAATTTTAATTTCTAAGTGCAGCAGTCCCTAGGGGGAGCTAACTGCATAGGCTTTTTTTATTGTACTCTATAGAGTTTAGATATAAACCTGTATGCAATGAACTTCACCTAGTGGTAATTGCAGGAAGTCAGAATTTTATCATTACAGCTGTTTTCTGGGACTACGATATTGAACTCTACTTTCTTTTTTTCAGGCAGTGACATTTATGTCTATTGGTCACACGGCCATGCTACAGATCAGTCTCATTCAAATGAATGGGGCAGAGCTGCAGTTCCAAGAACAGCCACTATACAATGTATGGCGCTGTGCTGTGCAATCGATTTCATAGTCTCAGATGACCCCCTTAACGTAACTAAAATGGAGCGCTGATCCTTATATGGATTTATTACATAATTTATTGGTATTATTCAGCGCACAATGATTTTATATATGCATAACATTTGGCTCTTACACATTATATCACATTTTCTGACTCATAGAACAGTGACATAAATTGTCACAAACTGCACTAATATTTACCATGCTTCTATAAGCCAGATGCCATTTGATCCTAGTGGTCTGCTCCTAGAAACTCTTCTCTAAAAATCCAGCTCGGCTGTTCTAGGTCTGCTATTTTCCTGTGCAGTCTACTCTTCTTTGCTTAGTCGCACTTGGCTACATCAGCAAACCATTGGCTAATTTTTTTCCTTGGTCTGGACTCTATTAGTTTCGCAACATCAAGCTCTCCTATTGGCTGCTTTTGATAAGTTCAGCTATATAAACTCTGCCTGAAGATCAATGTATAGCCTGCAGAACTGTTCCTGGATCTGGTTCTATCCGGATCTGTGTCCTTGTGGATTCTGCTTCTTGCCAACAAGGTTCCAATTTCCTGACTACACGATTGGATACTGAACTGAGTAATCTTGTCTTGTTTCTTGTTGCTGTTTCTATTTTGTCATGGTTCCATTTGAGGTCTACTTCTGGTTCCTTCCCATGGTGTCCTCACTTCTGGCTTTGTATCCTGGCCCCACGCTTTATGGCCACACTGTCCAATGGTGCATTGCCAATGGAACATTGGAGCATTTTTGGGATCAGCTGAGACACCAGCTTTGGCAGCCTACAAGATGTCAGGATCTATAGACCCTACTGCAATATATGTGGGTAAATGGGAGTAGGATATCATACAGAACCTATATACTTACATGCCCATATCACATCCTGTATCCAGGCTAGAGGCGCCCAACCAGGTACTAGAGCTTTCCAATTATACAGTCTTCCATAGAAACCTCTCCATTGGCTGTAATATTGTAATGTCTTCCATATATCATTACATTCACACTGAGACTGCTATCTTTTTGAGTGTAGTAAGGAGGTATTGATGAAATGTTTGGTACAATATGTAGCAGAGAATCCCATGAGGTGCAGGGGTGCAGAAGGGGTGCCCAAGATGATTACAAGGAGCTGGGTGAAGGCCCTGAGCATTGAGCAGTGTAGATGTAGCCCTGGCACCGCTGCCACCTGTTTGGGTGATGCACCGTCCTCTGACTCAAGGACTTGTTCAGATAAATCCTGCAGTGACATTTCATTGTACGGAGCCGTCCTGCTTACAGCGAGATCACTGACCCGCTACATGACTCCGCTCATTCTTCCTGAACAATGATTTCACTAAAGTTTCTCTCCATTAGCGCCGCGGGCGCCTCAGAAAAGAGGCATCAAGTGATAGAAATCGACCTGCAACAAATATGATGAGGCGCTTCCACTTTTTTATTGAAGTTCAGGCAATTGTAGAAGGAGAATGAAGAGGGCCCTGAAGTTACGAGGTCACAAACAGGGTCAAGGAGGCGAAAAGAAGCTACAACAGTCACTGATGTAATAGAGGAAATAAACATCTTCTGCCTTACATACTATAACGCAGCAGAGAGGCCCGGGGATACAAGCAGACATAGACAGAGAGATCACAGGAACTCCACACAGCTTGGGACAGACAACATCTCATCAAAATGCAGGAAAATGTGACTTCTACCCAGATTCCTGGAGATTCCTGTAACACTCTGTGCTGCTGTGGTCTACTACCTCATCCTTCCATTAGGTTATTGGCCATGTCATGCAGATTTGTCTTCACTGACATCATTACCTGAGTGGAAAGCATACTCCTCTCCTGAAATACTCTGTGCTGCTTGGAACTGTGCTCCTTCTACTATAATGTACAGTCTATGGCTCTTGACTTCTCTCAATTTCCCTTTTCACATCATGATGCTGTCTCTGTCACATGTAGTTATGGGCAAACCTCACAAGATTCGCTTCGAGAATATTCGTGATGTTCACCGAGAAGATTTGTTTGGAGCGGGTTCGAGGTCTTATTTTACAGCGGAGTCTCTTCAGGCCTCAGACACATACTTATGAGATGCTGGATGAAGTCATGAGCCCAGGTCACCGCTGAGACCTGTCATCGTCCCTTAGCAATCAGGCGGGGCATCAATATCACTGTGCGTCGTGAAGTCGATGTGATTGGGCCTCAGCGGTCATATGACTGATGATGTCAGGAACACACACGGGGTGCCAAGGGATCGGACATTATGGTAGAACCCAGGAAAGTTCTTTTTTTTTTTCAATTTTTACACCCCTTCTTGGCCTCCGATTATTATACTCTGGGACCTAAATAGACCCCAGAGTATAATGATTTGTGGGCAGTGATCACCAAAAACGGTGGTTTCTGCTTAACCCAAAATTTTTGGAAAATTCATAACAAACCCAGCTCATTACAAACTGGTTTGCTCATCTCTAGTAACATGCAAAGCTGCCATCATGCCATGAGACGACAGGTCGCTGCCCCCTACAAGATCAGCGCACTCCACTCCTGAAACACTCTGTGCTGCTGTGGATGCCGCACTTCCTAGTGTACACTTGTCAGGCTGTGACTCTACGGCACTGCTAGTATTGATAATCTCACTGGCTCTGTTACTATAGTGTGCAGTGTATAAATATTTCTCACGCTCCTCGTCACCGCCATGATGTATGTTCGCTGCTAACCTCTCCCTTCCATACACAATAACAAGGTTCCCTCCCTTGAATTATTGCCTCTTATCCTGGCCGTGTTTAATCGTGAGCGAGAAGAAAAGCCGAGCCTGGTATACTGCGCGCTTTAATTACTAGATAATTACTTTTATATAAAGGGAGGGGGCAGTGAAAGTGAATGATTTCTGTACATTCTGTTCGGAGCGAGGAGAAGGACTTGCAGCAGTTTCACATCCAGACAGTGAGACTGAAGGACTTGTGAGCACTGCCAATTGGAGGATTTCATATATTGGAGTAATTTCAATGACAATTGTGTAATGCATAATTTCCACTTGTGGTGATGACACATCAGCTTACAGATATGTGATGTCACAGCAGCCAGAGAGTTGTGATGTCATAGCAGCTTAGAGAATTGTGATGTCACAGCAGCTTAGATATGATGTCACAACGGCTTAGAGAGTTTTTTATCTGTCATATTTTAAGAAGAATGGTATCACTCAGTCTTAAATCCATACATTTCCAGGAGGAATAACAAAGGAACAGCACAAGGTAAAGATCTAAGAAAATAAAAAAAAATGCTTTAGAATTTACCTGTAGTAATGGCTCCTGTTTGACATTGTTATCAGTATAAAAGACTCCTGTCCACAACCTCAAACAGTCACACTCCAAACTCCACTATGGTGAAGACCAAAGAGCTGTGGAAGGACCAGAAACAAAATGGTAGCCCTGCACCAGGCTGGGAAGACTGAATCTGCAATAGGCAAGCAGCTTGGTGTGAAGAAATCACCTGTGGGAGCAATAATTAGAAAATGGAAGACATACAAGACCACTGATAATCTCCCTCCATCAGGGGCTCCACGCAAGATCTCACCCCGTGGGGTCAAAATGATCACAAGAACGGTGAGCAAAAATCCCAGAACCACACGGGGGGACCTAGTGAGTGACCTGCAGAAAGCTGGGACTAACGTAACAAAGGCTACCATCAGTAACACACTACGCCGCCAGGGACTCAGATCCTGCAGTGTCAGACGTGTCCCCCTGCTTAAGCCAGTACATATCCGGGCCCGTCTGAAGTTTGCTAGAGAGCATTTGGATGTTCCAGAAGAGTATTGGGAGAATGTCATATGGTCAGATGAAACCAAAGTAGAACTGTTTGGTAGAAACACAACTCGTGGTGTTTGGAAGAGAGTGAATGCTGAGCTGCATCCAAAGAACACCATACCTACTGTGAGGCATGGGGGGGCAACATCATGCTTTGGGGCTGTTCCTCTGCAAAGGGACCAGGACGACTGATCCGTGTACATGAAAGAATGAATGGGGCCATGTATGGTGAGATTTTGAGAGCAAACCTTCCATCAGCAAGGGCATTGAGGATGAAACGTGGCTGGGTCTTTCAGCATGACCATGATCCCAAGCACACCGCCAGGGCAACGAAGGAGCGGCTTCGTAAGAAGCATTACAAGGTCCTGGAGTGGCCTAGCCAGTCTCCAGATCTCAACCCCATAGAAAACCTTTGGAGGGAGTTGAAAGTCCGTGTTGCCCAGCGACAGCCCCAAAACATCCCTGCTCTAGAGGAGATCTGCATGGAGGAATGGGCCAACATACCAGCAACAGTGTGCGCCAACCTTGTGAAGACTTACAGGAAACGTTTCACCTCTGTCATTGCCAACAAAGGAAATAGAACAAAGTATTGAGATGAACTTTTGTTATTGGCCAAATACTTATTTTCCACCATAATTTGCAAATAAATTCTTAAAAAATCAGAGAATGTGATTTTCTGGATTTGTTTTCTCATTTTGTCTCTCATAGTTGAGGTCTACCTATGATGACAATTACAGGCCGGCCTCATCTTTATAAGTGGGAGAACTTGCACAATTGGTGGCTGACTAAATACTTTTTTCCCCACTGTATATGTACAAAGAACTTGTATTTTGTGAGGACAGTGTTAAGACAAAAGTGACAAAAGTGATATGAGTAGTGTATTAGGAGGGGGAAATCGCAGACTGACAGTTACATAGCAGGAAGTCCATGGTCCTTAGCAGCACAGAGTATTTCAGAAGCAAACTCTAATAGAATTCCTGATCAGCTCTTCTCTTTTGTGGATACAATGTTACATACTGGTATAGAATTTGTTACTTTTTTCATAGTAATAACTCATTTTGCATTTTTAACTCTGCGGCTTTTTATGATCTTCATTTACGGCTTTTGTTTGCAATCATTCTGCATCTGTAAGTCTGCTGCACAATGTAATGCAGATGTGTCCGGGGACTTACATGGAGATTTCTCACGCCGCAGAATATTATACACTAGATTTATTTTACCTTTAAAGAAAGAAGGCGAGAATTTATGTAACAATGTTGTGGTGGAAAAGGTAAAATGATACGTGGAAAGCCAGGGTGTAATTGAAACGATGTATCACATTTAGGTTATTGAAGACGCATATTAAGTTTTCCCTATTGCTTGCGGAGAAATAAATGGCTGCCTCTGAATTCTGAGAACATCTGTCATATATTAGCGCTCTGAAGAGTTACACAAGTTTTTGATTATTATTTTTTTTTTTAAAGTTGTCAGATGGGAAAGTGACGCACAAGATGGCAAACCGATGGGATACAATGATTCCAACCATCCCTTCATGTCTTCTTTGGTTTGGTGGGTTTTTTTCTGCAGGTGTTGTCTTTAGAGTCAGAGTGACTTGTGAAATTTTCTCTTCCATACGTAATCTCTCTTTCTTCATATTTTACACCAATATTTGTGCCAGAATACCATTAATAAGTCTTTTGCCCATCACTTTTTTCCCAATCTTTTCTAAGTGAGGGCACCCTTGGGAAAAAAAAAAAATCCTCGGGGACCCCCCCATGGATGAGGCAATGTGTTATGTAGTAACCGCTTGCAGTAATTAACGATTTAGCGGTTTACTATTTGGTTAGACGGCTTGCCCATCTGGTCGCAGATCTAAGTAGTCACTGTGGGATTTATATTGCCCATTTATTGCTATTATCTGTGTGCATAAGAGAGGAATTGACATATCCTCGTGGTGCGAAGGGTGACCTTTCTAATTTTTATAGGGTGTGGAGTGGGAGACTAGTATTAACGAATTATGTAATACACCCAGATCTATTATACAGTAGGTACACCCTATATGTTACTGTTAGTTCTTGTTATCAGTTCACTTTTATTAGCCCTGATTTGCCTCTCTTTTACTATCTTTGGGGAAAGTAAATCACTTTTGTGTGTCAGTGGGTATCTTGTGTGACACCAAGATTGGGTATAAATTATTTGGTGATAGGGATTCCCCTACAGTCTTAGAGGGGTATCTACCTAATTCTCCATATCCCTATACAATTTGTTATGACCACAGTGAAGTGTACGTACTAGACCTTTTGGATCCCGCTGACCAGGGGTATATATAAGGAGTATTTAGCCACTCTGGCTTATCTATTTTAAATGATTGCACCTTTGCGTGGGAATTTTTTATATATAATAAAAGTTATGTTTTATTAGAACGGACTATTTCAGTGAAAGGAGAAGATAAGATGTGACATTGCGGTGACCAGATGGAAGGTAACGCTGCAGTTGGGATTGCGGGGTGCAAACAGCGCAGACTTGTCACGGTCTCTGGGCACGAGGGCGCAGCGCTGGTGCTGTCCCACGTTACCACCACTGGTACCGGTGATGAGGGGGCTGCACAAATGTTGGTGGTGATTGTTCCCCCCGGGGCGCTTCCCCTATACTGTGCCGACTGGTGGTGTTTGGGGCGCCCTGATGTTGTCGGTGCAGAGTCAGACACAGAAACGGTTGTAAAGTTGAACTTTTACTTCCATGGGTGTGGAGGCACAAATGCTTAAACAGTTTCTTCAATACAAAACAACGGGGTACGCCTGGTGACACAGCAAAGTCCTGGGGTGCAGGGTAGACTTGATGAAAGGTGTTCCTAGCCCCTTATACTTCAGTGTTACAGCCCTAAGGTGCGTCTGGGCTCCTATTTGGCTCATAGGAGGATGCCCACCATGATACTAGTACATAATATTCCCCACTCACGTTATGTGGTCCTGATAGCTCAGAGTTTCGGGGTGCAATAGTCAGGGTGGCAGGATATTCCACAGGTCTGGCCTTGGCCCCTGGATCCTGTGATACTTGCTATGGAGCACGTGTTCCAGAATGTTCTCTCCACAGTCTCATGCTGACAAGATAATGATGCTTGACTTCCTTCAGGGCGATGGCTAGGCAGACAGGGGACAGGATCTTCTGAATAGCTGGAGTATGTCAGCTCTCCAACCTTCCTGGGCCTGTCTAGGACTTGAGATTCCTGCACTAAACTCACTGCTTTCTTCACAGGACATCACACTTATCTCCTCACCTCCTCCTCCTAACACTCCACACTTCTAACTCCTCACACGCAGGACCTTCCTGCAGGGGTGTTACCATGGGGACCCAGTGATCAGCTGACTCCTCCCCTTTTCCAGGCGATGTCCTCCCATTGGACATTTGGTTACTATTCAATCCTATGGGAGGTGTAATGCATGTGTGAGGCTCACTAGGTGGCGCTGTGTTGTGTGAGACTCAGGACCCCCTGCTATGTCACACAGGCTATGAAGCAACAGGAAATAATACAATGCACAGAGATCACCCTCAGCCCAGCCATAGCCAGCTCTGGAATGCCACATACTCCCCCTCTTTCACTGAGCCGACCTCGGCGACGGGCTGGGGTGAAGGTGAGAAATGTAACATAACGTTAATAAATACGAATAAAGTGCAAATGTCACTAACAGTTTAGAAAAATATAATACTTAGAAACTTGAGGTAAGACCTCCCGGCATAGTCCTGGAATGTCCATGAGAAGTCTGAAGGGTAACGGAGAGATAATTAAACTCAGACTTATGGAACCTTTTGGCGGTACCATCAGACAGTCCATATAGAAACAAAAGTAGTGCAAATGGGTCCAGAGGCTCTCTGGCACAAATTTCGTGAGTGTCCATTATCATGAGAGTCTCTCTGAGTTACAATAAACAGTTCTTTCTGTAAGGAAGAGTAGGCACTCTAGCACGAATGTCCATACCGCAATGGGGTAACAGAACTTCCTTGGCTCGGTGAGCCAGGCACTATGGCTTGGATTGTTGCATATAAGTGTAAATACTATATTACATGGCAAGATATTATATATATATATACTGTATATACACACAGGAAAAACATTAATGTAATCAGAGCAGGAATAACATATATACAGAAGCAGAGACAGTTAACCTCTTTTACCCAAGGACAGCCATGGCATCACTATAGCGTGTTGGAGGTATGCCTTTTGTGGTACGCTCAGAACGCCTAAGTGGAACAAGATTTGAATCAGGAACAGAGTCACTGAAATCAATTAAATCATCTGTCGAAGGGTTCTCTTGTACTAGAGCAATTGGTGGGTAACAGCTAAATGGTAGTAGTTTAGGCGCCCACATAAGCTCAGTTAACGTTGGGGGTCTCTCTTTCGCTTCAGAAGGTGACAAGATCTCTGTACTCGTTGTCTCAGCTGGGGGCACCTCTGTGGGTAGTCCTTCTTTAAGGCACAGCTTCAGACGGTTTCGGTGTACTACTTGGGGCTCTCTCCCAGGTTTAGAGATCTCATACAAGTCGGTTTCAGGATATGGTATGGAGATGACACTGTATGGTTCTTTTTCCCAGAATGGATCCAATTTCCCATTCCGATGGTTATTCCTTAACCATACACGGTCGCCAACTTTCAGGGGCGCTGCATGGGCGTGATGGTTGTAATCCTCCTGTTGTCTCCTACGAACCTCATCCATGCGCGTTTCAACTATCTCTTTAGCTTCCTCCATACGTCGGCGGTGTTCAACAACCCAGTCTGTTATCGGTAGTGGATTGATGGTGTCAGGGACCTTCACACCAAGGGTTAAGTCTGAAGGAAGTTGACCTTGTCTTCCAAACATTAGATAAAATGGTGCGTATCCCGTAGATGTTTGGGGTGTGTTGTTGTAAATATAGGCCAAGTCCTTGATACGTTCAGGCCACTCAACACCAGGTGTAACTGCGGCTGTTCTTAGCATGCCGATGATCACTTGATTTGCCTTCTCGCACATACCATTCCCTTGAGGGTGATACGCTGTGGTTCGCAACTTCTTGCAGTCTTGGAACTGACACAGCTCACGGAACAATTGGGATTCAAACGCCGATCCACGGTCGGTGAGGATATGCTCAGGACAACCGTAATGGCGGACAAACTCTGCGTAGAAGGTCTCAGCCGTAGTTCTTGCTGTAAGATCTCTGACAGGCACGATGACAAGGAACTTGGAGTAATGATCCACCATTGTCAGAGCGTAGCTGTAGCCGGAACGTGTGGGACCCAACTTCACATGGTCCAGAGCAACAATTTCACACGGCTTTTGAGTCTTAATTGGATGTAGAGGGGCCTTCTGATCTCTTCGACCTTCCTTGGTGATACTACAGGCGGGACACTCTCGGCACCAACTCTCAATGTCACTCCTCATCCCAACCCAATAGAAGCGACAACGGATGGTAGCTTCGGTCTTTTGTACCCCGAAGTGACCGGATCTGTCATGATACGCCTCAAGTATCATCTGTGCGTCTCTTCTTGGTACGAGGATCTGATGAAGCCTTTCACCTGTGACAGGATCAAGAGTGTTTCTATGTAGAAGGCCTCGTTGGACAAACAGGCGCTTCCTCTGTCGCCAAAGGCGTTTTAATTCCACGTCATGAAGACCTCTCTTTACACGGGTTGGTATTCTTCCTGTAAGCAGGAAATCTGACAATTCTCCTAAAACTCTGCTCTCTTCTTGGAACGTTTTCCACAGAGATGGCTCCTGGAGGGATTCGGCAGCTGTTTTCTCCAGAGATTCTCCTTCTACAGGGACACCAATAGCAACCTGTTGGGCAAACTTGTTGTAGAATGGTGGCATCTCCACCTCTTCCCAGATGTCTTCTCGGGGTGGTTCTTCTCCCACAGGCAACCTTGAGAGTGCATCAGCGTTAGCGTTGTACTTGCCACTGCGATACTTGACAGAGAACTTGTAATTCGCGAGTCTTGAGGCCCACCGTTGTTCAAGGGCTCCCAGTCGAGCAGTGTCCAGATGCGCCAACGGATTGTTATCTGTGTACACGGTAAAGGGTGTGGCAGCCAGGTAGTCTTTAAACTTCTCTGTCACGGCCCAGACAAGCGCCAGAAGTTCGAGTTTGAAAGAACTATAGTTCTGGTCGTTCTTCTCCGCGCCTCTCAGACTCCTGCTGGCGTAGGCGATGACTCGCTCTTTGTTGTCCTGAACCTGGGACAACACTGCACCCAAACCTTGGTGACTTGCATCTGTGTACAAGCGGAATGGCTGACTGTAGTCGGGATAGGCTAGAATTGGTGGTTGCGTCAGAAGTGCTTTAAGCGCTTGAAAGGCTTCCTCTTGACGCGCTGTCCAGTCTACCGGAAGCTTTCGGTTGTAGTTTTCTCTGGGACAACCGCGCAACAACTCGTTCAGAGGCTCGGCTACTTGGGCGAAGTGTGGTATGAAACGCCGGTAGTAACCTGCGAATCCAAGGAAGCTTCGGACTTCTTTGACGGTAGTTGGTCTTCGCCAGTTCTGGACTGCAGTGATCTTTTCAGGATCAGGTTGGACGCCTTGTGCGCTCACGACATGCCCAAGGTAGTGAACTTGGGGTTTCAACAGGTAGCACTTGGAGGGCTTCACCTTTAGGCCGTGCTGTATAAGTACCTTGAATACCTCGGACAGGTGACGAAGGTGTTCTTGGTATGTCCGGGAGAATACAATAACATCGTCCAGGTACAGTAGCACACTCTGGAAATTCTCATGGCCGAGGCACCTCTCCATAAGCCGTTGGAATGTGGCTGGGACATTACATAGCCCAAATGGCATACTATTAAATTCAAAGAGTCCCATCGGGGTCGTAAACGCAGTCTTTTCACGATCTTCAGGCGCCATAGGGACTTGCCAGTATCCACTGGTTAAGTCCAGGGTCGAGAAACAGGTAGCTGATCCCAAAGCCGTTAGAGATTCCTCAATCCGCGGCAATGGGTATGCGTCTTTGTGCGTGACATTGTTGAGTTTACGATAGTCCACACAAAATCGTAGGGTTCCGTCTTTCTTCTTGACAAGGACTAGCGGGGCTGCCCAGGGGCTGTTACTCTCCCGGATGACATCAGCACCTCGCATCTCTCGGATCAACTTTTTCACCGGTTGGTACATCGCGGGTGGTATTGGACGGTGACGCTCCTTGATTGGATGGTGGTCGCCAGTCAGAATGCGATGTTGTATGGTCGTGGTCTTACCAAAGTCCAATGGGTGTTTGCTGAATGCCTGTTGGTAACGCTTGGCCACATTGCGAACCCCATTGATGTGCTCTATAGGGGTATTGGCGTCTCCCACATTCAATTCATCCCACCAGGACTTCGTGGCTCCATTCTGAATGTTCTCAGCAGCTTGGGTGGAACGCTGTGTGGCGGTAGAATCACCAGAGAGAATGTCTTCTGGTGCTAACCGGTGTAGCAGGGCCACAGAGTGGAACTTGTGGAGGTTCACGGGAGCATCGCCCAAGTTGACTAAGCGGACAGGAACACGTCCATTGGAAACTGTGACAAGGCTGCGGGCAGCCATGACAAGTGGTTGGCCATCTATCTGTATGGGTTGTAGCAAGGCCTCGTAGTCCTGATTTTCTATGCCCGGACGGGCACGGCACCACACCATAGTTTCTGTTCCAGGCTGTAGGGTTACTGGACGGGTATCTTGGATCCGGACTCGACCAATTTCACCTTGTTTGTTGGCGAACTTGTGCTGGGCATTGAGTGCATGAATGGCCCGCTGAATGGTCTGCTGGTCACTGGGAGAAGCTGTAAGGAGAGAGGCATGCAAGGCATCCAACACTTCTGCAAAGCAATGGCATAAAACATTCATGCCTAATATTACAACTGCAAACCTATCATCCTCTACATCAGTGACAATTACACCCTGTCTAGGCAGTTTCAAGTCCCCAATCTGGATAGTGGGTTCCCAATAACCCTGCTGTGGTATGGGCTGTCCATTGCTGGCACACAGATTTATCCATGTGTCAGGTGTTCTATTCAACACACCTAAATCCCAATGTTCAAGGAACACCTGCTTGCGCAGGGTTGTTACCTGAGATCCAGTGTCCACCAACGCTGTCAGAGGGACGCCGTTCACCCGGATTGTGATGTGTGGGCAGGCTGAGACGAAGCGTGACAATGGCACTGAAGATTCACCTGGGCCCTTCTTCTTTCCTCCCGAGGGGCGGCCCGCTGCCTCGGGGGTGGCCCGTTTAACTGAAAACACTGAGGCCTGGTGTGTCCATATCTATGGCAATAGGTACAGTATGGCCTCTCACTCTGCGGAGGTTTCACTGAAAACGGACGTCTGGGTGGCGACTCAGGTGAGATGTTGAGACTTCGCAAAGGATCACTGGACGATGAAGACGGCTGGGTCAGACGATCTAGACGGACGGTGATCTGTTCCATGGCACGGGTCAGATGATCCACTCGGGCCAGAAGGTCATCTCTGGAGTCTGCTGGTGTAGTCTGCGCAGTTTGGGCAGCAGGTGAGGTACCCAGAGGTAGTGACAGGACAACTGGAGCGATGCTTGTTGAGGGTCCAGGTGAGGGAGCACAGATGACTGGGCTCGGCTGGGGCTGCTCCTGTCCCAAGACCTGGATGGCAAGGGCCTTGAAGTCAGCAAACGTGATGCTGGGATGTTGTGCAGCAAGCATTCGCAACTGACTCTGGAGCAATGTGGTACCCGCCCCTTCTATGAAGCGGTCAAGCAAGATTTTATCAGAGTCCACATTTTCACGTGGATCCACTTGCACCACAGCTCTGAACGCCTCTTGGAGGGATAAAGCATAGTCCCGCAGGGTCTCACCAGGTAGTTGTCGTCTGGAAAAGAAGTACATCTTTACCTCGGAGACAGATCGCACGTCAAAGTTCACCTGGAGTTTGTCCAGAATTTGCCCAGGGGTTCTTTTGTCAGAGGCAGGCCAGGATTTGACCTCCCTAGCTGCAGCACCCTCAAGCTGGCCCAGCAGGATCTGTATCTGCTGTTCTGTATTCAGAGGATAGAACTGGAAGAGAGACAGCATCTTCTCACGAAAGTCCCTGAGGGTATGCGCCTCCCCTTTGTAGCGTGGCAGCCATGGTGCGCCAGGGTAAAATGGCATGGAGAATGGTAGGCTGCTCGCCATGGGCACTGCTGGATCACTAGAAACAGATGGCACAATGTCACTTTGCTCAGTCATGTTGTTTGCAGGTATGACTGGAATTAGGTCGCCGTCTCTTTAAGAAACTCAACTGCTTGCTGGCAGGGAATGGAGACTACAACTTGGAATGCTGTAGCTATTAACAGAGTCACTGTGATGCAGGCTGACGGTGTGCTCCCCCTCTTTAATGGTGGCACTCCCCACGGACACTGACACGGAAAACACTCGCTGGGGCCGTGGGAGGACTGAAGACAAGGACAGGGAGGCACAGTACTCACTGACAGCAACTGCAGCGTGGACCAGAGATCAGCGGTGCACAGCAGGGACGGTGATGCGGCACCGGAGAGTCAGAAATGGCGCCGGCACGTTCGCCTTTCACTTTCTTGTATGGGTGCGCTGGAGCATTGCGCTCAGCATTCTGGGCTCTCCTAAGATGGCGGCAGATGGGTCTCCTGGCCTCATGGGCAATGCTAAAAATCTCCCGCACTTTTGCAAGGTACAGTTAACCCTTTGTGGGCGTTCTTACACAGCGATGTGGCGCAGCAAACAAGTCCTGGGCGTTTTAACTCTTCCAGGGCTGTAACACACTGAGAGGACAGTCTTTAGGGCTTACTTCAGGGGTATAGGGCTCCCCCTCTTTGTGGCAAGCACTCTCAGGGAATAAACTTGATCTTAGCAAAGTCCACAATAAAGACCGATGCTCTGGAGACAATTTGGCGCACTTTTCGTGGCGACTTTCTCAAAATGGCACACACCCGTATCCTGTTCGTGACGCCAGTTTTTCTTGTGGTGACCAGATGGAAGGTAACGCTGCAGTTGGGATTGCGGGGTGCAAACAGCGCAGACTTGTCACGGTCTCTGGGCACGAGGGCGCAGCGCTGGTGCTGTCCCACGTTACCACCACTGGTACCGGTGATGAGGGGGCTGCACAAATGTTGGTGGTGATTGTTCCCCCGGGGCGCTTCCCCTATACTGTGCCGACTGGTGGTGTTTGGGGGCGCCCTGATGTTGTCGGTGCAGAGTCAGACACAGAAACGGTTGTAAAGTTGAACTTTTACTTCCATGGGTGTGGAGGCACAAATGCTTAAACAGTTTCTTCAATACAAAACAACGGGGTACGCCTGGTGACACAGCAAAGTCCTGGGGTGCAGGGTAGACTTGATGAAAGGTGTTCCTAGCCCTTATACTTCAGTGTTACAGCCCTAAGGTGCGTCTGGGCTCCTATTTGGGTCATAGGAGGATGCCCACCATGATACTAGTACATAATATTCCCCACTCACGTTATGTGGTCCTGATAGCTCAGAGTTTCGGGGTGCAATAGTCAGGGTGGCAGGATATTCCACAGGTCTGGCCTTGGCCCCTGGATCCTGTGATACTTGCTATGGAGCACATGTTCCAGAATGTTCTCTCCACAGTCTCATGCTGACAAGATGATGATGCTTGACTTCCTTCAGGGCGATGGCTAGGCAGACAGGGGACAGGATCTTCTGAATAGCTGGAGTATGTCAGCTCTCCAACCTTCCTGGGCCTGTCTAGGACTTGAGATTCCTGCACTAAACTCACTGCTTTCTTCACAGGACATCACACTTATCTCCTCACCTCCTCCTCCTAACACTCCACACTTCTAACTCCTCACACGCAGGACCTTCCTGCAGGGGTGTTACCATGGGGACCCAGTGATCAGCTGACTCCTCCCCTTTTCCAGGCGATGTCCTCCCATTGGACATTTGGTTACTATTCAATCCTATGGGAGGTGTAATGCATGTGTGAGGCTCACTAGGTGGCGCTGTGTTGTGTGAGACTCAGGACCCCCTGCTATGTCACACAGGCTATGAAGCAACAGGAAATAATACAATGCACAGAGATCACCCTCAGCCCAGCCATAGCCAGCTCTGGGATGCCACAACATCATCTACTGTGACTGATGGATTCTGTGTCTTATCTACATATACATGATCACTGTGATCATCAATGTGCTGTAAGTGATGTGACTGCTGCAAACAAATCTACAGAAAACAGGAAGTCTCAGCATGTTATATTGCCTTGTGGACTACACAGCCAACACAGGATTTTTTTTTTAAACGTAGACAATAACATGGGAAAATTTTAAAACACACAGCAAAAATTACTGAAAAATATGTTTAACATAAAATTTGTTTAAAAAAAAATATAGGCCATTTTCTGGGAACACATTGCAGAACTAGAGATGAGCAAACCAGTTATAACAAGCGGGATCATTACGAATTTCCATGCTTTTAGACCCCAGAGTATAATAAGCAGACCCACAGGGGAGGTACAGAAAAATAATAGATAGGCATACCCACCATCCCTTAACTCTGGCTCTGTCTTGGTGTCTGCTATTCATTGCCAGGCGTTGTCCATTTTCTACCAGCCTATACCTGGTGTGAGTTAGTAAATCTGGCCAAGGAGCCCCTGGCTGGCACGTTAGATTCCTATCATGGTCTGTTCAGCAGGCCACCAATGGAAAGAAAAAAGGTGTTATTTTTAAGGAAATAGTCATATGCATTAAAATTGCAACTTTTAAGTGATGTGTACACAAGAAAACTGATATATAAGGCATTATGTAGTGGAATTACTTTACGTGAGGACTGGAGGATTCATGGTAAATGAGTGGATTTCAGTAAAAAAAAACTGTTCACGTCTGGGCCGGTCCCACAGAAACAGCTACTGGGTAGAAAAGTATCAGAACACACCATGCATTGCAACTACTTTGGATGTGACTAGAGCATAAGCCAAGCCAGAACAAAGTATGCAAAGTTATTCAAAACCAATACTGTAATAGTTGAGTAAATCTAGAAACTTTCTCCAGAGATTAAAGACTCATGAAAGAGAGATAAATAAATGAATAAAATCTTCACCGATATTAACATTCATTACGGGAGAAGGAGAACGCCAAATATTTCATGAAGACATCCACAAAGTTCATAAGTGGAGGAATTTTTCTCTGCATTAATTACACCTCATTTTCCAGGCGAGGCGGAAGATTTTGTGAATGAAGTCGCTTTGAAGAAGAGATGGAGGAGGAATGATAAAAGCCGTCTGAGGTTACAGATGAAGCTTCTCAGTGTAAATGTGAACTGGCAACAACGTGGTCACTGTTTATAGCCAAAGTGTGCAAAACAAGTCAATCATTATCTAGAGATTTCATCATTATGAGAACAGAAACAAATAATTCAATGGTGGAAAACATAAGAAAAAGTAATTATACTAACCTCAATGATAAACTAACCACCACAATAACATGACAAAAGATGTAAGAAGATATAATATATATATATATATATATATATATATATATATATATACAGTATATAAAACTGCTTCATATATATCAGATTATGACTAATACTGCCTCCTATGCACAAGAATATAACTCCTATAATACTGCCTCCTATGTACAAGAATATAACTACTATAATACTGCTCCTATGTACAAGAATATAACTACTATAATACTGCTCCTATGTACAAGAATATAACTACTATAATACTGCTCCTATGTACAAGAATATAACTACTATAATACTGCTCCTATGTACAAGAATATAACTTCTATAATACTGCTCCTATGTACAAGAATATAACTACTATAATACTGCCTCCTATGTACAAGAATATAACTACTGTAATACTACCTCCTATGCACAAGAATATAACTACTATAATACTGCTCCTATGTACAAGAATATAACTACTATAATACTGCTCCTACGTACAAGAATATAACTACTATAATACTGCTCCTATGTACAAGAATATAACTACTATAATACTGCCCCTATGTACAAGAATATAACTACTATAATACTACTCCTACGTACAAGAATATAACTACTATAATACTGCTCCTATGTACAACAATATAACTACTATAATACTGCTCCTATGTACAAGAATATAACTACTATAATACTACTCCTACGTACAAGAATATAACTACTATAATACTGCTCCTATGTACAAGAATATAACTACTATAATACTGCCCCCTATGTACAAGAATATAACTACTATAATACTGCCTCCTATGTACAAGAATATAACTACTATAATACTGCTCCTATGTACAAGAATATAACTACTATAATACTGCTCCTACGTACAAGAATATAACTACTATAATACTGCTCCTATGTACAAGAATATAACTACTATAATACTGCTCCTATGTACAAGAATATAACTACTATAATACTGCTCCTATGTACAAGAATATAACTACTATAATACTACCTCCTATGCACAAGAATACAACTACTATAATACTGCTCCTATGTACAAGAATATAACTACTATAATACTGCTCCTACGTACAAGAATATAACTACTATAATACTGCTCCTATGTACAAGAATATAACTACTATAATACTGCTCCTATGTACAAGAATATAACTACTATAATACTACCCCCTATGTACAAGAATATAACTACTATAATACTACCTCCTATGCACAAGAATATAACTACTATAATACTGCTCCTATGTACAAGAATATAACTACTATAATACTGCTCCTATGTACAAGAATATAACTACTATAATACTGCCTCCTATGTACAAGAATATAACTACTATAATATTATTCCTATGTACAAGAATATAACTACTATAATACTGCTCCTATGTACAAGAATATAACTACTATAATACTGCTCCTATGTACAAGAATATAACTACTATAATACTGCTCCTATATAAAAGAATATAACTACTATAATACCCCTCCTATGTACAAGAATATAACTGCTATAATACTACTAATATGTACAAGAATATAACTACTATAATACTGCCTCCTATGTACAAGAATATAACTGCTATAATACTTGTAGAATATTGTACTACATATGTACAAGAATATAACTACTATAATACTGCTCCTATGTACAAGAATATAACTACTATAATACTGCCCACTATGTACAAGAATATAATTACTATAATACTGCTCCTATGTACAAGAATATAACTACTATAATACTACCTCCTATGTACAAGAATATAACTACTATAATACTGCTCCTATGTACAAGAATATAACTACTATAATACTGCTCCAATGTACAAGAATATAACTACTATAATACTACCTCCTATGTACAAGAATATAACTACTATAATACTACCTCCTATGTACAAGAATATAACTACTATAATACTGCTCCTATTTACAAGAATATAACTACTATAATACTGCTCCTATGTACAAGAATATAACTACTATAATACTGCTCCTATGTACAAGAATATAACTACTATATTACTGCTCCTATGTACAAGAATATATCTACTATAATACTGCTCCTATGTACAAGAATATAACTACTATAATACTGTCCCTTATGTACAAGAATATAACTACTATAATACCACCTCCTATGTACAAGAATATAACTACTATAATACTGCTCCTATGTACAAGAACAGAGGCTATTCCTCTTCCCTATGACAGTAACTGTAGACTGTGAGTGATAATTGGCTTTCTAGGGACAGGGACTGATGTAAGTTGGTGCATTCTTGGTAACACTGCACAATAGGTCCATAGACTAAAAGACAATGGGGAAAGGGGGATTTGCATTATTGCAGGGTTGTGACTTTTCTTTTTAAACTAATGCATTAGAAGACCTGTGGAGGTGTCAGTGTCCCAAGTACAGGCTTGCAGTTCAGCTTCTGTTATTTTCTCTACTTTCCCACATTAAGGTTTTAATCTTCAATAAGAGATAGTATGTATAAACCTTATATCAGAGACAGACAGTTCAGTCAATTCTCAATACTCTACCTGCATTCCTAATTTTTAATTTAGGCTTTTTAGATATATTGATTGAATTGAGAGAAGTTCTAGGCTTTTTAAAGAAATTTGATTTAGTATCTAAAGAGCATGTATTCACTTATAAGCATCATTTACATTTAACAATAATCTGCATAAAACAATGTTATTTTGTATACACAAAAATTATCCTGTACTGATCCTGAGTTACATCCTGTATTATACTCCAGAGCTGCGCTCACTATTCTGCTGGTACAGTCACTGTGTACATACATTACATTACTTATCCTGTACTGATCCTGAGTTACATCCTGTATTATACTCCAGAGCTGCACTCACTATTCTGCTGATGTAGTCACTGTGTACATACATTACTTATCCTGTACTGATCCTGAGTTACATCCTGTATTATACTCCAGAGCTGCGCTCACTATTCTGCTGGTGCAGTCACTGTGTACATACATTACATTACTTATCCTGTACTGATCCTGAGTTACATCCTGTATTATACTCCAGAGCTGCGCTCACTATTCTGCTGGTGCAGTCACTGTGTACATACATTACATTACTTATCCTGTACTGATCCTGAGTTACATCCTGTATTATACTCCAGAGCTGCACTCACTATTCTGCTGGTACAGTCACTGTGTACATACATTACATTACTTATCCTGTACTGATCCTGAGTTACATCCTGTATTATACTCCAGACCTGCACTCACTATTCTGCTGGTACAGTCACTGTGTACATACATTACATTACTTATCCTGTACTGATCCTGAGTTACATCCTGTATTATACTCCAGAGCTGCACTCACTATTCTGCTGGTACAGTCACTGTGTACATTACATTACTTATCCTGTACTGATCCTGAGTT